>CP053138.2:14800000-16000000 GCA_022674325.2 Grapholita molesta | reverse complement strand
AATAGATAGATACATTATCCCGAGAGCTATCCGGTTTCACTCTACGGAGAAAAACAATATATATATAATTTAATATTATTTATATGTTTATAAGTATAATAACATATATTTATTTATTGAAACTAACGTGTTGGTGGCAAGCACACGTCCCACTCGCTGGTAAGCGGTCAATGTAACCAATGGACACCTGCAACGTCAGAAATTTACATATGTCGGGGATCGTGACAATTGTCGCTGTGGTGAAATAGGCGCCAGGACTTTCACGTTTATATATATATATATATATATATATATAGATTTATTGTGAATAAAAGACAAACAGTGGTGTCGGTAGTTGAACTGGTTAGCTAGAAATGGCGTAGCGGTTGTCGAACTGAACGCCGGCTCAGCTATTGTGTGCAAATGAGCCAATAACACGGTTTAATAAGACATCGATATTACTTCATTGTCGTTTGCAGTAGGCATGTCAGCCACGGACTTTCGTTGCTGGACTCCCTCATAGATCTCCACAGTTCAATGTTATTATCGCCACGCTTGGCAGGCGGGTTGGCGTTCGGAGTATGTTCCAACGCTCTAGAGAGGCTGCTGTCCGTTGTCCGTTGGTCGGGTCCAAAAACCAGCCGCCTATCCATGATCAGAGATGGCTTCCTGTGGCGGCCTATGGGGAGGGCATATGTGATAATTAAAACTTTAATACATGTATACAGCAAGAGAACATCAGTACGTTAAATTTACGATTGTCATTTTTTGCGATAGCGAAACAGCATTGCAATACGAGGAAATACCGCCAGCATCCTTGATGGAATGCCTAGTAAGTAAGTGGTTATTATAAAATTGTACCTAATCCTTGTATATTATTTTATATTAAAATATTACGTAACGTACTTGATATTAAGTTATACATATAACGTAACATTGCCGGTTATAAAAGTCAAAATGCTTCTCGGGTCAGTGGTAGGGTTAGAACCGGTGTAGTTTTTATTTTTCTCTTTTACTTTTTGTATACTCGACGTGTAAGTGCCCTTGTGGCCTACTTACTGAATAAACGTTTGAGTTTATAAACTAGTGTAGGTGTTCCTAAGTTCTGTTTCTGATACCAGTCATTACCTCCACATTGCCCCATTTGTCCCGTAAAGAGGACATCCTGCCCCAATCTGTCGTTTACTTGCTACGCATCTTTATAGCGACATTAGCTAAAACGTAGCCATTTTAGTAAATGCGAGACTTCCTTATGTGTGTGGAATTTTTTGATGTTAGGAATATGTAGCCCAATTCCTCCCGCGGGTGTCGTAAGACGCGACAAAGGGAAAAACAGGTGGTCAAATATCTGAACAACGCCTCTACTCGTATAGTCAAGGCATGTTCAGATATTTGTGAACAGCACCACAGTTCCGATGTGTCTGATGGCAACTGGACTGCGGCGATCTTATCTGATGCTGGAGCCAGAAGGTAACCATATCAACTCCTAAAATACACAAGATACACCCGTAGTATTTGGGCTCGTTAGAATCCTCTCGATAAGTAGTTGTTGATTGTACAAAAAAGTACAGTAGACAATGAAAACTTGTACTAAGAATGTAATTTTTGTCAACAACTTATTTTCTTCTTCTTTTCTTACGTGAAAGAATTTCAAAATTCGCGTTTGTTTTAGTATAAAACTGCAATAGCTGCGTCTCCGCATATCCGCGGACAATGGACATGTACGCAACCCCACATTACGTCATATTCGTATATATGTACACAATTGTCCACCTTATTGCAATGGATTAAGGGTGGAAATGTACACATATTTATGAGTTTGACACTATCAGCTTGCGGCGCACGTGATCTTATGCGTGTGCGCATTTTGCGCTTTCCACTATAGACTCCGCATTGTGAAGCGTATATATCAAAATCTACATTTCACACATTTAATTAAGGTACTTACTATAAATAAATATTACAGGACATTCTTACACACATTGACTGAGTCCCACGGTAAACTCAAGAAGGTTGTATATTTTATATATTAATATATATTTATATTTATAAGTAGTATATAAGTACAGGGTAGGCAGGGTATACACCCCACCTTTATACTCCTTCTGTTGGCCCATTGGTTGACTAGTAAAGGATATGCCTTTACGCATTAAGTCCGCCGCTTGTATTTTATTTATACACTATTTATTATGCAGTAAGTTTAAATAAAATGAAATTTGCCATGAACCTACTTTATTTAACTTATTATATTTTTTAGTTTTTAACAAACATACCTGTCACGCATCTGTGTAACACTCTTAGCTGTACATTAGTGGACCTTATTATATAAAGCATAAGGTCCACCGATGTACAGCTAAGAGTGTTGCCGTGTGTACAATCGCCAAATACATCAGAGGTACGGTCGGGAACTTTAATTATTGAGCCATTTAGGGTTCACTTTACATTGGTCATTTCATTAAATAAGCAATAACATAATCATTAAATAAATTAAATAAACAATACTTAGTGACAGATATCTTAAATGTTACGTCTATTGTAAGTGATCTATAAAGTGCACGCATTATGCAACGCATGCGCCGATGTGCCGCTAAGCAAGGAAGTTATTGCAATTGAATCCAGAGCTTTAGTGAGTCGCCATTCTTTAATCGTTATACATCACTCATAACAACCGTAAAATGAAACAATTAAGCCTTTTTCAAAGTTTTGGCCAAACGTCTTATCGACGTTACTGGTGACCGGAGAGCTGGCAGCTTCCTCGCTCGACGCATAAGCATTGCGATATAGAGAGGAAATGCTGCCAGCGTGCAGCGCGGCGTTTACGGCTCTATGCCGCGGGGAGATCCCTTATTTTATATAGGTATTTTAAGTCTATGAAAGTAAGAACAAATCAAATTATTATTTTTTTATGAAATATTTTTGATTTGCTTTGATTTTTAAGTAGTAATACTACTATATAAATTAAAAGTTGAAATAGATGACATATACTTAAGAAAAAGCGGCCTCGTCGCTTTTTCAAGTATATGTCATGTCATCTATTTCTACTTTTATTTTAAGATTTTTAAGTCTATAGTTTTTAGTTATTTATACTTTTAGTATTTTAATTAATTTAAGTTTCCTATTGAAATAAATGCTATATTAAGATATGACCAGTACAATATTATTTTCAGCTAGATATAACAAAACAAATTATTTTTAACCCTTCGTATAATGTTCGCCATGACGAATATAATCTAAGACCATCATTATGTATTTTTTCTTGGTCAGAATCATGTAGGCTATCGAGGACCATGGAGGCTATATAGAACATAGAACGCACGACCTTAGCCATTTTCTGTCAAAGGGTTAATTATGTATTTTCATTAACTTTGAGTTTTAATTATTAACAGTAATATATAAATTAATAGACGGAAATTAGCTGAACATGCGGGTCCAAACCCTGCCTCGGACGCTGGAGGAAATCATCACTTTTTTTTTATGACATAGGCGGCAAACGAGCAGACGGATTGCCTGGTGTTAAGCAATTACCGTCGCCCATGGGCACCCGCAACACCAGGGGAGTCACAAGCGCGTTGCCGGCCTTTAAGGGGGGTTGGAGCTCTGGGAACCTTACTCACCATCAGGAACACAACACTACATACCTGAAAGGTGGCAGTGCTATTATGGCTGTGGTCTTCTGTAAGGAGGAGGTACTTCCCCAGTTGGGCTGCCCCAGATTCAAGCGTGATGGTCAACGCTGTGCCCTACCTCTCATAATACTTTTTCTTAAGTATATATCATTATTTCAATTTATACAATAATGGTATCATTAACAGACGTTTCTCAATACACAATTCAACATTACAGTTCTAGAGCTATTTATTCAGGTGGCAAAGAAGTTTTATTCAAAGCATGTCGTGCGAGCAATCAGCTCGGCCGATCTGACCGGAACAGGTAAAATTCGGTAAAAGTGGTCGACTTGCGTATATTTAGTGTTATACCCATAACACACTTACACATGCTCATCATCATCATCATCAGCCTATGGCAGTCCACTGCTGGACATAGGCCTCCCCAATTTCACGCCATCGTGTTCGATCTTGAGCTGTTCGCATCCAGCTCCTGCCAGCCATCTTGCGCAAGTCGTCACTCCACCTAGCCTGAGGGCGCCCTACACTACTTGCCGACACGTGATCTCCACTCAAGAACTCGTTTACCCCAACGGTTATCGGTTCTACGGCTATATGGCCAGCCCACTACCACTTCAACTTGCGAGCACGGTGGGCTATGTCGATGACTTTGGTTCTCTGCCGGATTAACTCATTTCTGATTTATTGCACACGTTATACACATTTTAAACTAGAAAAGTGTTGTGTTTCACACGGCAGTAAAGTTTATTCCCCGTCCCCTTCAATTGAAACCTTTCCAACGCCCAAGATTAAACTTTTTAAATCAAGTCAATCCTTCAATTTTGGAATCTTTCGTTAGCTCGGGTCTCAATATTAGCACGAGGAAGTAAACACTAACTTTGCACCACACCACCGTTTGTTGCCCTTCGCGTGTGGGACAATGCCCTAATTACTTTCTTACGAGTAAGTGTGTGGCCGCCTTAACTCACCACGACACGCGAGGTGACTCATGCCGGACCCTAACTCTTCCCATTGCGTCATGAACTTGTGAACTTATGAACTTTTTAAAATGCAAAAATAATCTTAATTCTGCCCATGACTTTATCTGAGCAAGATATTTAGGGACGAAGAGTCGCCTATATATATATGTGACCAACGTACAGTCAGCATCAATAGTTGCGTAATAGCGTACCAAAAGTATCTACCGTTTTTTTAATTGCTTGTTGACGTTACTAGAGGGCTGGCGCTTGTATCGCTATCTCTATAGCGTGGCCCCTCCGCCAGCCTTCTGGGGACCCTTTGTCCGGCTTTTATATGACAATTTATTTTGTTATTTTTTTTACAATAATAAATACCTAGCTTGTACTATTTTCTAGTGTTCATCTTTCTGTTGTAGCAATTGAGATGTTTCTATTAATAAAATATACCAGTAAAAAAATCTGTTAACATAGCTTCACAATAATATACAGATATTTGCTTGTCTATCAAAGAATCTTTTCGACGCCAACTATTCTAATAATCTCATTTGAAATGTAAAAAGCCTATCAAAAACCAGACAAGCCGGACATAGTTTATTTTGCCGGACACGCAATCAAAAAGCTTACCTACGTCCGGCTTAATCCGGACCTCTGCGGCGCTACCGCGAAAAACGAAATTCGTAAACGGACAATTGTCTCTGTCACTCTCCAGGCGCATTCATTGGAGTAAATGAGAAAGACGCTCGAACTTCGATGTTCGCGGTACCGGACCTAGAAACGATAATTGGGCAGAACTGTATATTGTAGGGGCTGAGCTGTAGGCTACCTATGGGGTCACAGGTGGTGGATAGTGAACGGCCACCAGATATGGTGGTTAGCTGCGAATACGTTGAATAAGCAGTCCCCAACCACACAGCGGCAAAATTAGCAGGACGTGATGGGAAGTTCAGTGGGATGGGCTTACCTAAAAAATATCACATTAATCCCAGGACGATTTTGCGACATGGCGAATAAATGCCGCCAGTAAATAGGCATTCCCCTAGTATCCGGCAGCAGGGTTGCTAGTATTGGCAGAAGGTCGAAGAAATGGATTCTGGAAGGGCTTCTGCACAGACATCAGAAGGCGGGAGACCGGCTTCTGAACTGCGGTGCGGAAGCAAGTGAGGAAACTACCGTTCTGAAATTCCTCAAAAAAAGGAGTAATGACAATGACAAATAATGAGATAATGGTTCTTGACAACGGGCTTCCACGAGGAAAAATGCCGTGGCGGTCCGAGTCCGGCAGATACAGACGCAAGGCTGAATCGGTCGTCATCATGCGAAATCCTTGCCAAATAGGGACCTGGAATGTACGGACGATGCTAGTTGATGGAAAGGTTGAGGAATTGAAGATGGAAATGGAGAGGTTAAAAATAGATATCCTCGGGTTAAGTGAAGTCAGGTGGGGTGGAAGTGGAGATTATTGGGATGGAGATTTTAGAATTATATATACGGGTGGTGAAGCTCAGGGAGTTAATGGAACGGCAATAATACTAACCAAGAAATGGGGTCAATTAGTAGAGAACACAATCCATCATAGTGACAGAATAACGGCTTTAAAGATGAAAACTCAACCGGGAGATACAGTTATAGTGCAAGTATATATGCCCACTAGCCGGTATAAAGATGATGAAGTAGAAGAAGTGTACAACTCTCTAGATAGCATTTTAGATTCAGTAAAGGATAAAGATAATCTTATAGTTATGGGAGATTTTAACTCGGTTGTAGGAGAGGGTAAAGATGTAGATATAGTAGGAAATTTTGGATTAGGGAAAAGGAACAAAAGAGGAGATAGAATGGTACAATTTTGCAAGGAGAACAATCTGATTGTAACGAATACGTTTTATAAACTTCCAAAGAGGCGATTATACACATGGAAAATGCCAGGGGACAGAGACCGTTACCAACTAGATTACATTTTAGTCAAATCTGCTTTCAAAAACCAAGTAGCTTCATGTAAAGCCTACCCCGGGGCTGATCTGAACACAGACCATAATCTGGTATTAAGCAAGCATAACTTTCAATGCAGGAAACAAAAAAGGAGACAAAAACCAAAGAAACCTGATCTCAAGAAATTTAGTGGAATAGAAGGACAACAATATTAGAGTGCAATTTAGTAATAAATTAGGTGACAAATTAAAGGAGGTTAAGGAAACAGATCTATATAATAATTTAAATGTGAAGGAGAAGTGGGGAAGAATAAGAGATATTTTAATTTCATCAACTGAAGAATGTTTAAATAAAGAGAAAATAGTACCTAGGAAAAGCTGGATGACTACAGAAATCATTAATTTAATGCTCGAAAGAAGGAAATTCAGGAATGGAAGTGACTATGACAGTATAAAAGAATACAAAAGGTTGACTAACAAAATTACAACTAAGTGCAGGGAATCTAAGGAAAAAGACACGCTAGGAATTTGTAAAAAAGTGGATGACTTCATTCAAAAGGGCCAAATGGATCAGGCCTACAGTACTATAAAAACTATTGAGAGAAAGCACACAACGAAGAGCACGACAATTTTGGATGCACAAGGTAAGATTTTAATAAACAATAACGACATATTAGAAAGATGGAAGAGGTATATTGAAAAACTTTATGAGGGAGAGGGGCTGGATGAAAAAGATATAGAGGATGTAAGTTTAGTGGAAGAATGTAAAATGGGGCCAGCAATCCTGAAAGAAGAGTTTGTCAAAGCCTTGTCCAGTATCCGTAACGGCAAAGCATGTGGTGATGATCGAATATATATTGAAATGATAAAATATGCCGAATGTGAACCCATGATACAAGAAATTTTTGTAATTATACAGAACATGTATGCTACTGGACCTTTAGATTTTATAGTCAGTAAAACTGTTACACTGCAAAAAAAACTAAACACGCTGAAATGTGATGAACACCGCACCTTAAGCCTTATTTCTCAAGCTTCAAAAATTCTTCTCAAAATTATTCAGAATCGCCTACGAACTAAAATTGAATTTAACTTAGGCCCAGATCAATACGGATTCAGACAGAATAAAGGGACGAGAGAAGCCATTTTAGCCCTTAAAGTTTTAGTAGATAGGCGGCTAGATGTAGATCTGGATACTCACATTGCTTTTATTGATCTAGAAAAGGCATTTGACAGGGTGGATTGGAAAAAGATGATGAACATTCTACGTGAAATTGGAACCGACTACCGAGATAGGAAGATCATATACGAACTATATAAGAACCAGGAAACCATTATCGAAGTAGGCGAAGAACGAGGGAAAGCCACCATCAAACAAGGAGTTAGACAAGGGTGTCAATTATCGCCACTAATCTTTAATATTTTTATAGAACAGGTCATTAAGGTAATATTGGAGTCAGAGCTGGGAGGGATTAAAGTTAACGGAAACAAAATCTATTTCATACGTTTCGCTGATGACATTGCGGCGTTTGCAGAAGACAGGACCCAGTTACAACAATTAGTTTCTAAAATGGATGAAGTTTTTAACCAGTTCGGACTTAAAATAAATAGTAAAAAAACTAAAACACTTACAATATCAAAACGCACTCTAACAGCAGCAAAACGCCCAAAAGTTTACCCACCGATAGTAGTACAGAACACAAAATTAGAGCAAGTTACACGATATAGATATTTGGGAAGTTTAATCACCAATGACTCCAGATGCACTGCAGACATAGTGCAAAGAATTGCCATGGCTAAAAGAGCATTTAATCACAAAAAAGATCTGCTCAAGGCAAGAATTTCCAAAAAAGCCAAAAAGCGATTAATAAAAGTGTTTATCTGAAGCATTGCGTTGTATGCAAGTGAGACGTGGACACTCAGACAAAAGGATAGGAAAAGATTAGAGGCCTTCGAAATGTGGTGCTGGCGGAGGATGGAGAGGATAAGCTGGACTGACAGAAAGACGAATGAAGAGGTTTTGCGTATGGTAGGGGAGAAGCGTAGTCTAATAAACACCATTAGGACCAGAAGAGGCAAGATGTTAGGTCACTTGTTACGGCATGACGACTTCTTCCTAAAAATTATGGAGGGCAGAATTGAAGAGACGAGAGGCGCTGGAAAGCCTAGGACCACGTATCTCAGCCAAATAAAGAGTGAGGCCTCGTATGAGGAAATCAAAAGACTGTCTCAAAAAAGAGAAGATTGGAAATTACTCCACCGACAAGAGCACGGCTCTTAAATAAATGATGATGATGATGTATATTGTGATGTTCACGTTTTCGATAACGATTATCGAGTTTACTATGTGTGCATCTTGCTTGAACTATTCTAGTGCGATCGAGATGCACAGATAGTAAACTCGACACTCGTTATCGAAAACCTCAATATCACAACTCATGGTAAGGGTACTGGTGTTTACTTTGACACAGAGTAGCTGTCTGTCTGTGTGGTTGCTGTAATAGAATAATTGCTGGTTTTCCTATCGAAGGACAGTTAAAGCGGATTTTAATGTTTTAATTGTGCCGGCAGCTGCGCTTGCGACGCGATCGCCCATTGACAACTTGTTTTATGGCAAAATGACTTTCCTTCTATCAGCCCCAACGTCTTAGGCACCAGATAAATATTATAGGCGAAAAACTTAACTGAAGGACCATGTCTATGTAGTTGTGCAGAATAATAATATGGAACTTACGTCAACATTTGAATATAGAACGCCGACATGCGTGTACACACGTTACTACTACATAGACCAGGTGATTTAGCTAAAGTTTTTACTAATACCAAAAACCAGCTGTTTAGAAAATTTTGGGAAGTAAAGAATAAAAATTCTAAGTTATAACTTCGATCACTTCGATGCCGTTAAAGTGTACTCTTCGCGGTAGATGTCGCCAGTCTCCTTAAATAATAAAGAAGAGACATAGAAAAATTCACCGGGGGTCAAATAGGCAGCAGGTATAGATAGATCAGTTGGTTAGAGCGATCGGCCTATATTTGAAAGGTCATATTTATGAATCTTACTTTGAGTTATTTCCATTTCTTAAATACTTACATTATTTTATAGCTTTTTTCAGTATTCATGTATTGTTATCCCATGTCTCACTCGCACTTCTCATAAATCGAACATCGTGCTATCGCGACTTATTAAATCGACAATAATACAACGGATCGGATATTCATATAAGCAGCCATAACGCGCTATAAAACCGTCGCAGTTGATAAAACGCCCATAAAACGCACAACCTTAATGCGTTTTGTGTCGTAGTGTGAACAATTTCATAGTCAATCGAGCCGGGAAGCGCTTAGAATAATAATATCTAGAAACCTACTTATATAAGGTCAGCTGAAGAAATCAGAAATCACTTGTGATAGACATACAGCTTAGCATCTTAAATACACTATTGTTATACAAATATGAATTTGTCATTTTATTATATTAATTACGAATCGGCTGATATGTACTGGACACACACTGGACAGTACGACATAATGTAAATATCAGCGGTGACGAAACAGCGGCGCTACCGCGAAAAACGATATCCGTACATTTCGGACGATTGTCTCTGTCACTCTGATGGTGCCTTAATTGAAGTAAAAGAGAAAGATCCTCGGAATATACGCAATTCGATGTTCGCGGTACCGGGCCAGTAACGAATATAGTACGCATTTTTATTCGTGTAGCAGTGGGATGTATTGTGATATATTTAGACACAAACTATATAATACTGACTGTACAAAATATACCTTTTATTTTTGTAATACGACGATGGCAAACAGAAATACAGTCCGATGGTAAGCTTTCACCGTAGTTTATGAACGCCTGTAATTACATAGGATTCAGACTCGCATTGTCAACTCTAAGGCTCTGAGCTCTCTGACCAGAGGCTCTAATATATACCTAAGTTTCTTTAGAAGTAAAAAAACGTGTCGTACGCGTGATAATGATGATGTCATTTACATGGGAGACTCAAACGCGATGGTGACGTTTTGTTATGTTAAAAACTTACACTCAGGGCTCTGACTTATTTTCTAGGCAACACCGTTCTGAGGTAAACGTACAGTAATGCTGTACCTATTAGCGCAGTTTTCCGACTATCAGAGCAATCCCGACGATTGCCCTAATGGCCATTGTGGCCGGTTCCGCCACAAGGCGACTTCTATTAACTATAAATGCGGGAAAACGCAGATAATTCCACTTTGAAAGGGATTTAATTTACTGTATTTTTTTTATTGCGCAAAATCTGTATTGTAGGAAAACACGGTGAATGAGGAAACAATTGTACTCTCTTTACGGACTAGACGACGATATATTATAATAGATAGATAGATATAAATACTTAAATACATAGAAAAAACATTTTTGGACCCGGGTATGTCCTTAAACTACGTCCAACAATGAGAGGTAGGGCACCGCGTTGACCATCACGCTTGAATCTGGGGCAGCCCAACTGGGGAAGTACCTCCTCCTTACAGAAGACCACAGCCATAATAGCACTGCCACCTTGCAGGTATGTAGTGTTGTGTTCCTGATGGATAGTAAGGTTCCCTGAGCTCCAACCCCCCTTAAAGGCCGGCAACGCGCTTGTGACTCCCCTGGTGCCCATGGGCGACGGTAATTGCTTAACACCAGGCAATCCGTCTGCTCGTTTGCCGCCTATGTCATAAAAAAAAAACACATGACTCAGGACAAATATCTGTGCTCATCACATGACTAAATGTCCTATATAATATAGAAATACTTAAATAAATAAAAAAACACCCATGACTCAAACAATTAAATGCCTATACCGGCATTCCAACCCAGGACCATCGGTTTCATAGGCAGGGTCACTAACCCAGTAGGCCAAACCTGTCATCATATATGTAGTGACCCTGCCTATGAAGCTGACTGACCTGGGTTGAAATACCCCAGTCAAGGCATCTATTTCATTTTCCTAACTAGTGCGTAAAAAGTGCACTTTTCGCAAGCTTCGCGCGTGTAAATTTTACTTTTTAAGGCACTTGCTATGAAAAATTAGGTTCGATACTCGTGTAAAAACTTTTTTAAGACTCGGGTGATACTCACCCTCGTTTCACTCGAGCTCCAACGTTCACCCTCGTCGAAAAAAAATTTTTTTTTACTAGTATCGAAATGTACTATTTCCTGCGGCGCTACCGCGAACAACGATATTCGTAAATTTCGTACGATTGTCTCTGTTTCTCTCATGATACTTTGATTGGAGTAAAAGAGAAAAATGCCCGAAATATACGAACTTCGATGTTCGCGGTACCGCTCCTGGGGTCATGGGACTCATGACTTCTTGAGTTTGAGGCTCAGTCAATTTGTGTAGGGATATCATATGTATTTATTTATTTCTGTAAAAATTGTGAGAGTTGAAATCAGTATTAAAGACAGTCCGACTTCGAATTACCATAGAATATGTCAACAACACACCTGCGTAGGTGCATTCCGAATGAGACTATTACAATGCGTGCGGTTTCAGCCGCGCTATCGTGTCGCTTTGTTGTGGTTTCAATGAAAATGTGCTGATCAGCTACTTAGAGATACTTAAACTCTGACCTATATGTTTAATGATATGTTATTTCTGAATTGACTAACCTATTTACTATTTTTTATTATGCAGAAACGTCTGCTAGCGAATATCTTCGATATTTAAATCCAAAGAAAAATTAATACATTTTTGGCGACAGTAATGGTTAAGTGTTTAATACGCTGGCGGTAGATGTGTTTACACGTCACCCATGATGACGTATACGACGAGGGATAAATAGAAAAAAATGACAAGTCTAAGCGGTACTCGTATAGCACAATTGGTAGTGCACTGGGCTAGTGATCCAGTGGTTGTGGGTTCCAATCCCGCCGCGAGTAAATTTTTTCTATTTTTCTTTCGATTTAAATATCGAAGATATTTTCTAGCAGACGTTTCTGCATAATAAAAAATAATTTTGTAATTACTTAACTAGATACTACTTAGTATACTCGTACTACATTAAATCTAAAAAAGGCCCTAAGGCATTGTACCGAGGACGGCATTCTAGATTTATGTTTTTGGTGGGATTATGCTCGCTGACTATGTGGCAACATAAATATTTATCTTATTCATTTACTCCTTATTTCCAATATGCCTCAACTAAGTAGGTGGAGTTAGAAGGTCACACAGACAATGATATATTTGAATTACATACTAAGATGCATTAACCAAGAAGGTGCTAATTAGCTATGCACGGCATATAGCTTAACACAAGTTATTGGCTTTGTACAGTCGCCATCAGATATATTGGAGCGACCAAATGGTAACAAATATCGGAACAACGCCTCTATTATCAAGGCGATACAGTGGGTGTTCCGATATTTTTAAATAACTTGGCTGCTCCGATATATTTGATGGCGACTGTGTGGCATGGTCGTCACTTAGGTACGAGTAGATGGCGATTACATCCTTGCACTGTCCCGACACTTGGCAATATGGCGATTAGAGTTTGGCCAGTGAAAAAAAATTGGTTTACTCACTTAAAGCATAGACGATTGAATCATACCGTCTCTTTCTTTCGCTTGCACTACGACCCCAAAAAAAGGGATGAGTATAGTTTATTTTTTCAACTTTAAGAGTAACAATCGAGTAATAATTGGTTAGCCAGACTCTAATTCTTCATTTAAAAAACTTAAGGTTAAGGCCATACGCCATTAATCAAAAATCATCTTTCTTGTGAATACCAACGGCTTGTCAATAATTTGTTCACCGTAATTACATATCGGTGGGGCGGAAAGGTTCTGGAGTGGCGACCACGAACTGGAAGACGCAGCGTAGGTAGGCTGACAAGGTGGACCGACGACCTAGTTAGAGTCGCGGGATACCGCTGGATGTGGAAGGTGCAGGATCGGTCTTGGGTCGTTTTGGGGGAGGCCTATGTCCAGCAGTGTACGTCTTACGGCTGACATGATGATGATGAATTACAATATTGTAATAAGTATAAGTACAGAGTCTGATAACGAAAACATGATTGGATTGAAGCCAGAATTATCAACAGTGTCGTTTCAGCGTGGCTAAGTAAAACAGTACCCACCCGAGCGTAACCGATTAAGTAAAAAATAATCCAGTTTTTATTGAGTTTGGTGACGCATAAATTGTGTTACCGACGTAGTTAGGTACAAAACTTATATTTAGAGGGAAATACTGTGGTCTCGGCGCGGAATACATTTTTATCCCGTTCAGCGTCGATGTCAACTGGAGTAAACGAAAAAGATATTCGAAATTTACGAACTTGGATATTCGCGATACCAGGCCTGGGAGCGCGAGGGTGATTCTTCGGGCGTTTGAACCGCTCTTATTACTCTGTCCATATTTCTGTACAAGTGCTTGCACTGTATTAAGTAGGTTTTGGTTGTCCTTAAGCCAGCCCAGCTGTCTACCAGAAAACCAAAAAATAACACCAAACTGTGTGATCATTTCTACAGAAATCTGGACATAGTAATAAGAGCGGTTCAAACGCCCGAATAATCACCCGCAAACATACAAGTTCGTAATTTTCGAGCAGCTTTTTGTTTCACTCTAATAAATGCGTCACAGTGACAGAGACAATCGTCCGAAAACGAATATCGTTTTATTCGAAAAATATTTATCGTAAAGCCACAGGCCCGATCTCAAACTCACTGAATTACAAGTTGATACAGTTAGCAGCAGAAGTTCCTAAACGGGCCATGTGCTCATAATGATCTTGGCACTTTCTTATTCTCTTAACAATAAAGTCGTGTCAAGCTCATTTGAACCCTTCGCCCACTTAGCAAATTTGCTGACTGTATCTATATGACAAAAATATACACGTCAACTTGAGAAACTCCCCCGTTTTTTTCGTCGGTTAACAAATGAAATAGTACATTTCGATACTAGTAAAAATATATTGTAACACAACAAACCATATCGTAATAGGTAACATTTGTGAATTTCCAGCAAAAAGTGTAGATACTTCATTTGCATGAGTCGTCGAAATTTGACAATTTTGTGAAGATAATTAAACATTAAATACTTAGATTCGGTACGTTTCATAAACTATAATCATTACTACAATGCACACATAGGCAAAAAATATTTTCCATTCATATTTCATGCACAATTATCGTGACATAACTTAACTTTTCTATTTAAGCTATTTGTGTACACTTTTTTTCTAAAAACTCTCATTTATAATATTAATTGTTATTTGTTACACAAGGGTGCAAAAATGTATTTTAACTGCGAGTGTGGAATTGAAACTAGAGCAAGCGAATGGATTCTATAGTTTAACCACTAGCAAAGCGAGTGGTTTTAAAATAGAATCCTGAGCGTAGTGAGTGTTTCAATACACGAGAATTAAATTACAATTGCACCCGTGTGTAACACAAATCTTTTCCCCTCACTACAGCGAGGAAAGTGAAACATGCAAAAAAACGTTTTGAAATCGCATTGA
This sequence comes from Grapholita molesta, assembly GCA_022674325.2. Lineage (NCBI taxonomy): Eukaryota > Metazoa > Arthropoda > Insecta > Lepidoptera > Tortricidae > Grapholita > Grapholita molesta. Next base: position 15,985,027 of record CP053138.2, on the reverse strand, counting down.
CTTCTTCTTTGCGTTTAGATATACATTTAACATTTTTACAAAAGGTGCCTTTAGCTTGGTTAGCTTGTGGTGGCCAGTACGATTTTCGAATGTTCTAATTCGATTTTCTGCTCGGTGAGTGTGCGAGTTACCGCCGCCGCCGCGGGGGCAAGTGGAGTGTACTTCGCGAATTTAGACTTTAAAACCATAGCAATAAGAGCTATGAGAAGTCAACTTACTTTAATCACTAGTGGATAAAATGCGTTTTTACCCTCTCGTATTAAAGGATAAACAAGCGCTTTACGAGCTAGCGAGGGGAAAAAACATCTGTATCATTAATACGCAAGTCTACTTGCACAACTTGCACTTTTCTCGTTTTTATGTATTTTCCCCAAATGGCGAAATACGAATAGCACTTATTCATTCTTTAGTCACAATCCTCGACAACTATACACTGTATAAACTTCCTGCGACCGTGTCCTCAGCCGCCGACATCCGATCAATACGACTGACAATGAATCATTATCATTACACGATCATTAATGATATCGATGTCGACACCTGATATTTTCTTTATTAGTTCTGTAGACAGCTACCGACGCTTTTAAGATCAGAAACCTTATTTTCCTAGCACATTATAGTGTGACAGCATCTCGCGGCGAGACCCGTGCGTCTTTATTAACATAAAGCTTGTTCACGAAAAAAAGTAGCCACTGCCTTATAATTTTTTTTTCGTATGAAACCATCGTTATTTTTTTAAGTTATCATAAAAACCAACTCATTTTCTTTCGTTTTATTTAATGTTGTGGATATTTTTATCAGGTATTCTAAAACTATGGCCCATTAAAAACAAAATTGCATTTTGGGAGAGTTTTTTCTAATTTGAACATTTGGATCATTAAGCTTGCACTATGCTCTGTACTCAAACAAATTATCAATACTAGAATGTCCCGTGAATAATTTCTCTTAGATTTTACTATCGTAAACAAGCCATATATATTTGTAATTTGACTCAGAAAATGACGTATTTTTGTAACGTTATTTTGGTTTTAGCACTACTTGGCGTTATTAACATTTTTAGACGGGTGAGGCTAGACTTTTTTAGATTTAGATCGTAAACGTAAAATAGACAAGCAAATTCGTAATTCTATGACTGTTTCCACTACATGGAGCCACCGGTTAACGGTGGAGACTCATACAACGGTGGCTACTTTTCTTCGTGAACATGCTTTATTTTTTTTTTTTTATTTTTTTTTTTATGATATAGGAGGCAAACGAGCAGACGGATTGCCTGATGGTAAGCAACTACCGCCGCCCATGGACACTCGCAACACCAGAGGAGTCACAAGTACGTTGCCGGCCTTTAAGATCCCTATACGCTCTTTTCTTGAAGGTTTGGATGTCATATCGGTCCGGAAATACTGCACACGACACTTTATACTCGTATGACAGTATATTTATATTACATGATATCCTTACAAAAATTGACTGAGCCCCACGGTAAGCTCAAGAAGACTTGTGTTGTAAGTACATAGAGAAACGAAGAATAAATCAAACCATCATCCCAGCCACAAGTCTAACTGCTGGACATAGGCCTCCTCCAAATTTGACTTGTATCATCTTGGTGGTTAGTTACCATAGTCGCTACGCGGATTGGCGACTGCAGTAGCTGCAGATTGGGTTTCGACGGACGCTGCTGCCCGGGCGTAAATTTTTTTATTAAATATATAATGCTGTTTAATAATTTTCATCCAGAATATTAGGTTTCAAATATCAGAGAAGAAATTCAAATTAATTTCCTTACTACTAGAACTGGTATTATCAATAGTTTTCAAAGAACAAAGAGACTTTCGGAGCATGTTTCAAGCAGGGGCGCTACCGCGAAACACGATATTCGTGAATTTCGGACGATTGTCTCCGCCAATCTCATGACGCCTTAATTGGAGTAAAAGAGAAAGATGCTCGAAATATTGGTAGTTAATGTTTTTGTTGAATTTTTAATAATAATAAATAATAATAATGGCTGCAGAGGATCTTAGAATTGTATAAAGTCAATGCAACTTTAAGATCCTTCCTAGGTGCGTGTATGAGGCAATGGACCACAGTCCTTCGTCAACCAGGAGGTGGCGATGACCCCCCTGGCCCGCAGGACTTCATAAGGATTGAGCGAGGAATATTCCAGGGTGACAGTTTGAGTCCCCTATGGTTCTGCCTAGCTCTGAATCCGCTCAGTACTTTACTGAAGGATTTGGGACTAGGTTGCCGGCTTCGGAGAGAGGGTGAAGTCATTTCTCACCTTCTGTATATGGACGACCTCAAATTATTTGCGCCAAACAACCGAGTCTTGCTGGAGCTACTGAAAACCACTGAAGTGTTCAGTAGTGCCATCAAGATGGAGTTTGGTGTCGATAAGTGTGCGGTTATGCATGTACAGCGGGGGAAAGTAGTAAATTCAACAAATTTACAGCTTTCTGAGACGATGTCGTTCAGATCTATCTCCGAATCAGAAACCTATAAATATCTTGGTATGTCAGAGTCTCTGGGTATTGAGGATGTGGCTATTAGACAGGCGGTGAAGGAGCGCTTCTTCGGTCGGCTGACAAAAGTACTTAATAGCCTTTTGTCAGGTGGCAATAAGGTACGGGCCTTCAACGCTTGGGTAATGCCCTTACTTATATACTCCTTTGACATACTAAGATGGACTCAGACCGAGCTGGATGCCCTGGATAGGAGGGTCCGACTACTACTCACCACACATCGCATGCTACACCCACGTTCGTCGGTTATGAGATTGTATATCCCACGGAAGTGTGGAGGCCGCGGCTTTTAAATGCCAAAAGTCTCCATAACCGTGAGGTGTGCAATCTCAGGAATTATTTCCTGAACCACGAGTGTGGGATGCATCGTGATGTGGTGGCAGTAGACAGGAACCTCACACCGCTCGCCTTGGCAAACGAGAACTGGCGCAAACCAGTGGTACTAAGCACCGAGGACCGCAAGGCCGTATGGAAGAGTAAGGAGCTACACGGGCGGTTCTACAGGGCCCTAACGGGACCAGACGTAGACCTGCCCGCGTCGGTGAACTGGCTACGATTCGGGGACCTCTTCGGAGAAACCGAGGGTTTTGCCTGTGCAATTGCGGACGAAGTTATCATGACGAATAACTACCGGAAGTATATCCTGAAAGACGGTACGGTCGACATTTGTCGGGCATGCCGCCGTCCCGGAGAGTCACTCAGGCATATAATTTCCGGTTGTTCTCATCTTGCTAACGGCGAGTACTTGCACAGACATAACCTTGTAGCCAGGATTATACACCAGCAGCTTGCTCTTATGTATGGACTTGCGGACCGCGAAGTGCCGTACTACAAGTACACACCTGCGCCAGTTCTCGAAAATGGTCGTGCCACGCTCTATTGGGATCGATCTGTTATCACGGACAGGACTATTGTAGCCAATAAGCCTGATATCGTGGTGATAGATCGATCGCAGCGCCGGGCAATGCTCATCGATATCACCGTCCCATGTGACGAGAACCTCGTGAAGGCCGAGAAGGACAAGTCCAGCAAGTACTTAGACTTGGCTCACGAGGTAACCGCCATGTGGGAAGTTGATTCGGCGATCATTGTACCGATAGTTGTTTCCGCGAACGGTCTCATAGCGAAGAGTCTCGACCAACATCTTGAGAGACTCTCGCTACGTGGTTGTGGTTGGATCAAGGGTCAGATTCAGAAGGCGGTAATCCTGGACACGGCGCGCATAGTCCGACGGTTCCTCTCTCTGCAGCCCTAACCACCGGCAGCCTGGGCCCTGCCCCGTTGCCGGCGGCACTCTAGGTTAGGTTTTTATAATGTTTTTATTGTTTTGATACGTTTTAGATGTATTTTTATATTTTACTTTTATAAAAATGTTATAAAACCTAACCTAAGATTTAAAATGAATAAAGACTTATAATAATAATAATAAGAATAAAGGCGTAGGGATGTGACGACCCCATCGCCCACTGGTTTTCTCCAGTGCAATCAGTCAACGCAGGGCAGCTTGTGGCGAGCTGTTGGGGAGTAGCGACTCCACGTACCTGAGTGCCCCTGGGGTGCCCTGTCGGACGCGTTCTCGAGGGTAGATGTGGAAACCTAAGTGGCGAGTTGGCTATATGTTTAAAGTCCAGTGACACCTCTCTACCCTTAGCCCTATGCATCGGTGTTGCCCTTGAGCCATCTTTGATGTCGCTTTTTATGGGGGCCCATCTCGCATAGGGCGAGTCACCGTATGCCGGAAATAAAATTGAATACCATTTTATTAGGCAGACGTCCGGTTTTTTATCCAATAGCCCAGTAGCTAGTCCATCCTTTCCACCCAATAGCCTAGTACATTCTAGATTCCATTATAACTCAATAGTCTTTACACCATGGCGGGTGCTGTCTCTGTGCGCTTCCCATGATACGGACAGGGGCAACATCCGCTTAGTGTACCCCTTACATTTCATTAAATTGTCGAAAGGGCCTCTGCGCGTTGGCTCGATCTGGCTCCGCGTACGCCTCCCAAATGTCCGGAACACCATTGTTCCGTGTACGGAAGAGACATACAAAATAATAATATATGAATTTCGATCTTCGCGGTACTGAGCCTGGTGTCATTTTACATTCAGATTTAGTATTCAGTTTTAGAAATAGGGTTGACAAAAGCTTCTAAGCGATTGTTCCCATAACCAATCAACGTCTATTGTCATTATTGACATATTAACATTTTCATTGAGAGCTCCAAGAGCTACACTTGGAGTATTACTTAGTGGTACAGTCAGCGTCATATAATTAGGAGCAGTACATACATATATACATAAATACATTTTAGCCGTATGCAGTCCACTGCTGGACATAGGCCTCCCACAAATATGACTTGTATCATCTTGGGGGTAGTTGCCATAGTCGCCACGCTTGGCAGGCGGGAGCAGTATATGTGGGAAAATATATCGATACACATCCTTACTGCTAATGAAATAAAGATCCTAGTCAATATATATATTTTCACGGCAAACGAGCGGACGGATTGCCTGATGGTAAACAATTACCGTCGGCCATGGGCAACGCCAGTGAAGTCACAAGAGCGTTGCTGGCCTTTGAGGGTTGAGGTCTTGGATCCTTACTCGCCATCAGGAATACAACACTACTGAAAGGTAGCAGTGCTATTATGACTGTGGTCTTCTGTAAGGAAGAGGTACTTCCCCAGTTGGGCTTCTCCAGACTCGAGCGTGATGGTACTAAGCTGTGCCCTACATCTCATTGTTGGACGCGTAGTTTAAGGCTCGCGGCAGTGAGGTGAAAAATTATGTGTTTCATTCGGTAGCAACGTGTGTTCCCTCGTGCTTTGAGGCCGCCCCAATTCTTAAGGTTCCTGTCTTTGAACTTTGGATTGAATTTTGGAATCTTTCGATAGCGCGGGTCTCAATATTAGCACGAAAAGGTAAACACTAACTTTGTTCCCTTGTAACACATAACTATTGATATTTAGCAGTCGGTGAAGGTAAACGTCGCGAGGAAACCGGAATAATCCCAGTAAAGCCTAGTTTATCCCCTGGGTTAGAAGGTCAGATGGCAGTCGCTTTCGTAAAACTAGTGCCTACGCCAAATCCTGGGATTAGTTGCCAAGCGGACCCCAGGCTCCCAAGAGCTGTGGCAAAATGCCGGGACAACGCGAGGCATATATATATATTTTTTTTATGACATATTGCCTGGTGGTAAGCAATTACCGTCGCTCATGGGCACCCGCAACACCAGGAGAGTTACAAATGCGTTGCCGGCCTTTAAGGGGGGTTGGAGCTCTGGGAACCTTACTCACCATTAGGAACACAACACTACATACCTGAAAGGTAGCAGTGCTATATGGCTGTGGTCTTCTGTAAGGAGGACGTACTTCCCCAGTTGGGCTGCTCCAGACTCAAGCGTGATGGTCATCACTGTGCTCTACCTCTCATTGTTGGACGTAGTTTAAGGGCATACTCGGGACATACCGACTGTAATTTCCTACTTAAATATTACAATCTTCCTGGTTGCCTAGCCTATTTATCGCTAGAATAGACGCGGTATTTGAAAAAACCTAGGCGATAATACCCACGGTAATTAAATCACTATTGTGATTACCGTGAGCGTAATACATTTGCGTAAACTGAGAATGTGGTTGCTACGTAAGGTAGCGCCGATAACTCATTAATATACATGAAAACGTATGGTGTATGGAAAATCAGTATGACAAGCGTATTCTATTATTAGTATAGAAACGGATAACTCACGTTTTATAAGTCGAACTCCCTTGGTTCGTTTTCATAACTATGGTTTTCGTAACTACCACAGAACCTAACTACCAAAGAAGATTTATTTTGTGCTCGACATGTTTTGCTCCGTAACGAGGAGCGAGCTTTCTTGAATGAAACTTAATTGAGTTTGCACACCGAAAAGTTGTTAATCGCGTTAAAAGTGTTATCGAGCATATTTGACTTAATAAATCTCTTAGATCGATCTCTTCCAGACAACCTTTGAGTAGCGGAAAAACTAAGTTAAAAATAAACGAGTATAATAACCACAATTCTCAAAAATAAATTAATATATTTATTAAACATACATTGGGCATATAGGATTTTTTTGTAAAATACCTATAATATAGTCATGCGAAGCAGGGGCGACCGCGAGTATATTATAATAATGAAGTATCACCGAATTACCAAATAAATAAATAATAAATAAATACTACAGTACATCCTTACACAAATTGGCTGAGCCCCACGGTAAGCTCAAGAAGGCTTGTGTTGTGGCTCAGCCAACGATATATTAAATACATAGCAAACATAGCAAACACCCATGGCACTGGAACAACTATCATGTTCATCACATAAATAATTGGCCTTACTGGGATTTGAACCCAATACCATCGGCTTCATAGGCACGAGGTTAACCCTGTCGTCAAAAAAGTATCACCGATAAGGTAAATGCCCTACCTATAGTTCCGTAGGGTAGATAGAGTCACCGACTATAGGCCAGGAGATCGTAAAGGTGTCTAATGAAAAAGGGTACAAGGGACGAACAACGAGTATGAGGCTTATACCCTTTTTTGACTAGGGCAGAGAATTAGTAGTTTATTGTACATTTTATGGGTAATTTCGTGCTGTTTTAATTCCCACTTGTTTGGGATCGCGCGGCCTTGCTCGCCCCTTTTGTCAAACGACGTTGAACCAGTCTCCCGGACAACAATAAGTACATAAAAAAATTATTGATTGGAACCGTTTTCAAGATATTAGTTAAGATGAATTGCGCTTAAGTGTTTTGTTTGAATTGTTTGATATTACTGTTATGTATATACTTAATGTACCTACAATGGTAATATTAAGCAGGGTGAATGCAAGATTAATTACACTCTCTACTAACCAACAAGAAGAAAAAGAGAAAAAAAAGAAAAAAAGAGGAAAAGTGCGTATTTGATTACCCGATTTATTTTATTATCAAGTTCAATCATCCCTTTTATAAGATTTTTTATTTATAAATGACTGAGTCGCCTTTTAAAAACTTTTAATTCTAAATCTGCTAACTCCTATCAATACTTTGCTTGTTCCGTCAAATTTATCGGAACAAGCAAAGTATTCAAAAGTATTTAAAAATGCACTTTTCCTAACTAGTGCGTAAAAAGTGCACTATGCGAACGCTTCGCGTGCGGAAATTTCACTTTTTAAGGCACTTGTTATGAAAAATTGGGTTCGATACACGTGTAGAAACTTCTTCAAGACTCGGGTGTTTGTCACCCTCGTTTCACTCGGGCTCCAACTTTCACCCTAGTCCAAAAAAAATTATCGAAATGTACTATTATCGCCTTAACAATACATAGTAGCATCGTTCAAATATTTGTAACCACCTCCACAGTTCCGATATATCTGATGGCGACTTGACATACAAATACAATCATTAAACCTCTCCTTTTATAAACGTTAAAACATATCCATTCAATCTTGTAAGCATTTCAAATATTGAAACATCAATTACACACGCTACCATAAAATCAACCCTTGTAAATATTTTTATGTAATAAACCAAATTTTTACGTTGACAATCATGAAACTTCAATAGTAAACACGCAAAAACATTTACATACATCAAGAGCAATCATCAGTTTACTTAAAACTCACCTGTAAGCGAACAATCCTTGTAAATTGCGTAGATACACTTCACTATAAGTTCCGATGTTCTCGGGCGGAGCGCTCGGCGCCGAATGGCGATGTAAACAAAACACAGACCGCGCGTGCGCTGTGGTCCGCGGCGACCGGCCGACTGAACTCACGAGAATAAGGGTGTCTGCCTCTGAAGTGCGAAATACTCGCTGGCGTGTTGTAAAATATCTGTATGGGGTTGTGCAGTTTAATCGACGTAATAAATGTGATGTAAAGCAGCTCGTGGTAGAGGTACAGTCGCCATCAGATATATCGGAGCTGTGGAGGTGGTTACAAATATCTGAACGTGCACTTTATCATCTTGACAAGAGGCGGCGTTCAGATATTTATGACCACCTCCAATCTGTTGGTGTGCTGATGGCCACTGGTCAGCGTTATATAGTTGGTTGCAGTCAATATAGCCAAATTATCGATACAGGCCCGGTACCACGAACATCGAAGTTCGTATATTTCGAGCATCTTTCTCTTTTACTCCAATTAAGGCGTCATGAGTGACAGAGACAATCACCCGAAATTTACGAATATTAATATTGAACTATACATATATATGGTGCGAACAAAATAAAAAAATACGTGTTGGGACAAAACTCGGAGCGTGCGGGTCTGAAACACACTTGGCCGATTTTATACTTGGCACTACCAATCGTTGACCCCAGTTGGTTTTAACCTATTCCAAGGCAAAACACATAATAATTAAAACCACAGTTAAAAAAATAGCTTTATTATTTAGCAAACAATACATATTTCCAAGCGGATTCACCAGGTATTCGGCTGGAAATAATATCACAATTATATTCAAAAATAACTCGTAACACATTATAATGCTTATAAACAAAATTAGAGACCCACAACATTTTAATTTCTTATCGACGTGATAACGACTGCCCGAACGTTATGTCATGATATTGCACGATAAAACAAGTTTACTGTCAAAACATACATTTTGTTACAAGCTTTTATTGCAGACTGTACTATTTTGCACAATCATCGAATCATCGAGAGGATTATAACGAGACTAAGACGAGTTTATTTTATGTATTTTAGGAGTTACTATTGTGGCTTCAGCATCAGATTAGATCAGTGGTACCATAATATTGTATTGTCACCGAACTTACATAAGTGTGCTTTTCGGTTGAGAATATTTGCAAGTTTTGACCCGAACATTAAAAGTTAAATACAGGCTTGTACAGATGTAGTGCAAAACTATTCTCCATCGGTAAAACTCGTATCTCGATCGACATACGACGGCAGCCGAAATGTCAATCAATAACTTTATTAAATGTGTGACATATTCATATTAATATGGAACTTTATTGTTTAATGCCACATGCCATTTTTCACTTTGACATTTGACACCAAATAATAAAGTTCCACATATTAATAGATATGAACATGCCACTCATTTGTTACGATCATTCATTGACAGTTCGGGTGTCATCGTATTCCGACAGAGATCCGAGTTTTCCCGACGGAAAATAATTTCTCACTATTTCTGTAATAAAAAGACGAGCGCTTTATCCTGTCATTTTCACGTCGAAATAACAAACGTCTAAATAAATAGTTTATTCCCTGGTAACAATGTCACAGTAATAACAAACTAGTCACACAAGCAAACGAATGAACTCATGAACATTGCAATAATTGTTAGATTAAATTGAAATAGATGACATATATAAGAATATACACTTTAGAAAAAGTGAGTAGGTACTCCGGCGTCCGAGGCAGGGTTTGAACCCGCATCTACAGCTAAGTATGTCATCTATTTCTAATTATAATTTATAAAGTTACTACTTAAAAATCATAGCAAATCAAAATATTTAATAAAAAAACTAATTGGATTTCTAAGATCAATGATTCAACTAAATGAATTGTCGATTTTCATACCTTTTACATAAGACAAGTATATAATAAACAGTTTTCCTTATTCAGTTTTAATTTGGTTCCAATTCATTCATATTACAATAAACAACACGAAGTGTCAATTAATTTATGGCAGTACATTTCCATTAAAACAATAAATGCATTATATTTACAACACTTTATTGAAAAAATGAGGCACATTATTTGTTTCATTAACTATAGGTGAAAAAATTAACTAAAGGACTATATCTATGTAGTTGCGCAGAGGTATAGAACGCCGACATGCATGTACACACCTTACTACGACAGTAACTTTAGCTAAGTTTTTCACCTTTAGTTATTAAAAATATAGAAATTTATTATTATGAGACAAGCTTACACAAATCAACCTAGACTTACAGTAAACTCAATAAGACTTGTGTTGTAGGTACTTGACCACGATATTAATAATAGATATACGTAAAAATACTTAAATACATAGATAATGTCCATAACTCACGTACAAATATTCGTAATAAACACAAATTAATAGTCAGGATTCGTACCTGGGTCCTCCTGCTTAGGCAGTAGGCTAGCTTTTTTTCTGAATCTAAACAAGTATTATTTTTTAAAGGTTAAATCCATCAAGTTTAGAAATTAATATTTCTACAGTTAGTTTTAAATAGTACAATATTATTATCTTGTTGCTAAACTTACTCTCTAAATATCCACTTGCACAAACGAATATTATTTCAAAAACTATCCAAGTCCCAACATGTCGAGTGACTAAATAAACGTGAGTAGAGCCGTGTTAGTCTTTAATTTATTTAATATATTTGTCTCGCGTAAGTTTAAATACAAGTCCCAAGGGTTCAGTTTAACTAATTAAACAATGTGCCCTGTGAAAAGGTATCACACGGACTAGAACACAAAATGACTACGTCGGCCCATAGTCTATTACTCAAAATGACCGGAACACAACATTTCACTTTCCATTATTCTAAATATGAGTTCATTACATTAGCAGATTTTTGTGCTTGATAAAAATATTTCTAATTTACAAGTTTGTTTTTCCGGAAAACTGCCAGGTGATATACTATGATACTAGTTTGAACCGTCTGTCTGTGCAAGCGGACAGCCTAAACCTAATTCAGTCTGACTGTTCATCATCGAATGGTGAGTTTGGCGAGCAGAGCTCCGTAACTCACGGAGAGTTAATGATGGTTACTACACTATGATGGTTTTATATTCTGATACCATTGATATCATGTGTATATTTACGCGCTTACTTGTTTTAGATATTATTAACTGTTACCTGTTGGGCAGTTTAATTTTATACAAAGCAAACCACTACAAAGGTTTTCTCTGCAACGAACGCATATTTTTTTATGACCCTTTGGTGGCATCAAACACTACACTATTTTGAGTGAGTTAGGTCGAGATGTTTTACTGCATGGTGTGGAAGCGTATATCCGCGTCCCTATTTGATGGTTGTTGTAACTAATAACTATATTTCTATAGACAGCGATGATGTCAAGCAAAAGTCTTCTGTTTTTTTTTTCTGTAGCATCTAATTTGCGTGGTTCGGTTTCCCGTGGCATCGAAGACTACTCTCTTTTAACTCACGTTTCAATCCGCATTATGCGGAAGTATAATACGCTTTAAATTTATAGTTTATTTATCGGAATTGTAGAGAAATAAATAAATATTTATGGGACAATATTCCACCTGTTAAAGAAAATAATAGATAAATATATAAATACTTAAATAAATAGATAACTTCCATAACAACATATCAAGAACCACGTGAAGAAATGCCCTTGAACCCGAGGGCTGCTTCGTGGGCAAGTTCATTTAGCTTGAAGGTCGATGAATCAGGTAAGTAATTTGTTTTTATTTCTTATGTGTACGATTTCTGTAAGCAATGATATTAGGCTACTAAATATAGTGGTGGCATCGAACACAACTCTTCTCGTACTCAGGCAGTCACCATGTCCTCTTGCCCCGTGGTGTGGAAGCATTCGTAGCCATACTTAATGATGTACCGGAAGCGTGAGTCCGAGACCAGCTCGGCGAGCTCGCGTGCTGTGAGGATGTCTTCCGCTGGGGGTAGTAGGAGTTCCAGGTCGCCACCTGATATAGTAAATAATATATCTAATATTAGTACTCACAACATGGATGTCGAATGTGGAACATACTGCGTTCAGCAACCCGCCTGCCAAGCGTGGCATTTATGGCAATGCCCTGCTGACTAACTTATCGCTCCCTAAAGCAGTCAACGTGGAACGCCTATGGCCTCAGATCTCTAAATCAGTTAGCAGAGCGACTCGCAACGCAACTCTCACCGAGTCACAACTTCGAGTAAACCTTCCATTTTTTTTAATAAAATGTTGAATACTAGAATAGCACTAGCCTATCTCCTCTCGCGGGTGTCGTAAGAGGTAACAAAGGAAAAATCCCGACGGATGGGCAGCATCGTCCGTCGAAATCCAATCTACAGTTACTGTGGTCGCCAACCTACCTGACAAGCGTGACGACAAGCGACTACCCCTCCAAGATGACACAAGTCATATTTGGGAGAAGCCTATGTCCAGCAGTTGACGATTTACGGGCTGAAATGAATGATGATGATGGATGAATATTGAATCCAGTTTACCCATGAAGTGCACCAGATGCATGAGCCGGAAGAACATCTTCTCCTGCAGCTCGGCAGCCGGCGCCTCCACGTTCACGTTCTCCCACGACGACCGCCGGATACATGCGCACCACACCTGCAACATCATTATTACATGTATAGATTTAGATCTATTACAATTCAGTGCGACCAGTTATCAGCTACCTACTTATAGTTTCTTTAGCAGGACTTTGAATTTTGATTCGAAAATCTATGTAAAATGTCCAATTTTCCAGAGGCCAATTTACACTTGTGCTTTGGTGTAGTAAACATATTGTTAACCTCGAGACAATATGGCATCCATCATCTTTATGATTCAGAAAATTAGAAAACTTTTCTTCACGTGTTAATTGCCTTTTTTCTCGCTTATTCAGTGTTGCCATATTTTCTGTACATTGCGACTACGTTAGTGGTCTAGTCAGAGCAAATAATAAAGGTAGGGATACCCTGAGCCTCAGGTCGTCGCGGCGCTCCATGTCGGGCACGAAGTCGGTGAGGTCCAGCGCCTTCTTGTAGTCGTACTCCGTCAGCGCGTCGCTCTCACTTTCGATGTACATCTGCAAATAAATACATTTATTTAATCCAAAACTGACATTATATGAGCACAACAATGCCCTGTAGCGGAAAATCTGCATCCAGATCCATATCTTTACTAATGTGAAAGTAACTGACTGTATGTTACCTCTTCACGCTTAAATCGCTGAACCAATTGGAATGAAATTTGATAAGAGAGTTTGAGCTACGTTTAAGGATATTTTTTATCCCGCAACTATATTTTAAAGACGGGCATGGCTGGCCGACGACGTCACGAGGAAAAGCTAGTTTGGCTATTTTGTGTTGGTATCCTGTCCCATTAGCAAGGGGACGACAGAAGCGTAGCTTGTTAGAAGAAATGTGGCGCCGGGGTTTACTAACACGCTTGGCAGGTGACCATTATGGAAAGGATTTAAAACTAGCACAATAAGGCATGTTTAGTGTCTTTAGATGCCATAAAACTGTATTTTTAATAGTGACCCAGGGGAACGTGACCAATTGCATAAACTAGCCGTATATTGTAAAAAGAGACAAAGTAAATTATGTAAATTACTCTGTAGATTAAAAAACTGATTGGTCTAATAATGATCTTGCTCCACAGCTCGACGGGGAGCGTCTCCTCGTCCGCCGCCAGCAGGCACAGCTTGGAGAAGTACCGCACGACTGACGCACCTGCACCAGCTCCTCGGGCGACAGCACCCTGCAGTCCGCCGCGTCGAGCCCGTGCAGCAGCTTGAGGTCCCGCGGCAGCGCGCAGTGCTGCTCGGCCAGCGACAGGCGGCCCTCCACCTGGCTCCACAGCTCGGCGGGGAGCGTCTCCTCGTCCGCCGCCAGCAGGCACAGCTTGGCCAGCGACGCTGTGGTCTGGGATACAATAATATAGTGACTAAATTGTACATATTTTTGGACGTAGACTAGGGTTCACAAAGATGTTTTGAAAGAGACTTACCGTCATCCGCTTGACTGAATCCTTTTCATTCTGGGCTAATCCGGTTAGCACCTGAAAAAAATAGAAAAACTTAGAAATTATGTATCAAGAGACACGGAATACTTAAATTAAGCCAATGAAATTTTCGACTAACGTCAAGCATGTACTTGTTGTAAACAAGAATGTGCACATATTTTTGTAATCTGTTTAAAAACGATAACCGGAGAATGTCAGCAGTCTGGTAGTAGTCTGGGTAGGGTTCAGTGTTGACGATGCCAGCCAGGCCTGCAGCCGCGCCCAGGGCCCGCACGTGTCTCCTGCCCCTGCTGCTGTACCTGCGCGGCCTGGCCGTACTGCTGCTGGCCGAGGTGGTGCAGCGCGCGCAGGGGCCGCGGGCCGGGCCGCGCGCCAGCCAGGCCTGCAGCCGCGCCCAGGGCCCGCACGTGTCTCCTGCCCCTGCTGCTGTACCTGCGCGGCCTGGCCGTACTGCTGCTGGCCGAGGTGGTGCAGCGCGCGCAGGGGCCGCGGGCCGGGCCGCGCGCCAGCCAGGCCTGCAGCCGCGCCCAGGGCCCGCACGTGTCTCCTGCCCCTGCTGCTGTACCTGCGCGGCCTGGCCGTACTGCTGCTGGCCGAGGTGGTGCAGCGCGCGCAGGGGCCGCGGGCCGGGCCGCGCGCCAGCCAGGCCTGCAGCCGCGCCCAGGGCCCGCACGTGTCTCCTGCCCCTGCTGCTGTACCTGCGCGGCCTGGCCGTACTGCTGCTGGCCGAGGTGGTGCAGCGCGCGCAGGGGCCGCGGGCCGGGCCGCGCGCCAGCCAGGCCTGCAGCCGCGCCCAGGGCCCGCACGTGTCTCCTGCCCCTGCTGCTGTACCTGCGCGGCCTGGCCGTACTGCTGCTGGCCGAGGTGGTGCAGCGCGCGCAGGGGCCGCGGGCCGGGCCGCGCGCCAGCCAGGCCTGCAGCCGCGCCCAGGGCCCGCACGTGTCTCCTGCCCCTGCTGCTGTACCTGCGCGGCCTGGCCGTACTGCTGCTGGCCGAGGTGGTGCAGCGCGCGCAGGGGGCCGCGGGCCGGGCCGCGCGCCAGCCAGGCCTGCAGCCGCGCCGGGTAGCGCGCGCCCAGCGCCCGCACGAGGCTGGCCGTGCTGGCGCCGCCGCGCTCCATCAGGTACGCGAACGCGGTCTCGGCGATACCCTGGCGATAACATGTACGTGAGGAAACGTGATAGTTGGTATCGCATGATGAAATGATCAGACCGATTTCGGCCATGGCGACCAGTTAGACCCTTAATAAGAATTGCGCACATGCTAAGATGGCTTAAATAGCCTATCTTTGCAGAGTAAACTCACGGCCGCATTGACGGCACGTAAGTCGCCCACATAGTGGTCGAGCCTTTAGCTCGTCACGTTTCACATCAAGGTCGGCTTTACGCTGATCCTCGAATTCGCTGACTTGATTTTTAATCATCCTGCGCCATTCCCACCGAGTGACCACATATCTCGCATCTGCACATCCTAGTATCGAAGAAGCTGGCAGCCATGTTTCCGCTTACATTCCCCAATTCACAATAAAGCTTAAGCTTCGCGACTCGATGTTCCGCCATATGGAACACGTGACCGCACCACCAAAGCTGTCGAAGTTAAATAAGACTCGATGCCACCAACATTAGTCCGCTACAAAACTTTGGTATTACGCACTCGATCAGACCATTTGAACCTCATGATAACTCTATAGCCGCTGCCATCTGAGCGGAAACGACGTGGACTCCCTCGGAAATTCCCTATAAGACTACTACCACAGCAGAATATGGGCTCCGGAACACACCCTTGCTTGAACCCACATGTGACGGGGGAAAACTGACTGTTCGCCGTCTACGACCACACAGCATTGCATATAAGAATAAGAATAAATTTATTCAGGACAAAACTAAATAAAACTTAACAAAACAAAATAGTACAAGAAAAGGAGTGTCACTGAAATCGCCTTCACTAAGCTTATGTCAGGTGCCACATAACCCCTGATGCTGGTCTTCCGTGGAGACACATATCATCATGCAGTAGTCGCAGAAGCCTCACAAATCTTTCCGTGCAACAGAGTTTACCAAAGAGCTTCACGATTCACGAGACACGCTGTCGAATGCTTTCTACTTATAGATATACAAAAAAAAGGTACAACTGTCGACCTTGTTCTCTACTATTCTCCTGCAGCTAAACACGGAACAAATGGCTTCACAGATGTCTCGATCAGGTCGGAAGCCAAATTGGGTTAATGCCAGAATCTTTTCAGACAAATCTTTCAGGCGGTTTAAAAATCGTCAATGCACAAGCTAAGGGTTGTCCAGGTGCTGAAAGAAGAGAAATACCACGGCATAAGTTGTAGTCAGATCGGTCGCCATTGTTCTTGTAGTGGGCACTGATGCGTGACACCTTGTAATTATTCGCTCCTCCTCCCACATACGAACAAATAACTCCCTAACTAATTTGTGTAACTCGTCACGTCCGTCCTTTAACAGCTCTCCTCGTAAAAGGAGGTTAATACCAACTGCCCGATTATATTTTTGCTATTTTCCTCATCTCGCGTCAGAGGCTGATATTACCAAGGCCTTTGACAGAGTAAATCATCCCCTATTCATTAGCAAGCTTTACGTGGTAGTATACATGGTAAACTATTGGAATGGTTGTCTTGTTATTTATCGACTAGGTATCAGAAAGTAGTAATAGGTGGATATTCTTCGAAAAGCTTCAAGGCGGATTCTGGTGTTCCACAGGGTAGTCATCTGGGACCTATCCTGTTTTTAGTTTTCATTAATGACATAGCTAAAGTCAATTAATGTTCGAAACTTTCTTTTTTGCGAATGATCTAAAAAAATCGTAATAATTAACATGTATCTGCAGGCATGGGTGCAAAGAATCTAGATGCTATCAAATTTTTAATTATTGCAGGTATATCATAAATCAAGTTGATAATTGTAATAACACAGTTCATTCATCGACCTCGCGGGTCGGATAAATAATTAATTTTGACGATTGTTGGTTATAGCCGGTGGAAGTGACAAAGGTCGGTAGCTCTAAGGTAAGGTAAGCTCTAGGGATTCGAAAATTAATATTCTAATGAGCTCCAGACTATCAACAGATCCAGTTAGGACTTTAGTTTAATAAACTAAGTCAGTGACTTTTTTTCTCAAATCTAGGGAAAGAAAATGATGTCTTACGGTGGCACGAATCTATAATTTTCATTTTGAATTGAAGTAATTTCTTTGAATGGACTCAATGCGTTTAATGTAGATATCTTAACAAGGTTTCCTCACCACGGAAGCATACTCCAGGATAGAATGCGCGAAAGAGCAGTATGGAACTTTAATAGGTTTTGAAAGCCTTAACTTACTTAACTACGTTGCTACATCATCAAATATTAGTGTTGGGTCCTGATAAAGGCCCAGATCTCTGGGTGAAAATGAGATATTAATATTAATTGAATTAAGAGTGTAGTTTAAAGTGATTGGCTTGTGTTTACGTCTAAACGACATAGAATGGCACTTTGCGACATTGAGGTCTAGTATATTTTCAATACAATATTCCGCAAATCTGTTTAGGTGATCTTGTAACAGCAAACAATCGTTGATATTCTTAACGGATTTGTATATTTTGGTATCGTCGACATATAGAAGAAAATGAAAATGTTTAAAAATGGAGCATATATCATTGATAAAGATTACAAAAAGCAATGGACCTAACAAAGATCCTTGGGGCACGCCGAAAGGAATACCAACCTATGACGAAATAAAACCATTTACAGCCTTGAGATTTGTTTTGCACATAAGAAGTAAACCACCTAAAAGGATTCCCGTGAATGCCACATTTTAGTAGCTTCTGTATTAATAGTTGATGTTCTACTCTGTCGAAAGCTTTACTGAAGTCTGTATATATGGCATCGACTTGTCCACCAGACTCCAAATTACGAGACGCTTAGTTATAGAATCTACACTAATATTATAAAGACGAAAGTTTATGAGTGTGTATGTTTGTTACTTCTTCACGTCAAAACGGCCAAAGCGATTTTAATAAAATTTGGTATGGAGTTAGCCGACACCCTGGATTAACACATAGGCTACTATTTTTCCCTAGTAAATCGCGGGTAACACCGCGGGGCACAGCAAGTATTTTAATAAGTTAGAATCTGTAGACCTTTTTTTACAAATCCATGTTGTTGCGCGATGATGGATATATTGAGTGACGAATAAACGTGGCTGTGGACGATTTTTTCCAATGTTTTGGCAAAAATACGCAACTTTGCAAATTAACATTCGAAACTTTCGTCTATAGTTCTGTAATTTTAATGTAAAAAACTTTGGAGTAACGTTGGGTAGTATGCTACCCTACAACATTCATATCGATAATATGAACAGTAAATCGAATAAGCTGTTGGGATTCATATGGCGAAATTGCAAACAACTTAGAAATATTTATGCCTTAAAAGCGGCTTATTTTGCATTGATCAGGAACGCTTTATAATAATGTTCTAACATCTGGAAACCCCTGTACAAATATCATATAGATAGAATTGAACGAACTCAATAGAGATTCCTGTTCTTTCAACAATGAATCAGTAAAAGTGACGCTCGTTCACTCATACAGAGACCGCCTTAAGCACTTCCACATTCTAATAATACCTCTTTTAATAGTAAAGAAAAGCGGTATTAGTCTGGTTCCTTTAATATCACTTCCGACGACACACGCTACAATAAGTTAGGGCCTACTTACGTTTATTTTCTGCTATATGTTCTTCACTAAACATTTAGTTATTCTAGTACCTAATTAGTGAACCAATTCGTGTTTTTATCAGTACACAAGACAATCGGGAGCCGCGGCCGCTAAGAATGATTGCAAACTGTTTTGAATGATTGCAATTTGTGGCAACTTGTGATTGTTTCACCTTTTTCTTCACAATAACCTACTATGTTACTACTCGTATAAAATAAAATTATCTCACTCACCTCGCCAGAATACTTGTCGATGTACGAGTAGAGTCGCTCCATGTCGTTCTGTTGTACACACATCTCGATCAGCAGCTCGAAGTCTTTGAACTTCTCGGCCAATACCGCCGCCCGCTCGGTCTGGCCGGCGTCGACTGCGGGACGAGACGAAATAAAAAATAAATCGGTGTAATCGATGATAGAATAATAATAACAAAAAAAATGTATCGAGTTGACAGCTGTGAGTATAAAGTCGCGTCATTTAATATTTGGCATAATCGAAAGATACAGTCAGGCTCTCAGGTGTGATAATACTGCACATGTAAAAAAAAATATGGGATATATATTCGAAATAATGTAATAACACACATCTTAAGTCCTCTATAACGTGTGGCCATAAAACACTCATGTGTTAACTATCCTTATTATGTCTCAGTTGTATTAACTACTATTATTTACATTTCCTAATAGTTGCCTCGGCCGAAAGCACTATAAGTGGACTCGTATTTTCGAGGGTTTTTTGCTGGTCGGTTTTGTTACCACAATTACGCACACAAGCAAGCCCGACACAAGATCGGGTATAATAATTATACTATAATAGTAGTTTATGTATCTGTGCATAATGAAGGGCATTACAACAAGAATGTGGGTTTATGAAACGAGCCGAAGGCGAGTTTCATAATAATATCACACGATTGTTGTAATGCCTAATTATGTATAGTTACATACACTACTTTATCTACACACATATCATTAAGTGTTTTAAGATGGGTTCAGAAACCGCAGGGAAATGACTTATTACTAGGGTTACTTGTAAACATTAAAAAGTCAACGAACAAAACAAATGACAGCTTGGAACGGCGGCGTTGCGTATTTCGTATCTCAGTCAATTTTTTTTAAACCATAGACAAGCGAATGAACTCCCTATTCTACTGTCACTCGAGTTCAAATGTCGTTCGATTTATATTAAAAAAACAAAATTGAGATGCGGAGCGGGCGTCAAGCGGGCGCGAGTACTGACCGTAGGGCTGGATGATTTCCCGGCGGGTGGCGGCCGCGTTGCGCAGCGGCTCGGCCTCCGCCAGCAGCAGGTCGGCCAGCTGCGCCGCCGCCTCGTACAGCGACGAGCGCAGCACCACGTCGGGGCAGCCGGGGCCGTACTGCCTGCGGGGACGCGCAGTATTAGATGTAACGTAACGTCCCGAGCGGCCCACACACGGACACACGCCGGACACTCACGTGAGCGCGCGCGTGTGCAGCTGCAGCAGCGCGGCCAGCGGCGCCGCTGACCGCGCACCCGCCGCGCGCGCCGCCCGCACCTCGCCCAGCACGCTCTGCAACACACGGCACCGTGAGGGACAGACTGATGCGACATGCAACACTATATGACTACAGACCATGACACACGCACCGTGAGCAGCCTGCAGACGTGCTGCGCGCGCCGCCTGCTGGCGGTGGTCGAGCTGCGCGGGCGCGGCACAGAGCGCGGCCAGCAGGCGCGGCGCGGCGGTGACGCGGCGGTAGCACACGTCGGCCGGCGCCAGCGCGCCGCCCGCCAGCGCCGCCTCCGTCTCGGGCGAGCCCGGCTCCGCCGAGTCGCCGCAGACGACCTGCACCACAACAAAAGTGTCGGATCGATACAAAAATGTGACTTTTGGGCTGGAAAATGCTCCATCGGAACATAGAATCGGACCGTTTCTGAGAAACAGCAACCCTACAAAAAATTATAAAGATACCTACCGAAACCGGACAAGCGACCACTATAGTATATAAGCCCAGAGCATCTTCAATAAATCATTCAGTCTCCATTCACTATTAATTAGAACCGAACCGAGTTCTGTTTCGATCAGTAACCGCACACTACAGATGTTGCTAACACAAAGAACCTAAGAACAAGGCTTGCCGGCTGTGAGGTACAGAATCCTAAAAAAAAAGGTAACACTAACCTGATAGACGGCAGCATCGATCAGCTGAGCGTCCGCGCCCTGCTGTCTCTTCCGTAACGCCAGCGCGATGGCCAACTTCTCCGCCAGCATGCCCAACGCAGCCACTGTGCTGATGCACTCGCCTCCTGGCTCTGAATACAAATACAAAATTAAATATATATATGACGACTGGTCCGGCCTAGTGGGTAGTGACCCTGCCTATGAAGCCGATGGTCCTGATTTGAATCCCAGTCAGGGCTTTTATTTTGTGTGATGAGCACAGATATTTTTTCTGAGTCATAGGTGTTTTCTACCTATTTACGTATTTATAACGTCGTCTAGTACCTACAACACAAGCCGTACTGAGGACTAGGTCGATTGATGTAAAATTATCCAGAAATATTTATTTATATTTCGTAGTTCTGCGCCACTAGGGTCTCTGGTAGATTGGCAAATCAATTTGACAATGTGAATTACAATAAAGAAAGCGGAAATATAAAATGGTTAACTTGGACTCGTTATGGAGGTGACATTCTCATGTAGCGCCATTCTGATTAAAACCGCCTTAGCCGCCTGAACAGACGTTATCCTCGTAATGAATACGCCACGTTTCCTGGAGCAGTATTCCTGAAGGCTTATTCCGTAGATTATAATCCATTCGCATCGGCCCATAGGTAAAACTCTTTGTTGCTTTTCAATTGTGATTGTGCTAAATACAACCTCCTTAATCGAAATTAAGTTTTATTTTAATTCTTTATCTGTCGTCATTTTCAATTTTTTTTGTTTTTCCTTTAAGCAAACAAATATTTTCATGTGTGAGTTACCCAGCGACAGCTTGGTGAGCCGCTGCCACAGGCCGACGGCGCGCAGGAAGTCGGTGAACAGCGAGAAGGCGCGCTGCTTGTCTCTCAGCTGCGCCGCGATCTGCAGCGCCGTCGAGCTGCCCAGCGCCACGCTGGTGGCCGGCCCGCTGCGCGGCTTCCATCTGCAATGTCGACACTTCATCATTGAAGGAAGAGTAATACCTCGGCCACACAATGCCCCTCGCGCTGCTCTATGTTGCCCTCTCCGGCCGCACCCTGCCTTACTCGCGCGATTAATCACGACGCTCCTTGCCGGCCCTTTGACTCGCGCCAAAAAACCGACATAATAGGGAGCGGTGGGCATGACGAGGAGCATGACGAGCGGCATGACGAGTAGCGCGGCCACACTATGTCTCTGCCTACTTCCCTCGCTACTTCCCACGCCGCTCGTCGAGTGTGTGGCCGAGGTTAAAGGTGTACACCGTGCCGTTGCCGTGTGATGCCGACTGACTAAAATAGCACCATCCCATCTCCTCCCGCGGGTGTAGTAAGAGGCGACAAAGGGAAAAATCGAACGGACGGGGAGCAGCGTCCGCCGAAACCCAATCTACAGCTACTGCGGTGGCCAACTGGCCAACCCGCCTGCCAAGCGTGGCGACTGTGGCAACTGCCCTCCAGGATGATACAAGTCATATTTGTGGGAGGCCTATGTCCAGCAGTGGACCGCATACGGCTGAAATGTATGTATGTAAGGTGTACACACAGCCAGCAGCAGCACTCACCGAGGGTCGCCCTGCGGCATGTCGTCGCACAGCCGGCGTCCCGCTGGCGGGCGGGGAACAGCTCGTCCACGACGGTGGCACAGCCAGCAGCAGCACTCACCGAGGGTCGCCCTGCGGCATGTCGTCGCACAGCCGGCGTCCCGCTGGCGGGCGGGGAACAGCTCGTCCACGACGGTGGCACAGCCAGCAGCAGCACTCACCGCGGGACGCCCTGCGGCATGTCGTCGCACAGCCGGCGTCCCGCTGGCGGGCGGGGAACAGCTCGTCCACGACGGTGGCACAGCCAGCAGCAGCACTCACCGAGGGTCGCCCTGCGGCATGTCGTCGCACAGCCGGCGTCCCGCTGGCGGGCGGGAACAGCTCGTCCACGACGGTGGCACAGCCAGCAGCAGCACTCACCGAGGGTCGCCCTGCGGCATGTCGTCGCACAGCCGGCGTCCCGCTGGCGGACGGGGAACAGCTCGTCCACGACGGTGGCACAGCCAGCAGCAGCACTCACCGAGGGTCGCCCTGCGGCATGTCGTCGCACAGCCGGCGTCCCGCTGGCGGGCGGGGAACAGCTCGTCCACGACGGTGGCACAGCCAGCAGCAGCACTCACCGAGGGTCGCCCTGCGGCATGTCGTCGCACAGCCGGCGTCCCGCTGGCGGGCGGGGAACAGCTCGTCCACGACGGTGGCACAGCCAGCAGCAGCACTCACCGAGGGTCGCCCTGCGGCATGTCGTCGCACAGCCGGCGTCCCGCTGGCGGGCGGGGAACAGCTCGTCCACGACGGTGGCACAGCCAGCAGCAGCACTCACCGAGGGTCGCCCTGCGGCATGTCGTCGCACAGCCGGCGTCCCGCTGGCGGGCGGGGAACAGCTCGTCCACGACGGTGGCACAGCCAGCAGCAGCACTCACCGAGGGTCGCCCTGCGGCATGTCGTCGCACAGCCGGCGTCCCGCTGGCGGGCGGGGAACAGCTCGTCCACGACGGTGGCACAGCCAGCAGCAGCACTCACCGAGGGTCGCCCGGCGGCATGTCGTCGCACAGCCGGCGTCCCGCTGGCGGGCGGGGAACAGCTCGTCCACGACGGTGGCACAGCCAGCAGCAGCACTCACCGAGGGTCGCCCTGCGGCATGTCGTCGCACAGCCGGCGTCCCGCTGGCGGGCGGGGAACAGCTCGTCCACGACGGTGGCACAGCCAGCAGCAGCACTCACCGAGGGTCGCCCTGCGGCATGTCGTCGCACAGCCGGCGTCCCGCTGGCGGGCGGGGAACAGCTCGTCCACGACGGTGGCACAGCCAGCAGCAGCACTCACCGAGGGTCGCCCTGCGGCATGTCGTCGCACAGCCGGCGTCCCGCTGGCGGGCGGGGAACAGCTCGTCCACGACGGTGGCACAGCCAGCAGCAGCACTCACCGAGGGTCGCCCTGCGGCATGTCGTCGCACAGCCGGCGTCCCGCTGGCGGGCGGGGAACAGCTCGTCCACGACGGTGGCACAGCCAGCAGCAGCACTCACCGAGGGTCGCCCTGCGGCATGTCGTCGCACAGCCGGCGTCCCGCTGGCGGGCGGGGAACAGCTCGTCCACGACGGTGGCACAGCCAGCAGCAGCACTCACCGAGGGTCGCCCTGCGGCATGTCGTCGCACAGCCGGCGTCCCGCTGGCGGGCGGGAAACAGCTCGACCACGACGGTGGCACAGCCAGCAGCAGCACTCACCGAGGGTCGCCCTGCGGCATGTCGTCGCACAGCCGGCGTCCCGCTGGCGGGCGGGGAACAGCTCGTCCACGACGGTGGCACAGCCAGCAGCAGCACTCACCGAGGGTCGCCCTGCGGCATGTCGTCGCACCGCCGGCGCCCCGCTGGCGGGCGGGGAACAGCTCGTCCACGACGGTGGCACAGCCAGCAGCAGCACTCACCGAGGGTCGCCCTGCGGCATGTCGTCGCACAGCCGGCGTCCCGCTGGCGGGCGGGGAACAGCTCGTCCACGACGGTGGCACAGCCAGCAGCAGCACTCACCGAGGGTCGCCCTGCGGCATGTCGTCGCACAGCCGGCGTCCCGCTGGCGGGCGGGGAACAGCTCGTCCACGACGGTGGCACAGCCAGCAGCAGCACTCACCGAGGGTCGCCCTGCGGCATGTCGTCGCACAGCCGGCGTCCCGCTGGCGGGCGGGGAACAGCTCGTCCACGACGGTGGCACAGCCAGCAGCAGCACTCACCGAGGGTCGCCCTGCGGCATGTCGTCGCACAGCCGGCGTCCCGCTGGCGGGCGGGGAACAGCTCGTCCACGACGGTGGCACAGCCAGCAGCAGCGCTCACCGCGCGTCGGCCTGCGGCATGTCGTCGCACAGCCGGCGTCCCGCTGGCGGGCGGGGAACAGCTCGTCCACGACGGTGGCACAGCCAGCAGCAGCACTCACCGAGGGTCGCCCTGCGGCATGTCGTCGCACAGCCGGCGTCCCGCTGGCGGGCGGGGAACAGCTCGTCCGCGACGGTGGCACAGCCAGCAGCAGCACTCACCGAGGGTCGCCCTGCGGCATGTCGTCGCACAGCCGGCGTCCCGCTGGCGGGCGGGGAACAGCTCGTCCAAGACGGTGGCACAGCCAGCAGCAGCACTCACCGAGGGTCGCCCTGCGGCATGTCGTCGCACAGCCGGCGTCCCGCTGGCGGGCGGGGAACAGCTCGTCCACGACGGTGGCACAGCCAGCAGCAGCACTCGCCGAGGGTGGCCCTGCGGCAGGTCGTCGCACCGCCGGCGTCCCGCTGGCGGACGGGGAACAGCTCGTCCACGACGGTGGCACAGCCAGCAGCAGCACTCACCGAGGGTCGCCCTGCGGCATGTCGTCGCACAGCCGGCGTCCCGCTGGCGGACGGGGAACAGCTCGTCCACGACGGTGGCACAGCCAGCAGCAGCACTCACCGAGGGTCGCCCTGCGGCATGTCGTCGCACAGCCGGCGTCCCGCTGGCGGGCGGGGAACAGCTCGTCCACGACGGTGGCACAGCCAGCAGCAGCACTCACCGAGGGTCGCCCTGCGGCATGTCGTCGCACAGCCGGCGTCCCGCTGGCGGACGGGGAACAGCTCGTCCACGACGGTGGCACAGCCAGCAGCAGCACTCACCGAGGGTCGCCCTGCGGCATGTCGTCGCCCAGCCGGCGCCCCGCTGGCGGGCGGGGAACAGCTCGTCCACGACGGTGGCACAGCCAGCAGCAGCACTCACCGAGGGTCGCCCTGCGGCATGTGGTCGCGCAGCCGGCGTCCCGCCGGCGGGCGGGGAAGAGCTCGTCCACGACGGTGGCACAGCCAGCAGCAGCACTCACCGAGGGTCGCCCTGCGGCATGTCGTCGCACAGCCGGCGTCCCGCTGGCGGGCGGGGAACAGCTCGTCCACGACGGTGGCACAGCCAGCAGCAGCACTCACCGAGGGTCGCCCTGCGGCATGTCGTCGCACAGCCGGCGTCCCGCTGGCGGGCGGGGAACAGCTCGTCCACGACGGTGGCACAGCCAGCAGCAGCACTCACCGAGGGTCGCCCTGCGGCATGTCGTCGCACAGCCGGCGTCCCGCTGGCGGGCGGGGAACAGCTCGTCCACGACGGTGGCACAGCCAGCAGCAGCACTCACCGAGGGTCGCCCTGCGGCATGTCGTCGCACAGCTCGGCGGCGATGCGCACGACGGTGCGGTCCAGCGCCGCGTCGCCGGCGTCCCGCTGGCGGGCGGGGAACAGCTCGTCCACGATGGCGCGGCAGGCGGCCGTGTCCCGCCGCAGGTGGAACAGGAAGGCGGTCTTCAGTTTGCCGCACGCGTCCGTCGTTACCATGTTCACCTGCAGGAATTACTTTAATGAACTCATTTATGGTCTAAAATTTAACACCTGGCCTCAGTACAGCAAAATATCGTAAAAGAAACGGGCTGCAAACATTCAAAGATATATATAGAGAAATGACCGTCAGAAGAACTAGGTAATCTTCTGAAATGCTATCTTTCATCACAAGTCACAACACGCTGAACAGACACAGACACCTGAAGTTAAGATTGTAAACGCATAATGCCCACACTGTGGGAAGGAGGATAATAGTAAGCATGTCATAGCCGAGCACTCCTCCTCCGTCTATGCGTTACAGAGTATTTGGAAGTGACGTCCTAGAGGAAAGTAAACTAAGGAATATCGATGTAAAAGATGTCCGTCTCTGCAGGAAAATCAGTCAGGACAGTCAGCTCCTACAGGGAACTGGACTGAATGACTGATAATGTTTCTGCAGACGCATTTCCGCGTATAACTTTGACAAGTGACGACTTGAAAAAGATGAGCGAAAACTACATGGCAGTATTAACGCGAGCGCGAAGAAAACAGAACGGGACAATAATACCCCGGTAAATAGAACTTCGGCTGATAGGATTCGGATTGATTACCCTAGAGTCGTAGAAGTGCTTAAACCCTAGGAAACGTATACCGAATTACGATTTTTGAACGAAAATGACTGGGCAAATTTAATTATTCAATATTTTTTGAAATATTGAAAATATGACATTATTTAGAGAGCTAGCTCAAATCATAAATAATATTATGACGCAATGGTCCGTACCCTTATTGCGCATATTAAAAGGACCTTTACGTATTGACGACCGTTATACGCAGCGCGTAAGCTTAAGGACTACCACATGCTACTAGCGGACATGCAGGCTGGGGCTGTAAACTGATGATTTTCTTTTTTCTTCCTTTTTTGGGGCGTGCGATGTAGTATGAAAGCACCGCCTATATAACTGTGTACCTTGCCTCATTTAGACAGAATTAAATCATATATTCATCGAAGCTGTTGTTTCTCTAACCCCGTCCGAACAAAGCAATCGACCCGTCTGATTCTGACCGGGCGTCCCTATACTACATCAATGTCAAAGCCTCATGGTACCTTTTACAGTTTGTTGCTCGTTGTTTTGTATCGAAAAATATTAAAGACGGCGGAAAATATTAATGCCGAAATTACATTTTATTAAAGGACGTTTAGTGCTCTACAAGAAATAATCTACACAGCCTGCCTCCGGCATGGAGTTTCAAATTTAAGATTCTATTCTAGACGCTTTACTGATATAATTTTGTGACATCCTGCACTACGCCTATTAAAAACAATAATCAATTCACGGTACATTTTGTTGTTTTATTTGGCATGCTTACTTTAAAATTTTCTAATCGTTAAACTTTTATTTCTTGTTTTTTTTTTTAACTATTGTATTGCACGTTTGAGAATAACACTATACATACCTCGGTGTGAAAAGGGGCTTCGTAACAATCCGGCATCATTTCGTTCGGCCGTCTACATATCCTCGGCCGGCAACCCCTTACTTCCCAGGCTCTATACTAATGTACTCTTAACTTGTATGATGATAAAACTAAGAATAAAATATGCTCAGCTTGAGGAGTAAATTCACACCTTCCATTTAAAGCCCCATAGTCAAAGACACCCCTTAATATGTAACCAGATGATGCCCGCGGCTTCGCCCGCATGCTTAAAGGAAAATGTAACATATTGAGTCTTTTATTGAGATGTTTTCCCGCTGGAAAAAGTAGCCTGTGTCACTCTCCATCCCTTCAACTACCTTCACTTAAAAAATCACGTCGATTCGTCTGTATTGCCGTGAAAGACTGACAAACAAACACACTTTCGCATTTATAATATTAGTATGGATTATTTGGACCCTAAGTAGGATTAGTGAACGTACCTCATGAGGGTCGATCTCGTAGAAGGAGAGGTTGCCGTCGTACATGTCGGATGGGCACGGGGAGCCCATGGGACTCTCGCACACAGATCTGCAGGACAAAATAGTATTTTATTATTTTTTATTCTAGAATTTCATTTCATTACATACCTATATCCTCCTAAGACCTACCATTCAAGTAAAATGCTACTCGAATTCGTTCTTAATAGTATAGGAAATAAAGTATAATTTCTTTTGTCTCAAAATCGAAAGAAACAAATGAAATTCAACTCAGTTCCAATTTCATAAAATTCAAATTTTTTGAAAGTAATTAGTACCACAGGGTGGTCCGTGGGCTTTACGAGGATATCAGGTTAGTCTGATACCTAATTTAGAGCAATTAATTGGTGATGATTAGTGATTACAATATCAAACAAGATCACGTAAAACAATAAAAAATATTACTTGTAAATACAGTCTTGGCCAGAAGTAGTAAGTTGGTAAACGTTTTAAGTTACTTTACATTCTTAGGGTGTGTTACACTTGAGATTTTTCAACTTGGTAAATTCTTAAAATCGCGATTATCTAAAAAAATATGCGTTTTTGGACTACATGTTGTACCACTTTTTTTACTTCATTTAAGCTTAGGAAGCTATGGTTAAAATCGGTCGGGTTTAAACAGCCCACGGTGTATGTACACAACAAAAGAACAGTTAATAATAGTTAAATATCACAGAATAAATAAATAAATATTGACTGAGCCCGACGAAAAGCTCAATAACTTTATTTTTCATTAGGCACATTACATGCAATTATGAACGTCAAGGTAAAATCTACATCGGTTCTAACCCTACACCTCTGACCCGAGAAGACATTTTCAATACAGTGATACATCAAAGCTTAAAGTACATAATTATGCGTAGTTCCAAAAGAAAAACAATGTAAGAACAACGTAAGGACGAAACCGCTCCCCTCGCCTGGAACGGATATACGTAATTAAATCGTGCAATACCTGTGCACACTCTACAAACTAGCAACCCTGCGACAGTGCTCAAAGCTCTCTAACTAAGATTACTAAAATCTATGTAATCATAGAGAAAATTTAAGATTACTAAAATCAATGATTACTAAAATCTAAGATTACTTAAATCTATGATTACAAAAATCTAAGATTACTAATACCGTAAGGTCGGGTTACTTTGGCCCAAAATATGTATAGTTTTTATTTATCGTCGGAATACTTTAAATAAGGGACCCCTGTGATTACGTTGATAAATAAGATGCTTAGCTAAGAATATAACCTACTTGTTTACATTATTAAAATGTGGTAAAACAATGTATAATAGTTATTTTTTATTTTAAGAAGTTTGGGACAAAGTTCCCATTGAAGAGGGCTACTTTGCCCCATGTCTTAAACTACATAATAAAACGCAACGCTTATTAATTGTGAGATTAATTATGTACTTTGTGTAGCCAACTTATGTATAAGAAGCAACGTAGTAAAGGATTTTTTTATTTAACTGCAATAATATGACAATACCACAAAGAATCAAAAATACACGAAAACTGTACCCGCCTTTTAAGCATTACTTTAATCCATAAAAACTCTGTTGTATATTCTTTATTATTTATTAAACTAGCCTTTGTCCACAACTTCGCCTATGTGGAACTCGTAATATTTCGTATTTCCGATCTTTCTACCTTACTGTTCCCATAACAAAGAATTAGGGTTCCAAGATTATTTTTGTTCTTGTTTCATGCTACTCTTTGTTTCTGCAACTATCTCCGTAATAATTTTCACGTAAATCCGTTGAGCGGTTTAGGCATAAAAGAGTAAAACACAAAAAGTCAGATAGACGGACAGTTATGCGACGAATTGATTATTTCGGTATGGATGTAAATGCCAAAGTCGTGTTTGAAAGTACTTCTAACGATAATTAATGTAAATTACGCAATAGCTCGGTTTTAAGACAAAAACAATTTTGGGCCAAAGTTACCCCCTAGGGCTAAAGTAACCCGACCTTACGGTATTTATTTATTTATTATAATATGGAAAACAAACATCTTAAGCATAATTGTATAAGAACTAAACATAAATTCAATCAGCCAATGACAATAATATCTATGATTACTAAAATCTGATGACTAAAATCTAATATTACAAAAATCTAAGATCACCAAAATGTAAGATTACTAAAATCTAAGATTACTAAGATTTATGATTACTAAAATCTAAGATTACTAAAATCTAAGGTTACTAAAATCTAAGATTACTAAAATGTACGATTACTAAAATCTAAGATTACTAAAATCTATGATAACTAAAATTTATGATTACTAAAATTTAAGATTACTAAAATCAATGACTGAAGAAGTTCATTTTCGTAAATCAACTTACACATTAGTAGAGACGGTGTCGGCGGAAGTGAGCGCGAGCACTCCGTGCTTCCGGCTGAAGAGAAGAGGCTGTCCGTGGCAGACCGTGGCGCCGAGGATCCTGTCTCCCTCTGACGCCACGTCTATGTAGTCCACCTTGTCGTTTGGCACCGTCGCTGTAACAAATTAAAGAGTTTCCTTTATTTTTATTACTTTAATGAAGAACATTTTTTTTTTCAATTGAATATTTAATTTAAATAATTTAAATTTCAACGTTTAAGATAAGATAAGATAAGATAAGAAATATTTTATTAGCACATAAGTAGGTAAGTACATATAATGAAGTTTAATATTTACAACACAACAGTATATTGAGCTAATAGGTCCTCACTCAGCTTGTTGTCCCGAAGTCCGTCCTAGGACACACTGAGAGACGCCGATTTTCAGTGAAGCCTGCTAAAACTAAAAAAATAAAACTACTACTACTAAAAACTAGAACTAGACGACACCGACATCCAAGAAAACAACAACAATTTTTACAGAAAATTAGTTAGCTAAACTTAATCAATAAAAGTGTGTGTGTGTGTGCCTGTGTGTTTGTGTATGTGTGGGTGTGTGTGTGTGGGGGTTTGTGTGTGAGAGAGATAGAGAGCGAAAGAGTGTGTGTGCGTGTTCGTTGGCACGGTTGCCTGTTAAGTGCTACACTTATTGTTCATGCAGTAGAAATATTCTTAGATTGGCTTTAAAAGAAGACAGTTTCTTACTGGTGGCGGTAAGTCGTTCCAGCACTTAGTGGCGGCAAAACGAAAGCTGCCACGAAAGGCAGCCGTGCGGTGTGTTGTGGAGTGTATAAGTCGTGGTGCATGTCTCTCAGATCGTCGGGATAAAATATTTTTTTCGTGCAGGTATGTATAAGGGTTTTCTGGTTTTAATAATACCAAAAAGTAAGGTCGTTTCGAACCCTTTACTAACATAATAATTGTTGGACAGGAAAGGACAGAATTCAAACCCGAATCTCCAGCATTCGTGGCTGACGCTACAAGTAGTTGTGAGTCGACGTGTAAGTTCGTCCCAAAAGTTTATGTACACTCACTGGAGACCCTGGCCACGTAGGTGCCGGTGTAGAGCAGCGCGGCGCCGGCCAGCGGCAGCAGGCGCGGCGCGGGCTCGGGCGCCAGCGGCCAGCGCAGCGCCACCAGCGACGTCACGCGGGGGCTGGCCGGGTCCGCCACCGACATGTGCGCTGCAAGGCGGGCAGTTAGGTGACCATTAAAACGCAACCCGACAATGCTTGACCCCGGAATGAACGGCCCATCAATTGGCGACCATAATGTACTCAGATTGCTGGGTTGTCAATTCTCAGAATCGCGCCATCTCGATCCGAACAAACGCGTTACGGGGCAGCAATCCGAAGCCACATTTTTTACAGGGCAACAATGCTCGATCCATCAATTCACGTCCAAGATAACGGATGAACTTGGAAAAACTTGGTCGCCGATTAGCGATTGTTGGGTCTTCAATTGATGGGTTGAACAATCCGGGGTCGCGCAATGTTGGTACAGGCCGAGAATGCGCGATCAATAATTCCTGTCACCTGAATGGACGCTGATTGCTGGGTCTACAATTCTCGGGTTGGGCATTCTCGGTCCGTACAAACGCGTTACGGGGCAGTAATCCGAAGCCACGTTTTTTACACAGCAACAATGCTCGACACATCAATCCGCGTACAAAAAAGTGGCCGCCAATTGATGGGTCGTCATTTGTTGGGTTGCGTATTACCCGGACTCGGCTAGCTGGCCGGGCATTGTCCCGTGTTGGAATTTGATAACGCAACACGGGACAATACCCAAAATTTTAAGTCTTTTTTTCACCTCACTAGCTCGGAAAGAACTGTTTTTTTTTTAATGGATAGCAAAGTTGCATTTTATTCACAAGAGTGCAAAGTAATTTCATACAAATCGAGTGTTTTTTTATGTTAGCTGGTTGGAAGTTCTTTTATATAATATTGTCAATTATAGTTGTACATTGTCAACTGAAGTTGTGCATTGTCAATTGAAGTTGTACATAGTCAATTAAAGTCGTGCATTGTCAACTTAACTTGTGCCTTGTAAATTATAGTTGTCCATTGTCAATTCAAGTTGTGCATTGTCAATTCAAGTTGTCCATTGTCAATTCAAGTTGTGCATTGTCAATTAAAAACGTGCATGTCAACTGAAGTTGTGCATTGTCAATTTAAGTTGTGCACTGTTAATTGAAGTTGTGCATTTTCAATTAAAGTCGTGCATGTCAACTGAAGTTGTGCATTGTACATTAAAGTCGTGCATTATCAATAAAGTCGTAGATTGTAAACTGAAGTTGTGCATTGTCAATTAAAGTCGTGCATGTCAACTGAAGTTGTGCATTGTCAATTAAAGTCGTGCATTATCAATAGAGACGTAGATTGTCAACTGAAATTGTGCATTGACAATTAAAGTCGGGCATTGTCAATTATAGTTGTACATTGACAATTGAGATTGTGCATTGTCACCTGAAGTTCTGCATTGTCAATTGCAGTTGTGCATTGTCAACTAAAGTTGTGCACTGTCAATTAAAGTTGTGCATTGTCAATTGAACTCTTAAGACATTTTTTTAAACAAAACTATAATAAAATCGTGAGACTCCAACCATACTAATTGCATTGAAAGGGGTAATTCACGATTTATAAGTCGCAAATTGCTCGACATGTTTCGGTCTGTAATGAGTTGTGGCGTTCTCGTTGGCTGACCGACGAAGAACTTTTGAAGCGTAAGTTTTAAATCACGTTGTAATACAATAAATACGGATAAAGACAAAACTTTCATGTCACTTTTTTATATTTGTCCGCAAATACGATGAAAAAATTTGTAGGGGAATTAACCTTTTTACTACCTTTGATGGGCAATGTATCTTTTCTCAAACATGCAATGAAATATTGTCTTTACATTCCTTACAATAGACTCGGAAGTATGATTTTTTGGGCGCGGCAACTGAAGGGGACGGAAATGGAATTTCATATAACTTTGCAGGCCTATAAACTTTTTTTTGACGATTATCCATACAGAGGCAAAGATGGCGGGTGTCATAGCAAACAGCTGATGTTAATTTTTAATACATTTCGATTTCATTGTTAGTTGTGATTAACCAATTTCATTTTTTGAAGCATATTTCCTTGTATGTTTGAGAAAAGCACTATACATGCCTCGTATACATGATTCCCGGCCTCGTATCACTCGCACGCTCGCTCGGCCTTATATACTCACTTGGCCGGAAATCCTCATTTTCCCGGCCTCTGATGTAATGTACTATTAAACGTGAATAAGTGGGTTCCAAACTGAGAAAGCAGGCTGGTGCGGCAATTTCCATGCCGCATGTAGGGAAGTATGACCGTAAGGTTGGTGCCACTTAGAGTGTGAATCAAGTTTTCTGGTTTGGTTCTGTAAATTTCTTGGTATGTCTGATTTTATGACTGTTTGTTGATGATTGTCCTCGTCGACCAGTATGTCAGCTCGTCAGGCCGGCCGCTGCAGCTGCGGGCCGGGAGAGGGCGGCACTCACCCACGGCGAGGCGGCCACCAGCAGCAGCAGCCCCTACGTCCACCAGTATGTCAGCTCGTCAGGCCGGCCGCTGCAGCTGCGGGCCGGGAGAGGGCGGCACTCACCCACGGCGAGGCGCGCGTCGGGCGCGGCGGCCACCAGCAGCAGCAGCCCGCGGGGTCCTGCCCGCACGTCCACGCAGGCCGGCTGCGGGCCCAGCGCGTCGCCTAAAGCACGACACTCTATTGTAATACAAGTTTAAAAAAAAAGAAAAAATGTACTTAGAAAAGGTCGCCAGGCTCTCCGTCCGGACGTAAAGACATGCCAATCGGATAGACAACCTTCCTTCATTTGAAAGGGGACTAAACAACACTTTTAAAAGCAAACTATGCTACGTGTACATTTTTGGTTTTGCCAATAAATGTTGTCGATAAAGACCTGGGCATCTGATAGTGCAATTGTGCATTATCAACTGAAGTTGTGCATTGTCACCTGAAGTTGTGCATTATCAACTGCAGTTCTGCATTGTCAACTAAAGTTGTGCACTGTCAATTAAAGTTGTGCATTGCCAACTGAAGTTGTACATTGTCAACTGAAGTTGTGCATTGTCAACTAAAGTTGTGCATTGTCAACTAAAGTTGTGCATTGTCAACTAAAGTTGTGCATTGTCAATTAAAGTTGTGCATTGTCATTTAAAGTTGTATATTGACAACTGAAGTTGTGCATTGTAAATTAAAGTTGTGCTTGTAAATTAAAGTTGTGCTTGTAAATTAAAGTTGTGTATTGTCAACCAAAGTTGTGCATTGTGAACTGAAGTAGTGTGAAGTAGGGTAGTACGGGCGCGACTCACCCTGCGCCCGGAGCGCGTCGGCCAGCGCGCGGCGCAGGTTGTGCTCGTGCAGCTCGGCGCCGCGCCACAGCTGCAGCACGGCGCCGCCGCCGCCGCCCACCAGCGCCACGTAGCCCGGCGCCGGCTGGCCCTGCCCCGCCTGCCCCCCGCCGTCTTCCAGCACCACCACGCCCACCAGCTTCTGGGAGGGAAACTGATGATTACACGAAACGAGGCAGTTGACCACTACGGCAGATAAAATAATGGCAAGTGTATACCGGTTAAAACATAGCCAATAGTACTCACGGTGTCAGCGTTAGCCGGCATGGAACCGAAGAACAGCAGCGAAACGCGCCGGCCGATGCCGCCCAGCCAGCCGCTCGGCGGCCGCAGCTGCCGGCACGTCACACCGGGCCGGTCCGCTGCGTAGGAATCAACAACAATATCTTTGAATCAGGGGAAAGGACAGCAGCGTCCCTTAGAACTGGATCACACTGCGATCGCCAACCTGCCTACCGAGCGCGGCGGTTATGCCTCTATGCTCAGACATCGCTCCCTATGGCGGTCTACGAGGGAAGCCTATGTCCAGTGAACGTCCATGGCTGCTAAGAATTGAAAGAAAAATTCGGAGCCGTTTCGTATCAAAAAATCATCTTCATCATCATCTTCAGCCTATCGCAGTCCACTGCTGGACATAGGCCTCTCCAATTTCACGCCATCGTGTTCATCTTCGGCTGTTCGCTTCCAGCTCCTGCCAGCTATCTTGCGCAACTCATCACTCCACCTTACCTAAGGGCGCTCTACACTACGATTGCCAAGACGCGGTCTCCACTCAAGAACTCGTTTACCCCAACGGTTATCGGTTCTACGGCTAGCCGATGACTTTGGTTCTCTGCCGGATTAGCTCATTTCTGATTAGATCCCGCAGAGAAACGCCGAGCATAGCCCTTTCCATAGCCCGCTGAGCGCACTATATTTTTGAATCAGGTGAAAGGAAAGGACGACCAAATACCCCTAAACCATGACCAAATACCACCGGAGGAAGGACAGCAGCATCCCTTAGAACTGTCGAGCACACTGCGATCGCCAACCTGCCTGCCAAGCGCGGCGGTTATACCTCTATGCTCAGACATCACTCACTGTGGCGATCTACGAGGGTAGTCCAGTGAACATCACATTTATGGCTGATAGGAATTGAAAGAAAAAGTCGGATCCGTGTCGCATCAAAGTCAAGGTAGTTGGGACTGGAAAATATGTGTAATAGAATGTGTACTCACGCTGCGGCTGCAGCACCAGCAGACTGCAGGAGGTGGTGGCCAGCAGCAGACAGCTGCCGGCCACCAGCCGCGCGCACTCCTGGCCGGCCAGCTCGCAGCTCGTGTCCGCGTACAGCTCCTGCCCCACGGACGGCCAGTAGCGCACCACGCCTTCTGGGGACACGCCGATGCAGGACGGCATCTGTGCAAACA
The DNA here is from genome assembly GCA_022674325.2 of Grapholita molesta. NCBI lineage: Eukaryota > Metazoa > Arthropoda > Insecta > Lepidoptera > Tortricidae > Grapholita > Grapholita molesta. The sequence goes on along the minus strand of CP053138.2, from coordinate 15,948,494 downwards.
TAGTATAACATATATGTATCAACAAATTTTCTGATGATACATTTATTGGACCATAATTTATATCCAGTGACAAATTAATTTATGATTGACATTCCGAAATTTACTTTCTCCAATGTATAAAATACTATTTATTTATTAATTTAAGGAAGTCTCTGCTGTACGGAACAGGGTTATATTTTCTTAGGGGGATCCTTGTTTATCAGGCTTGTTGGTTATATTTTAAATACAATCAGTTTCTGTAGACCAGGAACTAACCAGGATTTAAGCTTACCTGCGCCCCCTCCTCGTAGAACACCTCAACCAGTTCAGCCTTGTGCTGCAGATCAGTCTGCGGCAGCGTGAGTTCCCGCGCCGCGCCGCCGTCGCGCGCCCAGCACAGCAGGCGGCGGCCGAACACCAGCCAGCAGTAGCCATTAGATGACAGACCGACGGACACTTCACCGCTCGCTGCAAGTGTATTTATGTTTAGCAACGGCTGTTGAGATGCAGATTTATAAATGTCAATAATCTAGAGGAAGTTGAATGATTTATGATATATTAATAACTGTTATTAGACCCAGTATAAAAACAAGTACAATAGTAGTAAATATTCCATATATCTATCATGTAATGTAAAGTTGATCTAACCACCTTAATTTAAAAAAAGTAAAACAGAAAGTCACTGAAATGATGTATTTCTCATGTTATAATTGTTGTTTTTTTGGTTGTACTATAACCTACAGCCTTCTCAATGGTCCATGTCATTGTAAATTCTAATTATAACAAAGTTGCATTCTACTTATCCGATTTAAATCAGTAACTAATTAGAGGTTATATTGGTTTAATATCATGTCACATCAAAGTCATTGAGGTGTTTTAATTTGAATGTACCTTTATTGAATGTTGTACAGTAGCCATTGTCATTGATATTAAACTCATTTTTTGAATTTCTCTAATGTTTTCAATGACAATTTCATAAACAGGCTCAACTGCGGAATAGTTTTTTCTCATTTCAATGTGTATTCTCAAGAGAACTTGGATTTTTTTGGGAAACCAGAATCAAATAAGTTAGTACCTACAGGTGTCAAGACATCCATCAATTCTAAAACGTTTAAGTTTTAACTATACAAGCATCATTACTGCAATAAGATGTACATGAATTAAGCTTAAACATTGATGTGCAGAAAGTAGCAGTTTTAACTTGGGTAACAGCTTGATAACACTATTAGAACATTTTCAGAATTATAGTTACATTTTCAGCATGACCTAATGTAGAAATAATAGTTATTTTAATGGCTTACCAAATGTGAGAGCCTCGGTCACTAACACAGGCAACGGGTGTCCAAATGTCTCCACTGTAGTCAAAGGAGTCTTGTAGATCACATCTCCTGTCGGAGCTTCAGCCGATTGCATAAATTTACTAAAAATAAACACATAATATAACACTTATTTTAACTAAAAACTGAACGAAATAGGTTAGGTCACACCTTTGATTCTTTTTTGCTGAAGACAGACCCGCTCGTCGGCCTGTTATTGATTGCCTGACTCGAGGAGAAAAAGGGCTTCTAATTCCACTTGTATTTGGGTAATCCATTGTGAAATAATTAAGCAAATAAATTTAATTTGAAAAAGATTTCGTTTATTGATTGGCGCGAACACAAACAGAAAAGCAAAAAAAAAATAGGGAATGTGTTGCTAGAGTAGAATATAATTATATTTTTTTTATGTAATCAAATGTCATGCGTGGCTTTGGTAATTGGTAGATTCAGCCAAAATGGAAAAAAATGATTTAAAAAATACATAAAGTAAGCGATTAAGAGATAAATTACAAATACGCACATACCGTAATACAAAGAAATGATACACAGTAGATGTAGCTCAGGGAGGCTACGTCATGCAAAAGAACTCGCGCAGATGGTGCAAAATACAGAATAATTAAAAGAAACTACGTATGTGGAGACTTATGGGAAAGAAAAGAGCTATGGATATTTATATTTTATTTGGAGCTATCCTCCCATATCCTCCAAACTACATATCCTTCAAACTTAGGTAAATCCATTTTGCTTTATGGTTGATAAGCATTCAGATTATTATACATTTTTTCAGATAATCAACCTTAAAGCAGAATGGATTTACCCGAGTTTGAAGTTAAGCGACACATATGAAATCTCAAAAATAAAAACTCATCACACATGTCACTCGTATATCTGTCACGTTTTTCTTGCGTTTTTCTCGTAATTTTTGCCACGGCTCGATGGAGCCTTGCATGGGATCTACCCGCCAATCTATTAGTGTTCACAAGATTTGGCGTGGACAATCATTACGTGAAAAATAAATGCTAAAATTTCTTCGCCATACTCCGCGTTTAGACATGCTGGCTCGTCACTCGCCTCGCTATTCGTCGAAACGTTCGACGAGACTTTGCCTAAGTATACAAAAACGTGATGCAAGGGACGAGAGGAATAGCGAGACGTCCGCGTACACATGCGTGCTCGCGTTTCGCCTCGCCATTCGCGCGAATGTGTGGCGGCAGCGATAGGGCTAGGCCCGATGTTGCCAGATTTGTCAGGCGAAGTTTGGCAAAGTCGTGCTTTATTGTCAAAGTTAAAGAACGAAACCATTCAACTTGTTATTTCATTACTTGACATTGGCGAAATCGTCGATTGATATATTGATGGAAGCCATATTTTATTAAAAGAAGAAGATATATTGATGAAAGCCATATTTTAAAAGGAGGACGTCAAATGACGTGTCACACCGCAAGTCACCAACTCATTTCGCAGAATGTTTATCACCTTGTGTATCCTATGTTGCCAGCCACTGACGTCCACTACTGGACTTAGGCCTTTCGCCATAGACCGCCACAGGGGCGATCTCTGAGCATGAGGTTTCAATACCACAATATCACGATTGGCAGGCGGGTTGGTAGCCAGTGTTTATAGGGACGCTACTGTCCGTCCTGGTAGCAGTTTAGATACGATACCCAGGTCCCCAAGCCCAGTGTATTTTTAGCTTTATTCTTCCCATGCGAACAAGGAACAAAAAAACGAAATGTACAATTTTTATAATTTATTTCACATATCTCCGGAACCGGCATTATAATAATAGTGTAAAAGAAACAAGGTACGAATTGATCAATACATAATAAGACACAGGTTTGGTTGGAGTCATCTAATATAAACATTACTGTCATATTTGATCTAATTTTAACACTTTCGTGCAGTATTTACAAAGTTCATTAAACTACAAAGATTTTCTAAGAAATCAAGATTTTTTTAAGGATGCAACACTTAATATGCAACATTTATTTAATAAAGTCGTCCACACAACTTTTTTTATATTTTTTTTTCTACGCATTAATCATGAGCTCTAACTTGATAGGAGAGTTCTGCGAATGAAATGAAATAAGAAAAAAAAAGCAAAATTAAAAAAAAGTTGTAACAATTTAGATAAAATGGCAACAGCTGATCTGAACGAAAACGGTTGGTATATCGAAAAACGGAACCGCTATAATCCTCTATCGAAATGCTTCATACGAGTACCGTTTTAACTTTTACATATCGCCTATTCAATGTGAAGTGTTAAACTAGATCAAATACGAAAATTCAAGACTTAACATCTACATCTGGCACATCTCCATTTTTGTACAACTATCACATGCGGGACACCATTCTCGGAACTTATCTAAATATAACTATCTCTTTCTAACTACTAGATGCATTCGGATGTTGACAAAGTGATCACCCTTTCTTATGCCAATTTCAACTTTATTACATAGCGTTAAGGTCGCTATTCCGTAGTTCACGTCGTGCATAAGAGTATCGAAGTTTTATCGCGTATACACAACGAAGGCGATTCACTGGGATAGCGCATAACAGTCACCATTAGATATATCGGAGCTGTGATCGTCACAAAATGCACTTTATCGCCTTGATAATAGAGGCGTTTAGATATTTGTGACCACCTCCACAGCTCCGATATATCTGATGGCGACTGTACAGTCAGAAAATATACAGAGCTCGAATATATACATAACCTCACTCGTACTCTAGATTTAACTTGACTGCAATATAATCGCCATTATAACTTGAATAAAAAAATCTTAGTAATTTATTTTTTAACATATATTACTACAACTAAACGGGACTTAAGGCGCAGGGAAAATGTTGTTCACTATTTGAACTTTATTTCAAACTGATAGGGTTCAGTGCTGCGTAATTTTTGATACTTATGACCGCGTTGATTAACTTCAAAAAAGACCTCCGAACTGAAATAATACCCGACATCAATTCTATTTTTTTTCTGACGTCAGTCCATCACAATTTTGTATAAAATACCGATATCGTTAGTAATAGTGTGACTGAGTGACACCCCTAGTGTGCAAAACAAGTTCAAGTGCGGGTAGTTCGAAAACTCGCGGCTAGATGTTGATGTGCACTTTAGCCAGTCTTCATGCGACACCACGAGGACAACGTCGTTCTGTATATGTCGGAGGTAAATTTTAAAGTTAATATACGCGGTCAAGTCCCGTTGTTGTAATTATGTGTAAAAAAACTGCCAGTAATTTTGTTAGTTAAAAAAAGGTAAACATTCTTGACGTCTTTTTATTGAAAAACGCTTTTTAAAAATCAGTGACTATTACTCACGAAAGCAAAATAATGTAAATAACCATATGTGATACATAATTGTCACATACTTGTCATGATTTATTTTTCAAAACTAATTTTCAATAAAAAAACATTTTATGATTGTTTACCTTTTTTTAACTACCTAAACAGACACAGTATAGTTGTTCTACATTTTTTTGTTTGTCTGTCTGTGCCGAGCACAACTCTGTTGGATTAGTACTCGATATAATTTATGTTATATTAATTGTTGTTGGTAACAGTTAAAACGAGGTATTTATCATATAAACTACCGCAATCAACCAACATCCATATAAGTTTCTATATGTACATAAATATAGTATTTGCCAAGTGATATGGCATTTATGAATACTGATCATATATTAATATATTTATTGTGCATACATTTGTTATTTATATTGTTTCTTTGTTTAAAAAAATATTGTAGTTTTTGATAAAATATATATTCTCAGTTTTCAAAGTAGAGTCTATTTTGTAAAATATGCTTTGAACAGTATTTCAGACTTTCAATGTGCGAATGTGCGATAAACATGTAACCACTTTTCGCCATGGTAAGAACTGTGGGTACTTATTTTTGCCACATTGAATGTATCCATATTTATGAAAATTACTGTAAAACAGAATTGGCGACACAACCTGCCATTATTACAAATTACAACATATACATAGTGTACATAATTCGTGTAGTCTGCAAATATAAAGTTTTATTCACAATATAAATTTAACATTTTTATAAATCGATGACTTTTTACTATAGATTTTACCTCTTAAAGTAAGTTATCATTATCAAGGTAATATTAGGTACACTTTTATATCATCAGTGACTAAACCCAAATAAGAAACTACTACTGTATGATATATTCAGCAGCAGAAGTGCCTGAGCGGGCGAGGCAAAATTAAATCAACATCTCCATTGCTAAGAGAATAGGAGTGTGTCATAGTAAACACCTCACCCACTTAGCCACTTAAATACAACGGTTTAATACACTTTAAATTCTAAAATTGGCTTATTATTGTGATTGTGTAATAAAATGTAAATTTATAATTTATGGGGTAACATTTGAATGTTATTAAAAGTATAAAGTATTATATGTGTGCCAAAGATTTACACTCAGTACGGTAAATCGTCAATTACATGAAAGCTTACATGTGATCGGAATACATTTTAGTGTCTGACGATTTACGTAATATTAATAATATTTTTAATTAGTATTGCCAACACAAATAATACCCAATACTATACATTAATATATCTTAACAGTATCTAATACAATCTCTTTCAACGATTTGTACAAAGACGTATTCAATACAAGCAAATAACAGTAAATACAAACATGAAACAAACTCCATAAATGCCGAAAACGACTTACGGAAATTAAAAAAAAAACTTTTTGTACACGTTTCAATCAAAATTGATATCGGTACTAACGCGTCAACAAAGCCCCACGCTGTATAAGTTTGACAGTTGACGTATTCCGAACTGAACTGAGAAACTTCTATGTGTCTTTGTCACACTGTAGGAGTTAGAAAGATTGGCAATAACAGAATTGATACATTTCTTCTCTAAGTCTTTGCTAAAAGAAAATTTTTATTTTAGAACTCCGAAGTAACAAGTTCATACTAATTGCAATGTTCATTTGTTACATATGAAAAAAAAAACACACACTAGGGATAAGTTCATCTTTATACTTCCCCTGATATAAATATAATTTGTTGTGTTAATATTACTACTTAGTTACAAACGCGTGTACTCTAGGCGACATGTTTCGGATAAGGTCTGGTACCCAATTAGTGCGATATAATTACACGTGAGTTTATCCATTTGTAACTAAGTAGTAGTAACATGGCTCACAACAGTTTTAATTTTTTTTTTACATTTAGTATTACTAACAGATCTCTTTTGTTCATCAACTAGTTGGTAATCAATTGTATAAAAAAAAAAAACAATAAAAAATAACATAAATGACATTAATAATTGTGTGTGTTTTTTTTAAAGTTCAGAAAACGCAACTGTCAAAGTCCCAGCGATACGACGAAAACAAGTAACCAAATTTTACAAACATCTTGAAATACTGCTTCTTAGTCAATTTAGATATACATAGAGTGATTCCAAAACCACGTATAATACGCCTAAGCGTAAGGCCTGCGTGCACGCTCGGAGCGGAGCGGAAAGCGGGGCTGCTCAGGCCTTACTCTTACACAAACTGCATTAAAATTACCAAATCTAACTTCAAACATGGCCATCCCTATTCTCTATGGCCTCGTGTATAATCACCACCCTGTATTAAAGTACTCAACCATACTAAATCTCACCGTAAATCTAATATATATATTTAATATACAAAAATAGTAACAAGTTTTGTACTAGAACGTCCGTTTGTACATACATGGCGGCGCGGGGGCGGGAAAATTGACAGATTGACAGATACACTCCCAATGTTGCCAGTTCACAGCCATCACAGACTCGCAGTCTGTCAAATCATAAATTATATTTACACACTATAAAAAATTTGACCGTTGGAATAAACAAAAACGCCCTGATATTTTCCTAGGTACTCTCACATGTTTTTTTTTTAATCATAGTTTGGGAACCTAGGTAAAATTGCTTATTAAAAAAAGTAACTAAAAACATGAGTTTCTAAGAGAAATCCTAGTAACAGTAAATAAAAATAAATTATACCCTTCCCGGTAGAAATTATCATAAGATAAAAAAGGATAGTATGATTATATCTGTTTAATAGACTAGGGTAAACAGATGGACATAATAAAGTCCTTTTTAAGAATATGTTTAATTCGGACATTAGTTACTAGGTAATAGGTCCGAATTAAACATATTTTTTTTGTTATAAGAATTTTCCAACAGTCACAACATCTAAGACTAACTCAATGACAGTTAAATGCATACTAACCGACATGATATGTAGAAATTACAGATAGATGGAAAACAAAACCGCGCCCCGCGCCAAAGACTTAAACAATAACTTGAGGTCATACCTGCTCCAACCACTGAGTCACTAGTATATAGTCACTAGTATTTCACTACAGTACCTAGTATTGGACACTAGTACTGTCGCTGTTAAGTTCCATTTGACGGTGCATTGTTCATAAGCTGCTTCTTCACTTTTCACAAAATAATCTTAAACTTTCCAGATCTTTTTTTCTCTGTAACCATCAGATATTAAAAACATTCTTTTATAGAAATAAATACCAAAGTCAACCTTAACTCCTTAGGACCTGGAGTTTAAAGCCATCTCTAAAGTTTTTCCAAAACTTTAACGCCCACTGTTATCCCACACTCTTCTCTTCCAGTTTATTGTCCAATCCAGCTGTTACAGGTTACACCTGGACCCAATCGCATCACCTCAGCACTGTCATTTGCCTTCCAGATTACATCTGGACCCCGGCAATCTGCACCTGGGATTTTCCAGATTACACCTGGAACCCTGGTTTTGCACCTTCCCCTAGTTGTCTTCCAGGTGTTGGTCGCTGGCCGCGCGGCTTACCGCAGGCACGCTTCCAGCATCTCAACGAACAGTTTGTTCATCGGGGCGCGTCGGTCGCGGTACACCTGGAAACAATATTAACAAAATGTTTAACAGCTGGTAACATATCATCATCATCATCATCGGCTTGTATGCTGCACATAGGCCTCTACGCACGCCACAGGTGGTATAATACATGTTATTAACTCTTCTACCCGGAACCCAGGACCTGGGTATTGAGCTGGGTGTGAGCGACCGGTGGAACTGCGATCACCAACCCGTCTAATGAGCGTGGCGATAATAGGATTGAAATGCTTAGGCGTTTTTCAGATGCAGACGCCGTGCTCGCAGACTCATTGGCGATCCTAAATTAGTGAGTGTAAGGTTGCAGAGCCTTGAGCATCGCCGCAAGGTTGCTAGTTTGTCTGTGTTTTACAGGATACATTTTGGAGAGTGTGCTCAGGAATTGCACGATTTAATTCCGCCATCTCCGTTCCATCACCGGACGTCCAGGCGAGGGGAGCAGTTTCATCCTTACGTTGTGAATATTCCATTCATTCGCACGAAGCGATTCGCTTCTACCTTCCTAATGCGGACTGCTAAGGAATGGAATTCGCTCCCTTCGTCTGTATTCCCGGCAAGATATAATTTGGGTCTCTTCAAGTCAAGAGTGAATAGGCTGTTACTGAACCAGCGTGCTACACCTTCGACCTCGTCGTCACTTACCATCAGGTGCGACTGAGGTCAAACGTTGGTCAGTCTTGCATAAAAAAAAAAAAAAAAAAAAAAAAAAAAGATATTTCACTTCACCTGGCGTTGCTCCGATATATCTGATGGCGTCTGTATTAGGCACTGGTCCCACTGGTTAGATGTTGTTGTCGAGTGTACATAGCAGGTGTATGTGTGTGTGTGTGTGAGAGAGAGCGGTAGGGAGGGTGGGGGGTGTACCTGCGCCCAGAAGCGGCGCACGGCGACGTCGGCGTGGCGCAGCGCCGGCAGCACGAGCAGCAGCTGCTGCAGCGCCGCGCCCGCGTTGTACGGTCTGCGAACAACACGTTTATCTTAATTATCACTTTTTTGGTCTTCCTTCACCATTGTGATCATTTCAAGCATACAATCCATCTGATGCGATTCCAGAGGATTACTGGCCTAGACTTAAAAATTTAAGCTGCAATCGTTTACGGCTAGTGAAGTTTGCCGCTCTGAAAAGCTTTCCCCGAGACTTTAGGCTACATAGCCAGTTGGCCGGCACCGGCGCCTTCAGCAGCCAGCACTCCTGGCGCAGACGGAACGGTCTCAGGGGAGTGTAGTCACCTGAGCGCCGACACGGCGTCGTTGAGCGCGGCGAGGATGGCGTCGCGGAAGCGGCGCAGCGCGGCGTGCTCCTCGATGCGAGCCTCGGAGTTGGCCAGCACCAGCGCCTTCAGCAGCCAGCACTCCTCGCGCAGCGCCGCCGCGCGCTCCAGCCGCCGCACCACACCCGCCACCTGCTCGAGGATCACCAGGTTAGGAACCAGGGAACAAAGTTGACGGCATGAAGGCATGACTCCACCACAGCGGCCTCTACCAGCTCACGGGACACCATATTAAGTAGGAACCGAAATAGAAACCAGGAAGGAGGAGGCAGATTTTGAACCCGTCTTCAGCATTCACGGCTGACGCCCTAACCGACTAAACCAGCTGGAATATGGTGGAAATCGTCGACATTTCTCAAGTATATCCTTAGCCTTGAAGTATAGACAATCGGTGACTCATATGTTAAGATTGAATACGAATCTGACCATTGATATCAACTACATACACTTTTATATAAGAGCTATTTACATTTGATCTTCCAAATAAAATAGCCCACATCTTGTCTCAATCCCAAGAATCCCAAAAAACGACAGACCAGAAAAGAAGAATACTTTCCTTAAGTATCTAGCTAATTAGCCCTGACTAACAGCTGTAACTGACCTGGGCGAACAGCTCCCCAGCCCCGATGTCCCTCGCCTGCTGCTCGTCCAGCGACAGGTCGGCGGCGAACCGCAGCCGCAGCGCCCCGCCGCTCGACATGGAGCGGTACGCCAGCATCAGCGACAGCATCTCCGCCCACGTGCTCTGCAGCAGCCTCATCTGTGGAACAGTGCTCGTTAGCCACGCCATCTAGCGGTAACTTGTGATACTGTTGGTAGTAGCGCCATCTAGTAGCGACTTTACTTATCAGTCGGTGGCAGTGAACGGAAATAAAACATGGAAGCAGCATGCGCGAACATTACCTTTAAAATTATCGGGACAATTATCTCACAGACACAAATACGCTCACATTGAAATATGACGTTATATATACACAGCGTTTATTCGAAAATACTAAGTGAAATTATAGTCATCTCTTTTACACTGTTCTACATAATAACGTGTAAAAGAAACACATATTTAGGCAATAATTACCAATCTCTAAGGGCACCACCATTTCGGCTAATAGGTTTTTGACAGCAGCAGAGATATTCGCCAATCATACTTCATCAGGGATCCTATTTTAAACCTCATCTTTCATTCGTTCGTCTATTTAGCTCTCTATTGTATATGCAAGAGCGATGGAGACAAACGAACGAACAAGGTGATTAGCAATAGCCCCTCAGATGACATGGATAGGTTTATGCAATACATTAAAGTGACAGTCAAATAACTAATACCAAATAATAAATATATTAAAATGTTGTAAAATAAAAAAATATATTTTATAATCTATTAATAATTTTAAATAGTAATTTGAAATTGTATTTTTATGCGTTATTTTCATTTTCGCCGATGTCCCTGTCCGTATCACGGGACGCGCACAGAGACAGCACCGGCCATGGTGTAATAACTATTGAGTCTTAATGGAATTAGAGGGAGGCTATTGGGTGGAAAAGGGTGGATTAGCTACTGGGCTATAGGATAAAAAACCGGAGTTCTGCCTAATATTTAAAATGGTATACAATTGTATTTCCAGCAGATGGTGACTCGCCCTATGCGAGATGGGCCCCCACAAAAAGCGACATCAAAGATGTCTCAAGGGTAACACCGGTGCATAGGGCTAAGGGTAGAGATGTGTCACTGGACTTAAAACATATAGCTAACTCGCCACTTAGGTTTCCACATCTACCCTCGAGAACGTAGCTCTAGCGACCCCACTCTGGACGGCCGGTTAAAGCAAGCTAGAGGCAGGGGACCTGTCCCACCTGTCCGAAAGGGCACCCCAGGTAATTATTATTTATCGTTTATTTATCTTATCTCTTACGGTAGGTTTTTTACAATATTTTTATAAAAGTAGAATATAAAAATACATCCAAAAATATCAAAACAATAAACATATTATAAAAAAACCTAACCTAGGGTGCCGCCGGCAACGGGGCAGGGCCTAAGCTGCCGGTAGTTAGGGCTGCAGAGAGAGGAACAACTGGACTATACGCGCCGTGTCCAGGATTACTGCCTTCTGAATCTGACCCTTGATCTAACCACAAACACGTAGCGAGAGTCTCTCAAAGATTCTTCGCTATGAGACTGTTCGCGGAAACAACTATCGGTACAATGATCGCCGAATCAACTTCCCATATATACCATTTTCGAGAACTGGCGTAGGTGTGTACTTGTAGTACAGAACTTCGTGGTCCGCAAGTTCATACATAAGAGCAAGCCGCTGGTGTATAATCCTGGCTACAAGGTTATGTCTGTGCAAGTACTCGCCGTTAGCAAGATGAGAACAACCGGAAATTATATGTCTGAGTGACTCTCCGGCACGGCGGCATGCCCGATAAATGTCGACTGTACCGTCCTTCAGGATATACTTCTGGTAGTTATTCGTCATGATAACTTCATCCGCAATTGCACAGGCAAAACCCTTGGTTTCTCCGAAGAGGTCCCCAAATCGTAGCCAGTTCACCGACGCGGGCAGGTATACGTCTGGTCCCGTTAGGGCCCTGTAGAACCGCCCATGTAGCTCCTTACTCTTCCATACGGCCTTGTGGTCCTCGGTGCTTGCCAAGGAGAGTGGTGTGAGGTTCCTGTCTACTGCCACCACATCACGATGCATCCCACATTCGTGGTTAAGCAAGTAATTCCAGAGATTGCACACCTCACGGTTATGGAGACTTTTGGCATTTAAAAAGCCGCGGCCTCCACACATCCGTGGGATATACAATCTCATAACCGACGAGCGTGGGTATAGCAGGCGATGTGTGGTGACTAGTAGTCGGATCCAGGGCATCCACCTCGGTCTGAGTTGGACCTTCTGTACCACAGGAGTGTATAAGTGCCAAAATAACTCTTACAAAATCTGACAGGTTGGTCAAAACAATTTTATTATACTAACTTAAAAAAAATAAGCATGACTATTGACTAAATATGTTTATAACCAACACTTCCTATTAATTATTGTATTTAAAAATTTAGTAGGCTATTTAGGCTTAATCTTAACTATGAAACAAAATATACGTTTGGTTATTCTGGCGTTTCCTTTAAGCCTTATAATAATAATTTAATCGTCTCGTAACTTGGCTTTTACGCTTATCTTAGTTTCATGAATGTTAAGACTATTAACAACTTTTTCTGAACTCGGGCCTCCACCATAGATCACCACAGTTTAATGTCGAATCGTAATCGCTACACTTGGTTCCACCGCTCTAAGGGACGCTGCTTGTCCTCCAATGGTGTCTGGCCGTCGTTAATTGACAATATCGGGTCAAATTGAATTAGTACTGTGTAAGGGGTTTTTAATTATAGTACTGTGATATTATAATTTATTTTTATTGCAAAAAATTCTGACTTCTTATTATATTGTTGATTTCGACTAATAGATGTTTAAATTGTTGAAACTAGTACTGTCATTTTTAGTTGCCTAAAAAGTAACATTTGACCCAATTTTGGTGAAACCCGGTTATTACCCGGGTACCCGGGTTTTGATACTTGAAGTCGGGTAATACCCGGGTTACAGATTTGAACGGGTATTGCATTCCCTATCTCTTACAATACACACACTAAATATTAAAATCCAGTTACACAATACAATAATGTTCTTCATTTGGCATAACATCATCCCCATAGAGAAAATGACGTAATATTAGTTTGCATATTTCTGTGAAATTATCCGTTTAAGTACATGTGTAAACTTATCCCACTATCTTTAAAATTATTGGAATGGCTTTTGCACCACTTCACTGCACATGCGGGCATGTTTAACTAGTGTAATTGTATTTAAAAACATTGTATTAAAATACAATTTTTGGCATCCGTCACTCACTGTCATACGAATTGCACTGAAGTCGACTCAGGTGAAGTCTAAGCTAAGCCCGCCTACCCAGGTAAAGTATTAAGCTAAGCCCGCCCACCCAGGTAAAGTTTACGTGGTGCTATTATTGAAGGGACAGAATGCTTCCATGTTTATTTCCGTTCACTGGTCGGTGGAAATTAGTAACGAGCTGAACTAAATAGATATAATTATGTAATTCCACCGTGGATATGTTTATTCTAGCATATTTTGATATAAAATATGTGTGAATAGGCCACCCTAACACAGTGGAACCCTTCGACATTTGTCAAGTATATGTAATCTTGTTTATTTTTAAAACGAACAGCTCTAAGGCGAAACACTACGTGTTTGCGCCTCCTATATGAATCCCTTTTGGGATTCTGATATAGCTAGAGGGATGGTGCTGCCATCTATGCAACGAGGAAGGAAATATTGACGACAGGTTTGGCCTAATGCACATAACTATAACTACTTACTCTGCCTATGAAGCCGATGGTCCTGAGTTCAAAACCTAGTACCTAAGGGCATTTATTTGTGTGATGAGCACAGATATTTGTTCCTGAGTCATGGGCGTTTTATATACACCTGACAACTAAGTTCCAAAGTTTGCCAGCGTAATTTACACTCTGTGAGATTAACAAAGAGTCATCATTTAATTGGAGCTTATGTACTATATGTAGGACACCAGTCATCAGGAGGATATATGATGCAATTAAAACTGTTGTTAGCCATGTTACTACTACTTAGTTACAAACGGATAAACTCATGTGTGATTATATCAATTATGTAACATGTCGCCTAGAGCGATAAAATTACACGTGAGTTTATCCGTTTGTAACTAAGTAGTTTTCTATATTATATATGTATATCGCCGTGCCGTATGATGCCTGACTAGAATAGCACCACGCCATCTCGCGGGTGTCGTAAGAGGCGACAAAGAGAAAAATCCTACGGACGGGCAGCAGCGTCAGTCAAAACCCAATCTACAGCTACTGAGGTCGCCAACCAGCCTGCCAAGCGTGGCGACTATGGCAACTACCCCCAAGATGATACAAGTCATATTTGTGGGAGGCCTATGTCCAGCAGTGGACTGCATACGGCTGAAATGTATGTGTATGTATTATGTATGTGTGTATATTTATATTGTTGGCTGAGTACCCACAACACAAGCCTTCTTGAGCTTACCGTGGAGCTAAGTCAATATGTGTAAATATAAAAAATAATTTGTGTTTTTTTTATTTTTTATGACATAGGCGGCAAACGAGCAGACGGATTGCCTGGTGGTAAGCAATTACCGTCGCCCATGGGCACCCGTAACACCAGAGGAGTCACAAGCGTGTTGCCGGCCTTTAAGGGGGGTTGGAGCTCTGGGAACCTTACTCACCATCAGGAACACAACACTGCATACCTGAAAGGTAGCAGTACTATTATGGCTGTGGTTTTCTGTAAGGAGAAGGTACTTCCCCAGTTGGGCTGCCCCAGATTCAAGCGTGATGGTCATCGCTGTGCCCTACCTCTCATTGTTGGACGTAGTTTAAGGACATACCCGGGTCCAAAAAACCGTTGATTTGTTTTAGTTGTCTCAGAGCCAGTATCCAATATTATTTAGGTATGTTTAGGTATTTTTCTAAATGCGTACCAATGTCAACTAGACACCTAATGGCTACGTGATTTCTAAATGCATCATTTGTAATTCTAATGCCCGTCTGGCGGGTTCAACGACCGGATAACACGCGGAAAATTATATGATTTGCATTTTTCCAAATAATCATTAAATATTGACGTATTTGTGTTGTACATAAGTGCACTTATGACTCTTCTCGTCATGCGGAGTGGGTAAGGTCAGACGTAATGTGTGATATTCAGTGATCGGCACTATGGGTGCAAAACTTTAACAAAACTAGTTGAACTGAGGTATAGTAATACTTACCATCAAGAAAAATACGAATAACTTGGGCAAATTAGTATACAATTTAATTGTATACTAGAATCTCGATATGCCAATATTTGGGTGTAAGAATATAATTGTTTTTATGGATCTATACACTCTTTTAAGTCCGCTTAACGAGTTTTGTTAAAGTTTTGCAGTGTTGTGTTCCGATCAATGGTGATATTTGAAACGCGTATAACTAGAAATAATAGTAATATTTAACATATAAAATTTATTACACTAGCTTCTGCCCACGTCGTCGCACGCGCAGAAGAATACCTGTATTGTTGTTTTTTTTAATTAAAAAAAGGAGTTTAAACAATGTTTAAAGTCTCTCAGTTGACATTTGACTCCATCTCCATATGTGACATTATCTACGAAAAGGGACCTTATGGTTGATGGCGCTTATGTCGTTGTTCAAGACGATACAATACAAACGCAACGCGATTCGACGTAAGTGCCATCGACAATAAGGTCCCTTTTCCTAGATCATGACACATATAAACTTTTAACCCCCTTTATAACCTCTTTTAAAGGATGCATTTGAAACAACTCTGAAATTACTTCTCTTGTATTCGAATAAGGAGTGTTCGCAAAATCAAGTCTCTCGTTTTAAATTTTACATAATCCCCATACAAACTTCCAACCCCCCTTTTTACCCCCTTAATGGTGGAATTTCCAAAAATCCCTTTAATAGTGCGGTGAAACGGGATAGATGGCGCTTAAGTGTGAATTACGAAAACGCAGCAATAGTTAAGTATCTAAAAATAAATCTTGTCGCAAAGTCCAAAAAGTTATTTTTGTTTAGCTCACCGAGGTCCTCTTTAGGTCACCGAACCTTTGACCGTTAATAACGTAGTTCTTACCTACTAAATCCTTTTCACGTACTTTTTTTTGTTTTATAAAATGTGACCTTACTAATTAAGAAATAGAGTTCATTTTGCATTAAACGGCTTAATTTTTTATCGATTTCTTTTGGTCGATAATCGATATTTTTATTTTCATAAATTGACCCGAACCCGGATCTTTTCTGCAATTTTTCTTTTTTAATATCTTGATTTACAATAATTGAAATATTATAGTACATAACTACTTACTACATTAAATCTAAAAAAAGGCCCTAGAGACATTGTACCAAGGATGTTGGCGGCAATTCCAGGTTGTATCGCAATGCTGATATGTACGAGGAAGCCGCCAGCTCTTCGGTCACCAGTTACATCAACCAGACGCTTCGCGATTTCTGCAAAAATTCGTGCGCGCCGGGACCCCATGGACTAAGCGTTTCTACGCCAAACGGTACAAAAAAATACTCACTGCCCAGGCTCTTAAAAGCGCATTTTGTAAATAAGCCAAACCATTTAAACAGATATGGAAAAGGTATTTTTAAATAAACATTATAATACAAACTGCCATTTAAATATATAACGTATTCACTGTACAGAAGATTTAAATTCCTTAGGCAACGACACCAACGGTTGAGTGAGAAAGAAAACCGCGGCAGTAGCTGTTAATACTAGTTAGAGAGAGATAGTAGTAATGTGTTAAGTCTGTATAAGTTTTTCCACTGACATCATTTTTATGCTTTTCACCACATTGCATCTGCCAAATTTAAATATATCTATTGCAGAAATGCGTATTTCGACTCAAATTAGACGCTAATGATTTTTCGAGCAATGGCTTATGGGAGTTTAAAAAAAATAGTGCACCAAATTAAGGTAATGGCACCAATGTTGGACACTTTTAGCTGACAGGCGCCAATGATGGACACTTAGTTCTTATTTCAAAAAACATAAAGTTATAAATTTAATATGTCCCAACAAATGTACAACACTTAACTCCTTTGAAATAAGCACTAATGTTCATTATTGGTTCCGTGTCCATTACTGGTGCCGTCACCTTAGTGCAACTTGATAGGAAAAGTTAAATCCCTGTCAGTTTAGTGACGACAATTAAGAATTAAATTTCGATAACAACTTGGTTTTGATGTTCATTTTATAAACTTCAATCGATATTACAACACAATTAAAGGCAAAAGGTCGATCTTCATAAAGATTTCATGCTTAATTGTTGTCACGAAACTGTCAGTGATTTAACTTTATTAACAACTTTCGATAATTGGGTGTACAGTCAGCAGCAGAAGTAGCTAAGCATTTGAGGTGTTCAAAATGAGGTCAACACGTCTCTATTGTCAAGAGAATAAGAGCGCGTGTAGGTCATTTTGAACACTTCAAACGCTTAGCAACTTTTGCTGCTGACTGTACCTACCAAATTTTGATAACTCCCTTATATGTATTAGTACTGTTTCTTTAACTCATTTTTATATTCATCACCTTATTATAAGTGAAAAATTTACTTATAGTACCTGATGTAGTAGTAACGTGTGTGTGCGCATGTCGGCGTTCTATATTCAAACTAGCTGTACTTGCGAACTTTGTAACGCCTGAAAGTCCATAAATGGGGTCCTTTTGATTGATTTTTTTTTCTTCTATTAAACTATTGGCCAAGACCACAACGAACCCAAAATCGCCTAAATCGGTTCAGCCGTTCTCGAATTATAAAAGCCGGAACTAACACAACTTTCTTTTATAGATGTTGACATAAGTTCCGTATTAATTCTCTGCACAATTATATAATAATAATAAGCGTGATGGACATCACGCTTGAATCTGGAGCAGCCGAACTGGGGAAGTACCTCCTCCTTACAGAAGATCACAGCCATTATAGCCTGCTACCTTTCAGGTATGTAGTGTTGTGTTCCTGATGGTGAGTAAGGTTCCCAGAGCTTCAACCCCCTCTTAAAAGCCGGCAACGCGCTTGCGACTCCCCTGGTGTTGCGGGTGCCGATGGGCGACGGTAATAGCTTACCACCAGGCAATCCGTCTGCTCGTTAAAAAAAATAGACATATTTCCTATCACCACCATACCTGACCGTTAGGCTCCAAGCTGCGGAAGAATATCTACCCTCAACCGTAAGTCCAAGGCATAAAGGCTATCACCAACTGACCTGATCGTTGAGCTGCAGGTCCGTGAAGCCGGGTATCTGCTTGGCCCAGCTGATGACCCCCACCAGCTCGCGGTCGTACAGGTCGGCCAGCAGCGCCAGGGTCCTGGCTGTCGGCTCCGTGACTCCAGCTGGTGCCGCGCCGCACGTGAACGGCTCTGGCTCGTACGAGGAGAGGACTTCCAGGATCTATGATGGAATAGATTTTCAGTAATTTGGACAGCATTATTTTGATTGATCGACTGCCAATCAGACGTCAGGACATGACGTGTGTGATATTGTAAAACGGCAAGTGGCGTCGTGGCGTCATATGCCGCCTTTGGTGATAAAGAGGTTGTTTTAAACGCCAACGTCGCATATATTGTGTAAAGGTGCGACCAGACCGCAGCTTAAAAAACGGTTACGATACGGAATCGCAGTGACGCGTCGTATGCGTACCGTTTTTGACACATGCTCCCCACACCGCTGCTTAAAAAACGGTGACGGTACGGAATCGCAGTGACGTGCTTCACGCGAATCTTTTTTGACACAAAACAGTTGCGTCTTTTACGTCACCGGTGTGGTGTCTGACATAAGACCTCCGTGTAATATTTTTCGCGATTTTTACGCAGATCAATTTACGGTGCGTCAGAGTATTTTAAGCAGCGGTCTGGGGAGCATGCGTCAAAAACGGTACGCATACGACGCGTCACTGCGATTCCGTATTTTAAGCTGCGGTCTGGTCGCACCTTTATATTGTTCTACTTTTGAGGTGTGCAATAAAGTATTAATTCATTCATTCATTCATATTTGACAATGACGATATAAATGTAAAATGATACCTTCGCAAAACACGACACAAGCAATTTTTGACATAGGTCAAATCCAAATCGGTATATTTTTCAACACAAGCGGGAAATTTAGTACAGTCGCCATCAGATATATCGGAGCTGTGGAGGTGGTCACAAATATCTGAACATGCACATATCGCCTTGACAATAGAGGCGTTGTTCAGATATTTGTGACCACCTCCACAGCTCCGATATATCTGATGGCGACTGTACAGTGTAGGCAGTCACAAATATCTGAATATCGCCTTGACAATAGAAGCGTTGTATATAAGAAGTCCCGCCGTAGTTTCTTGCCGATATCTTCACAGGTTCTTAACCCTACACGTGAAGAACCGGTGTAGATTTTTAGAAAAATAATCGTTATTTGTTATATAAGGGAAGTAAGTGTTAACCTTCTCGTGCTAAAATTGAGAGTGGTCACTTTGCTACCGAGTGCAACACACAATTTTTCACCTCACTACCGCGAGAAAAACTTTGAATCTAAAACTTTAAAAATGTAATCGAAATTATCCAACATTTATCATTAAATAAAAGAACATCCAACCGGCTAAGGTAAGAAAAAAAACACTTAACAATTTGTATGATATTACTTTGCACTCTTGTTAATAAAATGCAACTTTGCTATCTGTTTAAAGAATAACACAGTTAAAACAGTTATTTCCGAGCTAGTGGGTTAAAAAATCTTTTCTTTTGTTCAGATATTTGTGACCGCGTCCGCAGCTCGGATGTATCCGATAGCGACGGTATCTCGTAGCCACTGTACCGCCTCACCTTGATGTCGTCGAGGTGCGGGCGCGGCTGCGGCGGCGGCTCGGGCGCGCGCCGGTACTTCTGGCGGCCGCCGCGCACGCGGTCCAGGCGCACGCCCTCGCGCAGCATGCCCGTGCGCAGGCACTTGCGGAAGCGGCACGCCTGGCACGCCTTGCGCCGCCGCTTGTTGATCTCGCACTCGTTGGACGCGGGGCACGTGTACTCGATGTTGCCCTGCCGGGACACCTGCCTTGCTTACGACGGGCCTTCGCATGTGTACGTCACAAGAGGGTCTTTGACCCCTTGTTGTAAAGGCCCGGCCACGCACATTGCGCGAATTGCGGCGCGGCAAGCGTGTTATCAGAGGCTCTAGTGTAAGTTTTTACGTAAGTGATAATGTTATTTATATGGGAAAAGCAAACGCGTTCGTGACGTAAAGTTACTTTAAGAACTTACACTAGTTACACTCAGGGTTCATTGTATGTGATCCCAGCTAACCGCAGCGCATTGCGCGTCTTGACCGCGCAACGGATAAAACGCTTGCCGCGCCGCAAGTCGCATTGTGGAGACCAGGCCCGGTACCGCGAACATCGAAGTTCGTATATTTCGGGCATCTATCTCTTTTACTCCAATTAAGGCGTTACGAGAGTGACAGAGACAATCGTCCGAAATTTACGAATATCGTGTTTCGCGGTAGCGCCGCAGGCTGTAAGAGCGGTTTCAGACTAGCATTTTTTTTTTTTTCTTTTGCCGGCTGACTAGAATAGCACGACCCCATTTGCTTCCGCGGGTGTCGTAAGAGGCAACAAAGGCAAAAATCCTACGGACGAGCAGCAGCGTCCGTCGAAACCTAATCTACAGCCCCTGCGGTCGCCAACCCGCTTGCCAAGAGTGGCGACTATGGCAACTACCCCCAAGATGATACAAGCCATATTTGTGGGAGGCCTATGACCAGTAGTGGACTGCATATGGCTGAAATGTATGTATACATGTTTTGTTCAGCGCTCGTTTCTGGCACACGCATTTACACGCACGTTAAATTAAATCGAACACGCTTGTACTTACGCTTATTCCTGCGTGATTGTTCGAAACATGAAATGGAGCGGTTACTCGCTCAAGCTTATGCGTGCGAAGAAAACAAATCCGAGCTCGTATGCGCGTATAAAACGCTAGTTAGAAACCGCTCTAATGAATGTAGACTGTACGTGTGCTTTCGTCATTAATAGCATATGGTCATATCAAACAGATTAAATTGATTTAATTTTAATTTTCTTGGTTGAAATTCGATTCAAACTTTTGAGCACGAATTGTATAAACATATTGTCAATATGTAAAAAGTACAAGGGATGACAAATATGCTTAGTTCTTAATACAAAACCAAAATTTTTATAAATTGATTGTTAACCAACAAATGCACAATACTTGACTTCTTTAATGTGCACGATTGTTCCTTATCGACGTCTGTCTCTCTATCTGACGTCGTCTCCCTACCAATATTGTAACAAAGCTTACCCGAAACATGTATACGTACACTTCACTTCGTCAAGTAGTTCAACCTTAGATTAAGAATAGACCGTCATACCTGGATAGTCCTTTTAAAGAACGCTTTGCAAGCTTCACAGCTCGCCACTCCGTAGTGGAAGCCGGAGGCCACATCGCCGCAGACCAGGCATAGCCTCCTGGGGGCGTCGTCATCCCTGGCGCTGGGCGCGGCGGCGGTGGTTGAGGAGCAGTGTTGCTGGTCGGGGCTGGTGTTGCCAACGATGCCTTCGCCAGGGGACACGCAGTATTTCACCTCTTCTTTTGGCTCGAGTTCCATCTGAAAAGGGTTTCCCCTTTAGTTGGTGGCAAAACGGAAAAATCGACACGATAATTGACAAACTTTAAGGGATTTCATTTCCGTTCAGGATTGCTGCTGAATCGCGTAGAATCAGGCGCTCTTTTGTAGCGACCTAGTATCGAAACATCCGCGATACAGACGGACGACATCGTATTCTGTATCGCTACAGCTGCGATACAGCCACGACTTAGCTTCGCCACAGTTGCGTACAGAAACTATCTCCACAGACCCCGGAAAACGCAGGAGTGTATACCGCTACAATATATATATTAAATTTGTCACAGTTGTGTTTATGTTGACAACGTTAAATCGCCGAACAAAATGTATAATTGAGTCCTACTGACCTATACGATAGTTGGCGCAGTCAATTGTCTGAATTAATTAATTTATTCATTTGTCCATAGTCGTACAATTCAAACAGAGCCTGCATAAAACGAGGTTACAATACAAAAAACGTAATTTGGCTCAACATAAATGGATAATATACAAAAAATGTCCTTCAAATCCCCCCAAGTCAATGACATACCCTATTTTTTTACTTGCTGAGTATATTCACGGGATACCTACGAAACTGATGACCCATCTGTGTACAGTCAACCAATTTGATTTATAGGCCACTTCGTTCCTTGTCACAGTGAAAATCTATATGGAAGACGCAAAACATCTCTTAATAACGTCACTGTGACAAGGTTCGAAGTGGCCTAGAAATCAAATTGGTTGACTATACATGTACAGTCCCCATCTATATCAGAGCTGTGGAGGTGGTCACAGATATCTAGAGATGCACTTTATCACCTTGAAAATAGAGGCGTTGTTCAGATATTTGTGGCCTCCACAGCTCCGATATATCTGATGATGACTGCACAACACAAACCTTGGGCAGGACTAGGTCGATTTGCATATTGTCCTATAATATTTACTTTCCACCATCATCATCACTTCAGTCGTAAGACATCTACTGCTGGATATAGACTTCAAACATAAAACGGGACAGAATTTCTATTTATAGCAAAATTCCACGGGTATTCGAAATTAAGATAATTAAATGACTGCATTTGAAGAGTTTCGTGGAAACAATTTAGTTCGTCACGGGGTGTGTAAAACAAATTGAGATTCTTTTTTCCTGTCACTATACAAATTAGGGTTCCTTTTTGCAAGCGACGAACAATGGAGATGGGCTCCGATCAGTTTTTGCCATCCGGTGCAATTAAACGGACATTAGTGTTTTAGTTTAAATATACTTGTGTATAATGTAATCAATAATTATCGCGTGGATCTCTAAAAACCACAATGCAGCACAAAAACGTCATTTAATTTTTTAAGGCGGTCTCGAAAACCAGAAAGAAATTCGCAAAGTTTCGAACGATTCTCTCTGTTATTCTAATCACGCGTCTAAAAGAGAAAGACGCAGAAGTTTTCGAACTTCAATGTTGCGCGAAAGGCCCATCTGAGTGACCTATATCTTCCTAACAGGCATAAATATGCGTCCTGCGTCGCAGTGTCACTTTTTATTGACATATTGTTGAAAGAGATGCAACTACCGCTACTACTTGACTACGAAATCACTGTTCTCCACCAGGTCAAGAAAAAAAGTTCTATGACACGGTACTATTGGCCGCGAACAGAGGTAGATGGAGGCAAGTCATACTGGACAGAGAGACGCTGGATGATCACGATCTTCAGAAAGGTACAAGACGGCGAACTAAATACCACATCAATCAATACGTACAGCTAAACCATTGAAACTCGAATTACGTATATATACATTCTACACACGTCGTATTTGTACCAGTCGGTCACATGTTGTTGATAAACAAACGAGCATGAATGAAGATAAAGGGTCGACATTTGCATGCACTCGGCTGCACAATGCGCTTTACGTAATATATTGTGCAACGCATCGCGTATGGAGGTCAGGTTGTACGTCCGTAGCGACTGTGAATGGACCGGTGTTGACACATTTTCGAAGTTTTAGGGAATGGAATAAGTGGTTTAAGTGGGAGTGAGATGCCGAATGAATTGGGAGCAAGAGATTGTCTCCTACTTGGCTTAGCGAAATTTCAAGACCTCCCCGTGGTGAGGTTAGCGTGAGAACATCTAGCGTTCAGTCAACAAACTTGATTCCAGGGAGTTCCTTATTGCCACAGTAAATTTAGTAAAATTCTCTATGAGAGCCACTTCAGATCTCCTATGAATGTCTCTGACAGTTGAAAAGTGCCCCACAAATAAAATTAGTTGATGTACAAGTCCATTTACTCTCCTCCGACAAGAGCATGGTACACAGGAGTAGGGGGCGCCAACACCAGCTTTACGGTTAGTAAGCTAAGATAAATCATGGAAGTTCTTATAGATTCTACGTCCACAGATCGTCACCGCGATGCAGTGCTTGTGACAGCGACATCTACCGGACAATCAACTAGTCTCCGGTTACAGCAGCATGGGGCACGGGAGTAAGGAGCGAAACCAATATCAGCTGTTCGGTAGGAGAATAAAATTAGAAAGCGCAGTTAGATAAATCTCGGAAGTTGTTATAGATTCTACGTGGACACAACGTCACCGCGATGCAGCGTTCGTGACAGCGACATCTACCGGACCATTAACAAACCTCTGGTTGCAGCAGCATGGGTCGCGGGAGTGGGGGCGAAGCCAATCCCAGCTGTTCGGTAGGGGAGTACTGTGGTGGAGGTTCTGCCTCTTGCTTGACGCGCCGCAGCAACTGGTCGTTCGTGCCGCTGACAGCCGACATCATCGACACCTGAAACAGACACACCTATTTCAATAAACATTATCTTTCCTTAGCACACTCTAGGTTAATTGTATACTCTTGTCACTCCTATTGGGCGTTGCGATCTTCTTTTTAGAAAACATCATGTAGTAAGTTCGTCGGGACACTCGGAATAGAATATTTACTAATCGGATCTGAATTACCTGGTAATATGAACGTACTCGGGGCAGTCCTACAATTAGGTGTATATTTAGCTAGTTACAACATAGATCAGAAAAAATTCCGGAATGTTCTGTAAAAAACATTTCGTGATTGTTCCCCAATTTAAAAAACAGCCAACACACGTTAGCGTGTTTATACGACAATCGAACGTCAACATTATTAAACAACCGTTTGCCACACAATCTTTTTTTAAACGAGTAACCGCTATTTACACCTACACTCGTCTATTAGTGAAACTTCCGAAAAACTTTCAACTAAACATGAACAAGCATTTTTGGAACAAAACAGTGAGTCAGTTAAACCAGGACGGGTCGAACGTTGGTCTAGCGCAGAACCTGACCTACCGCAACAGTTCCGCTCAAGGTCGCGAGGCCTGTGCCAAAATAGACGCTGTGACGTCACACCCCGCACTGATGACGTGTGCTTTTCTAGTGTTGAGGCGACGAGGCCGTGGATGGCCGGATGGTATCGAAATTTAACACCGCGTTTACACACCTTACTTTTCAATGCACATGGTAGTCGTTCGTTTTGTATGAGTCTGTTTCGCGCGCACCGATTTCAAAATTGACCTTTCTTGCTGACTGTAAATGGAAAGGAAAGGCAGGCATTTTCCATTTGGACTTGGTTTTTGAGTTAAAAAAACTGACTGTTTAGAGATGGAGCTTCAAAACTGAAGGTTGAAAAGCTTTACAGTACCTACGGGCAAGGATACTAGTTCTGTTTTTGAGTTCCTGACCTATTAACGCGAACATCGAAGTTCTCAAATTTCGAACATCTTCCTCATTTACTCCAATTAAGGCGTTATGAGACTGACAAGAGACATTCGTTTGAAAATGAATATAAATTTTCGCGTTACTGCCGCCTATAGTTCGGAACAGTTGCATGGACACGGTAAACTCCTTAAACAGTTGTAGGCGTCTGTGATATCTTAAAATCATGTATGAACGAATGTCTCCTTAAAACCTTTGTTCTTCATGTAACGGTCATCAAGTCATCATGCACTAAATATCAGATTAAAAATGAACCTGAGTGAACTGGCATTACCGTTTACAAAATGCAACGTGCAACAACTTATCAGATAAGATTTGGTGATCCGGACACGTGGTTGGCCGACTTCTGTTATAAGAGGTTATTGCGGTATAATTATGTACAAGGAGCTTTGAACATTTATTTGGCTATGTCAATATAAAATTATCTTAATAAAAAAATCTTAAAATCAGTCATCTTAGAATTATTTTGGTTATGAACAGGATAAATGACCCTGAATGTGTTTTTTCCTTTTTCGCTTCTTACGACACCCGCGGGAGGAGATGGGATAGTGCTATTGTCGGCACTACACGGCACAAAATGCCAAAATTCTATGTATTTTGATCCGCAATTTCTCGCTGTCAAAATAACTCACTTGAAGTTCAATAGATGGCTCTACGCATAACAAGAGGAATAGCCTGAATTTTGAAGGAACGCAACTAGGACATGACGATGCATATACAATTTTTACCACAAAGGTTGTGCTTTTCTATTTCTGCTCAAAGATTTTTGGTTTAGACAGGTGGTGTCACCTGCTGTACTGCTTGTTTATATGAACATTTTACCATTAACCAGTAACTTACAAGAATAGCAATAATCTGCGTTAGACCTTCACCTAAGATTACACTTTGCGAGATAACTAAACGAAAGGGACTGAACCAAAATTTACCAAAATATTGTACCTCACCACATGTTGATTATAGCAAAACTGGTCTAAATCCATTTAGATTGTATTTTTAAAATCCCTACAATTAGTATACTCTGGAAAGTCTGGAACGTTCTATCCTCATCTGATATAAATCTATGAAAGATTTTTTATTTTATTTTATTTCATTTATGTTCAACACTTACAACTATTTTCACTAAATATATAAGATGCTTGAAAACCTATAAAGCTATAACCTACAAAAGGAGTGTTCAAGTTCCCTAGTTGCAGTATAGAGACGACAATGTGAAATACGTCTTCATTCTGAATAGGTACTAGTTGTAACAATGCGTACGAATAAACAAATGTTGCCTATTTACCGGTGCAAAGTTTAATCAGTTGGTGCACCTCGATGCGTCAATGCATTTAAAATTGTTATAAAACTCTAAATCCCGCGATGATCTGACTGAATAATCCGTAAACGATTCCGACAGAGAATTACGTGTTTTTTTTGTTCCTGATTACTCAGAATCGTGAGCGACCGAATTCAACAGCGCTTTTTTTCAATAGGGACTTGTAAGAAAACAACCTAATTTTAAATCGGACATACAATAGTCTACTAAAGAATCTGAATAGGAATAACCAATATTTTTTCGGAGATCATTGAAAATCTTACAAAAAGGTAACACAGTTTCCATTTGGAAACGTTATGACAAATAGGTCTGACATATAGCTCAAATTTACCAGAAGTCAAAGATGATCAGAAATTTCTCAAAAAAAAGTCTTTAAACTGTACTAGTGCCTTTGAGCTTAATACCCAAATATTTATCAGACGCGCCAATAAAGAAGTGCTTATCTTGCCTGAAATTTGGGCAGGTCGTTAGATACACACAGAGAGCTCTGTGACGAAAAATAATCCCCAAAATTTCTTCAACAACAACTCCGTTGTATCAGGTCAGTTTCCAACGATTATTAATAGTGTAAAAAAA
The DNA here is from genome assembly GCA_022674325.2 of Grapholita molesta. Taxonomy (NCBI): domain Eukaryota; kingdom Metazoa; phylum Arthropoda; class Insecta; order Lepidoptera; family Tortricidae; genus Grapholita; species Grapholita molesta. The sequence continues at coordinate 15,921,159 of CP053138.2, read as the reverse complement.
CAACGTTTATCTATCCGATATAAAATTCAAGGATACCGAACGCGGGTTCATTACACTTGTGACATTGTCGCGCTCAATGATAAAACGTATGGACGTGATGCAACGTTTCCTACATGCATTTATAGATAGGTATGGCGTGAGCGAATAGGCTAGATGTAATTACTGTCCCGCTTTATCTTGCAGCATTTTCCCGGAATTTATCTTTCTGAAATATTTGGCATTGACATTTTTTTTTGTTGGAAGCTTTTTTAGAACGGTGAATGTTTATATGAAGTGTTTAATAGTGCACATGACATAACAGTATAACATTAGATGCTGATACATCAATGCGAAATTGGTGCAAATGTATCTTAGACGTAATTCAACAAAACAACCTGTGTCGCCACTACTTTTAAGAAATATCATATTTCACATTTCTTATTGTAGAAACGCCATAGCTCTTTATACAACACATATATAGTTACCACATTTTTTTGTTAGACAGATACATATATTTCTATTAAATTGTTGCGGTAATATTAACAAATTACTTTTAAACCTACCTAGTTGCCCACGCTCGAGCGAGTATAAAAAATTCTAGGGGACTGACCGGAGGACCTCTTGACCTGTCCCATCTTTGTCCTCTCACTAGGTCAGGTAAAAGCTTAATTTAGACAGGCACAAAACAAACGACCTAAAATAATGTCCATTAACGGATTATACATCAATTTACCTGAACCGCCTCCAGATTTAACGGAATAATGGATACCTCAGCCTACGCAAGCGGCCCAAAGTGAACTCACAAAACTTTTTCAGATTTTTACGTTTTAAATTTTTCATTTTTATTTCAATGCTACAACAGAAACGTAATAAAAACGAGTGTAACCTATAACAGGGTTACTTTATTAGCTAACATACTGTATAGTCGTGTCACTTTCCGTCTTCTTGAAAAATCTGTCTGTTAGAAAGCGACAGTTTTACTGACGTTTATGAATAAGGGCGTAAATATATGAAAATTGCGTTACCTACAACAGAGATTAAAAGTTAACAACGGAAGCAGAAGAAGGTGGATTCCTGAAAATTGAGACACATATTTTTTAGTCAAAGGATTTTTGAAAATTTGAACCCCATTTGTTAAGTGTATATAATATATTAATTTTCTCTGCTCATTTTGTCTATTTTTCCCAAAACCGAAACTCATAAATAAATTTTGTATGCTTCACGTCTTTACGAGTATGTAAACATCCTAAATAAACTTTTATGACGCTAGACAAAATACTACATTAAAATACACCGGCACTCCTTTATCTTAGAGAAATAACTTGTTCCTATCTATAATATTCATTTATTCGTTATTTTTCTAGACACAGTGCGAATTCTTATATAATTATTGTAAACAAGCTTGATCTTGTTTTTAAACAAGTATTGTGTTATAAACATTATATAATTTTTATAATAGAAGTTCTCCCTCAGTGAACTAAGCAATTAATTTTATCCCACTGATCAAACTTTTATATGAAGAGTAATCTCAAAAACTGTTCTAGAACTTTCCAATTAACAACCTACAGCAATAACTCGAAATCAAAGTTATATTTCAATTTATTACACTCTAAATTAACTTGTGTCTTAAGAGAGTTTTCTAAATTAACACAAGAGTTAAGAGTCTTCGGTTGCTGCGATAATTACTAATGAAATAAAACTAAAATGGATTATATCGCGTATACTAATTTAAACTTCATCCCAACACATCGAACCCTTTAGCAGCGTTCGTGGTCATCGGGTGGAAATGTCGGGATGAAGTATAAATTAGTATACGCGATATAATCCGTTTCAGTATATATATTATAAATTTTACCTATATCCGGTACGTAAGGAGAATACATAGGTTATTGGAATCATGTATTCATGTATGTAAACAAAATTAAATAATATACGCAAGTAAGTCTAATGGCCCATGGCCCGACTAAAGGTAGGGGTTTCGGATGGCTTATGGCGCGCCGGGATGTTCGACGATATTGGTTGTTCGACGGCCCATCCAAAGGGCCGATTAGAACACTACTGAGGCGCTGCCGCAAAAAACGATATTCGTAATCTTCGGGATCTTTCTCATTTACCCAAATTAAAACGTTATTAGAGTGACAGAGACAATAGTCCGAAATTTACGTATTTCGTTTTTGGCGGTAGCGCCCCTGAATGTCGCCATCGTGTAGTGACGATGACGTTCCAAGCATCGCATGGCTCAGCGGTTATGGAGCCATAATGGTTTGGTACACAGCAAAAAAATATTTATACTTATTAATTTTGGGTCGATTTTTCGGATTTTATAATGAAGTAAGTGATGAATAACTAGAGTTTGGCCACTGAAAAAAATTGGTTTACTCACTTAAAGCATAGACGATTGAATCATACCGTCTCTTTCTTTCGCTTGCACTACGACCCCAAAAAAAGGGATGAGTATAGTTTATTTTTTCAACTTTAAGAGTAACAATCGAGTAATAATTGGTTAGCCAGACTCTACCAACAGCCACTCATGGCGTGTGACGAATTTGAAAAAAAAAAACAAACAAGTCGCCCCTCGCCATTGGACAAGCGCGTGTCAAACGTTTAACACCTGTCACGTTTGTATACGTATCGTACTTACGTCATGTTCCAACAAGTAGATGTCTACGTAAGTGCTATGTCACTTGATAGGAAGTAGAACTAATTTATATATGTGTCATTATCTAGGAAAAGGGACCTTATTGTCGATGGCACTTATGTCGAATCGCGTTGCGTTTGTATTGTAACATCTTGAACAACGACATAAGCGCCATCGACAATAAGGTCCCTTTTCATAGATAATGTCACATATGTTTGAGGTTTCTGAACTAAACAGGAGAGCCCGGGTTAGTCTGGCAAGAGCTAAGTGTGTAATCATGTATGTATTTGGTTACTGACGTTGTATATGTATTTATATATCTATTTTATATATGTATAGTTATATCGCAGTCTACTACGTGGCCCATCTTATTTCAATTTGTCTACTTAACTTTTTGTTTAATTAGTTTATAAATAAATAATAATAATAAATAAATACCTATTTCGGGATACTCTTACACAAATCGACCTAGTGCTACGGTAAGCTCAGTAAGGCTTGTGTTGTAGGTACTAGACGACGATATATATAATAAATACATACATATAAATACTTAAATACATAGAAAACACCCATGACTCAGGAACAAATATCTGTGTTCATCACACAAATAAATGCCCTGACTGGGAATCGAACCCAGGCCCAACGGCTTCAGAGGCAGGGTCACTACCCACTAGGCCAGACCGGTCGTCAAAATATTGATTTCGTGTTTGGCTCAATCTATGGGGCTAGAGATCAAGCATTAACATTTCCAGTTTATGTGCTTTTTCCTCAAAATCAAGAACTCTTTCGACCCTGATACAACAAAAAGTGTCACAAGTTTTTTTCTTCCATTCCGTTAGCATTTTTCATATATCATGTGGTGTGTGTACAGGTTTGGCCTAGTAGATACACTGCCTTTAATACCGACCGTCTGGCTTTAAATCCCGAGAGAATTCATTTATGTAATGAGCACAGGTTGTTCCTGAGTCATGGCTGTACATACACAGCCAAGTTTAAGTATTTATATAACCTATATATATCGTTGGCTGAGTAGTGAGTTGACCCACAACACAAAACTTCTTGAGCTTACTGCGCTAAGTCAATTTGTGTAAGGATGTCCTACATTTGTTTAGTTTTGTCACCACGTGATGTCGCGTCTATCATGCGGCAGGCATACAGACTGTTAAATGTTAATGCTTGATCTCTAGCCCCATAGATTGAGCCAAACACGAAATCAATATAGTATCCGGGCCAGAAAATGGGTCTCGGCAAGGTTGAGGTAGGTCAACCGGCTCGGTCGACGACCGCCCGCCCGCTATCACCTTCGTAGAACAACGGCTAGGGATGCCGTGTGCGTTTTCGGCGTATCTACGATAAGCGCGGATGTGTGTGTGCATTTTGATACAGGTGTCATTGTGAACATGTATTTAATTACAATTATGAGCCGTCTTGTGAGAAACAATCAAGGTATATATATATATGCCGGCTGACTAGAATAGCACCACCCCTTTTCATATCACGGTTGTGAGACAACAATGGGAAAAAATTTACGGATGGGCAGGAGAGTCAAAACCCAATCTACAGCTACTGCGGTCGCCAACCCGCCTGCGAAGCGTGGCGACTATGGCAACTACCCCTGATGATACAAGTCAGATTTGAGGGAGGCCTAAAATGATGAAGGTATATAAAATTGTAATTAACAGCAATGTATGAATAAGTATTTTTGAATTTTACACATATCATATCAACCTAGTCCTACTTAAGTTATATAGGTAATTAGAAACTCACGTTTTGCACAGTAAATACAGTTCAAAAGTTTTCCTTGGACTAGTGAAGAAAAGGCAAAGCCAAAAGTTGACCCACCCTCACCGGTACAAGCCATCAGAAATATCGGAGCAGTAGAGGCGGTAATAAATATCTGAACATGCACTTTATCGCCTTCACGATAGAGGCCTCCACAACTCTGATATATACTTAAGATCATAGTCAAACTTTACTCTCGGATTTTCTTAATATTACCTACAATTAAAACGATCCGAGAGTAAACGTGTTAGCCCGTTAAAGACGCCTAGATTTTGTACAACCCTAGCTTATCGCGCTAGTGCCAAAATAATGTCGTTACAAACAGCTCTGTTGCCGGGTGTTGGGATAGGCCGGGTATGCTAGCGTCGCTAATTCGACACGACTGATACAGTCCTATCAAATACATCAGAGCTGTGGAGGTGGTCACAAATATCTGAACATCCACAGCTCCAATATATCTGATGGCGACTGTATATCTATATATTTTCGCTTTGAATACAAACTGCGTATAACGGTATTGTTGTCAGTGTTGTCACATAGAATTTAAAATAAATGGTAGAACAGGATGCAAAGTGGTAGAAACTGGTAGATTTTAATGTAAAAAATAGATATATCTACCACTCGAGTTTAATACGTTCTTAATATAGAAAAAAAGGGCATATTTACATTAATGTGAAATTAACGTCAAAAACACTAAAGAAATATAACTAATGGCGACTATACGTTCAAAGTGTATTACTGTATACTGTCCTATTAAGGTGTGTGTATACATAATATGGCACGTTGTCCGTATAGATATTTCTGACCTCGGCGGTACAATATATCCGTTCGCTGTATTGATAGGCAGATTAAAAATGTTGGTGACGTCACGCGCCAGTGGCCTTCAGACAGTGCCCATGCGTAACAGTTTAACAGCCTGCATTCTTGTTGCCATATACTACGCTGGAATTATTGCGAAATTTAGAAAAGGTCAATGAAAGCTATTTAAAAAAAATCGGGACAATATAACACAAATCGACCTAGTCCTACGGTAAGCTCAGTAAGGCTTGTATTGTGAAATACATAGAAAACACCCATGACTCAGGAACAAATATCTGTGCTCATCACACAAATACACGCCTCGACTGGGAATCGAACCCAGGACCATCGGCTGGGTCACTACTCACTAGGCCAAACCGGTCGTTATGCTACTTATAAGAGAATCATGCGGAAAGGTGCTGGATTTTCCCCGGGCTACCTTCCCCCCACACAGTCCGATCGCGCTAATAAACCGAACGAATGTTTTTTATATGATGTCCGGGAACAGTATATATAAATATTACAGGACATTCTTACACAGATTAACTGAGCCCCACGATACGCTCAAGAAGGCTTATGTTGTGGATATTCAGCCGACAATATATAAACTTAAATACATAGAAAACGCCCTCCAAATCAGGAACAAATATCTGTGCTCATCACAGAAATAAATGCCCTTAATAGGATTTGAACCCAGGACCATCGGCTTCACAGGCAGGGTCACCCAACTAGACAACATGGTCGCTAGTGTACAGAGCCTAACAAATCGACGTAAATTGAGAGGAATTGAGAGTGCTCTCTTCGCCAACAAACTCTCTGCAGTTTGGCTAAATTATTGTATACTTAGTTTGAAGTGTTTTGTTGAAATAAAAAAATAAAAAAAAACATGGCATGTGGCTACTCGTGGTAGTACAGAATCCAACAAATCAAGGATGGTGGAAATCGATTGGATGTTTCTTTGTGTCATGCAGAATTTACACACCTAAATCTACTTCTCTTTAAAAGGCTTTGTGTGTTAGTAGATTTCGACACCACAAACTTGAAAGGGATTAAGATACCAAAACATATTGTTCAATCATAAAACGGTAACACGTACGCTATCAGAAAGATAATATTTTTGTTCGCCACGTGACTGAAAACTATGTTAAGGTAGGTCGGGTCGCAATTGAATGCGTGGACGGAGTTAGTCATGATAGATCACGAGAATCATCAGATGATTTAATATCTGACGGATGTGTTTTTTGCGAAGATTTTCATAGTTTATGTTTTAGAAACGAAATAGGATTGCGGATTTGCGTTAAGGATAAATTAATATCAATAGTTTTCTTTGATATTTATTTTGAAATAGATAATTGCTATCTTGTTTAATGGTAAATATAACCCATAACTGTCACGCCAGTACAGTAAAAATAGAACAGACAATGTGATTTTCTTTTTGCAAGAGAACTATATAAAATGTTTATTTTGAACAAGAAAAAAAAAAGAATATTCCGATACAGCAAAAGTTAACGTAAGAAAACCTGCAACCATAGATATAAAAGAAACAACATATAAGGATGACAATAGCGAAACTCAGTGATTCAGTTCCAGTTTTATAAAGGAATGACAGAAGCATTGTGAGGTAATTAGTAGCCTACCCAAACACTAAAATGTGTGAATTATACAAAAACGCCGCTTTTATTGTGTAATATAAAACAATGAAGTTTGTTGTATTAGCATATTTAATTTATTTTCCTCATTATAAACGCGTTACATACGCAGTACATTTATCACACAAAACATTACAAGGTAAGGGGACCTAATTTCGAAATTATCTTCTATCCAATCGAATTCATCTTCAGCACAAGTTTAGTAAATATTAGCTTATACGAATTACGAATCTTTCTAATATTTTCCTTTGATTTTAAGCATGAAGTCTTTTCAACTTTTTTCGAGATTATAGTACGACATTACTTCTTATTTTTATAAATGAACATTCAACATATACCAACGCTACTTCGTCAACTTAAAGTCACGTGTTTATAATACAAGATACATATTTATTTTCACCTTAAATGTATCCGTATTATATGATATAGTACTAAAGCGTTCACAAACTTCCGTCATCTGTAGGCAGGCAAGTATCTATGTACCAAGTCTTCGGTAGGGGAAGCGTAAATCGATATTGGCGTGGAAAATATCCAGCCAGCTCTTATCATGTAGATTTATATAAATACCGTGGTTTCGATTCGAGGTGTGGAGAGGACAGATACAGGAAAGAAGTAGACGAAAACATAACCTTTGCAGACCACGTGGGATGAAGAATAAACAGCAGCGTTTAAATTTAGAATTGCTTAGACAAATAAAAGATGTTTTTAACAGCCATGAGCGTCATAATACCTTTAAAAAGATAGAAATTGCCATTCCTAGTTTTTTTTACAATATTATAGTGCTTCATTGAGCAGGAGTTTTGGCATGAGCCTTACTAACTAATACATTCGCCTTGGTTCATTGTCATATTAACATCAAGCATAGAAATCAGAATCTTTTATAGGCTTAGGTCCCCAGGCACTGTCAAGGTAAAAATAGGTAGTAAGGATTAGGCGTGGGTTCACCCCTCCCTCCCCTGGTGTGTAGGACGAGGTGGGCGGAGTGGGGGGTGGGGGTGTCTAGACGGGCGGCCTTGACCGTCGCAGAGTTTCGGCGCGAGCGAGGTCGCCGCGACCCAGAGACCGAGTGAGCAGAGGTAAGTGTGGTAGATCAGTTTCGTAATAGCTGTGGGATCGTCTCTCTTGCTTTTGCATTATTTGAGTGGCAGGCATATATATAATTTTATTATGAGTTTGTAAGAACTATAGGTTTGCTAGTCTTTGGACACCGGACCATTGAAGATTCCTAGGAAATCAACAAATTTAAATTAATTTAAGATCGTAAGTAAAAAAATTCATAACGGAAACAATTAATTGTACTTTGATAAGAGAAAGAGATAAGTACAAAGAAGATAAATATTGCCTTGGTAAATATTACAAAAATGATAAAGTACGAAAACTAAGAAACATAAAATTAGAGAAAAACTAAAACCTCACAAACGCAATCTAAAAATTAATTAACAAAAAAGCTAAAGTCGAACTTGAACACCAAATATCAAAATTAAAAGAATCGAATAATCAAAATCCAAAACCTGACACTAACAAATAATACAGCGAAGCTAAAACCCAAAAAGCAGACTAGACGTACATAACAATAGTTATAAGAGCGCGGCGGAACGCAGCGCCGCCCGCGCTCGGTCTGTGACCCGTGACATTGCGCCGACATTGAGCGGGCCAAATAATGCAGATAGCGCGGGTTCAGTGACCGACAACACCCAATATCACACGGACGATCTGGTACCTGCTCGTTATATAACATGACCTACCCCAATGTGCGTGTGGCGAGAGAAAAATTCTCAACATCATTTGGACGGAAGTGTGGGGAGCGGAATTTTGGGATTTCGTAACGGACATTTTCAGATTTGCTGACATTCTGAATGTTCACATGTTCAAAGGTGAAAGGCAGATGGAATTTTTTTACAAATAGAACTAAGAAGTAATTATTATTTGACCTATATTTATTGTGCGTGTTAAATCTTCCTTATATGCTTTCCCATGTTATTCATCAGATACATCTTTCAAAGGAAAATTTTGCACGACAAATATATCGAAACACATTAAAGAAAATACCAGTACTATTCCTGGAAAGATCCTGTGTGACAAGAGTAGGTAGAAATTCGATTCGCAATAGAAAACGTATAGTCCCAAAATAGCATCTGTTTTCCCGAGCTCGGTACTTCGGACATCAAAGCAATTCTATGAACGGAGACTTTTCAGTGTATATACATATGACATGACCTACCTTAACACTTATATTAAAAGAAGACCTACCTCAACTTGAGACGAATCAGACAGCCTCATAAATAATCTACCCAGGAATATTAAAACACTACATAAAAGCCATTTAGTAAAGTGATTCTGTAGTATAACCCCGACAGAATAATCCTAACCTTATTACTCTTTTGAATCTGGATCAAACAAAGTAATGTAATCTTGCCATCCGAATATAATCCAATGATATAATCAATGTTATAATGGTATATTCTTCATACTCTTTGATGAGTAAACCAACCAATACAGACACAGCTACTTAATCGTTTTTGCGTATTATTAAATGTTATAAACAATACACTTTTATAATTTTAAAAGTGGCTTATTATAATGTTTTCCTTGTTTTCTCATTTACATCTAACGGCTTTTGTACTTCGGAAGATATATAAAACTGGTCCGATTAAAGGACATATAAACAGATCAAAGTACAAAGGGCAATTGCTTCCGAGATTTATTATAATTATGAAAATTGTTTTATACTTAATTGGTAACAGACACACCAAATTGTAGGTCAGTTACAAGTTCACATGTGGTGTATTGGCACAGTCGTCTACTAGAAACACTTAAGTAAACCAATTCGAATGAACTAAAGAAATATATCGTCACTACTATGAAAAAATCTCTCAAGACTTGAAAAGATCTCACACGGCTACTGCATGGCTTCATAAACAGTTGTAGTATTTTTGTTATTGATTTTTATCGCCAACGATGTACAAGATCTTTGATGATATATATTAAAATTATGTCTTAAACGCTATGTACCAACCTCTAATTAAATTGAGTACCATCGCCAAAAAAATCCTGCGCGTTCAAAGAAGCTGTTCTCGCTTCGGAAATGATGTTAAGTACGCAAGCGAAGGCGGGAGGAGGGCGGAGAGGGGGCCGAATCCGCCGCGGGGTGACATTGCGGGTGCGTCGACCGCACGCCCGAGCCCGACCTACGGCACAGCCTACGTCCCGCGGAAAACAAGTGTCTAGAAAACATCTACGAATCTACTAATAGGTATTCAACTCTCCACGAAACAGTATCCACAAATTTATGCTAATATATGATTCTAGAAAAACTAACCTTACTTAATACAAAAATCCATCTTAATCTCTATACCTGTCTGTCTGTCAATTTAAATGCAAACTCGGGAGGAGCTGTAACTGAACTACAGACCCATAAAAACAAAGCTTTTAAATACGTGAATGTGAAACACGGGGGCAATGAGAGTTCAAGAGCTAACGCCAACGGATATATAGAAATTAATGTTAACTAAAATAGAATACGCAAAGATAGCAAAGACTGTGGAACGAAAAACTTAATATCGAATCTCGAAACGATTGTAAAAGTTCAAGTAACAAAATTGTTAAAAGTAAAGTCTCGAAAATATTACGCAAAGCATTGGACAACTTTACCGTAAGCAAGGACGATACAGTAAACAATTTGCTTACAGAACAAGATGCTGTCACGGTGGCGCGTGTCGTCAGTTTAAAAACGGCTCCACGTGCGAGTTACATAAGGGCTACGCAAAGGAATGTCGGCTTCTGAGAATTATTTTGCGCGTTGCATTTTAAACGCATTGCTGATCTGATAACAAGCGGTTTGATTTGACTTGACTGATCTTGAATCGCTTCTGATGGTGATGGGATATTAAACACGTTTTTTGCTAGTTATTCGACAGCCGTATATATTTCGTTTTTTCAAGTGTGTCACTATTTATGCAGGGTTATGCCCAATCTGGGTGTATTTACGACAATTTATAGACTTAAGATTGATATTTCTCTCTTGAAGTTGAGATACCTAGGTATCTATATATCTTTATTCAGTCTAAATACTAAGGCCTGCCACGTCTTTGAAACTACGAGTAGGTACACCAATATTTAAAAAAAATAACTTTTGAATCAAAATTAAAGTAAGCAGTTCCTCTACCAAAATTTGCCGCAGTCACATTTTTTGCCAAGCAGACACTAGCGTGTAAATTTTGAGCAAATAATTAGTATGGAACTTCGTCAAAATTTCACTATAGAACCCCAACATGCGTGTACAGAAACGTTGCTACTACATAGACCTGGTCTTTTAGCTAAGATTTTCTCCTATATAGGCAGTTTTTTACTTTCGTTAGGATAAGAAAAAAATTGCGATAGACGTCGTGCTATCTTTAGGAAAACAATTTGAAAGCTGTCATATTTGCTTCTTTTTTTCTTCGCCATAATGTTAACAATGGAATCTTAAATCTTATTTACGATCTATTCAGATCTTTAAGGGATTATTGAAATAATTGATGAAACGTAGGCAAAATCGACCGTTATATATATCTAATCTAAAAAAAAGAGGTATAGAGTACAGTCTTATCATTAACATTTTTATATGTAAGTTTGTCATTGTTTTGAAACAACATAGGTAGCGATTAAGATTTAAATGGGGTCACTAAAGCTCTATGCCTCAAACTCTAACGTTATGAGTACAAGCGACTTCCGATCATGATTTTATCATTAATATCTAAACATCAATCATAAATTGCACCACACCAATGATTCATGGCACATGCATTAAATTTACATTTAGAATTAGCAAGAGTGCTTATTTTAATGTAAACTTGTTTGTTGCTTAGTCGAATAATACCTAAATGTCTATTAGTACTTATAGCTTTAATTTATTTACATGCATGCTTAGCATAATGTGGCAAGGTTTTTGTTTTTCATTCATTTTTATTAAAAGTTGTCTTGTCTATCGATATGCAAAATCAAGTCGCCAGTAATTTTATCGAAATTCATTTATATAATACGCTTAAACCGCTGTGCCAATTGAGATGAAATTTGGTATGGAGAGAGTTCAAGCTACGAGAAAGGTCATAGGATAATTATCCCGCAACTGTACTTTAAAGACGGGCATGGCAAGACGAAGTCCCGAGGAAAAGCTAGTAATACATACAATGTAATTTTAACAGATAATTTCCCATTTTAGTTAAAACCGGTTTGTATTGCGTACCGTTTATGTACGACCGAGAATTAAAACATTATTTAGTAGGAATAAGTGTCACCAAAGCCGGTGTGGAGTTATTTATGTAACCACGAGGTCAAATGTTATCGCGCTAGTGTCCAGATGATAATGCTGGCAATTGCCAACATTGTTACACTCCGGTTGTTTTCATACATATTCTGAACATTAATTATGTTTCAAACCAATTAATTCTATAAATGAAATAGGATAACTGAAACTGATTATATCGCGTATACTAATTTAAACTTCATCCCTCAATAGACAATATTACAAATACTCAAGATTATTAAACAAAAAGACAATATTATGTAATTCTATAAATGTGCCATTGAGAGATTCTAGAGTTAGTCAATGGCGCTGTCACCATAAATGACACAATTAAAATGTTTGCAAATTATTACTCCATCAGGATTTGATTCTACCAGTGTCCCTCAGCACATTTGTATAAAGGCCAGTGATGCTTCCATGTACACTCACCATCAGATATATTGGAGGTGTGGAGGACACAAAGATCTGACAAACACTTTTATTGTCAAGGCGATAACGATAAAGTACACGTTCAGATATTCGTGACCACCTCCACAGCTCCGATATATCTGATGGCGACGTTACAGGCTGTACGGTGTTCGGTAGATTATGCAACCACCCTAAAAATATACGTGTTATGTCATCGATACCGTAAAGAATTAGTAGTCTAATTCGAATCAAATCCACAACGCATCCAAGTTTTTAAGCAAGAAGCCTTCGACTAGTACACACGTGACGAACAGAGAAGTAAATAAGGCATTAGATCAATGTAGGACTTTACTGATATTTTATTTTTCTTCGCATACGTCACGTCTGCCTTTCGAGGTTATCGTACTTTTGTCCTAAGACAATACAGTATTTCTAATGTCGTTACTAATTCAAAGATCAGCCCCATGTAACAATAGGGGAAGCCCCATATAAAAAAAAAAAAAAAAAAGGTGCTGTTTATCACTAGTGGCGACGAATAATTGTCACCTATCAGATATGCTTGTGTGGGAGGTGGGATACAAATGAATCTAATGCTTCGTTTGAAATATACAGCCTTGGCCAGAAGTATTAAGCACCCATGCTTTTTATATGAAAACACAATATTTTAGTTTAGTATTTACATATTTTCTGTAGTAGTTTGTAGTACTGAGCCCTGAGTGTAAGTTTTTAACGCAACTTTACGTCACGAACGCGTTTGCGTTTCCCATATAAAAAACATTATCACTTACGCGTTCGTAAACCTTTTTCTACATCAAAAGTAACTTACACTACGCCTCTGGTCGTTGTGGTGACAGATAGAAAATTTCACATTGCAGTAAATCTTGTAGATCTGTGCATTTCGTTATCTTATTTATTACGTAGTTCTAAGTATTATTAACTGATGTTCTCCTGTTGTGAACACTGAACATATAACAAGAATTTAAATATCTGAAAATAGTTTTACTGCATTTACAAAGAGATGGTTTTTAGAATTAGAAGAATAAAGGAGGAGAAGGAGCTCTGGGAACCTTACTCACCATCAAGACACAACACTACATACCTGAAAGGTAGCAGTGCTATTACGGCTGTGGACTTCTGTAAGGAGGTACTATCCCAGTTGGGCTGCTCCAGACTCAAGCGTGATGGTACTTCGCTATGCCCTACCTCTCATTGTTGGACGTAGTTTAAGGACATATCCGGGTCCAAAGAGTATTTTATAAAGAGATAGCTAAAACAAGGAAATAGGATCTTTGTTCATATAACATTAATAATCATCCACGCGAATGACGCTGCAATCGTTAAACCAAATCTTTGTTATGTCAAATGTATAGATAAAACAGATTAGAAAACAAAATTTGCAGTTTTTTTTATTCCCCATTCGTTTATACAACATTACTAGAGTAATGTCAGACATTTTTGCCGCCATGTTGTTTACTAGGTAGGTATCATGGAGGTAGCCCTCAAGCCAATAAATAAATGTTGTATCCTTTAGAGAAAAAAAATAGTATGTTTTATTATTTAGCAGTTTCTCAAAGTTGACTTTAGTTATTCACATTGGCTTTTTTGTGGATGCATATTCAGCCTTGATAGCTCGAGGTGAATGCACCTGCGTCCGCGATGACTTTTATCTCACTCTTATTTACACACACGTGCATTTTTGCATAATATTATACTTTATGTATTTAATGGTTCTATATTGAGAATATGTAAAAACCCATGAATATTCTTTTTATTACTTAGTTTCAGTGGATTTATCTAATCTTTTGGTGGAAACATTTCCGTGAGTGGTCGAAACATGCGTTGATATGAAGATGAAGGGTATATTACATAGTTTGGATGGATTTTAAATATATGTAATATCAATTTTCTCTAATTCTACAAATATATCTCCATGTACTAGCTTAGTAAAGTCTAGTGTACCGTATTTATACCTCAAAGAGACTACTGACTAAGCTACAAAACTAATAGTTGTGCTCAACAAAACAATCGGCTAGGTATTGCAAAAAAAGATTCCAAGATTTAATTTTACAATCTTATAGAATATGTAAAAACTATCGCACAAGAACCAAGTGTTGCCCGAAAAGTTACAAATGCGATTTGCCACAGAAACGAACTGTTACCAGAAAAGTAGGTGAGGTTTGAAATGTGATTCTACAGAAACGAATTGTTCCTAAATCAAGTTCAGCCAATAAATTAGATCTGTGAACTCCTACAGCATCAATATATTGAGGAATTTTTATGAAACCTGCTTCGGAACAACCGGACCCACCACAGCGACTTATTACATTAACAATAATTTCCAACACGACAACAATTTTCATAATCTCTTTAATGAAAAAAAAAATATTTTCATTGCTTTGCTCTCTACTCTGTGGAAATTATTATTAAGTTTTTATTTGCATGACGACTCTGGCAAACAAATATACGGCTCGCCTGAGCAATTATGTAGTCTATGGATGCCTGTAACTCCAGCCAGAGGACCCGTTATACAACGCAACAAATCCACTCGTTGGGGGAAACTTCAGTAAGCACCTGGCCTATGTGCTAGTAACGTGTCTGCGCACGCATGGCGGCGTTCTATATTCAAATTTTGACTTAATTTCCATATTAATTCTCTGCACAACTACATAGACATGGTTCTTCAGTAAAGTTTTTCACCTATACTCGTAAGATTGACAAAACAACAAAAAGACAATATTATATTATTATTCTTTCTGCTTATAATATTGTCTTCGGTTGCCGCGATAATTGTTCATAAAATAAAACAACTGAAACGGTTTATATCGAGTTTCGAACCTTTTAGCAGCGTTCGTGGTCATCGGGTGAACCCACAAAATGTGCAATCTTCAATGCTAAAGAAATATATCCACATTATTAGTTTTACAAATTTTTATGTTTTATTAAATTTAATTATTTGAAACTAGTATTTTTTTCTTATTCGCTCGATTTCCAAACGCAATACAAATGGCGGAATGAAACGTGACGTCAACCTGCGGCGCTACCGCGTAAAACAATATTCGATAACGATTGTCTGTCACTCTCATGTGCGCCTTAATTGGAGTAAAAGAGAAAGATGCTCGAAATATACGAACTTCGATGTTCGCGGTACCGGGCCTGAATTTACTATACGATTTTAAGGTAACATGGTCATTCACATTACAACTATTATTTAAAAAGGGATAGTTACCAGTTTACTGTCAGCAGCTAGTTTATATGAGTTTTGTTGCTAAACCAATGTCTATGTCAAATTGTTAGGGTTTTTTTGTATAATATTGGGAACAAAATTTTTTGGTTAGGTTAAATTGCTGTTTGAATATCAGTTGCGAGTTCTAATGGAAATAATTTTAAGTACATAGGTACATACATATATTATTTATTTTATTACGCAGAAACGTCTGCTAGCGAATATATTCAACATTTTTACCAGTGGTTATGGGGTCGATTCCCACTTCGAGTCAAAAAAAATCTATTGGTTCAAATCCTAGTCAGGGTAATTTGTGTGATGAGCACAGATATTTTAAGTATTTGCATATTGTATATGGTTGTACCCACAACACAAGCGTTCTTGAGCTTACCGTGGGGTTCAGTAAATTTGTATCGGAATGATCTACACAACAATATAAACTGCTGCCATTTTTTTTTACATTTGTATCCCAAAATTTGAAAATATCTTATTACGTGTAGTTCATGTTATTTTCGCACATTGGGATTAAAGATTTAAAATAAACCTTTCGTACTCTTCCATGACGATAAGTTGACTTTAAAAGCTTTTTCTTTACTGAAACAGTGAATCAAACACTTCATCGAGATTGCTGTTAGTTGTCTTATTGCGCGTAACGTCGCAGATGTGCGCCTCAAAATGGCGGGTGGTTGAAACCAACCGCCCGAAAAATATTGTAATCTTAATTATTTTTTAGTTTATTTAATGTTAATGCAAGAGTTATACTATTTTCTCAGTCATATAATTGCTTATAATTTATTTATTTTAATAATTGCATGCATTTATACTGATACAAGTTCTAGCAAGCAAGCTAGCGTCTTCCAAAATTAGTCGGGTCTGTTGGGTTGGGTATCTAAAAACCAAAGGAATTGGAGGCAAAGGAAATGTAATGGAGGCCAAAAATTTGCGAAAGCTACTTTCGAAATTTCCAATACAAAGGAGAGTTTACACCATTTTGGAATTTTCCAGATATCAACAAGACTATGTCTCAAAAGTAAATAACAAAAATACTGCTGTATCGAAGACTAAAGATGCATATACGCTCTACAACAATGTAATTTACTAACCCCAGTCACCTTCCATAAGATTAACAACGTAATAAAATTTGAACCTTACTTCCTCTTTCAACAGATCTTCATTCTTCATCAAATCCAGGTTAGCAAAATTGGAGAAAAGCCAGTTATCGTAATCTGTGCACATGGTTGTAACTGCACTCGAACAAAGAGCAACGGTCCACACACCTTCACTATTACAACTATCTCAAACTGAGAGGGTATTAAATACAAGTCCACTTCAACTTTAAACAAATGTGCTTCTCAAGCAAGAAAATAACGCCAATTAAAATCGAGCACCCGCAATCAAAGACCCAACATGTCCACAAACATGTAACGCGCTCAACGGAGCTTAACAAACGTTATAATGGCACAAATTCTAAACGGAATATAAGCCGACACGCGGCCGCGTCTCCCACGCATGTCAGCATCACGCTCACGCATTGCGTACGCGCAGACCACGCCTCCGCCCCACCATCCACCACGAACATTGATCCTTCCACACCACTACACCCTTACGCCCTTGATGATAAAGTCGGTATTCACGCGCCACCGCATAATGCAGTTGCATCAAGCTCCACCGTATAACGCTCACTTCAGAGTTGTTTTCGATGCAGTTAAAACCCTTTGAGTCTCCGATTGGTTAATTTTCCCTACCAATGAAGGTAGGCTATTTTCCGCTCCCCCCTTATTGGTGGGCGCCGGCGCATGTATTGTTTACATTTTCCTTCATATTATTTTCTGCTATCGACGCAAAAATAAGTTTGAGGTTATCGTTGACTGAGATGTGTTTTATTATCTGAGGAAATAACTGGTTAACTAATTACTAACGCGTTTAAACGCTGTGATTTTAATGAGATATCAGAAATAGTATTCAATATAATTAATCGTGATAATAAAAATTGTTTTGTGACAATTATTTATTTATTTAGGTCAATGACTTTAAGAATTACTCGTGTGTAATTCTTATTGTGGGTTAGTATTATATAAGTTATATTAATTAGAATATAAGCGATTTCTACTCCCTTGTATGTATTTAGTTACTATAAAGGTTTCAAATTAGAAGTGAAATTTCATCACATCATAACCTCCACCTGGGTGTCTGCGTAATTTTCAAATTCATTAAAATTTTAGTCTAGACGTTAGGTACATAATTATTTATAAATAAGATCCTACGTCAACAGAGACAATTAGGTATTACTAATGAATACCTTAATATCGTCGCCGTAATATTGATTACTAAGTTTTATAACAGTAACGGCGGCGACAACGCGAAAAACGATATTCGTAAATTTTGGACGATTGTTTTTGTGACTCTCAAAAGAGAAAGATGCTCGAAATATACGAACTTCGATGTTCACGGTGCCGAGCCACATCACCGTGTAAAATTTTACAACACTACCCTTGGAGGCATTCGATCTGGCCTATACGTAATTAAGACAATATCAAGAGTGCTCTTTCGGAGAAGAAATACTTTGGAATCGTTGAATACTTGACAGACAAGGAACCATGGCCAAGTATCCAATCATTAGCTGTCATAGTCATGCTAGTTACGAGACGTTAATTACAATAAAAAAAAATTATAGCAAACTTATTTCATTAAATTCATTCCTTTTTAAATGAAAATGTTAAAATTCATGGAATTCCTTTTATTTCTGACACTTCCCTGATACTGCCCTTCTTAGCTTTCCTGCCTTCAGTTTTGCTTCAACTTTCTTTTCTATTATGTTTTTAAGAAATTCGTCATGTCTCTTCTATATCTGATAGTTCTTAACAAAATCCTTTTCTTTTGCCATTATCAGCACTTCTTTGTTAGTTTGATTTTCTGTCCCACTTATTTTACATATCTATCATATTTTTTAAACAAATATAATACTTGGAATAAGGAAACAGGGCTTATCCATGCGAACACCCTCTTTTAAATTGTATTTTTTTTTTATTTTTTTTTTCGTACCATGTTTGGTTATGACCAATTGCAGCCCGGCAGTCTTGACAACACGCGCATGCCAACAGAGTATGTTGTAGTGAGCAGCGGCGCTCGAGTGTGCGCACACGCATTGATATTTAACGCCCGTCACTAATCTGTCAGTCAAGGCAAAGCCATAAAAACTACCACGGCCATGCTGTATATCATGAACGGAAAGTAAATATGCATGTTTTAAAAAATCGTACTTCGAATTAATAAAGTAAGGTTTTTTATAATATTTTTATTGTTTTGATATATTTTTGGTGTTTTACTTTTGAAAAATATTACACAAGACCTAGCCTAAAATTTTAAATGAATTAATATGTTATAATAATAGAGTACAGTCTACAGTCGCTGACTTTAATTGAGTCACTTACGGTTCCAGCTATTTTCTTTTGTTCAATACTTATTTTATGTTATGCCCAATGTAAAATAACCCGTAAATGGGTCAACATTTCGATTCCCACAAAATACTTAGTTTATACCATACTTACTTATTTATATTTTATAAAATTTCCTTTTTATTTTTCGACTACCATTTTTCAATCATCTCGACACGTACAGTCAGCAGCAGAAGTTAGTAAGCGGGCCAGATGTTCAGAATAATCTGGACACACTCTTGTTTTCTTAACAATAAACTCGTGTGAAGCTCGTTTTGGACACCTCGCCAGCTTAGTAACCCTCGCTGCTGATTGAATCTAAGGACTTCAACTCTTCACTTCTCAATTCGCCTGCATTTTTTTTTTCATAACTTCGAATATATGCCTCTATTGATATTTTTGCACACTCGTTGTTTCTCGTGTTAACATCTGATTGGCAGTTTGAGGTTTTTTAGCGCAGAATGAATCCTCTACAGATTTCGTTAAGCAAAAGCAAGCAAGGTTTTTGAGTTTAGTTTAATATTGCATATGTGGCTATAAGTTATGTCACCATTTTTGTAATCGCGAAATATTAAAATAGTAAACAAATAAAGTTAATTTTTGTTAAATCATAAAACAAAACTAATTTATATATAATGATTTGTATATTGTGGTGTGTTTAAAAAATGCTAACTCATAACAACATTACCTACTTAGGAAACTTGCAAGTCATTAAAGGTGTCTACTGCTAGTCTCCTGCCATGTAAGATCACCGTCGAAATAAAAAAATCTTGATACTAAACAATCTCTCATTCACTATGATATATAATTTAAAAAATATACTGCGTTTGCAGCAGAAAACCTTTTTTATTCATTATTATGTTATTAAATTATATTTGTTTATGTTGCCACTCTTGTCTGTTTGTTTATTTGTGTATACTGTAAAAAGTGAATAATTGAATTATCCATATCAATAAAGAAGGCAAAACTGTAAATATTATCCTTTTGCGTATCGATCCTTTCATTTCCTGCGTAATTTCAGAAATTGCGACGCAGACATGGCGACGAAACCCTCGTCTATAGTATATTACAGTTACGTAAACGGATTGTTGAGCCAGATGTCTATGTCGTTAATTGTCGTGACACGTTGGGTGACATCGGTTATTTAGTAAGCGGCTAAACTACGAAAGTTACCAAGTGGCCCATCAATTCATGTACGCGATTGCATTTGTTAGCATGAACAGGCTGACAATCGAACTCTCTTATTCATTTTTACTAATTGTTTTATACTATTTCCTCAAAAATAAACTTTGGCAGCCATGGTAGGTATCACTGATAAGATCGTACAAAACAAAGAATCCTATTTCAAACCTGAATATGAACCATTCGGCTTATCTTTTTAGAGCGATCGGACTGTGTGGGGAAGGTAGCCTAGAGAAAATCCAGGACCCTTCCGCACCAGACTTGATATGTAATGTCAGCAGCAGAAGTGGCTAAGCGTTTGATGTGTTCAAAATGTGGTCAACACATCTTTATTGTCAAGAGAATAAGAGCGCGTGTATGTCATTTTGAACACTTCAAACGCTTAGCCACTTTTGCTGCTGACTGTACTACTGGAATACTCCTACTGAGTTTACGCTTTCAGCGAGATTGGTTGAGGCGGTCTCAACAGAATCTAAGCAGAGTATAAATGCGTTTATTTAATTTTTTTAAGTCGTTTTAGGTACGGAATCCAAAGGTAAATAGAATGTTTAGTCCTGAGTATCTTCAAATTTTATATTTTTCAATATATAGTTGTTACGTAGATAAATATCATATTACAATTTGTATTATTTACTAAGTTTGGCAAAATATATGATGTCTCTAACAGTTGATATTTCTTTTTAGGTCTTTCTTTATCAAATACAACTTAACTCGTTTTGGAAATAAGAAATCGGTTTGTAGAACAGATTAATAATAACGTAGTTTGTATTGAGTTACACAATACACAACCATGTGAAAAGTATTTATGCGACGCACACTCGACGGGCCATGACTACATCTACTCTAGTATATGTATATGTTCGGCCATCGCCCCTTGACAGGTTTTTGTAATATATAAACCGCAATTTTGGTTATGAACTCTTTAAATCATTTAATATAGTAAAGTACTGTCCAAGTAAAGACTGGTAGAGTTTGCCTTTGGTATTTTTATATGTGCAATACATCTTGAATAAATGAAGGCACAAAGCCATGTAGAATTTATATTTTAACCAAAGATCGTTACCGGTATTACGAAATATTGCCGTTAATTTGTTTTCTTTGATCATCTTAAATGCTAATTAAGTAACGAGAATACATTATCTGATTATTTGAATGCAAAACTATGCAATTCAAACATAGATACCGAAATTGAATAATTTGTATGAAAATAATACCGGTATTCGATCCCTGACTTAAACTCATCGTCTCATTAGTTCATAACTTATACTGCTTTTGGTATACTACGAAGCTGGAATTTAAGAATCTAGGCAAATGACTTTCGAGCTATGAAACGCTACAAACTAATATTTCCTTTCCTGTTTTCGAATGGCATCTTCAAGTACAAGTTAATTAGGTAATTTATAGACATTACCTTATTAAGTAACATTAAGAAATAGTATCTCAGTGTTTCGGATCAGAACAGTCGTGGCTTTCTGTACATGTGTTTGACCCTACTTACGAACACCCCTAAAGTTACCTGCCTTCATATGTACATGTACAGTACACACAAACAATTCTATAGATTACAAATATACTAGTTTGGTTGCTGTTAGAAAAAAATAAGCTAAGAGTTTGGAGCTCTAGTAGCAGCATACTATTTGGCCTCCACCGATAAATAGCTCCCAGATATCCACACTAGTAAAGCAAACTAAAGGGGCTACATTGCTCTCCTTATCGTATTCCACCTAGGACAAAACCATTTTATTCATGTCTCTTTGTGGTCACTAGTTAACTGCTTGTATTCACATAATCTCTTTACCGGCGCAATTTCTCTTTTGGACTTTATCAATTTACATAAATGGCATTCGGACTCAGAAATGCTAACTGCGAGCAAGTCTTCCTTATCGATCTTGTAGCCTGCGTACGATGAGCAAGTGCGACGCAAAACCCGGAGGCGATAACTCGGCCCTAGGCCGTCTATGTATGTGTTGTCTTAGGGCAGGCACCGGCGCGCCGGCAGACCTTGGCTTTTTTTGGTTGTAGGGTTGACACGCGTGCTTCGGAAAATTGTTTGATAATTTTGCCTCGTACTAAGCTCTAGATATTGGTGTCTCACCGTCATATCGATACATATAACGTGACAAAAACGTGCATTCACGCCACTGTAAAATTGTAGCTACATATATTTGTCACATTAAAATATATTCAGGCTGCACTTAGTTATTGAGAGATTTGGTATCGTATGGTCAACATCAAAAGTAGATGATGATTTTGTAAGTTTTGTAACTTTGTCGCTTTTATAAGTATATATTTGACAACCTTGTACAAGATTTTATATGTGTACAGTATACCTGTCAACATTGTACAGCTGTTGAGGTGGTTACAAACATCTGAACATGCACTTTATCACCTTGACAGTAGAGGCGTTGTTCAGATATTTGTGACCACCTCCACAGTTCCGATAAATTTTATGGCGACTGACATAGTATGCGTGATACTTGTTGTGAGTGATATTCATGATATATATTACGCATAAATAACAAATCTTTAACTGTGTGTTCTTAAGCAAACTAGTTCCAATTCCTCGATGCGTGATAAATAACGTAAATACCTATATTTGCCTATAAAACTGCGAAGACGGCCATGACCTATACAATCATTCTTTGAATGTTTAAGAATATTTTGTTTATCTTGAATTCTAGAGGCCTTGTTTTTCGACAAGTTACTAGTTTGGATTATTTTATTTGAGAGTTATAATTGATTTCTGTATACTGAGATAAATGTATGCCTTGCACCCAGTAAGTTTTTCTCTGTTAAACCGATTTCGAAAAAGACTGAGACTGTATGACGGTATGCTTTTTTATGTACGATGTTCACCGATTTCTCACCCAAACGTGGTTCAAATCTCATAATTACTTTTTTATTTACGATATATTATCATTTGTACTGTAACAAACGTTTGATCATTTGAGATTATGGTAATGATTTTCTAGACTAGTTGATGTGGACTTAGCCGACATAAAACCTAACACAGCCCTAACAGTAATAAATTGCTAAGCTGCCGGTGTGGGAGGCCGTTCGTGGAACAAGTGTATGTGTGCGTGAGCATCACAGTGTGCGCCGCCGGTTCATTGCCAAGGCCAACTCCAAATCTCCCAGTCAGACCCCCCGACCCCCTCTCCAGCCATCCGACATAATATAATGTAGCTGCTACATTGCTGCATTACCAAAGAAAGAAACGCCACGCGTGAAATAAAACAGCATGTGTATGCAGCATGTGCGAAAATTCGTGTTGATCAAAAGGCTGTTTACATGCAAGCGACTGAACTCGCGTATTTTTAACGCAGCAGATTGCATTCCGCCGGTATTTGAATTTATTGAACAGCACTCCTTCCTACACTATCATTACACTTAAAGATACCGCTTCTACATTTAGCCTTGAACGATAGATTACTCATAAAAACGGAAAACAAAATATAAATAATGATTCCGTCGGCGGGAATCAACTCAAGGCCGTCTCGAAACGGACACTAGAACAAAAAATAGAACTAGGTGCAAAGCATAAAATAGATGCATGTAACTATTACGATGTGAACAGTACTTCTATGGATAAAAGAATAGCATAATAGTAGGAGCCAGTAGTGGAAAATGCAGCAGAAAGCGAGTACCCAATTATGGCAATAATACAGTCAATTGAATTGATGAGGCATTTGCGCTTTAAGCTATTTTCTTTGGTATGAGATGCACTATAAAGTGAACTCTAAATGGCTCAACAATTGAAGTCCGTAGCCGTACCAAAGGAATTTGAATAACCAAAGAAAAAAATGAGAAAAACAATTAAATGCTCGTGCCAGGATCAGAATCCCGACCATTAGCTCCATAAGCATGTTACCACCAATTGGACTAGGAGCCCGTGGATATCCATAAATATAATTTATTTCATTCGGACAAACATCCATCCAGTGTCAGTAAAAAAATAAATCTTATTGCTAGTATTTCTTTATAATTAATAATTGTACCAAATTATATAAAGTGTACTAATCTACTATAGTACAATTTGCTCTACCTTCTTGCGCTGTCCAGTATTTTAAGATCGAGCATCAAACCTGGCAGCTGGATATTGTCCACGTCCGAATTTAAAGCATTTTTCACTCAATGTGTAATGGATTTAAAATTTATATCCCTTCTCGGTAGATTAATTACCATCCAATCCAACTCGGCAAGTGAACAAACTGTTTCAGAAATAAAGGAGAAATGGTAAAAACAACCGTCCCAGGCGTGACTGGAACTCGCGACTCTAGGATACATGTCTATCGCTCTACTAACAGAGACTTGCCCAAAAGCTGCAAATTTCTCAACCAGATCCATGCCTAGCGACATCTTCGTCCTTAAACTACGTCCAACAATGAGAGGTAGGGCACAGCGATGACCATCACGCTTGAATCTGGGGCAGCCCAGCTGGGGAAGTACCTCCTCCTTACAGAAGACCACAGCCATAATAGCACTGCTACCTTTCAGGTATGTAGTGTTGTGTTCCTGATGGTGAGTAAGGTTCCCAGAGCTCCAACCCCCCTTAAAGGCCGGCAACGCGCTTGTGACTCCCCTGGTGTTGCGGGTGCCCATGGGCGACGGTAATTGCTTACCATTAGGCAATCCGTCTGCTCGTTTGCCGCCTATGTCATAAAAAAAAAAGATGTGTTGACACAGATTTTTCCTTTACTCCTAACACTGCTTAAAAACAGATCTGTTGTAGATGCAAAACATCAAAATTGCGTAACGTTATTTATTGATTAATTGATACACGGAAATGCAGTAAATAATACTGAAGCACTTATCACTGGTCGTCCTTGACCGAATAATGAACCTTAGATAAATACAAAGGAAGCATCGAGCATTACTTATCTCGAAGAAACGGGACTTAAGCTAACATTATGTAAAGAAAGATCAGTGGAAATTACCCACAACTTCCTTACTAGAGAAAAAAAGACGTTTCTAGAGATAGAGGGAAATTAAAAGATACTTTGAAACAGATAAGAGAATGAATTGAAAATAAAAGGAAGAATGATTAAAACAAATACGAGCGGACCATAGATAAGTTTAACAGAGAAAACGCTAAAGGAGTCATTTACTTACATAAGATACTTTTGAGTATATAACAAAAAATACTAGTGATTATCTAGAAGAGCAAGCTTATCTGTCAATTTTAGGATTTAATGTTATGTCACCTTATAGACGTCTCCTGGAAGATCCCATATAGAGATATTCGATTTGCTAATGAAACAAACATTAATAACGTGACATACATACAGTTATCACAATTCGTGATTATTTAATCATCAGTCCTCAAGGTTTCTACATTTTTAGGGTTCCGTGAACCGAAGTCAAAACGGAACCCTTATACTCGTGGTTTCGTCATGTCCGGCCATCTCATCTGTCCGTATGTCACAAATATTTAACTGGTAAATAAAATCTTTTGATACACTATCTACGAAAACTATTCGACGACCGGTCTGGCCTAGTGGGTAGTGACCCTGCCTATGAAGCCAAAGGTCCTGGGTTCGATTCCCAGTCAGGGCATTTATTTGTGTGATGAGCACAGATATTTGTTCCTGAGTTACTGCCTAGTACCTGCAACACAAGCCTTATTGAGCTTACCGTGGGACTAGGTCGATTTGTGTAAGAATGTCCCGAAAATATTTATTTTAATTATTTTTATTTATTTGGAACATTATCAGATACCCCCTTTCATATCCCAATACAGCTAAGGAAAAAAATTATATACGTAGTCCGACACGTACATGGCCGGTTATTCTCTTATTATATTTAGGTATAAAGATATCATTTGTACCAAATTATCAAAGGATAAAATGCGTGCAAATATAAAATTACAGTTGTCAAGACATGCCACTTAGTAACAAGCTGCAGATTGCTGTCGTGTTTGCAATGTTTTTGATAATCGCCCCCTATATGTCTTAAAATAGAATTCTGAGAATCTTAGCAAAATCTCTTTTTTCAAAGTACATTTCTTAACCCAAATGGCATTATGTCTAATTCGTATGACCCTTTTTTCCAGAGAAAACTTTGCTTCAAGTATGTTATTTGACGACTGACGTAACGGCAAATATATGGAAAAATGTAGTATATTTGCCTCCAAACCAGGCAATAAGTATAAAAATCATGTTAGTGCAAGAATCGCGATCGTGTGACGCTGAAGTTTTAGATAAGGTACAGTCAAGGCCGAAACATATCACTATCATATGCATCGTGTTGCACACAGATTAGATAGTTACCTATATTTATTTTCAAAATTATAACCAAGTACAAGCAAGTATTAAAACAGAGAAGATAAAATAAAACATTCTGAAAATATAAAAAAAAATTTGCTCAGACGAAATAATGAAAAGGGGTTATTAATATTAAGGGACACACCTCATTTCGGTAAGAATCAAAACTAACCTCGTATTGAAACAGAAAAATAGTTAACTAAGACTAAATCTAATTATATTTTATTATATACTCGTATTTTGATTTGCTTCGATTTTTAAGTAGTAACACTGCTATATAAATTATAAATTGAAAATACTTTCCGCATTTGAAACACCTCCGCGCCATCAGTTGATAACTACGTTTAAAAATATGCATACGCTAGATGCTCGCTAGCTATATGCAACCGCGATAAAAACTTAACAAAAGATCCGACTCATTTTTATCGGCACAAAGAGCTAGTCTAAATTAATACGACTATATCTAAGAGCACATCGAAGATTAACCGGATCCAAAGATAAACTGTTACCAAATTTAGGAGTATAGCCTAGCCTTGAAAATATTTCTAATCCCTTGAAACATATAATTAAATACAAATGCTTAAGTTTATGTGAGGCTGAAAACATAGTATCCAAAGCAAGGTGAGCGGATGAAAAAAAAAATTGAAAATAGCAAGAAAAAATCCGTTAGGCTAGATACCGCGCGCGCTATCGACGTTCTGTTGAGGCAGGTCGTGCCCCAAGCCAGGATTTTCGTACCGGAAGGCGCAGAAACAAAGATAGATTTAAATGTGTCTATGACTATTATTTACACTGGCGCTCTGAAATATATAATTTATGATATAAAAAGTGTGTTAGTGTTTTATATGATAATTATTAGATTAAATTACGTTAAAGGCCAATTTAAATGTATTATGAACATCCGGATAAACAGAATTGAGAATATTTCCGCATAGTTTAGTTTATTTTATTTCACGAAAGAATTACATTATTAGCATAGGAACATGATTATAAAAACAATTGAAATATTATAACGAAACTGATTAAGATAACAGTTTTTTCATAGATCTGTAACATTACAGGAAGAAAGCCTAAAATTTAACAATTCATGCTTCCTATATTATCAACTGATGGCAATATTTTATTGAACAATATAACTAAATAAGTAAAAAAACATGTTTATGACATGTAAATTACGTTTTTGTATAGAGAAAGTATATGGCCGAAATAGTTGATGAACGGCGCAATCAGTACAATGTTAGGGCAGGTCACGATGTCCTGAAAATGGATAAAAAAACTGTACTCACCACCTCCTCCATCCAATCCATGTAGCTTGTTTATTAGGTTACGTTAGAAGTCTAGACCCAGACTACTTCGCGACGCGACCGCCGGTAAACGAGTGCAGCTCTGTATGTGTTGCACCGAAAATTCGTTCCCGCCGATCCCTCGCCCCGCGCCCCGCTCGCAAAATTTCGAACATGGAACATCAGCGCCATCTTGCGGCCGGCGCGCGTGCGTGGCCTTGAACTTGACTGGCGGCGCGACCCACATTCGAGCCCCGCGCACCCCGCTGCGATAACCCGACATGAAACGTTGTAAGCGCCTTGTGTTGCCGCGCCGGTTACGCCATTTTGTTTTGAATATGTTGTCGTCTGAATGGAACAACGCGCTACCGCTGAAACGTTCGCTTTCATCGCGCTTACGTCACCGCCGTCGCAATACGTTAAAACACAACAATGTTATTGTTGCGTTTGCGATTAAAGCAGTTTAAGGTAGGTTTGAGCGCGGATACCATTTTCCTTTTTTTTATGGTTACAACATTCGTGTAACTTTTGATAAGAATATTTTTAAAGACGGACTTAGCATTTTAGTTAGTATGCATCCCAAGCTTCCGAGCAGCTAACTGTGCTTTTATAATGTTTAGATATTTTTGTGTATAGTGTATAGTTTGAAACCTGACCACAGGTCTGGCCCAGTGGGTAGTGACCCTGCCTATGAAGCCGAAGGTCCTGGTTTCAAATCCCAGTAAGGGTATCTTTTTGCGATGAGCATAGATATTTGTTCCTGAGGTATGGGTGTTTTCTATTTTTTTTTTAAGTAATTTTAAATTATATATCTGAGTACCCACAACACAAGCCTTCTTGAGCTTACAGTGGGGCTCAGTCAATTTGTGTAAGGATGTCTGGTAATATGTATTTTACTTTTTTATTTATTTTATTTAATAGTCACTCTACAGTCTTGTAACGTCTTCTCCATAGTAATTCAACGACGATCGTCCACAGCTGCACATAGGCCTCCCCCATATACCGCCCCTTTGGGCGACAGCTGTATGTTCCATGCTTCAAAGAGACCCTGCTGGCCGACGCCACAGTATAATAACGGAGGTTTCTGAACGCAGTTTAAGGACAATGTCCGGGCCCGGTACTACTATGTGTCTCAAATATACGACATTTTATTTGAGGTCGAATTGCAAATTTATATTACAAAAAATATTTCTTAAAGGTTCGTGGCATTTTAACATAATGTGATCCAAAATATACTGGCTCTTCAAGCGCACTCCTCCCATATTGGAATCTTTTAAGACCCCCAAACCTTACGTGTTTCAGTTACTCTTCGCCTCGGGGTCCCGGTCTGCGCCCCACATGTTACCCCTGCGGAAGTGACATACACCGTCCTGGACACCACGGATTTTCTGTCAGAAAAGTGCTGATAGCTTCTCACGCTGCTCTCAATGAATTTATTCGCCGGTCCCTTGCCTCCGTTAAGTTGCCTGCCAGTTAAGTTTTAGAACAGAGCCCTGATTGTAATATTTAACGTAACTTTACGTCACGAACGCGTTTGCGTTTCCCATAAAAATAACATTATCACTTACGCGTTCCTAAACAGTTTTTTTCGTCTAAAGAAACTTACACTAGAAACTCTGCAGCATCACAAGCATTTCTAGACCTGACGGCAAGAGTTGAAGACTGTACTTGGTTCCATGGAGTATGGGAAGGGTGCTGGTGTGGGACGCAACTTGTACAGACACACTAGCACCGACATATCTTCACCGAACTGATCGAACCTCTTTGAGAGCAGCGGCAGCATCAGAGGCGGCCGAAAACATTTAGGCAGGGCAGACCCGGGTATGTCCTTAAACTACGTCCAACAATGAGAGGTAGGGCACAGCGAAGTACCATCACGCTTGAGTCTGGAGCAACCCAACTGGGGAAGTACCTCCTCCTTACAGGAGACCACAGCCATAATAGCACTGCTACCTTTCAGGTATGTAGTGTTGTGTTCCTATTGGTAAGGTTCCCAGAGCTCCAACAACTTTAAACGGACACTGCTGCCCGGGATACAACGCCGGTGGCAAACAAGCAAGCGGCCCGCTTGATGGTGAGCAGTTACCGTAGCCTATGGATGCCTGCAACTCCAGAGGATTCACATTCACGTTGCCTACCCTTTAAAAACCTATACACTCCTTTTTTGAAGAACCTCATTAATGTAGTCCCAAGAAAAGATTAGTTAAACATCTACAAGATAATTAACACAATTAATTATACAAGCTATGTATTCTATGTATGTGTCAGACTAAGCGCTCTGTTGGCTAAACACGAATCTAACCGCCCCACCCAAACCAACGAAAAGGCCAAGATGGGGAAATAGAGTGGTCTTTGGCGCAACACTATTTTATCACATTCGGCCTTTACCCTCGGTCCATGAGGCCCTGGCGCTCTAAGTCTCTTTAAGGACCTTTTAAAGAGACTCAGAGATGCCACAGGCGACCGAAGAGCTGGCAGCCAACTCGCCCAGCGTAAGAGCCACTCGATTCAGCGAGGAAATGCTGCCAGCGTCTTCGGTATCATGCCGCAGGGGCGTTTTTTAGGTTTATGTTAGTTCTTATTAAATTTTAGGTTTAATAAATATTTTTATTGTATATTTGTTTTTGAATAAGTCTTTGTAATGTCAATATACTTATTCAAGAAATTCAATATAGCACAAGGGCAGGGAAGTCTGTATGGGTGGGTACCTTAGTTTTAGACTGCGAGACGTCTGTATTTGTGTTCCAGCCCCTATTTCACTGCTATTTATACTGATAATTATCACAATCCATTATTTATTTTTTTAATACAACGACGGTGGCAAACAAGCATACGGCCCGCCTGGCGGTAAACAATTACCGTAGCCTATGAACGCCTGGAACTCCAGAAGAACCTATACACTACTTTTTTGAAGAACCTCATACTGCAGTCCTTAGGGAAAACCTCGGCAGGGAGTTCATTCCACAGCCGGAGCGTTAATTGCATGTATATCTGAATCACTGATGATGATGACGTTGTACAGTCAGCGTCATATACTTAGTTACAGTCAGTATGGCCCAAATATATTGATACCTAAACCTTACTGCGATATGAATAAAGATCTGTATCGGTATATTTGGCCATACTTGGGTGATTATTCGGGAGTTTGAACCGCTCTTATTACTCTGTCCAGATTTCTGTAGAAATTATCACACAGTTTGGTGTTATTTTTGGTTTACTGGTACACAGATGGGCAGGCTAAAGAACAACCAAAACCTACTTAATATAATGCAGGCACTTCTACTGAAATCTGGAAAGAATAATAAAAGCGGTTCGAACGCCCGAATAATCACCTACTGATTGCAACTAACTATATACGCTGACTGTAGGTGCAGAAACGGTTAACATCGCACGGTATGCTTGTTGACCACCAACATAATATGCTTTAAAAATAGAACAGATTGTTATTCGGCCGTCAATAAATACTTGTAGATAGCAGTTTGGTAAAAAATCTATATTTTTCGACACGACATGAGTCCTGTCAGAATTTATTAACAATTGTCATATTAAGCTCTTCTGATCAGAATAGTCTTTTTTTAATATTTATTTAGTTATACATTATTGCACAAAATCTTATGTTACAACAGGTGAACTTAATCCCAAGAGGCATTTTCTACCAGTCAACCGTAAGGCAAAGCAGAGAAGTTACAAGAGCAAAACGAATACAACTAGGAAATTAAAACAATATACACAAAATTATGAATATTACATGAGTGGCAAACAAGCCTATAGTTCGCCAAATGGTAAGCGCTATCCCTAGCCCGTGGACGCACGTAACGCCAGTAACAATGATGCTGAAATATGTTACACCTGTCAGCGCGGTGATATAAGCTCCAGAGGCCTACTGCGAAAATTAAAGTTCGCAAATTTCTAGCTATTATCTCTGTCACTCTAGTTACGCCCGGGTATGTCCTTAAACTACGTCCAACAATGAAAGGTAGGGCACAGCGAAGTACCATCAACGCTTGAATCTGGGGCAGCCCAACTGGGGAAGTACCTCCTCCTTACAGAAGACCACAGCCATAATAGCACTGCTACCTTTCAAGTATGTAGTGTTGTGTTCCTGATGGTGAGTAAGGTTCCCAGAGCTCCAACCCCCCTTAAAGGCCGGCAACGCGCTTGTGACTCCCCTGGTGTTACGGGTGCCCGTGGGCGACGGTAATTGCTTACCACCAGGCAATCGGTCTGCTCGTTTGCCGCCTATGTCATAAAAAAAATAAAAAAAATAATTGGAGTAACAGAGACAGGTGGCCGAAATTTTCGAGGACCGCTTTAAGCAGTTAACGCGACTGTAAATGTATACGTAAATAAGAGATCCCATACTTGGTGACGATGGATTGATAAAAGCGCCATCTATTTTCAAACACTTGTACTACGATGTACGAAACTCTGTTGGCGCTCACGTGTTTTAATTCTATTTTTTTAAGGATTATACCACTTCGGTAGCTTAAGAGTTAAAACTATGTGATCTGCCTAATTGTTTCACCTCACCATACTCCTATGGTGAGTATCTGAATGTCACTGTTGTCAAGGCGATAAATTTGTGACCACTTCCACAACTCCGTCATCTGATGGCGACTAACTGTACAGTCAGCGTCATATAGTTATTTGCAGTCAGTATGGCCAAATATATCGAAACAGATCTTTATAAAATAAATAAATAAATAAACATTTCGGGACAATCTTACACAAATCGAGCTAGTCCTACGGTAAGCTCAGTAAGGCTTGTGTTGCAGATACTAGACGACGATATATATAATAGATAGATACATATAAATACTTAAATACATAGAAAACAACCATGACCCAGGAACAAATATCTGTGCTCATCGCACAAATAAATGCCCTGACTGGGAATCGAACCCAGGACCTTCGGCTTCATAGGCAGGGTCACTACCCACTAGGCCAGACCGGTCGTCAAACCGGTTTATTTATATAGGATGTGTATTTTGTGCATTGATATATTTGATCATACTTGGCAGCTGCACACCAATAGGGCCCAGGTCTTGTGACATTCTGGATTGGACAGGAGCATACCTGAGTTCTATGGACAGTGCGTGAGCGGCTGGCCGCTACATATCTCTGATGAAGACCTCATGGCTGCAACGGGACTCCAACTCATCTCACACCTGAAACCACATGACAATTTAAATTAGTACCCCAATACCAAAAACTGCTGATATCTATATTAATAAAAGAAAGTTGTGTTAGTTCCGGATTTTATAACTTGAGAAGGGCTAAACCGATTTGGACGATTTTGGGTTCGTTGTGATTGTCTTGGCGAAAAATTTAATAGTAAGTTAAAAAGGGAAAAAAAAACAATAAAAAAGATCCCATATGAAGGCTTTCAGGCAGTCAAAATTCGGCGAGACAGCTAGTCTCTAGTAATTGACTTAATTAAAACTTGACTAAAGCGAATCTTTACTTTTTCATTTTTTTATTTATTAGTTATAGATAGTTGTTAATTTATTTATCTATTTGTTATGATATTCCTGGGTTATGGATGTTGTGTATGTATTTAAGTGCACAATATATATATTCATCTAGTACAGTCAGTAGCTAAGCATGGTGAGGTGTTTATAATGTGTTTGACACAACTTTATTGTGAAGAGGACAGTGGTGAAATCCACCTTGCTAAAATCTGCAAGGAGTAAAAACCATCTAATAAGAAAAAAAAGTGTGTCAGGATCATTTATATATTATCATTGGGCCTCTAAGCATGTTTGCTGCTGACTGTACCTGAAATACATGCCTTATTCAGACAACAATATTAACATTTTTATAAAATAATTAAATACACAGAAAACACCCATGACTCAGGAACAAACACCTGCACTCCTGACAGAAATAATTTATTTTATTTTTATTTATTAGCTTTAATTTACAGACACTAACAATAGTACAGTATAAGTTTTAAAATAAACATGTTTTCTTTAATCTTCTCTTTTCTTCATTCATACATTTCTTTCTTCTTCCATTTTTGGGTGTATGTTTGCCAATTGGCAAGCAAAACTATAGTGAGATGTATAACTCAAATACTACATATAGTATATATAACTCAAATACTATAAGTTATATTTTCTGAATCTATTCATGATTACGATCAACTTTTACTATGGATCAATAACTGAAAATCCCAGTTAAAAAAATGACCTGCCCATATTAACAACTACAGCTTATGCTAGCAGTTAGTATGGGAAGGACTCTTTTTTTTTAACTGATTTTCTGGTTGTGATCCCATAGTAAAAGTTGATTCTAATAACAAATAGATCCAGAATATATTTTAGTGTTACCATTTTGAATTCACCTGGTATTGCTTGACATGTTTCACTCAGTAATAAGGAGAATAATCATGAGCCATTTGCGTTGGCTAGTTGGACTAAAATGTGAGAGTACAATTATTTCTGTATAGACATTGCATCTTTCATCACATGCTTCACCTATTAACACAGGAACAATGACTTTTTCATCATTTTAATTTATAACATACCTATTACAAAGACTCACAATAGTTTCAATAAAAATATTACAAGACATTCTTACACAAAGTGACTGAGCCACATGGTAAGCTCAAAACTAAGATTATATAAACCTTTAATCAGAGTTAATAAGCTTTAGTTTTACTAGGTATTTGTTATTTTTTACAATATTTTACACCAGTGAGGCTGAGGGCAGAATTTCTTTGAATATTTCAGAAATTCATATATACTAAAATACTTATAATTTGTATATTTATTAAAATTATACTCTTAACATGCTATTTTAATATATTTTTAGATAACTAATACTATTAGTAACTTGTGCAATTAAAAGAAACATGCTATAATATCATATTATAAGCAAATTTTTGTCGTTTTTATCACAGTCCCTATTAACAGCTGGTGTTATATATGTCGTTCCCGTAAAAAAATAATAAAGTGCATTCATGCACTCTATAATGTTATGTAAACATATCACAGTCAGTATAACACTTAACCAAGACAACAAAAGCAACTTACTCGTATATACTGATGATTATTATACTTAAAATGCACTGGAATTAAAAGATTTTTCTCAGAATTAGCGTCCATAGAATTATTAGAAACGATATTTCCCCAAAATAAGAAAAAATCCGAACTGTCAGGTGTCTTGGGGTCAATCACACCGTTTAAGACGCGCAAAACCCAAGTTTCTTCCAACAAAACAGTTTATTGTCTATAAACACAGTGTTTAAGTAACATCAATTCAAATTTGAAAGATTTAAAAGCAAAATATTAGGATATTTCGAAAAATTAGGGTTAGAAAACTGTTATTTCACATTCACTTTTTACTTCAACTAGTGTAGTCACTGACAGGTTGAGTGTCGATAAAAAAATGCATTTCCTTATCGATATAAGAACCCCGCCCAGATATTTTTGAGATCTTATTTCTAATTAGTGATCCTTTGAAGTAATCTTTTGCAACTAAAATAATATAATACTCACTGTCCGAATAATCTTGCTTCAACTTTACAAGTTCTATTCAGGTAGTAATTCCAAACTTTGTCGTTGCATCGTCCATGCAGAGGTGGGTTCGAATTTTATGATTTTTTGGAGACCTTCATAGTTAATACTTCATTTATATTCTTTTAAATACCAATTATTATAAACATCTAATTCTAAGCCATTTATGGAATTTTTTGCGACATAAAAAAGATATTTTGTGTAAGTATTGATATGTAGGTATTGTAGGTACGTTAAAATTATAAAAAAATGTTGATTATGAAAATAATTATCTTTTGTAATACCCAAGTTTCGAAAACGTAAACAAAACTTCATTAGTCAATAAGTTTAGTGGTAAGAGCGTGCGACCTTGCAATCCGGAGATGGCAAGTTCTCCGGCTGGTACCAATGAGTTTTTCGAAACTTATGTACGAAATATCATTTGATATTTACCAGTCACTTTTCGGTGAAGGAAAGAATCGTGAGGAAACCGGGACTAATCCCATAAATCCTAGTTTGCCCTCTGGGTTGGAAGGTCAGATGGCAGTCGCTTTCGTAAAACTAACGCCTACGCCAAATCCTGGGATTACTTGCCAAGCGGACCCCAGGCTCCCATGAGCCGTGGCAAATACGGGGACAACGCAAGGTAGATGATGAGTCAATAAGTTTAGCAGATCGATTTTAGTATTTTTTACTGCGGGTGATATTATCATCATCATCATTGTCGTCACCATGAGTAGTACTGAGGATTCTTCCGCAGGCTTCTAGTGGATTCAGCCCTTAAAAATGGGTGTAATAATAACTACATTAGGGACAGTAAATATGACGTCACAAGTTTGTTATGGTTGTAGGCATGCGCACCGAGCCACAACGGTGGATCTGCTGTCGCTATCGCTCGCTAGACCTATGGCTTCGTACAGCTTTATTGGTATTGCATGATTTGCATGGGTGCAACATAGTTACATAATTCAGAGTTGAGTAGTCCAGGGTATTCGAAGAAGCCGGCGCTAATACCACCAGCCTATATAAAATTTCCAACCTAGAACGACGGGTATATAGAACCACCAAAATACATATATATTTTTTATATATAGAAGACTGACCAGCGTTTCAACTCAGTCACACCTGATGGTAAGTGTAGACGAGGTCAAGAGTGTAGCACGTTGGTTCAGTAAACTAGCAACCCTGCGACGCTGGTAAAGGCTCGGTAACGTTACACTCACCAACTCAGGATCATCAAAGAGTCTGCGAGCTCGGTGCTCTATTACCTAAATCCAAAGTGGCCAGCTGATACTTGGCAGGCCCCTCCCAAATGTGGCAACAGTAGTCCATACAAGATATTCACCCATATTCACCTATTAAATCAATAGAGTGTCAAAATGACATTAGAAAGTACCAATCCACGGCCGCCTCTTAGCTTTCTGTAAAGTCCAGCTACCACTTTACCAAACGCAAGGCCTACTACCGAACAACGTTATGCTCTAAGGGCAAACTTATATGTTATTTTACTTATTTGTTATCTTACATGACATTGGCGAAATCATCGATTGATTTAATGATGGAAGCCATTTTTTTTAAAGAAGAAGAAGAACATTAAGATCAGAATTATCACGCTCGAGTCTGGAAGAGCCCAACTGGGGAAGTACCTCCTCTTTATAGAAGATCACAGCCATAATGGCACTGCTACCTTTCAGGTATGTAGTGTTGTGTCCTGATGGTGAGTAAAGTTCCCATAGCGCCAACAACTTTTAGGGCAGGCAACGCGTATGTGAATCCTCTGGAGTTGCAGACGTCTATTGGCTGCGGTAACTGCTTACGGGTGGGCCGTATGCTTGTTTACCACCGTCGTATTAAAAAAAATATTGCTGTCGATAAAATTGAAGTGCAATAAAAGCGCAACACTAGAAGTAATATAAAAAAAAAAAAAACAATTAAACTTACATTATTTTCTACGTTCCCTTTTAACTCAAGAAGTGCATTCAAATAGATGCTTTCAGGCCTTGATTTAAGAACTATTTTGGGAATATTGAAGGTAATTTAAGTAAATTTTAAGGTTTATTAGGATCTACCTATTAGTGTTGCACACTATTTCATTTTACGCAAATGTTTAGACAGATATTCACAAATTATGCAAAATGTATTCATTTGTTGATCAAGTTTCATTATTTTTCCTTATTGTGTAGTATTTAGAACATTATTTTCATACTTCTAATATTTCTAATTAGATTAAACACTTGTACGATACGTTTTAATTTAGCCACGTTTGTATTCGTTCCATTTCACGACAATAATCATCATGGCAACTTTTTTACAATACGCCGCCCGCCGACGTTCTTTCGGGCCAACTCATCGGTCTTTTTGACACAGAATATGTTTGTTTTCCTTTCCTGATTGTAATGAACTGAAACTAATTTATTGCAATATTATAGTCCTAGTGAAAAACAGCTATGGAGGTTTACTATCTCATATTTATTTTGAGTGTGTTCTGGCATGGTTCTGAGGGTATTATGTGGAGCTTGGCTCCGAACACCCAGAAATGTTTGAAAGAGGAGTTGCACGCAAATGTCCTCGTGGCTGGAGAGTACGAGGTCACAGAAGTCGCCGGCCAGAGAGTAGATTACACTGTAAGTCAACATCAACCCGGCTTCTTTACGTTTTTACGCCTAAATCAAAATCTTGTCTCATCCTACAATATTGGAAGAATTTACATTCAAAACTTTAGTTCGTAGTGTTAATTAGCTTCTTGCATGAAAAAAGATCTTAAACATATTATTTTTTCATAATTTGAAAGAGATTTGGGAACACTATGTGAAATTAGTTTAGATTTTCCAAATAGTAAATTATATAGTGTCTTGTAACCTTATGTTCATAAACAATATGTCATTGATTTGTTTATTTTGTATGCAATGAAATGATATGTAATCAATTTCTCGTTACAGATTCGTGATTCAAAAGGCCACATCCTGTCACAGAAGGACTCAATAACAAAGGGGAAATTCACATTTGTGACGGAAACATATGACACTTTTGAAGTGTGCTTTATTTCCAAAGTGCCACCAGGTATGTTCATATATATAATTAACCTCTCATGTGCCGGGATTATTATTTTTCTAATAGTTTACTTGTATGCAGATCTGCGTTCTGGCATTTGAGAGCTTAAAATGTAAAAAGACATTATTCAGACTGAATTTAATTATTTATTAGATTTCGGTACTTTATTGAAATTTAACTATGGTAGAATTTGAATCTAAAAAATGTTTGTAAAAAACCATTTAAAAAAAGAGTATTGATATCTACTCCATACATATTTTACCCAATAATGTCGCACTACCAAAATGCACCTCTGATTATGGTGTCTAATTATGTCACAACCAAAATGTTTTTTTATTTTTTTATAATTACTCATAGTCTTCATATGTGCACTATCTATGAGTCATGTTCAAACTAAATGTTGTTATTTTATTTTTTCTCTTTGCTAAATTATTGTCTGCTTTCATTCAATTTAATTAATTTAAAATTGTCATTTTGTTTAAGATGTGAGACGTAAGTTAGCAGTCTATATAATATATCATTCATATGCACAATTTTTTAAACTCCTTAGCACACTTTATTTTTATTTTTTTAATTTAAATCACACAATTTTTTTCCAAACATGCATTTGATAAAATTACAAGGCAAATAATTTTTAAAGGCTAGAATGAATAAGAAAACTAATCAGATTGGAGCATTCGGTAATTAAAAATATAAAAAAAAGCACCAATTATGGAGCTATGAGCTCAATTTTTTTTTATTTAAGCTTTTAAAAATTTTTTTTTTTAGCTTTTGCCTGTTATTTTTAAGCAAAGGAAATTAAAAATAGACAAAGAAAGACTTTATATCATAAAAATGTATACCAATGTTGTTCTCTTAATGTTGGAGGTAATTTTTTAAGTTTATTTGAAAGAATATGCTAAATAAAGTTTTTAAACTTTATTGTATAATGAGAGAATAAAGATTCAAGAAATATTTGAATGAGATTGCTTAGTAGTAATAAGCTTGCTTGTGGAATCTTCTTATTCTTTTTGGTCACATGTTCATAATCAGAATTCTGTTCATTCTCAGTCAGATGTCTAACAAGTGCTCATATTCTCAAGGCAATCAAAAATTGGTGATTTCATTTGATCAACTTGCACACTTTGCCAATTTTGCTCAGCTGCGGACTATATCCAATTTCAATTGCAATTAGTTTTGGGATTTAACAATTTAGATTGTTAGTAAATTTATTTTTTATATTTTTCAGAACGCCGCAGCGTGAGCCAGGATGTACACCTGGACATCAAAGTCGGGATTGAAGCAAAGAACTATGAGGGTGTAAGTATTTTTTTATTTTATTTAGATACAAGATGCGTTAGCCATGTTAGGCAGGGGTTGTATGCCGTAAAGTTCTTGTTTTTCATGACTATTGTTAAATAGTATCTAGGTAAAGAGAATATATTATCTGAATAAAATGTACAAAATATGCAATAGTCAAGTTACCGAAACTACTTACTTTTTTATGGAAACAATACCGGTATTTGAACCCTGTTAGGTAGACACATTTGCAGTAAAACCTATTTGTTATGAACCATGTTACTACTACTTAGTTACAAATGGATAAACTCACCCATACCAAGCGGTATTTGCTGACTCGGCTTGAAAATGGGTAACAGAGCTTACCCGAAACATGTCGCCTAGCCCGGTATAAGTACACGTGAGTTATAAGTAGACGAAAAGTTTAGTCTAGTGAGTAGTGACCCTGCCTATGAAGCTGATGGTCCTGGATTCAAATGCCAGTCAGGGCATTTATTTGTGTGATGAGCACTGATATTTGTTTCTTAGTCATGCGTGTTTTATATATGTATTTAAGTATCTGTATATTATATATATCGTCGGCTGAAAATCCACAATCTGAGCTTGTTGTGGGGCTCAGTTAATTTTTGTCAGAATATCCTATAATATTTATTTATTTTTATTTATCTATTTGTAACTAAGTATTTGATCAAAGATCATAGAAATAAAGTATTGACTCAACGCACTTTCGATATCAGTTGGAAGTTGTCTGATATCTGTTATATTTACGGAATGATGGCCTGGCCACACTTAAGTATTACACCCTGTATTTATTCGTTATTTCAACATTCTGGATTTCTGTCTGTTTTCTGTACAAAGGTGGCGCAGCGCCATCTATGATCTTATTTTGAACTAATTTCACAGCGTTGAATGTTCATTTTCTTTTCTCATAATTTTTAGTACGGTCGAGGAATTTAATTTCCAACCCATTTAGTACCTTGTCATATTAACAACCAATATAAAATCCAATAGAGATTTCCTCAAACATTCACTATGACAAGGTACGAAATGGATCGGAAATTAAATTCCTTGACTGTACATTAAAGCTTTTTCTAGTTTCTACAGTCGCGATCGTAGCTGTCAAGGTGGTCACAAATATCTGTGCGACGCCACAATTGTCATGGCGATAAAGTGCATGTTCAGATATTTGTGATCACCTCCACAGCTCCGATATATCTGATCTGTAAAGTCGCGTGCGTTAATTTGTAACCAATTTCGCAATAAAATCCTTTGAACTTCAATACAGTATGGGGTTCTTCAAAAAGGGTGTAAAGAGGTTTTTACGGGGTCGGCAACGCGTGAATGATGCCTCGGTATTGTAAACGTCCATAGGCTGCGGTGACCGCCTACCATCAAGCGGGCCGCATGCTTGTTTGCCACCTTTGTGGTATAAAAAAAAATACAGTTTGACAGTCAACTTTAAGTGGGTCGCAAATAGATGCACGCTACCGTACAATTTATTTCTTATAATTTATTTATGTTAATTTTTATGATCAACAATCAATGGATATACTGCAATCTTCAATCTTCCAGAGATTCGGGGTAATTCATTTAGGATAGAGTGTGGTTTTTGTACTTCGGGTGAACTAAACGCCGCTAATACATTTTGTCTGTTTATACCGGGTGCGGCCTGTAATAGGAGCTAAAATTGTAGGGATCGCTTCTACACCACGAACGTAACAACATTTGTTCTAAAACTTTAAATAATTGGGTAATATATTACTTGTGATTTTTTCGAACAAAGTAAATAGTATTTTCAATGAATAGCATCCAATAGTCTAGTTGACGTTTACTGTCAGCGTACAAACTTCATAGTTTTTGCAATACATTGCTTGCTTGGAAAATCTTTTTTTATTAATATTTATTAAACTATAAGTTATTTTCAAAAGTCTTAGAACAAATGTTATGTTTTTGGTGTAGAAACGATGCCTGAAGTTAAAGCTCCTATTACAGGCCACACCTGGTATAATGTTTTTGTGTCGCCTTCGTTTTGTACTAACCACGTTCGCCCCCGTTTTACTATACATATATAAATACATTTCAGCTGTATGCAGTCCACTGCTGGACATAGGCCTCCCACAAATATGACGTATCATCTTCGGGGGTAGTTGCCATGCCACGTTTAGGAGTAGTCATTTAGAGTAGTTGTACATTTTAAGTAGATTTCTAAATATCGACACGTGACAGGCACGACTGTGTAACTTTTCAATGCAGACTTTTACGTATTAGAGATTGAATTTACAATCGACAATCGTCTGACAACTTTTACTATAGACTGACACATTCAAAATCTCGAAATTCCAACGTGGACCCTCAATGGGAACGCAAACGGACCCGGGTATGTCCTTAAACTACGTCCAACAATGAGAGGTAGGGCGATGACCATCACGCTTGAATCTGGGGCAGCCCAACTGGGGAATTACCTCCTCCTTACAGAAGACAGCCATAATAGCACTGCTACCTTTCAGGTATGTAGTGTTGTGTTCCTGATGGTGAGTAAGGTTCCCAGAGCTCCAACCCCCTTAAAGGCCGACAACGCGCTTGTGACTCCTCTGGTATTACGGGTGCCCATGGGAGACGGTAATTGCTTACCACCAAGCAATCCGTCTGGTCGTTTGCCGCCTATGTCATAAAAAAAAAACGTGTCACTGGCATTAGAAGAGGTTTAATAAGACCATATACGTTGTGTCATCGGGGCTGAACGTGGTAATGGATAGATAACGAATATTTGGGACAACAAACGAGAAATGTATTGGTGCTGTCATCTATGTGTGTTACACTGCAACAAAATAACTGCATATCCTGGGCTAGAGAGGAATTATACTTACGAGTTATAAATTATTGATTTGTTTTTTTTTTTGCATTTAACTTGATTTATATCATTTGTCACAATATCTGTCACGCTCCAACAAGTGTGTGCGACAGTGACGGATTGCGTGATAAACGATAAAAAGGGTGGGGGAGGTAGGAGTTTTGCATGCTAGCTTTGTTTTTTTTATTGTAGCATGCTATATGAGTATATTTATTTCCTTCATACGGTTGTGGTGCCATGGTGATCCCAAAGTTTACCCTAAATCATTTGCTAACATTTTACAGCCGCAATCAGTTATATCAGAGCATGCGAGGTGGTTATAAATATCTTGACAACGCCTCTATTGCCCTGGTAATAAAGTGCATGTTCAGATATTTATGACTATCGTGGCCGCAGTGATATATTTGAGGGCCTTCCTTAATCTGTAGACGGTTAAATCTGGTCGAAAAAAATCTATGTTCATGCAATTAGAGCGAAACGTCGAACAGAGTTTACCGCGAACATCGAAATTACGAATTTAGAACGGTTCTCTCTGTCACTCTAATTACTTAATTGGAGTTAAAGAGAAAGACGCCCTCAGGCTCACGAGATTGTTACGAGGGGATGAATTTGATCCGTATATGTATTATATAATATTTATAATCCTGGACCTATGTAAAGAAAGTAGTCATTTTTATATTCCGACTTGATAAGACTTAAACATTTTGAAGTATTGGCTTTCTAATACTCGGACCAATTTTTATTTTATATGTAGACATTTTTATACATCGTCATATTTACTTTTAGTTCAACGACGCTTAAACCGTCTATACTGACGTGTGGTTCTCTGCCGCTGAACGTCACCCGACTTCCGCTCTTAATCCGTAGACATAGAGGTTATTTTCACCTGCATTAACCGAATCCGGATTTTAAGGAGACTCTAGAGTTAGAGTTTAATATGGCATGTTTGGACAGATCGGTGAAGCCGCCAAGCTGAAGCCGATGGAGGTGGAGCTGAAACGACTCGAGGACCTGTCGGAAGCGATCGTGCAGGACTTCACGCTGATGAGGAAACGGGAAGAGGAGATGAGGGATACCAATGGTGAGTTTAATTAAAATTAAATTAAATATTGCTAGATGCTCATAAATTTTGTTAGTTACAATATTTTAGTCTATGTTTAGTGTAAATATTACAAGACGCTTAATAATTGGTAAAAGTAAATAAATAACAAAAACAACACATCATAATAAAAATAAATATGAAAATAGAGCGCTATGAACTATATCAACCCCAACATTATTTGACTCCATTTGTTATGAATGGGACAGTCGAGCACAAACACTTCAAGGATGCTGTTGCCGCTACATCGAACGCGACTTAGCAAGGAGCCCACTTTCTTGCGAATGATGGCATGGTACCCATCCGTGTGCGGAGGTCCGCAAACATTTCTTATGCGCTGCAGAACAACGATTTGACGTTAATGAGTAATGACGTGTTCCATCTAAGTACGTATGTTGTCTAAAGTGGCTGAGCGGGTGAAGTGTTCAAAATGATCTAGACGCGCTCTTATTCTCTTGACAATAGAGATGTGTTGACCTCATTTTGAACACCTCAACCGCTTAGCCACGTCTGCTGCTGACTGTCCGCTGCTGGATGTAGGCTGCCGCAGGGAGCTATGTAGACGACAGGTCTGGCCTAGTGGGTAGTGACCCTGCCTATGAAGCCGATGGTCCTGGGTTCAAATCCCAGTGAAGGCATTTGTTTGTGTGATGAGCTCAGATATTTGTTCCTGAGTCATGGGTGTCTATGGCTGGGTTAAATAGAGTGGTTGTGGGTTCGAGTCCCGCAAAAAATATAGG
The DNA here is from genome assembly GCA_022674325.2 of Grapholita molesta. Taxonomy (NCBI): domain Eukaryota; kingdom Metazoa; phylum Arthropoda; class Insecta; order Lepidoptera; family Tortricidae; genus Grapholita; species Grapholita molesta. The sequence goes on along the minus strand of CP053138.2, from coordinate 15,876,718 downwards.
AAAAAAAACTACGTTGACTCCTGCTCGGAACTGATTTTATACGGAACCTCTTCGTCTTCCAGAGTCAACAAACAACAGGGTGCTGTTCTTCAGCGTGTTCTCCATGGTCTGCCTGCTGGGGCTGGCCACGTGGCAGGTGCTCTACCTGCGCCGCTACTTCAAGGCCAAGAAGCTCATCGAATAACCGCGTCCGTTTATACGGGGGGAGGTGCTCTGGCGAGTGGGTGCCAAGCGGATTTGTTTTCTATTGCTTAGGCCGTAAAGTTGAGTTTCTGTTTCAAAAAGATATATAACTGGGCTATTTTATTTAATGTATACTCAACTTTTTTAATTAAATTTGTTTTTTTTGCGTGGTTTCTACTCAGGATTTTGAGTTCCTTCGAGCCTGATAGGAGAAAAAATGTGTCCTGAAATTTTTCATACATTTTTTATTACTTCCGTTACCGCCATATGAAATACAGTAACGGAATGGAATAAAAAAGCTTGGGACATATTTTTTGCCTCCTATCGAGCTCGAAAGAGGTCATAAGTCTGAGTAGGAACCACATAAAAAAAAAACAAATAAAAAAAAGTTGAGTATACAACTTTAAATATAATGGGCCAATATCGCCTCCAAAAAGGGACAAATTATACTTTCTTCTGCAGCTTTACTAATTTTAGGGCTGCGTTTCTGAGCAGCAGTGGCGAAGATGTGTTTTAAGACATCTCTTTCTAACTCATACGATGGAAACTGACGAATGATTAGAAAATGTACAGTCAGCAGCAGAAGTTGTTCAGAATGATCTTGGCACAATCTTATTCTCTTAAGTATAAAGTTGTGTCAAGATCTTTTTGAACACTTCGCCCGCTTAGTAACTTTGCTGACTGTATGTTAAGTTTTTAATAACTTTGAAATTTCTGACGTTACTCGCCCTTATATGTTTTTAATACCCTAAGTTGCTGTATGGACCCACTTGCTGGAGTATTGGTTTTCAGTTTTTTTTTTATAGTCCAAATTAATTGTTTACATGTTTATATCCGATTACAATCGCATGCGATATACGACGTCCATCTATGTCAAACTGTACAGTCAGCAGCAAAAGTTGCTAAGCGTTTGAAGTGTTCAAAATGACCTACACGCGCTCTTATTCTCTTGACAATAGAGACGTGTTGACCTCATTTTGATCACCTCAAATGCTTAGCTACTTCTGCTGCTGACTGTACTAGTGTGACAAGTTTTAATATAATAGATATTAAAATACAGATTGCTCCAATCACATAACACGATTTTGTACAGTCGCCATCAGATATATCTGACCTGTGGAAGTGGTCACAAATAACTGAACAACACCTCTATTGTAAAGTTCGTGTTCAGATATTTGTGACCACCTCCACAGCTCCGATATATCTGACGGCGACTGTACATAGCAAATTGGACAGCGAAATGTCACTTTAACATCTGATATATAAAAAAAGTTCTGGGACATAAAAAGCGGACATTTAGTAAGTATGCCGTCCTTTTTAGTGTTTCCTTTAAAAGGATAGTGTGACGGAGACGGCTATTGAGATCCCATGTTTGTATGTCTTGTGGTTATTTTGAACAGGATGTAATGGACTTTTTTAATTTTAGTAGATCAAATGTTATAGCTCAGAATACAGTTCGTTCGTTTTTGCTAATAAATTATAACCTCAAAATTCTTATGTATAATTTACACCCCGTTATCTAATGCTCAGTTTAGGGGCAAGTGATTGGGCAGTGACGATAATCTAAGTCGATAAAAAATTAAGTTGACGTACTCACTCAATAACATGTCTAAAGATCTTGGGTCCGATTTTTGAAATAGTCACCAAGTGATTTCCATAGAGAATGAATGAGAATCTATATGAAGATTGACGATATTCGATATTTATAATTGTCGCCCTCCGATTTGACTAAAAAGAGGAATGAATGTGTCTCTATAGCTTTCACTAAAGAAGAATTTTAGCTTGACAAATAACTTTTATAGATAAATGTGAATCGACTAATGATGTGAAGCAACATCACTATTTTAGATTGCCCCCAAAATGAGCATTAGATAACGGGGTGTAGTCATATTATTGACATATTAAACAGTCTAGAAGTGTGACATATAAACAGGTCAGTTTTGAGGTTAGTTTTTTTACAAGTTGTAGCTGAAACGGATGAACTATAGTTTCTGTTATAAACGATTTTTACTTGCTATCATCGATTCATCACTTTTATTATGTAATTACTTTGTTGTAAAAAGTTTTGTTCATGTCAAGTGTTTCTAAGAAAGTTGTATGAAATTGATATGAAGTTGTTTTATTTTATCTGTAACCGAATTAAAAAAAAATGCCTTCTACATTATAATGGGACTGACTATAGAGTATACATACCAATACCACAGACAGGTACATATGTCACGGACCACAGAGCAAAATAGACTTACATGCACATGTATAAAGTTCAACTTCAGTTTTGACAGTTTGGTGACATGGCGCCTAAGCTGTTGCGTTTAACATGGCGATAGCTAAATATTACAGGACATTCTGACACAAATTTAATGAGCCCCGCGGTAAGCTCAAAAAGGCTTGTGTTGTGGGTATGCAGCCAACGATATACAAATACATATATAAAACACCCATGACTCAGGAACATATATCTGTAAATAAGTCCCGCCGTAGTTTCTTGCCGGTATTTTCTCGGATCAGAGGTGTAGTGTTCGGAACCGGTGTAGATTTTTCTTTGACTTTCATAAGTGCATGTAATTTGCCTAAATTGAAAAATAAAGATCTTTTTTCTTTACTCATCAGTTATCACACAAATAAATGCCCTTACTGGTATTTGAACCCAGGACCATAGGCAGGGTCACTGCCCACTAGGCCAAACCTGTCGTTGATGAAAAGGTTAAACTTGTAAACAATAAAAACAACAACGATTTTCAGAAATAATATATTTTATTGCACATTTGTAAAAAAATTATATTCCTGGATTATACTACTTCGAAAGTATTTTAAACACTTTACAGTCATTGACGTCGATTGGCATCAATTTGGAATACTTGCAAAATGCCAGCACGTCGCATATAACAATAATAGCAAAAATAAAACACTATAAAAGTTGACGCTTGACGGGGGGGGGATCGGTGTAGCGAGCAGCGTATACTGTGCTCGCTCCCGTACAGTTTCATATCTTTAATATTTACACCTCACGCTCAACTGCCGTGCACTCAAGCTAATATACAGTGTCGCACACCTAGTGTCCGACTTGAAGTCGCCATTATCGGAGCTGTGGATGTTTGAAGTTACTATTTGAACAAGCAGTTTATCGTCTTAACAGTAGAGGCGTTGTACAGATATTTGCGCTTCCTCCACAGCTCCGATATATCTGATGGCTGTAGACAGTAGACCCACCAAGAGCGAGTAAGCGATTAACTATCGGCGATTTTCTAGCTCAATTTATAGTTCATCGCTGACTGTTGACACTGCCGGCGAGTACTTTTTCTTAGAGAAATCATTCGCCCACGATGAAAATACCTACTTGCCGCTCGCTACTCGCTGATCGCCGCTAGTGGGACTAGTGCCGTATGCATAATCATATTTAATATTATAATTTACATGGAATGTACACGATAGATTCAGGGATGGAAAGGATCTTAGAAGTCAAATATTGGAGATAAAATATACTACTTACAATAAAATGAATCAGACAGGAAATTTCATAAGTATAAAAAAATACTTGTTTCAGAATTTCGACGTAGTTCATAAAATAAATATTTAAAAAAATAACTTTATGATCAGACTTTTGTCAGAAAACTTTCTATCTTATATTTTGAAATAGTTAGGTAATTATTTGTTTTACAAGGGAGCAAAGGTAGTGTTAACCCGATATTGAGACCGAGCTAGGAAAATATTCCAAAATTAAACCACATGCGATTGGTTCAAGGAAAGGAATCTTGAGCGTTGGGTCCGAGGTACGAAATACTTTGCTGCCGGGTGTACACATTTTTTTATCTCACTACCGCGAATAAAGTAACTTACCTATTGGTGTCCCTCATTTCACAATCAAAAACATTTAATAAAAAAACATCCAATGAACGAATATATAAAAGCACTCGCAGTAATAAACAATTTGTATGAAATTACTTTGCACTCTTGTGAATAAACTGCTTTGCTATAAGTTTTTAAAGAATATCAAACAGAGCTAGGGACTTAATATATACATTCGTTACGTAGGGATAATATATATACTTTCTTAAATCGTTAGTGAGAATATTTAGTCCAAGATAAGTGATATATCTTGCATTAAAATATATCAGTTGAGACTTATCAGAAAGCCTAACGCGAGTATCGAAATCCGAAAATTTTCTAACTCCATCTCTATCGATCTTGCATATGGGAGCGATAAAAAGGCAAATAGACAAACGACTTGGTTCGCGGTAAGCCTTCTGAATCTTGTTTAATTTTTTTTTTCTGTGAAGTTTTTGGAAATGAAAAATGGCGTTGAACAGACTTCCATTTTGTGCATAGAAATTTGTTTATTTTTTTATAAGGCTTCGCTAAGGTTGAGAAATATAACGTAAGAGGTGAGTCCAGATCTAGCGATACAACGCGAGTCCGCTAATTAAGAATATCATTTAAAGCAAAATCTCGCGTTTGTTAGTTCTGGACGCACCCTTTTGTTTTTCTATACAAGTTAACAACGTAGAATTTATTTAAAAAAATACTAACATATTACACTAATTCGTAATTTTGCTTAAAATGTCACAATGCAAAAATAATTACCTATAATCGAAGCCATAAACATACAATTTTATACTTTTCTTATTTAATATTCATCCATAATTATAAATTAAAACTAACTATGAAGTAGAATTATTATTATTTATGTAGACCAAGTGCGGGTAGTTACAAAAACTCGCACAGCAACAAGAGGTTCCCCTCAGTCTAGCCGCGACTACGGAGGCCACAACACTACCGGAGCACCGACAAAAATCTAGATAAATTAAGTTTTAACGCGATTCATTTCTGCTTAATTTATAATTATGTGTGAAAATCGTGTAAGATTAAACCAGTATAATACGCTTTATTATAATATTTATACTACACATTTATGACTTCAAATTACGTAAAATACCCTCGGTATTAACAATAGGTAGATACATGTGAAAAACTTAGCTAAAGCACCGGTCTATGTATTAGTAACGTGTGTACACGCATTTCGGCGTTCTATATTCAAATTTTGACGTAAGTTCCATATTAATTCTCCGTACAACTACATAGACATGGTGACTTTCTTAAGTTTTTCACCTATAATGATGCATTTGGAATACTGAGAACTAAGTGTAAGGCCTGGCCCCTATTTCACCACACAGACAATTCTGTGCCCCTAGTTAAAAAGGGTATAAGTCAAATTGGCACAGTAAAAAAGGCCGCAAGTCCTACAAAATGTACGGCACTTGTACCCTTTATCGCTGTGCTAATTTGACTTATACCCTTTTTCACTAGGGCCACAGAATTGTGAGCGGAGCTGACTGGATGCTAGAATTGCGTGCAACGGAGCGCGGAGCGGCGCCGTGTTAACCTTTTCGCCGCCATGTCAAATAATTTCTGACGTGTGTCACACGCTAAAGATTTTTGCAAGCAAGCAAAAAACCTTGCCGAGAGGCTAAGGAAGAGTAGAAGTCTGAGAAGACTTGATATGAAATCACGTATGGGGTACGAAATATCTTCATATCAAGTTAATGGCGTCGAAAAGGTTAAACAAATGCTTACGTACGGGAGCGCCCGCTGCACGCTGCTCGCATCCCTTTGAAGCTCGACGCTACGCTACGCTACCCGCCACACGCTCCGCTTGAAGCGTGCACTCAGTCCTTACACTAAATATAATAAATAACGATATTTCGATATAAAATTGTTTGACCTTGAGTAGAACTTATGATTCCAAGATGACCATTGACAATTTATAAAAGGTACAAAATCAATTTTAATTGTAGAGGATTTATTAAATTCTTTAAATTTATGGGTAGACGGTACCTACGGTCAAGTGAATAACAGTCAGGGAAAGACAAATGCAATAGTTAGTATACAAGGGAGCAAAGTTAGTGTTTACCTTCTCGTGCTAACAGAGACCCAAGCTAGCGAGCGAAACCAAAATTAAACCACGAGGATGGCGAGTTGTTCAAACGGTGGAGTCTTGAGCGCTAGGAGGGTTTCAAGGCACGAGAGGGGAATAAATTTCGCTGTTGAAACAACATTTTTCACCTTACTACCAAGAGGAAAATACTAAGTATAATTTATTCTAAATTATCATTTATCATTCAAAATCATCATTTAAAATACATCCAATACAGCTAAAAAACATTCAATTTGTATGGAATTAATTTTGCTCCCTTGTGAATAAAATGCAGTTTTACTGCCTGTTTAAAGGACAAAAAGGGACTTTCCGAGCTAGCGAGGTGATATTGTGTACTTGTATAAGTTTCTTTCATTTTTGTACAAGTAAATGTGTATTAATGATAACGACAAATAAAACAAAGTTTGATATTTGTTTTTCTCCAAACCCCCTTAGCAATTAAATACTTTCCTCAAACATGCAATGAAATATTGTCTTTACATTCCTTTTTTTCATTCATTTACTCGGAAGTATGGTTTTTTGGGGGCGGCAGCTGAAGGGGACGGAAATGGAATTTCATATAACATTGCATGCCTAGGCCTGGAAAGTAACTTTTTTTCGACGATTATCCATACAGAGGCAAAGATGACGGGTGTCATAGCAAACAGCTGATGTTAATTTTTAATACATTTCGATTTCATTGTTAGTTGTGAATGTTGTGATTTTGCAAATTAAATTTTTGAAGCATGTCTTTTATTTCATTGTATGTTTGAGAAAAGCACTATACATGCCTCGCCGTGAAAACGGATACCCATATATACCCACTTGGCAGGAAATCCTCATTTTCCCGGCCTCTCATGTAATGTAATGTACTTATTTATATATTGTCATATGAATTTTTGCGTTTACAGCTCCAATAGAACTAATATTGTTATCATAATTAATCCGCAATGGGATAATATTTTTCCTAGCCGCACCAGTAGACGGGGTAGTCAAGCTCAAAGATACCGGCACGGCTAGAGTTCCAAAATATGTATACATGAAAGTAAATATTAAGATAAAAAAAATCCAAAACATATATATATTTTGGAAATTTAGCCGTGTGGATATATTTGACCTTGACTATACTTTAATCTGTATGAACGTACAGTCGCCATCATATATATCGGAGCTGTGGGGGTAGTCACAAATATCGGAACAACGCCTCTATTATCAAGGCGATAAAGCATGCTCCGATATTTTTGAATACTTTGACTGCTCCGATTTTGATGGCGACTGTACGGATGACATAAGGAGGGTTTGACAATGCCTGTAAAGCCGCTTTCCTCCGAACGGCTGGCTAAACGTATTTGGTACTAAGTACACAAAGCGACATCTATCGAGGATAGTGTGTTACTTAGCCGACGTTTGCCAGCGAACAAATTGTATGCAACCGAGAACTATTGCGGTGAAACACTAGATGGCGCTAGTACCTTAGCCAGCAATTCGGGAACGATATCGACAGTGGAAATTTCAAATGTCGTAAGTCGCATATAAAAGTATGTCCCTTACGACATTTGAAATTTCCACCGTCGATATATTGTATGTGCCTTGCCTATCCAAGTCTTATATTATTCGATCGTGATTTTTTTTTATTGCCATGGACCTCTATAGTACATACATATTGCAAAATTTACATATAAAAATTAAATACATCACTGTATTGGACATTTACAGCCAAATCTAAAAACATCGATACATATTGTGACAAAAATATGTAGCCACGACTTCTTTACCATGGTGTAAAGTCTTGGATATATTTTTTATGGATGTGACCGGACAGGGATTGTTGAGCCACTCAATTTAGCTGCGTAACGAATAACGATGTCTCCCAATTACCATTGCACGACTAAGTGATTCAATAATCTCTGTACGGGACTGTAGGTATGGTTAACAAATTTGATTTCTAGGCCACTTCTAACCTTGTCACAGTGACGTTAATAAGCAGTGATCGGTTTTTTGGATTCGACATGGGGTGAACGACCTCAAACATTATGTTAGTATGGAAATGCCCCGAGAATCCGGGCTTTAGATTATTAGAAAAGACAAAAAAAATACATTGTGTTTATTTTATAACACTTTAAACATCTAGGTAGCTGATAGACATGCGCCTTACTCGCCGTTGTTTTGTCCAAATTGAACAAATGAGCACAAGTGTTCACACTGACAGCTCATCTGCTGCCACCAAATCGGCATATTTTGTACCGTTTGCACAAAAGTTCGACGAGTAAGTAAAAAATCCCTGTCACACAATTTAAATTGTTTTATTTTTGATTAATTTGTTCGGTATCGCGGGAAACTGTCGTATCTATATTAACTTTTCTACATGATATCCCGCGACGGTGAATCCAAAAAACCGATCACTGTTAATAAGAGATCTTTCATATATATTTTCACTGTGACAAAGAAAGATTGCCTATAAATCAAATAGGTTGACTGTACATAGCTGAATGCGGTAAGAGGGCGGCACTTGTCCCACCGCGAGCTAGTAAGCTATGAGCTATCAGCTATTTCAAGGGACAAAAGATAATCGATCCCGTGTAAATAAAAGACATATGTGTCATCGCCGGGCTCTCTTTTATTTACATGGGGTCGATTATCTTTTGTCCCTCGAAATAGCTGATAGCTCATAGCTTACTAGCTCGCGGTGGGACCAGTGCTTTAGAGCCGTCACTTCGAGGTCTGTACCCCCGAATGCCAACAAGTCCACAAGGCATTGACATAAACACTACAATAAACTTAGGATCAAAGAGGCGAATAGTCTAATTGCACAGTCAAATGTTTAACTCCAGCTTCTCTGAAGATCCTAGCGGTCTGCTCAGTTACATACCTCGGATCCACCTCCTTGGCCACCTCCAACTTGAGGGCCCCGACGTGGACGTCACTGCACAGGGTCCAGAAATGAGGCTCCTGCACCCCATGGACCCCGGCCAGCCCTACAACCCTCGTGTACAAGTTCGGCAACGCCCGTTCAAGGGCTGTGGGAGTCCGTTGCATTAGCACACCAGCTGAATCCCGCACTAAAGGTATGACACTACCAGCGATGAGCAACGCTATGGCCATGGAGCATATTGGATCTGCCCTCATCCATCCAAACATCCTCATTAATATAGCTGATATGATAACACCGACAGATCCTAGTGTATCAGCTAGTACGTGTAGGAAGACTCCCCTCATGATGGCGCTACCAGCTCCGGTGTTGACGTCATCGTCGTGGCTGTGGCCATGGCCGTTGTGGGAGTGCCCGTGGCCGCCATGGGAATGCCCGTGGCCCCCGTGGCCGTGCCCGTGCCCGTGGTGGAAGGCGTATATGCCCACCATGTTGACTAGGAAGCCTAGGATTGAGACGAGTAGGAGGCGTTCGTGTTTGACCTGGAATAAGAAGTAATACATTTAAAAAAATATGGATGCGGTCAAAGTGACAAAATTTGTATACATGCACCTTACTGTTTAAGGTACAGTCAGCAGTAGAAATGGCTAAGCGGTTAGGGTGTTCAAAATGAGGTCAACACATCTCTATTGTCAAGAGAATAAGAGCGCGTGTAGGTCATTTTGAACACTTCACCAGCTCAGCCATTTTTGCTGCTGTACATGAATACATATTTTGGCGCTTTAGTTGAGAGATCTTTGACCTTGATTTTTGAAATTTTTAATATTGCACTAATAACTTAATAAGGATATTTATATCCGCTCTGGCCTTGTGGGTAGTGACCCTGCATTATGTAGCTGATGGTCGTGGGTTCAAATCTCAAGGGAATTTATTGGTTCGATGAGCACAGGTATTCTTGAGTCATGGGTGTTTTATGTATTTGTACATAGTATGTGTGGGTTTCATACCAATATCGAAAACTTCGAATCCCTGTGAAAGAGACAGTGTCAGAATAGGGTTGCATTCAAAAAATCTTTGTGTCTACTTTGCTGATAGAACTGAAAAACCTTCTCTTTTGAGAGTTTCATCTGATTTCATACCTATATTTCCGTCAATACATGTTAGTATTATGTACCTATGTATGTATGTTTATGCATGTATATTATATTAATGTATGTTTAATTTATATTTAAATGTGTTTTGGTTTATGTTTATTTTGTTTTGTTATGCCTTCAACTTCTCTGATTTGCCTAAAGCTTGACTGGTAGAGAATGCTTTGTAGCATTAAGTCCGCCTTTTGTACTGTTGTGTGTTGTGCAATAAAGGTCAAATAAATATAAAATCGTTCCGCTGTGAGATTACAAGACATTATTCATGTAGTGTAAAATATCTCCAACTTATTACTCAAGTACAAAAACGACCTTCGATCAGATTTCTAAATAATTTCATGGCTTGTATCATTAAAAGAACATTGCACACTCCCAATCTCATTTTCATCACAAACAAGTCAACGTGTACAGTCCATTTCCTAATTGTAATTGCGTAACGCCATGCTTTTGTTGCGACTGTACAGAGGCGCTACCGCCAAAAACGATATTCGAAAATTTCGGGCATATTTCTCTTTTACCCCAGACGTCATGAGAGTGACCGAAACAATCGTCCGAAATTAACGAATATCGTTTTTGGCGGTAGCGCCTCAGTGGCCATCAGATATATCGGAGCTGGGTAAGTTGCCACAAATATCTGAACATGCACTTTATCGCCTTGACAATAGAGGCGTTGTTCAAATATTTGTGACCACCTTCATAGCTCCGATATATCTGCGAATGTACAATTTTTTTTTAATTTTATAATTATGCAAAGATTGATGTAAGATAACATAAAGACTATATATACCTACTTATCTCAGAATTAAGTAACTACTTGATAACTTGACTTGATATCGCATTAATGGACAGTTTCTCAATATATTCGATAAGATTAAACGTATGTTACTTTAATAGGATTTGAATTTGAAACACCTCATTAACTGTCAAATGAGACATTTTATTTAAATACTCGTATGTACCCCTCGACTTTTTCATTTTATTTTCGATGTTTTTGTGTCACACTTTTTTCTCGTATCAGGATAGGAAAATCTCGTTATTCTGATTAGAAAGCACAGAAAAAAAAATCAAAATTAAAAAAAAGTTTAAGGTACAAAAATTTTGATAAAACAGTCCATAAGATGAACGCGAGAGGAATCGCTGGGGTTAACATGTTCCAAGACCACGCCTCGGAAAACGAAAGCCCTATTTTGAGCAATGGCATGCGATAACGGTACGCATACGATACGTCACTGCGATTCTGTAGCGTTTGCATATTTTAAGCAGCAGTGTTGGTGATCCTTAAGTAGTTAACAAAAATTTGCATTGCTTCTAAGATGATAACGTCCTCATGACTTGAGTTCCCTTTATTTGGCATAATTTGTTTGCTTGTTCGCCGAATGTTAATGTTGCCGAATTTTTATTTATCATAATCCTATTAGCCGAATACCTACAACTTTGTCCGAAAATATAATGGCATACTATTATTGAGGCCGAATGTCCGAAAGTGGTTATGTTAAGTTAGAACTGTGGCCACACCAGAAAAACAAGGTATATAGGTTAGGTTAGAACTGCGACCACAACAGAAACGCACTGCTGGGAAAAAAATCGTAATAACACCATTCGGTCTTTTTAAATTATGCGTACCAACTATTTGGCTTAGTTTAGTCCTGCGTAATAGAATTCAGCGAAAAATAATTAAGCGAGATCAGTTTCTAATTCTTATGAATTATGCCAACACTGGATATGCGATTTAAAATTATTACAAAACAAACTATGCGTTTGCCGTGATGTCGGCTGACTAGAATAGCACCACCCCATCTCCTCCCGCGGGTGTTGTAAGGGAAAAATCCTGCGGGCAGCAGCGTCGGTCAAAACCCTATCTACAGCCACTGCGGTCACCAACCAAGCCAAGCGTGGCGACTATGGCAACTACCCCCAAGATGATACAAGTCATATTTATGGGAGGTCATGTCCAGCAGTGGACTGCATACGGCTGAAATGTAAACTATGCGTACACACAGCAACTCTTAACTGTACATGGGTGGACTTTATGCCTTATATAATAAGGTCTACCAATGTATAGCTAAGAGTATTGTTGACTGTAATCAAACTCAAACGTTTATTCAGTAAGTAGGCCACAAGGGCACTTCTACACGTGTATATAAAAGAAGAAAAATAAACACTACACCGGTTCTAACCCTACACCTCTGACCCGAGAAGCATTTTGACTTTCATGACATGTACACAAGGGGAACCAGTTAACTTACCTCTGGAGGTTCAATAGCTCTTTCCACAGCCTCGCTCATGATGAAGAAAGCTATGAAGAGTAGGAACAGGCCGTTCACGAAGCCAGCCACGACCTCCGCCCGCGCGTAGCCGTACGAGTACCTCTCGTTCGCCCGCCATTTTGATATCACGGAGGCTGCCAACCCGGCCACCAGGCCGGTGCAGTCGAAGAACATGTGGAATGCATCTGATATTAGACCTGGAATGGAAATAGCTGTTAGCATGCTGTATGACCTAGCAGATACAGCCTTGGTCAGTAGTATTGAGCACCCATGCTTTTTATATGAAAACTCGATGTTTTAGTGTAGTATTTACATCTCTTCAGATGACATATTTATTATCAATGAATTTAAACTTAGGTATTGGTTGTTGCGTTGACTGCTAATTGCATAGAAAGTTTTACAATAAAGCCCCATTTAGACCATGCCAGAAGTTGTATACGATTTTCATTACATTGCGGGGTTATACAAAGCGACCAAATTCACCGTACGCCGATAGCCCGCAATGTAATGAAAATTGTATACAATTTCTTGCCTCGTCTAAAGCCCCATTTAGACCATGCAAGCGCTTGTATAGGTACGATTTGCATTACATTGCGGGGTTATATAAAGCGACCGAATTCGCCGTACGCCCATAGCCCGCAATGTAATCAAAATCGTATACAAGTTCTTGCCTGGTCTAAATGGGTCTTAAATGGGGCTTTTGTCATTTAGTTGTAAATCCGAATATTTGGTGGTTTGTGTTTTCTTCTTTAATATGTTTTACTGCATTTAGTAAGAGTTGATTTTTATAGTTAGAAGAAATAAAGGGTGTGCTCAATACTTTTGGCTAAGCCTGTAAGCATAGGCTGTTTAAGTTACAATGGAGACTTGCTATAATAATAGCATTGCATTAGTGGCTTGGTCCACCCCACTTGTACTTTGCCGACTGAAGCGCGTTGACGCGCTATTTCCTCGCATGTTAGCTCGGCATGTATGAACCCATCTTATGCTATGGACCCATTCAGATACACTTCGGCCCATCGGGTTTTTTTTGTGTGGATAAAGCCTGTCTAATGCTGGGTTATCATTTTTGTTGTATAATAATTTAAATATGTATATTACCAATCACCAGTTTTGGTCATCGTGGTAAAAACTGGATGGACAAAAATGGAAGCAGATGGGGGAGGCTTTTATCCTAAATTTTTTTTATTTTGTTTTATTTTATTCTATATGCGCTTTTGTGTTTGTTGCCTTCTGTGTATTTTTTCACTGAGTGGTTTCTTCAGAAGATCAGCGCTGGCTAACGCTGGCAACATGCTGAGAAGGGACCAATTCATGACATATTTCTGTTTTATTTTATTTTTCTATTATGTGCCTCTTTTTTATGTCATGAATAAAGATTTTTCTTTCTTTCTTTCTAAATACCACAAATATAAAAGGAAATAATTTTTTTTTTATTATTTTACAATAGTGGTTAGAATTTTTCTTAATAGTACAAACTTTCTTACATACTACAATGACGGTAAACAAACATATGGCCCATGTGATGGTAAGCAGACACTGTAGCCTATAGACATCTGTAACTCCGGAGGAGTGTACACGCTTATTGTCTACCTTTTAAGGCTCGGAGTTCACTGGCAGCGAATAAATAAACCCTCACTTGCCCAGTGGGTATTTTTACTTCCAACTCAGCAAACTCATGTAAATTACATATAGATGTAGTTATGCTTGAAGTGAACATATTTCCATGGAAAAAAGTATATTAAAAAAAAAAATTAAGGTATATGTTAAAGGGAGAATAGTGTGACATAAAGGGGTTAAAGCCAGTATTTTGTTTGACAGAATATGTGGATGGCTCTGAACTACTGGACTTGACATACAGGTATGTGTGTAGCAGACACAAATATTTTGAGAGCTGCTAGTAATGTTACATTGCAAATATCATAATAGATATTAAAATATTATAGATAACAGCTTTGGCCTAGTGGGTAGTGAACCTGCCTATGAAGCCAATGGTCCTGGGTTCAAATCCCAGTACTGGCATTTATTTGTTTGATGAGCACAGATATATGTTCCTGAGTCATGGGTATTTACAAATATTATATATATTGTTGGCTGAGTTCCCACAACACATCCCTTCTTGAGCTTACTATAGAGCTCAGTTAGATTGCTAAGGGTTGTCCTGTAGTATATTATTTTTTTACAAATATTATCTATTTATTAAATTTTATTTCATATATATTTACACGAGAATCAGTTAAATAAATAAACATATGCCACTTGTTTGCTATATTTACTAACACTGCTAAATGTTTCTTGGAAGGGCAATTAATATGTAAAAGTACTCACCTAAACTATTAGTCCAAACGCCATAGAATAGCTCGACGAAGGCAAACGACAAGTTTAGTATAAGGAACAGGAATAAATTCCTTGAATTCTTATCTGAATAGATTAGTCTGAACCAATTCGTCAACTTGTCCCGAAGCCCGGCAATTCGCCCCCGCGGGAACCTGGTATCCTTCTGGGTCAGCGGCAGCATCTTGAAAACTTTATTTTCGAATGAGGAAATCCCACTTTACGTCATATTTTCAACACCGAAACATACAAAAACCGAAACACTGCATACGTGTACGAAACTTTAACTATTCTAACCTAACCCGTAGCTACACGAAGTGAATAGTTGAAGGTAATTCTGTTGTTGAAAAGGCTTTGCTAGTTACGAAAACGTAGTCGTGGAGTAATGCATGTTTTAATTGAGATTTTGTTAATATTAAAAGCCCTATTGCATTGTGCCGTATAGCCGAAATCTGTCGTTCATTGACAGCCAGCGTAGCACTTTTAATTTTTTTTTTTTTTTTTTTTTTTTTCGTCCATCTGGACAGGCTAAAGCTCTAAGCCATACTGCCTTGTCATAAGTAGTTTGTTTTCTTTTTCATAAGTTCAATCCGGTCAACGTCTTCAGTAAGTACTATTCATATTAGGTCAAATCCGAGTTCAATGTCTTCAGTTACTTTTATTTTCTTATACAATTTCAGTATGTATGTATCATCCATTAATTAAGTCAAAACCGTACGTTCAATCTCATAATCCAGTTTAATTATTGTCCTTTCCAAACAGTACAATCCTGAAATATTCTAGTAGCGATATTTAGATTTATTTTAAATATATACAATTTACATTTATATGTTATCTGCATTAAGAACCTAAAATTAAAAAATTGTATTAAAATATTTACAACTTATTTATGGTGTTATGTACAAATTTATACAAAGACATATACGTGGTAGGCTCTCTTAGCAAATCTGGTACTGACAGCGGGATTATATTAGATGCCTCATAAATATTAAGCAGCTCATCCATCAGCACAAGGCGCTGAATGCCGAAGGACGGGCAAACGAAAATGATGTGGTCGAGAGACTGAACTTCATTCATTTGACAACGATCACAATAAGGAGACGAAACTATATTTTTCGATGAAGATGAAAATTTAGGCAATAATGACCAATGCGCATTCGATTGATTATAGTATAGAAATTTCTATGAACAAAATGTTTAAGCTTGCAGAACCATGGCGTACTATTAACAGGAACGTCTAACAAAGAATATATATGAGCTTTATTTTCAACTTCTCTACAAAAATACCAATGTTTTCCCCAATTACTAATCATGCGCTTTTAAGATTAGATATCATATCCGTATACGGCAAAGCGACATCCAACTCCTTGATGGTTAAACTTGAGCATGAATCAGAAATATTAACAATGGTTCTGGCTAAAAATCTGCATTTTCATTACCTAAGACTCCTATATGCGAAGGTACCCAAACGAATTGTACTACAGTGTCAGTTAAGGATAACTTCCACCATAATTCTTTAATAGTAAAAATCAGGTAGTTAATGTTAGCATTCATTTTGTTACTTGACAAACTTTTAAGACACTCATACTATCACTGACTATTACCCAATTTTTGTTCAACTGATTTCTTTCCATAATATGTTTTAAAGCAAAAGGATGGCTGTTGCTTCAGCAGTGAAGATGCTAGCATATTTATTAATTTTGTATCCCACTCCCTTATTGATTTCGGTCTGGTAAATTGCAAATGATACAGCATCATTATTTTTGGACCCATCAGTATAAATAAATTTATAATTAGTCCATTCTGACAATAACAGATAAACTTCCTCCTTAGAAGACAAGCTTGAATCAATTACAATATTCATTGCGGCATATTTACTTTGGAATGTGCCTGCATAACAAGGAAGAACATCATCGTTCAAATGTATATTAAACTCTTCAAGAGAATGAAAAAGCAAGAAAAATCTTGCAAAATAAACATATGTTGCTTATAAGGAGCAGATTGAGAAGCAATTAAATTGGTAAGAAGATCATTATTAGGCAAACTATGAAGCTTCAAGATAAATCTTTCTTTCAAATAACGGAATCGAACACTAATGGGTGGCAGTTTTGTTTCGATTTGCAAAGCAGCAATAGGACTAGTTTTAAAGGCACCTAGTATTGTGCGCATACATTTATTTTGTATTTTGTCCAAACTATTCACTAATTTACTATCTCCAGCAAAACAAAGAAAACCATATTCAAAGTGACTACGAACGAGAGATTTGTATAACACTAACAATATTTTGGGATCTGCTCCCCAAGTAGTCCCGCAAACAGATTTTAATACATTATAAGCCTTGTTTGCTTTTGTTGTTATATTATTAATGTATTTTGTCCATGAGAGTTTTGGAGTAAAAGTTACACCCAAAAATTTTACTTCACTATATATAGGCAATGGAATTCTGTTATACAAAATATTAGGTGTAGCTACACATTTACGACCGAAAATGAAGACTTTTGATTTAGTAGGATTAACATCTAAATTAAGGTATGAAAAGTATTTATATAAACTGGAAAGTGCGTTATTTACAGTAGAAGCTAATTGACTTAAATCCATTCCAGATGTATAAACTACTAAGTCATCTGCATATTGTAAGTTTTTACATTCGATCCCAAAATAAGATTCAATCGTCTAATATATAAGATAAATATTAATGGAGACAGAATTCCTCCTTGACATACTCCTAACGACGAGCATCTTGGACCATATAAATGATTATTAAATTTAACAAATACTTTTCTATTGGTCAAAAATGCTTGTATCCAGTTTATTAATTGCCCAGGTATCCCTATCACTGACAACTCGTTACAAAGAACCGAAATATTAACACTGTTAAAAGCACCAGCAATATCAAAGAAAACGCATAAAAGATATTGATTATTATACAGACTGTGTTGAGCATCTAATACTAGCTGACAAATGCTTTCACGAGAAGACCGACCTCTGCGAAAACCAAATTGGTTGTAAGGTAAAAGACCATTTTGTTCTACATAAAATTCTAGGCGTTGTTTTAAAAGCTGTTCAAATATCTTTCCAATACAAGACGTAAGAGCTATGGGTCGATACGAATCCGGCAACAATTTATCTTTACCAGGTTTTAAAACTGGAACCAAACAATCAGTTTTCCATTCCTCAGGTATAAAGTTTTCCTTCCACATACGATTAAGTAAGTTTAAAAAGATTATGAGACAATTTGGGGTTAATTTTTAAAAGTATATATGGAATCCCATCTAGACCATGGGATGTATCTCTTCTAGAAAACAACGCAGAATGGAGTTCTTGATACGAAAATGGATCAGTCAAATAATTATTTCCAATATTATCAGTTTTATTATAATTTAACGGCTCATTCAAAACAAAGTCAGGAGTGTATTTACATATAAAATCTGGAATCCAACTATCATCAAGAGAATTATTAAGAGTAAATGATTTATTAAATTTACGCATGTACTTCCATACCAATGACAATGAGGTACATCTATTAAATGAGTTGCACAATTCCATCCAGCTGCTGGTTTTTCTGTTTTAAGTATTAGTTTTTTAAAGCTCGCAATCTCTTAAATTCAATATAATTATCCTCAGAAGGGTTGTTTTTAAAATATATATAAGCATTCTTTGAGTTTTGAACAGCTTCTGAACACTTTGAGTTCCACCAGGGTAAACTAGGACACTTAGAATGTTTTGGTAAACAAGGTTTAGCAATATTATTACATTTATTAGTGGAGGTAGACTGTGGAATTGACTGTTCAGCAACAGAATGTATTATGTTACAAAACAAATTGTAGGATTCTGGTGGAGACATAGCATTAAAGTCAATATTTTTAAATTTGAATCCATTAATTGACTATATATTTTCCAATTAACTAATTTGTAATTATGCTGAAATGGTAAATGTACATTATTGCATTGTATATTATTCTGTAGATTACTTTCATTTCCAACAACCAAATTTATAATTACAGGCAAGTGATAACTGCTACCCAGAGGATAATCATAAACAGACCAATCACATGAAAGTGCCAAAGATGGAGAAACTAAAGTTAAATCAAGAGCATTAGCTCGCCAAGATGAAGAACCAATTGTAGTGGGACTGCCATTATTCAAAAGAACAAGATCATTTTCATCAATAACATCTAAAACATCCTTACCTCGAGGCAGGGTGTCGACACATCCCCAAGACATGTGATGAGCATTAAAATCGCCTCCAAATATCATAGGTTTAGGAATGGACTTAAGCAAAACGTCTAGATTATTTTTATTAAATGGTGGATTTGTATTAGATGGACTGTAAAAACTAACGACACTTAATTCATTGTTATTAATTTTGATTTTCACACAAACATTTTGTAAAGAACTATCAAAATGAGTTGTAATTTGAGAATGTGTTATAATATTATGAATTAAAATTGCAACACCATTGTGGTTGTTCCCACAATCATTTCTAATAATATTGTACCCTTTGATAGAAAAAATTGATGTGGTTTCAACCATGTTTCAGAGATTATGGCAATATGTATGTTGTTATCATATAAAAATTTTGTTAAAACTAGCCTATTACTAATTAAACTTTGAGCATTCCATTGCACTATATGTAATGTATCCATAAAAAGGTTAAGGTGTTTTTTCTTAAAAGTGTTATCTAAAATTTCTCTAATGCTTTTAGAATTTTTGGCACATCAGGTTTTGAACATATTTCAAGCATTGCTTCAACTAATAAATTCATAAATTTGTCAGATTTAATTAAATTGGATATTTGAGTATCAATGTATTTTGAATTTAGCTGTGGAAATTGAGCTGCACTAAAAGATCAGAATATCTTGCATTTTTGCTTTTATTTTGTTTTCTTCTAGTTTTTGTTTTTAAGTGGACATGTGGTAGAAATTGCAATATGGTCACCGCCACAGGTAGCACGTTGAGTGGTTGGCTTTGCACATTGTTTAAAATTATGGATTCCTGTGCAAATTGGGGAAGGTTCAGTTGTTTTACAAAATTTAATAATTTGGTGGAATTTCATGCACTTCAGGCACTGTTTAACAGGAGGAACATAAACTCCTACCTCATGTCTCCAGTGGTCTAAAGTAACATACTCGGGGAGCTGCGTTGAAGCAAATGTAACAGCAACTGTCTGTGTTGGAAGAAAGGAAACGACACCTTGAGCGTCTTTTACCCGTCGCATGAAACGTCTCACACTAATAACTTTTTTACTAGAAGCAATAAGCTGAAAGATTTTTATTGGAATAATCGCAAGGTACAGATGTGAGAACCCCAGTGGCTTCTGTTTCGGCAGCCGGTATTGAACCAACCATCCTCAATTCGTTTAGGAGCTTTTCGTTCTTAAGAAAAACATTAGCGTTATTAGGGAGGTCGAAAGTTATACCAATTTTGAATGCATTAATTGACCTCAGATGCATTACACCTGAAACACAATGTTTTCTGATGCCATTAGATATGGCCAACCTATCCTTATCTGTAATTTTAGTGTTATCTTCTTCGCGATTGAGGAAGACAATAAAATCTTTCTTCTGCGAGTTTTCGTCATAAAATCTGTTATAATTTCCTGCTTTATAAGGTGTGTACTTATCCTTTTCTCTTTTCTTCGCTAGTGGACGATCATTATTTTCAGCATCAGAATATGAAGTCGTCGATGATGATGAAGAAGGTAAGTCCTGATCTATTCCTTCTGTAAGAGACTCACCCGTAACTCGCGATCGTTTACGGCCGTTACGCCCCGTGCGCTTCCCCATTATGGGGAAACGCACTAACGTAATATGTACAAAACTAACACTATATAGACTATTTTACATAAGAAATATACAAAGAAATGTACAAATCTAGAATTTAAAACTAATTTACAAAATTTAATTTCAAAAGCGCGCCTATTCTTTTAACGTTCCCGCCAAAAAAACGTAGCACTTTTAATACTCGGGCAATACTATCAATTATACGTCAAAGGAAAATTGTTGCCATTTTTGTAGAAATAGAGATAAAGTTAAAAACTGATTAAATCCAAAATCACTAACATTACTATATACTTTACGTATTATAACGCAAACTTTTCAATAATATAGTAAAAAATAATAAATTTAAAACCCAGACGACATTCGTAAAAACACTAACCACATTTTGATTGGTTATTGCTTTCCCTACGTGATTAATAGCCAATCAGAACCCTGAGTGAAAATGATGAGTTTGTAAACGAAATCATATTTTTGATGAGTCATAGACTTTCGAGTGACACTCGTTTCCGGAATAGTTAAGGAGAACTCTGTGTCAAAATGATAAAAAAATTGTTTATGGCAAATTATTACAAAAAATAACATTTTATTAATTCTGTTTTGGTGTTACTTAAAAAGTGTAATAAATGTTAAACTGGTAATTGTGTAGTTCAGATTTGCTGGTTACATAGGTTTTTTTCCAGGAAAATATCATTATCTACTTTCCCGCCAA
Source organism: Grapholita molesta (assembly GCA_022674325.2). Classification (NCBI taxonomy): domain Eukaryota; kingdom Metazoa; phylum Arthropoda; class Insecta; order Lepidoptera; family Tortricidae; genus Grapholita; species Grapholita molesta. Next base: position 15,855,517 of record CP053138.2, on the reverse strand, counting down.
CTTTTTAAATTGATTCCACCGGAAATTCGTCTATAGATGCGTTTGTTTCCGAAAAGTGAACGTTTCACGAGTCAACAGCAACGTCTTTCGAGAAGTTATAGGCGCTGTTTGCGACATTTTTCTTTCTTTATCCGTCATCCAATGTTTTGTGTAATGAAATAACACGTTAGTTAGCGATTAATTTCGATCCTAGTGTTCATAGTCGTAATTAAGTAACCGCTAGATTACGATTAATTCTAATATGGGCGACGAAAGCCACCCGAAAACTCTCTACGTCGGTAATTTAGACGCGAGTGTCACAGAAGATTTTCTATGCGCGTTGTTCGGCCAAATAGGCGAAGTAAAAGGTTGTAAGATAATCCGTGAGCCCGGAAATGATCCTTATGCGTTCCTCGAGTTTACTAATCACTCTGCTGCGGCTACGGCCCTGGCCGCCATGAACAAGCGAGTGTTTTTGGATAAGGAGATGAAGGTTAACTGGGCGACGAGTCCTGGGAACCAGCCCAAGACCGACACTAGCAACCACCACCATATATTCGTCGGTGACCTGTCGCCGGAGATCGAAACGCACATACTTCGAGAGGCCTTCGCGCCCTTCGGTGAGATCTCAAACTGCCGGATAGTCCGCGACCCACAAACGCTCAAATCCAAGGGGTACGCGTTCGTTTCGTTTGTGAAGAAGGCTGATGCCGAAGCGGCGATCCAGGCAATGAATGGACAGTGGCTAGGGTCGAGGTCCATACGTACGAACTGGTCCACACGCAAGCCGCCGGCTAACAGGCCCAGCGAAGGCGCGCCGAGCAGCAAGCGAGCTAAGCAGCCCACATTTGACGAGGTGTACAATCAGAGCTCACCGACTAACACAACTGTTTACTGCGGGGGCTTCACCAGCAACATTATCACTGAGGAGTTGATGCAGAATACATTCTCACAGTATGGTCAAATACAGGATATTAGAGTATTCCGAGATAAAGGCTATGCGTTTATTAGGTTCACAACTAAAGAGGCGGCAGCACATGCTATCGAGGGCACACATAACACAGACATCAGTGGGCATGCTGTTAAATGTTTCTGGGGCAAAGAGAATGGAGGAACGGGAGAGAGCCAGGTAATTATCACAAACAGATTACTCAGATTTTATATTGCTGAAGGTAGGTAAAAATTATTGAAGGGCATGTCATTAACAAAGATGCATAATAAGTAGAATGTAATAACAATATTATTGCAAATTTACACATCTCATATTATGTGGTCATTTTTATTTTTAAGCCCATCTAAAGTAATGTTAATACAGACTGCTAAGCAATGGAATTCACTCCCTTAATCTGTATTCCCGGAAAAATATAATTTGGGTGTATTCATGGCAAGAGTGTAGTAATAGTTTGTTAATGAATGAGCATGCTACACTCTCAACCTTGTTGACACTTACCATCAGGTGTGACTGAGGTCAAATGCTGGTCAGTCTTGTATAAAAAAAAAGTTTATGTGTACTTGACTGTTTTGTGACAGAATGTATGTAGTGTTTGAAACTGTCAATTTTGTGCCAATAGTTGACCATCCACCAATAAAGCCACCAGAGTTGAATTGATTACAGAAACAACTATAAGGATTAGTGATTCGGCTTGGATTGTCAGTGTGAAAAACAGTAATTTCAAAATCTGCCTGTGATTACTTGCCATGTTGCATTCAGGATTTTAACGCTGCAACTATATATGTAGTTTAAATGAAAATGCAATTCTTTTTCTATGAAATGACTTTTACTCATACAAGAGAAATTTTCATTCTAACCCTGACAGGAGAATGGTATTGTGCCTAATTTGATAATTAATTAATGATAATGATGATTGCTTCATTGAAGCTAACTTTCAACAACAATGAACAGATGGATTATTGCAATTGTCTCTGTAGATCTTGACAATAAAGGTTTATCCAACTTTATTATATATAACTATAGTTTATACCTACTTTTAGGTAGTTAAAAAAAGGTAAACAATCTTGATATATGTTTTTTGATTGAAAATCACTTTAAAAATCAGTGACTATTACTTACAAAAGCAATTAATGTAAATAATCATATGTGATTCATAATTGTTACATACTTGTCATGATTTATTTTTCAAGTGATCTTCAATAAAAAGTCATGTCAAGATTCTTTCCCATTTTTTAACTACCTAAAAGTATAGACTAAGGTTTACTAGTTCTGCCTGCGACTAAGTCTCTGTAAAATCTATAACACATTAATGAGTACAGTGATATAAGTATCCTGTCTCAATTCCAATCTTTATCTATTAACACTAAGTTTTAATTTAAATGTGTGATAGAGTAACAAACATTCAAACATGTGCACACACTTTTACATTTATAATATTAGGATATGCCCAACACCTTGTTTTGATAGTATGACCGTTTTGGTTTACATAATATCCTTATGGCACTGGTCCCACCGTGAGATAGTAAGCTATGAGCTATCAGCTGTTTCAAGGGACAAAAGATAATCGCTCCCATGTAAATAAAAGAGAGAGATATATATTTATAGCTCATTGCCCGGCGATGAACTACGATCGCCCGGCTATGCCATATGTCTCTTTTATTTACACAGGATCGATTATCTTTTGTCCCTTGAAATAGGAAGCTCATAGCTTACTAACCCATGGGGGGACCAGTGCCTATACTATGTGGTTTAATTAAACCCCTGCTGCAAAAAGAGGGGTGTCATAAGTTTGACTGCTATATCTGTGTAGCACTTTTGTTCTCCAGCTGTGTGGCCCTTTAGTTCTTAAATGGACTGATCGATTTTAGGCATGGTTCTTAGACACATATGTGACATTATCTATGATAAGGGACCTTATTGTCGATGGCGCTTATGCCGTTGTTCAAGATGCCGCAATACAAACGCAACGCGGTTCGACGTAAGTGCCATCGACAATAAGGTCCCTTTTGCTAGATAATGTCACATATTATCAAAATTGGTTTCCCCATATGCATATTGTCAACTGACAAGTTTCTTAAAGGTATAATGTGTATATTTTTAACTTATTCAATGTTCTCGGTTATATACATTTTTAATTTATCATTATCAAGTACAAAGTTACATGACAGGATACAATTTATTTCATAATCTGTGCATTAAATTGCAGCCTTTGTAAATTTTCATTATGCATTTAAAAGAGTATTTTTATTGGAGGTATATTTCAATAAAAATACTATAACTTTATATTTATAGGGTAGGAAATTAAAAGTAATATAAATTGAAATTATAGCTAGTTTGGAGCCAAGGTGAAAGAGATACTCCAGCTAATATTATTAGACACGTAACACATAAATCCTGGCCTGTAGCCTTGTTGGTAGTGCCTACAGAACTGTGACCTAGCGGTAAGGGTTGATTCACACGTACCACAACCACACGACAACCACAACCACACCACAACCACAACCACACCACAACCACAACACGTGGTCGGGCGCATATTTTGTATTAGAAATAAACATTACAATTCACACGTACCACATTTTGCAGTCATTATCGACCACGTCTGTGGCAACGGCCAGCAACTACACAATTCACACGTAACCACTGCGTGACCACATTTTGACGCTGCGATGTGGTGTGGTTGTGGTTTTTCGCGGTAGCACAAAGAGTACAGCAGTATGTTTCAGTGCTGCGTTTTGCGTACTATGTTTTGTTTGACAGGCTGTTCTCAGCTGATTAAGACTATAAACAAGTCATGTCCCACGCGCATAACACAGTTGTATACATCACCGACAGTTCTGGCCTAGTGGGTAGTAATAGTACATTGTGTATTAAGGGCGGTAAACAAGAAATTAGGAAAGTGTTAAACTCAAGCCCGACGTCGAAGGCGAGGGCTGAATTAACACGAGTTCGTAATTTTTGTACCGCCCGGGCACACTCAATGTTTTTCATCACTCTTCATTCATAATTCATTTCATGGAACCTTTTTATATAGAGAGTTGCAGCAGCTGATTTGCATGAGCCAATATGGCGTATTGTATCCATAGATAAAGCTAATGTCGTACAAGCCACGTTCCGATACTACAGAAGCCGGTAAAAACCAACCAACCCTAGGGTGTAATTTAAGACTTACGGCCCGATTTTTTTACTTATAATAACATCCTTTACGAGAAAGTGTGATGAAAAATATAATAATGGCCCTGGCTATGAAAATGAACAGTTCTGAGTTCAAATCCCAGTAACGGCATTTATTTGTGTAAGGATCACTAGTATTTGTTCCTGAGTCATACGTATTTTCTATGTGTTCAAGTATGTGTATATTAAATATATCGTTGGCTGAGTCACAATTCAAGCTTCCTTATGGTCACCATGGGGCTCAGTCAATTTATTATGTATTTATTGATGACCATGCTCTTGTGTTTCCAGAACACACCGGGGACCCCGGCAGCTCCCCCCGCCATGGGTGCGCAGACACAGGGCTACCCCGGCTACCCGTACCAGCAGCAAGGCATGGGCTATTGGTATGCTCAGGTAAGTCAGATTCCACCGAGCAAGGAGTAGGGCTCCTGTTACCGTGATATACGCCGATCCGTAGCTACGGGTTCTTAAGCCCGGCGGTACTAAGATCACGAATTTGACGAACACGGCAAGGTACGTACCTCGTACCTACGTTCGCATCCGGATTCACGTGACACGCCATGATACGTAGCCCGTACCTGCGTCCGTGTGTGGAGCTTCGAGCTCGGTTTCGTTGGATACTTATCGCACGTTTCGTAATTTCGCCACGCCCGGGAGAAATATAAATAAGGACTATGTTTTATTGAATTGAGTTACTACTTAGTATATATTACGGGCGGACCGAATCGGCGTATTCTTAAGATACGTGAAGGCGTGATCACGCCTACACGGATTCACGTACACTAATTTCACGTAACCGAATGTCACGTGCGGAACGGACCAGAAAACCGTTGCCGTGATTCACGAAACCGGGCGCACGGCTACGGGTTCACGAATCACGGACACGACCGCGAGCCCTAGCAAGGAGTTGGGAGAGCCGATAAACGTGTCCGCCTAATAATGGCATTTCGGAGATAGATATTATAGATAATCTTTAGATAACCCAGATTTAGCGATAGTATTTATATTTTATTGTTATACTGGTAGGTGTCGTGTTTTCTGTGGAGGTTTAGATATTAGATACTAGCTTTTCCTCGCGACTTCGTCGGCCAGCCATGCGTCTTAAAAATATGGTTACATTTCAGCCGTATGCAGTCCACTGCTGGACATAGGCCTCCCACAAATATGACTTGTATCATCTTGGGGGTAGTTGCCATAGTCGCCACGCTTGGCGGGCGGGTTGGCGACCGTAGTAGCTGTAGATTGCTGCCCGTCCGTAGGATTTTTCCCTTTGTCGCTTTTTATGACACCCGCGGGAGGAGATGGGGTGGTGCTATTCTATATCGCACGGCACTTAAAATATGATTGCGGGATAAGAATTAGTCTATGTCCTTTCTCGTAGCTCAAACTCTCAATACCAAATTTTGTCCCAATTGGTTCAGCGGTTTAAGCGTGAAGACAACAGGCAGACAGAGAGAGTTACTTTCGCATTAATAATATTAGCATGGAATGCTATTTTTGTGTTAGAGTAGTAATGGAATTAACTTGATAGTCAATACAATACGTCACCATGGCAACGGTAGCCTGAGTTAAGGTTCGGCAAAACCGCTGCTTACACGCAGACGCTAAGGAATCGCAGTGACGTATCGTGTGCGGACTGTTTTTGTCGCATGCCCCCCACACCGCTACTCAAGCGAATTATAGCCAGTTTTTATTTCATGTTCTTCAAATCTTCGCAGATATACCGCAAATTGAGCTGCGTCACTAATGCCAGGATTTGTCCTGGGCACTAATTTTACGAAAGCCACTGCCATCTGACCTTCCAACCCTAACTAAACAAGGTCTTATTAGCAGAGCCCGGAAAATCCATAGCAAAACAAAACACTGTCGCAATCAAACTAGTGTTAGAAACATTTTTTTATCGACATCGATCGATGTCTTGTGGAATACTGATTCTCTGAAGTCTATTATTTTCAATGAGATTAATTACCTCTTTGTCACCAGACTACGGCCAAGCCAAAAAGTAAGGGTTATTACTTAATATGCAATATAAATAACGTTGATGATTACGTTGCGTTTTAGAAGTAATAACAATAAAACAAACCCTAACTTAACCACTTCTTTTGCCAAAAAACTCATTAGTACAAGCCGGGGTTTGAATCTGCGACTTAGTTAGCTAGGCCACCAGCCCTTCAGAATACGTCTGTTTATAACTGTGTTAATTAACCCTTTGAACGCCAAGAACCACTAAAGTGGTCGCGTGCTGTCGTGCCCGCCACGCCACCGACCATTATAGTGGCTACGGCGGACGCTGTCAAAGCAATTGTCCTGCTGACAGATAAGGTTTATATTTGTTCTTCACTAGTCGATGCGTAGGCGTACACGACAATTTTTTATGCGAGAGAAAATGCGTTCAAAAGTTTAAAGAGGGACGGTTAGTTTACCTCTGTCGCGCCAACCATATAGGGCTCATTCAAAAATCATGTGATCGTTATTGGCCTTGTTTTGAACCTTGGTGATATTTGGTGATCTTAACGCTACCCCCACCCCCCTCAAAATTTCGTTGTTCTGGGTTATGGGTTGACGACCGGTCTGGCCTAGTGGGTAGTGACCCTGCCTATGAAGCCGATGGTCCTGGGTTCGATTCCCAGTCAGGGCATTTATTTGTGATGAGCACAGATATTTGTTCCTGAGTCATGGGTGTTTTCTATGTACCTACAACACAAGCCTATAGAGCTTACCGTAGGGCTAGGTCGATTTGTGTCAGATTGTCCCGAAATATTTATTTATTTATTTATTATTTATTATGCTGTGTGAAAAAAAGTACACGTGATGTGATCTTGGACTCCCCCTCCCCCATCGCGATCAATCGTGATATTTCTTTGACCCCCCCCAAAACGATTACATGATTTTTGAATGAGCCCATACTAGCCGGCTGATTGCGCTAAAAATAAATCATAAATTTATATGCAAAGTTACCGCTTCAGCAAATTAATCACAATCACAATCGGAAACTAATTGATTTAACTTCAAGCAGTGTTATCACTAATTGCTATTCGAGGATTAACTGATTAAATATAATTTTAGCATCTCTCGTATGCGGTTATTTCGCGGAAAATCTAGAAAGGGGGGTCTTTAAAATGTCCAAAAATCATCATCATCATCATCATGTCAGCCGAAAGACGTCCACTGCTGGACATAGGCCTCCCCCAGAACGACCCAAGTAGACCGATCCTGCGCCTTCTACATCCAGCGGTATCCCGCGACTCTTAACTAGGTCGTCGGTCCACCTTGTGGGAGGCCTACCTACGCTGCGTCTTCCAGTTCGTGGTCGCCACTCCAGAACCTTTCCGCCCCAACGGCCATCGGTTCCGCGCGCAATGTGCCCCGCCCACTGCCACTTAGTTTGGCGATCCGGTGGGCTATATCGGTAACCTTGGTTCTACTGCGGATGAAATCATTCCTGATGCGATCACGCAGGGACGCTCCCAACATAGTCCTCTCCATTGCTCTTTAGGGGTCTTTAAAACGTCCATAAAATAATGTACGGAATTGCCCAAAACAGATTGTGTACAGCTAGCTAATGCTGACTATAGTTGATAGAATCCAAAGTACTCATAAAGTTTGGTACGGTCAGGGACCTTAATTGTTGAGCCATTTAGGGTTCACTTTACATTGGGCATTTCATACAGTAAGTATTAAACAAAATAATAGCTTGAACCGTAAGTGTCTCAACAATTAAAGTCGGTGACTTACATGTACTGTAAACCTAAAACAGATGATCATAAAACATTACAAGCAATGCCACGAAATTAATTCTTCCATACAAACTTGCGTTTATAATATTATTTAGATTATGTCCATCTGTCCAGTATCCACCGATGTCCACTGCTAGACATAGGCCTCTCCCATAAACCGCCACAGGGATCTTCAGCATACTGCACATCATCGGTCCATCTAGTTTGTGGATGTCCGGCACTGCGCTTTCCTATACGTGGTCGCCACAGACTGACCCAACGGCCAGTACCCTTACCATGAGTTGTGACATTGACGCATCTCGCTTGAACTATTTTAGTGCGAACGAAATGCACAGATAGTAAACTTGATCCTCATTATCGAAAACGTCAATGTCACAACTCATGGTAAGGGTACAGAACAGCTCTAATCTGTATCCAAATCGCGTTAGTTCCGCGTAACATAATTCCCAGTAGCATTTTTCGTCACTAGAGTTTTCATTCATGCATTCGGGTTTTTTATATTTTTGTTTTTATATGCAAATAAATAAAGTAATATATCGCTAAACAATGGGTAGGTTAGGTTTGCTAGGTAACTTTAGATGCCCGAAGGGCAGATCACCCAGAAATAGGAGCACCGCTTAGCGGGGCTCCGTCGACTTTTTATTTATTTATGACCAAGGTGGCAAACGAGCAGACGGGTCGCCTGATGGTAAGCAATTAGCGTCTCCCATGGGCACCCAGTGGAGTCCCAAGCGCGTTGCCGGCCTTTAAGAAAAGAATACGCTCTTTTCTTCAAGGTATGACTTGTACAGCGAACGAAAGATAATGTGATACAAAACCCGAATGTGTAGAAATTCAGGTGGGGAAAAATGCTAATGGTGACATGCAGGAATGAAAATAAACTCGTTGGGGAAAAATGGAACTGGGAATTATGCTACCAGGAACTAACGTGTTTGGAGTACAGATCTAGCTACTCAACGGCCATCGACTCCGGGCGACGTGGCCTACCCATCGCCACTTCCACAGTGCAATTCTTCAGCTATGTCGGCTACTTTGGTTCTGCAACGGATATCCTCATTTCTGATTCTATCACGTAGAGATCCGAGCATAGCTCTCCATTCCCCGCTGAGCCGAGCCGCCTGATGCCATTACTTAGTTTATTCAAATAGTAATAATGGAAAGTACCCTTATTAGTTTGCTAAGGCTTACATAATGACCTATAATCATTAGTTAATGACTAGTTAATGTGGTCGAAAGTACTAATGAACAGTTTTATACGATGTGTATGACGAAGGCGGTAAATGTTGTAATTTAAACAATTAGGTCTAAGGTTAATTGTCATTAAGGAGAAAGAAGTCGTTGGGATATTAGCAGTCTGTAATAATATGAGTGAATCAACTATTTGTTGGCAACAAAGAATAGTTGATTGAGCCATGTTATAATACATATGTATATTTATTTCTAATTATTATTATCAATCATTTTTTAATCAAAATCATCATTAAAAATTACATACCACCCAGCTAAAAAATATCCAAAAATTGTATGAAATTACTTTGCTCTCTTGTGAATAAAATGCAAATTCCTATCTGATTTTAAAGAACAAATGGACTTTTCGAGCTAGTGAGGCGAAAGTTAAATTTTTACCAACATTTATAGGAGAAGTCATACTAAGTACACGTAATATGTAAATTATCTCATTGAAACAGTGAACGGAAATAAAACATGGAAGCATTCTGTCCCTTCAATAATAGCACCACGTAAACTTTACCTGGGTGGGCGGGCTTAGCTTAATACTTTACCTGGGTGGGCGGGCTTAGCTTAGACTTCACCTGAGTCGACTTCAGTGCGATTCTATGACAGTGAGTGACGGATGCCAAAAATTGTATTTTAATACAATGTTTTAAAATACAATTACACTAGTTAAACATGCCCGCATGTGCAGTGAAGTGGTGCAAAAGCCATTCCAATAATTTTAAAGATAGTGGGATAAGTTTACACATGTACTTAAACGGATAATTTCACAGAAATATGCAAACTAATATTACGTCATTTTCTCTATGGGGATGATGTTATGCCAAATGAAGAACATTATTGTATTGTGTAACTGGATTTTAATATTTAGTGTGTGTATTGTAAGAGATAGGGAATGCAATACCCGTTCAAATCTGTAACCCGGGTATTACCCGACTTCAAGTATCAAAACCCGGGTACCCGGGTAATAACCGGGTTTCACCAAAATTGGGTCAAATGTTACTTTTTAGGCAACTAAAAACGACAGTACTAGTTTCAACAATTTAAACATCTATTAGTCGAAATCAACAATATAATAAGAAGTCAGAATTTTTAGCAATAAAAATAAATTATAATATCACAGTACTATAATTAAAAACCCCTTACACAGTACTAATTCAATTTGACCCGATATTGTCAATTAACGACGGCCAGTCACCATTGGAGGACGAGCAGCGTCCCTTAGAGCGGTGGAACCAAGTGTAGCGATTACGATTCGACATTAAACTGTGGTGATCTATGGTGGAGGCCCGAGTTCAGAAAAAGTTGTTAATAGTCTTAACATTCATGAAGCTAAGATAAGCGTATAAGCCAAGTTACGAGACGATTAAATTATTATTATAAGGCTTAAAGGAAACGCCAGAATAACCAAACGTATATTTTTGTTTCATAGTTAAGGTTAAGCCTAAATAGCCTACTAAATTTTTAGTAGGCTATTTAGGCTTAACCTTAACTATGAAACAAAAATATACGTTTGGTTATTCTGGCGTTTCCTCAAATTTTTAAATAGAATAATTAATAGGAAGTGTTGGTTATAAACATATTTAGTCAATAGTCATGCTTATTTTTTTTAAGTTAGTATAATAAAATTGATTTGACCAACCTGTCAGATTTTGTAAGAGTTATTTTGGCATATTATCCATGTAGTGTTTAAAATGTATTTAGAGGCCAAAATAAAATGTTATTTAAGATTAAAAGGTGTATTAGACCATTCTTTGACATTTCGTTCGCGTTTTTAAATATTTTTACCAATATTTCTTAATCTCGGGTAAACCCGGGTTCCATGTTGAAAACCCGGGTTTTACCCGACCATAAATTTGGACGGGTACCCGGGTACCCGGGTTGCATTCCCTAATAAGAGATTAGGTCGAAGGTACCGGGTTCAAAGCCGGGCCCTACTGAGCTTTTCGGAACTTATCATTTGGTATTTACGAGTCGTTTTTCAGTGAAGAAAAACGTAGTAAGGAAATTGGACCCAATCCCAATAAGGCTTAGTTTCCCCTCTGGGTTGAAAGGTTAGAAGGCAGTCACTTCCGGAAAAAACTATTACCACGCCAATCATGGGATTAGGTTGTGAAGCGAACCTCAGGTTCAATTGAGCCGTGGCAAAAAGCCAGGACAAACGCTAGGAGGATGACGATGGTTGTTACAAATCCCTAACTATTGATTGTATATTGAACTCAAAATTAATAATAATAATACTGTTTTCTTTTATTCAGTTTTCCTAAAGATCTATGGAAAAAATAAACAATTTGAGAGACAGGAAAAGAAGGAACAAAAGCAACAAAATTTTATTGTACTATTATACTGCTTAAGACGCTAACACTCACATTAAACAATAAAAAAAATATCACAGAAACACCGAGCACTTCTTCGGTCGACTGACAATAGTACTTAAAAGCATTTTGTCAGGTGGCAACAAGTTTAAACGCTTGGGTAAATACCCTTACTTATACAGAAGGTCCAACTCAGACCGAGGTGGATGCCCTGGATCGCAGGGTCCGACTACTAGTCACCACACATCGCCTGCTATACCCACGCTCGTCGGTTATGAGATTGTATATCCCACGGATGTGTGGAGGCCGCGGCTTTTTAAATGCCAAAAGTCTCCATAACCGTGAGGTGTGCAATCTCAGGAATTACTTGCTTAACCACGAATGTGGGATGCAGCGTGATGTGGTGGCAGTAGACAGGAACCTCACACCACTCTCCTTGGCAAGCACCGAGCACCGAGGACCGCAAGGCCGTATGGAAGAGTAAGGAGCTACATGGGCGGTTCTACAGGGCCCTAACGGGACCAGACGTATACCTGCCCGCGTCGGTGAACTGGCTACGATTTGGGGACCTCTTCGGAGAAACCAAGGGTTTTGCCTGTGCAATTGCGGATGAAGTTATCATGACGAATAACTACCAGAAGTATATCCTGAAGGACGGTACAGTCGACATTTAACGTAGGCGGAGTGAAATTTGGACAAAGTTTGAATATATAAAATGTAAAAAACAAAAATCTAAAAAAAATATGTGTGTATGTGAATATCAAGTCTATGTATCTGTCAATCAATCTGGTAAGTTTCATAAGGATTGGATATTTGATTTTGTAATTGTGGTAAATAACCAAGAACGCCGTCGTAAAACTGTATGTAAATTCTACAGTATACATCCCCTATGGCCGAAATCGAAGGTGGTGGAACATTTTGTACAAATGGGTGAGAGTCGAAGCACCATTTATAATATTTTAGCGTCTTTTACCTTAAAAACAACCACTGCTAGAAAGCCTGGTTCTGGAAATTATCCCAGCTTGAGCAAGTTTTCTGAGAGAGCTCGACTAAAGAAAATTACCGCCGGCCGTGTTGCTAAATCTTACAGAGAGCTCGGAAGAAAATTTAAATGTGACGGAAAAACTGTCAAAAAATATCTTGAAGACATGGGCATCGATAAGCGGTGTAGAAAATTTAAATCCACCGTCCTCCGAAAATCAAAAATCCACTCAGAAAATACGGCTGCGTAAATTGGGCAAAGAAATATTTTACGCCAAAAACAATGTGAGTTGCGTCATGGATGACGAGTCATATTTCACGTTAGATGGAAACTAGTGGCAAGGCAATTACTATTTTGAGAAGACCAATGGTCCAACTGATGAGAACGTGAAACATATTGAGCATACCAAGTTTCCTAAAAAAGTTTTGCTATGGCTTGCCATCAGGAACGCGGAATGTCCAAGGCGGTGTTCTTTGAATCAGGTTTAGCTGTGAACGCCGATCGCTACATAGAGCGTTGTTTGCCATTAGTGCGAGATTTCATAAATACGAGTAATAGAGGAGAAAATGCTGTGTTTTGGCCAGACTTAGCCTCAAGCTATTATTCCAAAAAAACACTTAGCAAAATGGCGGAGCTAAACACCCCATACGTACCGAAGACACCAAATCCACCTAATGTTCCGCAACTTCGCCCTATTGAAGATTTTTGGGCAAATCTGAAGAGGCGAGTATATTGCGATAATTTTCGGTCCAATAATGTGCAAAGCTTGATTCGTAAAATAAAATTGGAGTTGAATAAAATGCCCACATCTATGTTTTCGACAGCGATGGACAAAGTTCCTCAGAACTACCGTAAAGCATCTCGCATGGGAGTAAACTTTTTTTTACATTAATCATTATTAGGTACTTTATTATAAAAACATAACTATTTAAAAAAATAATGGTGTTTTTTTTATTTAAAACAACATTGCACTTTGTCCAAATTTCACTCCGCATACGTTATCGGGCATGCCGCCGTGCCGGAGAGTCACTCATATAATTTCCGGTTGTTCTCATCTTGCTAACGGCGAGTACTTGCACAGACACAACCTTGTAGCCAGGATTATACACCAGCGGCTTGCTCTTATGTATGAACTTGCGGACCACGAAGTTCTGCACTACAAGTACACACCTACGCCAGTTCTCGAAAATGGTCGTGCCACGCTCTATAGGGATCGATCTATTATCACGGAGAGGACTATTGTAGCCAATAAGCCTGATACCGTGTTGATAGATCGATCGCAGCGCCGGGCAATGTTCGTCGACATCACCGTCCCATGTGACGAGAACCTTGTGAAGGCCGAGAAGGACAAATCCAGCAAGTACTTAGACGGCTCACGAGGTAACCGCCATATGGGAAGTTGATTCGGCGATCATTGTACCGATAGTTGTTTTCGCGAACAGTCTCATAGCGAAGAATCTTTGAGAAACTCTCGCTACGTGGTTGTGGTTAGATCAAGGGTCAGATTCAGAAGGCAGTAATCCTGGACACGGCGCGTATAGTCCGGTTGTTCCTCTCTCTGCAGCCCTAACTACCGGCAGCTTAGGCCCTGCCCCGTTGCCGGCGGCACCTTAGGTTAGGTTTTTTTATAATCTGTTTATTGTTTTGATATTTTTTGGATGTATTTTTATATTCTACTTTTATAAAAATATTGTAAAAAACCTTACGTAAGAGATAAGATAAATAAACGATAAATAATATTTACCTGGGGTGCCCTTTCGGACAGGTGGGGCAGGTCCCCTGCCTCTAGCTTGCCTTAACCGGCCGTCCAGAGTGGGGTCGTTAGAGCTACGTTCTCGAGGGTAGATGTGGAAACCTAAGTGGCGAGTTGGCGATATGTTTTAAGTCCAGTGACACATCTCTACCCTTAGCCCTATGCACCGGTGTTACCCTTGAGACATATTTGATGTCGCTTTTTGTGGGGGTCCATCTCGCATAGGGCGAGTCACCATCTGCTGGAAATACAATTGTATACCATTTTATTAGGCAGAACTCCGGTTTTTTATATAATAGCCCAGTAGCTAATCCACCCTGTTCCATCCAATAGCCTCGTACATTCTAGATTCCATTAAGACTCAATAGTTATTACACCATGGCCGGTGCTGTCTCTGTGCGCGTCCCGTGATACGGACAGGGGCATCGGCGAAAATGAAAATAACGCATAAAAATACAATTTCAAATTACTATTTAAAATTATATTAGATTATAAAATATATTTTTTAATTTTACAACATTTTAATATATTTATTATTTGGTATTAGTTATTTGACTGTCACTTTAATGTATTGCATAAACCTATCCATGTCATCTGAGGGGCTATTGCTAATCACCTTGTTCGTTCGTTTGTCTCCATCGCTCTTGCATATAGGAACAATAGAGAGCTAAATAGACGAACGAATGAAAGATGAGGTTTAAAATAGGATCCCTGATGAAGTATGATTGGCGAATATCTCTGCTGCTGTCAAAAGCCTATTAGCCGAAATGTTGGTGCCCTTAGAGATTGGTAGTTATCGCCTAAATATGTGTTTCTTTTACACGTTATTATGTAGAACAGTGTAAAAGAGATGACTATAATTTCACTTAGTATTTTCGAATAAACGCTGTGTATATATAACGTCATATTTCAATGTGAGCGTATTTGTGTCTGTGTGATAATTGTCCCGATAATTTTAAAGGTAATGTTCGCGCATGCTGCTTCCATGTTTATTTCCGTTCACTGCATTGAAATGACTTTCTATTGTTAGCTAATTTGTATGTACAAGTGTAGTAGAAATAGTAACCTTTAAAAATATATATTACAACCATACATTTAACATTCACGGTTTTGCCATATAATTGCTAAGCAAAACGTTGGGATTTTTTTTACATTAATCCCCGTAAGATATTCTTTTATGTAAGTATTTACGTAGCATCCCGTCGCTATTCTTATGTATAGTCGTATGTCATCTAGTTAAATTTTTCAGTATATTGTGTAAGAATAGAAAAGGCTCGATACACCTAATAATAGGCGCAACGACGAGTGAAACGAGGAGGATCGTATTATGTACAATATATATAATAATAAATATTTCGGGACAATCTTACACAAATCGACCTAGTCCTATATATACAATTATATAAATAAATATTTTTAATATGGCCGACCGATTTATTTTTAAACGCAAAATTCGCGGCAATACGAATTCTGCCGATATATATCCTCGATTCAAAGCTCTTTATTTTTTACGCTCTTTCATTTGAGTAAGATTACATTCGGGTCTACCGGTCCCCCTCGACGGAATTATTATTTATTTATAATTTATATTTGACCACCCGAAATAAATGCCTTTTGCGATGTTTTCTTACCTGAACTGTGTCATTTCAATAATCTGGAATTGCATACGAAAATGAATTAAATGCTAGGCGGTTTATTTGTAGTTCTTTGTTAGAGTCATGAATGCTTGTCTATTTAGTATATATAAAATATTGTACTGTTTCAGGGCTACCCGGCGATACAGGGGTACATGGCGCCCGGCTATTATCAACAATACGCCACCGCCTATAGCAATCCTCAGGCTGCAGCTGCAGGTAATGCATTCTATTTCTCAAAACCAGAACCTGATGACTCAGGAACCATTTGGACCCGGGTATGTCCTTAAACTACGTCCAACAATGAGAGGTAGGGCACAGCGAAGTACCATCACGCTTGAATCTGGAGCAGTTCAACTGGAGAAGTACCTCCTCCTTACAGAAGACCACAGCTATAATAGTACTGCTAGCTATCTGGTATGTAGTGTTGTGTTCCTGATGGTGAGTAAGGTTCCCAGAGCTCCAACCCCCTTAAAGGCCGGCAACGCGCATGTGACCTCTCCCAGGAACAGACTCAGTTACGCATAAATGTTGTAATATGGTTGCATTTCGAATTTTTAAGTTAAACGTTTCGGCAACTTAGTAGAGTGGTTAGTTGGTATTCTGGAGTTGACGAGTTCGAGCCTCGTCTTAAGTAGTGGTTTTTTGATCTTCCCTTATTTCCAAGCATAATGTTGCTATATCTCAAGTTCCTGCTTAACCCATATTAATTTAAAATAATTGGTACTGTTATTTTATACAAACTTGTTGTCTATTGGTTAGCACTATATATGTAAGTTTTTATAATATATACTTTTGCGATTTTGTGTCAGTCGCCATCAAATATATCAAAGTAGTTAAGGCATTCAAAAATATTGGAACATGCACTTTATTGCCTTGATCATAGAGGCGTCGATATTTGTGATTAGTTGACGACCTCCATAATTCCGAGATATCTGGTGGCAAATGTACAATTCACTGCAAAACTTGTAATGAATAAAAGTAGTATGTTAATAGTTATTTGATACACAAGGGAGCAAAGTTAGTGTGTACTTTCTCGTGCTAATATTGAAATCTGAGCTAGGGAAAGATTTTATAATTGAATCATGAGTATAGTGACTGGCTCAGAGAGTGGAATCCTGACTATTGGGAGGGTTTCAAAGCACGAGAGGGGAACACACTTTGCTATTGAGTGCAACATAAAATTTTTCATGTCACTACCGCGGAAAAAAATAACTTTAACGTAAATTTAAAGATATAATCAAAATTATTACTTAAAAACATTAAATAAAAGAACATCCAACTAGCTAACATCAAAAATACATTAGTAATAAATAATTTGTATGAAATTACTTTGCACACTTGTGAATAAAATACAATATTGTTATTTGTTTAAAAAAAAATAGTTTTTTCCGAGCTAGTGAGGTGAAATAGTATATTTTGATCCGACGAGGGTGAAAGTCGGAGTCCGAGTGAAACAAGGGTGACTATTACCCGAGTCTTAAATAAGTTTTCCTAACTAGTGCGTAAAAAGTGCACATTGCGCATGCTTCGCCTGCGTAAATTTTACTTTTTAAGGCACTTGTTATGAAAAAGAAAAATTGGGTTCGATTCACGTGTGAAAACTTATTTAAGACTCGGGTGATTGTCACCCTCGTTTCACTCGGGCTCCAACTTTCACCCTCGTCGAAAAAAATGTTTTTTTTTTTTTTCAATTGTATCGAAATGTACTATTTTACATGTGTATCGAACCCGATTTTTTATAACAAGTGCCTTGAAAAGTAAAATTTACACACAAAGTGCATTTTTTACGAACAAGTTAGCAAAACAATGTATTGTATGTTAACCTACGTGTTGTGTGCACCAGCCGGCTACCGCATGGCCCCGCCGGGCGGCTGGGGCGCCGGCGCGCCGCCGCTGCTGTACCAGCCCGTGCCGCCCGCGCCCGGCCCCGCCTACCCCTCGCAGTAGCCGCGCCGTGTGTCGTCGTGTCGCCACCCGGCCTCGTCCGCCACCACCACCACCGCCGCCGCCCCGACCTGGACGTGAGCGCCTCTACACAAAATACCCTTCGAAACTTTATTTATGTCAATTTTGTAGTTTTTCTACTCGGAATCGCGAGCAATATAGGAAAAAAATGTCCCAATATACCGTCTTCCATATATTTGGTAACCCAGAAAAAAACAAAATATATGGAAATTTGTATTACAATTTTTTATCTATTAAAATAGAAGTCTCGTAATTCGGAGTAGAAATAACATATATTTTCCACAAAACAACGTAAAATGAAAATTTTGTCGCGCGCCCACATTAAAAATATCATATTTATTGGACTTCGGATCGTTATACCACTTGTCATAGTCGCGCCCTTGGAGCGTAAGTCATCTGTGCGGTTTGTACGTCGCGTGAAAAAAGGCCCCACAGGCTGAATAACGCTCAAATTATTACATTAGTTGAGACGCTGCTGTATGAGAAATTAAAAAATATCATTATCTCGTTCCAGCAGTGTCCGTTAATGTATAAACTTTGAGCTAATAGACATTTAACGGTTAAGCATCGCGGTAAACATTCGCGTAACCATTGATAGGCTTTATGGTCTAGGCATTAAAGGTTACAATTGGTTATGAAATAGTGTTAAGTTGAGCGCCCTTGGTGTCCAAATATGACGACATATGTTCCCTGCTCAAACCAAGAATATCTTAACCTAGAAATACATTTTTACCCTTTTACTTGTGATACATCAGACCGTCATTTATCCTAACCCAACACTAGATTAAACAGAATTTTCGCAATATTTCTCCTACCGGATCAATATTATAAGTGCCTGAGATAGATATAAACTGGACTGATCCAATTCTGAGAAATGAGGCTGCAAACAGAGATATGTCGTTCCCGAAATGGTGAAGTTTACCATTCGGGATTAATCCTTAGGGATATTCGGACATCTCTGTAAACAATTCAGTATAATATATGGCTTGAATTATTATACATTTTGCGCAAAACCTTTTTTTCCAAATATTACATACAAAGTTTCTTGCCAGGACAATAATTGTCAAATGTTTTTAATGCATTTTGACTTAACTTTTACATAACTAATGGGCCTTGAGTATCACTAATCACCAATTTTACCATACAATCAATTCCATAGGTTTATCTGAATTTCTCATTATATTATATTCTCTGGTTAAGTATCTGAATGTTACCATTTCTTTTTATATACACATCTGGGTTATGAAGAAACAAGCCCAGTCAATTGGTTTAATAGGACTAGACTTGCAGGATTATTTTTAATTATTACAGTCCCAATATAATTAAAACTGTTGTGAACCATGTTACTACTTAGTTTCAGATGCATAAACTCACTCACTTTTCACTTTTAATCTGAATTAATGATACAAATCAATAAGGTTCGCGTCTTTTCTGTGGACATTGTGAAACTTATAATATTTACTTATAAATATTTGATATATGAATTATTGTAAAACTTACCTAACACTATACCACAAAAACAACGTAAGCCGTTAACTATTGCACAGAAAAGACGATCTTTGTTTAATCAATTTGTATGACCATAACATCAGGCGTATAGTACAGTCAGCAACAGTGGCTAAGCATTTGAGGTGTTCAAAATGAGGTCAACACATCTCTATTCAAGAATAAGAGCGCGTGTAGGTCATTTTGAACACTTCAAACGTTCAGCCACTTTTGCTGCTGACTGGTGAGTGTTGGACCAATTTCAACTTTACGGCGGGTTAGGATATGCGTTTGATAGAAATACCAAAACAGAAGGAAACTCAAAAGTTACTGGAGTACTCAAACTGTTATACTAATTAGACACCTAAACGTGGGTACTGTGACAAGCATATAGTAAAGATCTCAATGCAAAGTTGCGCGCTTATGGTTAGCTAAACCGGTAATTTATGCACGGTAATACCGGATATGCATGCTATACCGGTATTGAATGCCTAGTCTATACGAGTGAATCAACTATTTGTTGTTATTCTGTCCCATCAGCCAGGGGACAACTGAAGCATAGTTACAAGAAATGTAAACCTTCCTACTGACGAGCTTGGTAGGTGACCCATTATGGAAGAGACATAGCTTCTACAATATATGTTTTGTGTATTTAGATGCAATTAAACTGAGTGACCCAGGGAAGCGTAGCCATGGCAATGGGGGACAAAGAATAGTTGATTAACCCTTTATAAGGCAGAGGCGATATATCGACCACATATGCTCAGTTGCAAATTCAACCATACTCTTTATTAATTGTATAAAAGCGGGTAACTCACGTTTTATAAGTCGAATATTGCTCGACATGTTTCACTCCGTAACGAGGAGCATAATCATGTCGAGCAATGTTCGACTTATAAAACGTGAGTTACCCACTTTTATACAATTAATATGTTTCAATCTCACGATAGTTTTGTGTTTAAAATTGCATACTCTATAGTCTATATTATGGCACAATCTCGGTTGTACTTGTTGAAAATTGAACTTGCTCTTAGGCTTTGAAATGTATAGGCTTGCGATAGCTGCAACGACTGCGATACCATGTCTCATTCAATGGGGCCTTATAAAGGGTTAAGTGTTTTGTAACGATCACGGAATCTGCTTTGTATCGATATTTATCAGCTATTTGATTTTTACTAATTCCAGCTTTTCTTTACACTCCATATCGATCTGACCACGGTAGTTCTAAATGGAAAGACATTTTAGGTTCATATATTTTCGACAGTAGTTTACTGTCCGCTATTTAAATAAGAGGGATGTATATATAGTTACATATGTCCGATGCATGCCTGCAAATGAACGGTCACTTTGGCAATGCCAATTAGTGTTTCGTCACTATTTTGAAAAAATCTCCTGACACAGATGCTGAAACGCATTAACTCTGTACTCGTCCCATGTAGTTACGTCATTTTTCTTTTGATTGAATGTGTTGCGAGGTTTTTTTAAAGTAGCGACGATATGTAGAAATACAATTGTATTTTATACGGAAAAATGTATCATACGTATCGGCAATAAGGTACATGTAATTATTAAAGTTATTTAAGGCGGTTTACACACTGACGCCTCGAGCTGCCGTCGGCTAGCCCAGCTACATGAAACGACAGTTGTTCACTCGCTACGTACAGTCGGAATCAGATATATCGAAGCTGTAAAAGTAGTCACAAATATCTGAACAACGCGATGTCAAGGCGATGAAATGCATGTTCAGATATTTGTGACCACCTCCACAGCTCCGATATATCTGATGGCGACTGTACGAGTCAGTGTGTCTTTTATTATATAATAATTTTCTACAATTGCCGCGGCATGTTTAAGTGTCAGTGTGTGAGTCGTCTAAAGGTGTCGCACGCCATGAATAGTCACTTTCTATACCTGCCTCTTTAATTTGATAACTATCATGTAGTTTGGCACGGGGTATAGAAATGAGCTAGTTTTGATTTAATGTGCTGTTTATATTAGAGCCCGAGGCATGCCGAGAAAATAAATAGAATTGTAATATTTTCTACGCGACGTAATTAAGGGTTCTATCTAAGATCATTATTTAGTATGACTCAGCGATTCTGTATTTTATAGGACTATTCTTTAGATGTATTTGTTTTTGGAATGATTATTGACAGAGGTTGCAAATTGTTGATGTCATTGTGGACTGACGGCCTATCCTTCTTGGTTATCGTAGAACCGTGTCCAGATATTGACACTCCGGAAACTGCACAAAACCGTACATAGAGGGCCAGTGGTCTGTGGTCATGGTAAAGTGGTCTATGCCAGTAAAGCTATGTCTACATACGCGCAGAGGATTTTTTATTTGGATAATGTTTTGTAGTTTCACATTCTTCAATTTAATTATCATGTTTTATTTGAGTTTTTGGAAATACTCGAGTTTCTCAGACTTGTGTAAACTTTTGTAAATATGAATGAGAGAAACGCTCTGGTGTGTTTACATTCACACTAATCGCTGTGTTGAGCTCGCACGATCTCTGGCACGCCCACTGGCAAGGCGACTGGCACGGCCACTGGCACGGTACGCATTAGTATCTCATCCGATACTGGCCAAAATTCCTGTACATTTTGTACTTCGAGTAGAATAGCAAGCGGCGCTCGGCGTTGGCACCTACATAGATAGGACATAACGAAATAAAATATAAATTTTTAAAAAACGTTATAAATCAAGTATCATAAAACATGCATAGACAATATCTATACGAAACGCGTTGTCATACTGGGACACACTAGCGACATCTATCACGAACAGCAATAACTGCTCGCTGTTACTCAAAATGTATCAATAGATGGCGCTGTTCCCCACAGTACCGAAAGAGAAATTTAAAGGAATGCAACTTTGTATATACGTTGTCCATGCATAATTTCTATGATTCTTGTTATAAATGTATGGCGGGGTACTCGTGTACATAAGTTGATATTTATTGCGGCCCCCGCTCACCAGACCGTATTTATAAGCTCGGCACATGTTGTTTTGTTTGACGAATTGTTATGATTTATTGTGTACACTGGTAAGTCAATAAAGCAGTGGGTCTGGTAACATGGGTGTTTGATTTGACGTAATCTTGTAGCCGTATTATGTTGATTCCTGGGGCCCGATGGCCTCTGATGGCTCGGGAGTATGGCGCTTTTGGAAATTAAAAATCAAAAAATTTCTTAGTTCTGGAAAGTATTCCGAGAGAGTGTTTCATGCTCCCGTGCTTGAAGTAAAGCCACATTCGGGAATGAGAAATTATTGTAAATTCTTTATTAGAGGTCATTTTGTAAAAGGAAAATAAATAGTTTAAGTTTATTACAATTGTCGATTATTGTTGTTATTGAAACAATGATGAACTCCTCATTTCCTGGCGCACTGGTAACAGCGCCATATTGTTTGATCATCTTCCATGTCTCTTATTCAGTCACCATCAGATATATCGGAGCTGTGGAGGTGGTCACAAATATCGGAACAACGCCTCTATTGTCAAGGCGGTAAAGTGCATATGACTACCACCACAGCTCCGATATATCTGATGCCGACTGTACCATATACCTTATTCGACGCATATTGCGAAAATGTTTTCAATCGTCAGGTGACAACCAAAACTCACTGCTACTCATTACTACCACAAGTTAATAGCCATAGTGAATCATATCAATATCTAAATAAGGTGGATTTTTGTTTAAAATTTTATTAGATAATGTAATGTCCAGTCCACGACCAATAATAATCCGCAACGCAGGCTTCGTCAGAAAATACAACACAAACAAATACAAAAAAAAACATCAGCAACAGGCTTCGTCACACACTAGAAACTAATAGCTATAAATTAAATAATGTCCTCTAAATCGCTACCCAGGGTGCCCAGAAGGCTGGCCGCATTACCACGTTGAATGGCGATGCTCATTCGCTGCGCGAAATACTGACCAGCCCTCCGGTCGCCTGAAGCATCTACCAGCCGCGAAGCCAACTCCTTATAGACGTGACGCGCGCTCGGCCCCTACAATCCTAGCGTTTTTGTTTAATATTTTTTTTAGTAGTTAGTGAGTTTTGGTTATCATTATCACCTGACGAAATTTTAAATACTAAATGTTAAGATTTCACTTCGTCACGCTCAGAAGAATAAAGAAAACGTTCACAATAAAACATGATAAACGCTATCGCCAATAACTGGTTACTGTATATTGAAAATGAATTCTGTTTTCCTATAATTAGAACACAATTTTCTAATAGGTTTTCAAAAACTGTCCAGGTTCTGTTTATATGTAAACAGAAGTCATTTTCAGTATTAGATTCTGAGTAAAATGAATTCAAAGCCTAAATCCTGGAACGTACAGATTATAGAAAAAAACATGTGAAAAATTATGCGTTATTTCACTCAAATATGAAAACATCACTAGGGCCATCTAATCTCGATATTTCCTATATGGACATTCCGGAATCCATACAAACTTATCACATTGGTATCACATACCCTATGCGCCACTACCCTAAAAAGGTAAAATAGTACTTTTAAACAAAATTTATATTTTAAATACAAAACTATCTTGTTTAAACATATTATTAATTGTATTGTATTTTTCTCATTGTAGAAGTATTTGTGTAGGTGCGGGTAACTCACGCTTATAAATCGAATAAGTCTTATAACGCCAATCAGCCAACGGGAACGCCTAATGAAGCTCCTCGTTACGGAGTAAAACATCATCATACTTTTAAGAGTCGGGCTCTTGTCGGTGTAGCTATGTAGTCTCCATTTCTGCCGGTCCGAGGCAACTCTTGAAATCATATTTAGCCTTTTGTCGATAGGAAAATGGGTTTACGCATCCCCCCCGGGGCACAGTATCGAAATGAAGAAAAAATGGACATTCGCATTTTTTTTCCAAAAATCCTATTTAAAAAAATGTTTTTCGGTTGGAGATGATGTAAGGAATAAAAAATGTTATATAATTTTTTTCAAAATAAGGCTTATTTTAAGCAGAAAAAAATTAAATGTGTTTTTTTTTTATATGAAACTGAAAAATAGATATCTTATTGTAAGAAAACCGAAACCGATCCAGCTTTCAAACCTTTAGAATATCATTGTCCTACTTTAGGACAGTGGAAAATAGTAAACAGTTTATCTCAGTAGGTGCCCGTTTTTTTTTATAAATGCGAATGTCCATTTTTTATTCATTTCGATCCACTGTGCGGGGTAGGCCCATGATGGTAGTGAGGGGGTATGTGGGACTCGCTGAAACATATTCTACCTATAAAACGTGAGTTACCCGCTAAGATTTATGTTCCCGGACAATTGTTTTCAATCATAACCCAACGAGGCGATGTACTGCTCGGTGGCGACGTGGAGGTCATACACAGCTCGGTTGAACGTGTCGTCGGACTCCTCGGGCTTCCGTCTCTGCACCCCCGCGGCCTGCCACGCTTTGCTCTCGGCTTTCGCTTTCTAGGCAAGGTAAGAAAAAATCAAAATATATTTATTAGGAATCTCTGACAAGTTAAATAATATTTAACTTGTCAGAGATTCCTAATATTCTTGGTAAGTGGGCCATTTCGCTTTCAGGGACACCCAATTACCTTATTGTCAAATAAAAGTTAAGTCAGTGGTCAGTTTAGTGACGACAATTAAGCTTGAAATATTTATGTAAATCATCTTTATTCGCATTTTTCTATTACAATAACACGTATTATTTATGGATTAAACATAAAACAGTAGATTATATTGAAATTTAAAGCTTAATTGTCGTCACTAAACTGACCACTGATTTAACTTTTATTTGACAATTAAGTTAATTGGATGTCCCTGAAAGTGAAATTACCCAAGTATGAAAATACTTGTGTTAGAAGATACCGCTCCTAAGGTAAGATTCATTTAAAATATAGATGTCGCTCGCGACGATAGTCTTATTTACTATGGAATTTGACACATAGACAGTCAACCTTTTCGGCGCCATGTCAAACGCAACGCTCACAGTCATCGAAATGTCATAACTGAAGAACTTTATGCGTGTGCACGTAGGTCTAATTTGCTCTGGCCGAGGACATATATAAATGTCGTTGGCGTGGAAGAGGTTAACTGTCCCATCATCCGAAAGACGTCCTATCATGGACTTAGTATAAAACAAAAACGAGGCACGATAATAATAATACCAAGATCAAGCAGCCATCCCGTCTTATTAACCTTTTAAACGCTTCCAAAATGTGATGTGTACGCCAACGTCTCGAATAGTGAAGAACGAATATAAACCATATCTGATTGCTTTGACAGTGTCCGCCATAGTAACTATAGTATTAGCGGTCTTGGCGTTCAAATGGTTAAACTTTCAGTAGGAATGACAGAGAAAGCTATTATCGTTCGTCCTTGTCATAGTTTCATATTGCTTACTACTAAAATGTCCTAAGTACAATATATTATAAACTTTGTCACCCACCAACGCGTATTTAAGGGGAACAGAGAAACAAACTTATAAATTCTTGAAATCGGTAGTAATAGTAAATTTAATAATTAACGATTATTACGCTACTACTCACGTTTATTTAGTCACTCGCGCGACATGATTCGGAGAACAGAGTGCGCGACGGGCCGGAGACGCGATCGGCGAACCGAACGGACACTCAGCACTCTTAGTGCTTGAAAATGGAGGCCTATGTTCTCCGAAACATGTCGCGCTAGTGACTAAATAAACGTGAGTAGTACCGTTTTAATCGTTAATTATTAAATATGTCTCACGTAAGTTTAAAATACAAATAGTAAATTTAGTCCTCAAGCATACGCGTGCTTTAGGGCCTTGCCTTCAATGCTGGACCATAGCCTCCCCCAAATGTTCCAAGAAGCTCAAAGGGCTGATAAGAACAGAATAAGTCGCTGTCATTTTGAAAGGATATCAAGTTAAAACTTACTTCTTTCCTTTCTTCGAGTATTTTCGCGCGATAAGAGTCCGATTCGTGTTTCTTTTCAAGTAATTCTGCAGGAGTTTTGTTGTATCTATAAAATAATACCAAAATCGAAACTTAACTTAAGACAGTAGGTACCTACAAGCTTTTATTGGTAGCTTATTAATTTTATTATGCAGTGATCTAACGCAGAATTGTGCAGCTAATGAAGAATTGATTGCTAAACCAGACAGCCCGGATCGCATGCGCCTTTTGGCTTTCTGTAAAGTCCAGCTACCACTTTACAAAACACAATTTAAGACCTACTACCGAACAAAATCATGCTCTAAGAGCAAACTTAATATGTCATTTTACTTCTTCTTTGTTGTCCTTATTTGTTACTGATCTATCACTAATCGATGATTTCGCCAATGTCAAGTAAACATTGGCGAAATCATCGATTGATGGAAGCCATATTTTAAAGCCTTTAGTATCATTTTTGTCACAATTATCAACTATCTACTCGGACTCTATCAGTTCACTACAACACAGAGGGTATAGAGCTTTCGGAAGTTCACTGCAGGTCAACTTGCCTCCCCCAGAGCTATCTTTAAACATGGGGTAGGTATTCAGTTCAAAGGGGTTTGGAGATCGCATCTTCCACCCCTCCAAGGGACGCTGCTTCAATTCTTTCGGTGGTTTCAAGTGGCAGTTTAACCTTTTCGGCGCCATGTCAAACGCAAAAGCTAACACTCACTCGCCATCGAAATATCACAGTTTTGACTTTATGCGTGTGCAAATAGGTCTAATTTACTATGCGGCCGAGGACATATATATACGTCTTTAGCGTGGCAAAGGTTAAGGACAGTATAGGTTAGGATGTGAATACGTGATTTACTTGTGTTTAAGCAGACAGTGTGCTAAATAGTGGATGGGGTTGTGAGGCTGCTGTTGGTACACGTCGTGGAGGGCATCAGGCAGAACACATCCGAACGAGTCCCACAGGTACTTCACCACGTCCGCGTTCAACGTTTCTGGAACAATCCAAGTATCGACCCATGATAAATACGACTCGTGCTTAACCGCTTCTGCCCGAGCACACTCAGCATTAAACCACGGGCGAGCTGCGCCACCAACAGCTACGTCGGAGTTTTTTTATATAAAAGACTGACCAGCGTTTGACCTTAGTCGCACCTGATGGAAAGTGAAGACGAGGTCGACGGTGTAGCACGCTGGTTCAGTAACAGCCTATTCACTCTTGCCTTGAAGAGACCCAAATTATATCTTTCCGGGAATACAGGCGAAGGGAGCGAATTCCATTTCTTAGCAGTCCGCATAAGAAAGGTAGTATAAGGAATGGAATATTCACAACGTTAGGATGAAACCGCTCCCCTCGCCTGGACGTCCGGTGATGGAACGGAGATGGCGGAATTAAATCGTGCAATTCCTGAGCACACTCTCCAAAATCTCCAAGTAGGGGGTATAATACTCCATACCCGCCGCAACACATCAGTGACAGCTGCTGCACAACTCGACGTTTCATCGCTATTGAAACAAGCTGGCTGCCAAGGATAGGATGCAAAGGGGTCCATATTAGCTCACATAAAATAATTTAGCATATTATTTTTCATAATAACGTTTTGTGGTCAGAATGTCATAATTTTTTTGGTTATAACTTTTTTTCATATACATTTTGACTACTAATAACATTGTTCATAACATAAAGATCAGTAGACAGATTTTTTAAATTCATAATATCATTTCAAACTTTTTATCGGGACTCATAACGATGTTTTAAATAAACTATTTTTTTTGACACCGAGTCGGGTGGGTTGTGAACGCTTCGCTCGGCGTCGTACCAACCGGTGACTCTGGCACAATATTTCGTTTTTGACAGCTATTATATTACTTAAAATCGTTATTTATAGAAAGTATATGATATTAGTATTATAGATATTTATATTGATTGACATTATTAACATGAATGACTCGGTGTTACGATACTTATGAGCAAAGACAAGTTATAGGTATGTAATGATCATTATGACATAAAATTTTATAAGAAACATTTTCGGACTTCCGATAATCGAAGTCGCAATTTTATGTGAACTTTAGCGCACCCGATGCAAAGAAATGCCGCATCTCATCCCAATCAGCTGACTTGTATCGCCACCCACGGCGCGTGCCCTTTTGGCTAAGGACAGAAAATTTGACTTACTTTTGATATCAACGGGTTGGGCATCTGGCAGTATTACATCGGCGGTGTGACCCTTAATGCTGGTTGCACACTCCTTCTTGGCGATCTCCGAGTGGCCGCAATCATGCGACACCTGAGTACATTATTAAAGCATAACTGATACTGGCTGACGATGATGATGATGACTACTGGCTTAAAAGTAATATTTACACCGTACTAGCACAGAAAGACCGTTTTTATTCTTTAAAAACAGACATCAATACTGCATATTAGCAGCGAAGTAATTTCATATTTTTATTTAGCTAAGTTGGATGTAATTTTCAAATATGATTTTTCAAACGTCACATAAGCATATATCCGCCGGAGATCCGTAGAATTGGGCTTATCTCATGATTTACACACACAATTTGGAGTACCTACTTCAATTGCTAATGTTTTAGAGCAGGGATGTCACAGATGTGACGCCGGAAGTGTATGTTCAAAACCAATCGGAAGTTCCGACTTAAGTACAATTTCCACCAAACAGCCGGCAACGGATCGGATCGGAAAGAAAACAAACGGAGGCGGCGACATCCGAACGTCACCGGCCGTATGTCGCCGCATACGATCGGGCGGTAACAGCCGGTCGCGGCCGGCAAGATGTCGACGTCGACGTTCGGCACCGTTGTTTGCGAACGTATCGTAGGAACAACCAATATGACTGAAGAAAAGACTCGGCCGATCCGGCCATGACGCGACGTCGACAGCCGAACGGTGCCGACGACAAACGAACGGCGCCGATCGCTTGCCGTGGAAAACGTCGACAAGCGAACGCAGCCGGTCACGTGTCACAGCGTACTTTCGGTTACGTTCACATGTCGCCGGTGACGGCCGTCGCCGGCCGGTTGTGCGCAGCATGATAATGTTGACTTTAAAGTAGTGCGTATATGATTCAGTATCGTTTAAACAGCATAAAATTCGTTTCGATCCGATCCGATGCCGGCTGTTTGGTGGAAATTGTACTTTAATGGAACCGGAACCGGAGCTCTGTAACATTCCTGTTATAGAGGTAGCATGTCCCTCGCATGCTCCGCTTCGGGTTGTCCACTCAGGCCCTAGAGTTAAATCTACCTTTTCCAGTAGTGTGTCATCGCCAAGTTTGTAGAGGCTCCTACATTCGTATACTTGGTAAATTTTCTCATCATTTCTTACAATATATCGACCGTGTTCATCGAGATAATCTGGGGTTTTGTGGTCAGGCTGAAAATTAAAATTGTCGTATGAATTCGTCATTTTTTATTATGAAAAAACGTCTGCTAGCGAATATCTTCGATATTTAAATCGAAAAATTTAACTCGAAACGGGACTCGAATCCACAACCACTCCGTCCATTCAGTGGTTGTGGGTTCGAGTCAAATTTATATATTTTTCTTTCGATTTAAATATCGAATATTATAGTCAGTCGATCAGTACGTAAAATAACATAAAAAATGGCTGTTACATACTAACGGACAGAAGGACATGTCGAAACTACCTATATAAGGGTTCCTTGTCTGGCATTTTGGCTAGAAAACCCCAAAAATATAACATACTTCATATAGGTAGGTAAAGTAAATAATGTAGCCCTATGAGTTATCAAGGATTAAGGGATGAATAAACGAATTCAGGACCAGGCCCGGTACCGCGAACATCGAAGTTCGAACACAAGAGTGACAGAGCATCTTTCTTTCAACAAGGGACAGAAACAATCGTTCGTTTACCAATATCGATTTTCGCGGTAGTGCCACAGTTACCTTCCAATATTTTCCTTCGCAATCCAAGTGGTAATTATTTAATTCGTGGTCAAAATGATAGACGAAGTGCCCGAACATGTCGATAGAATACTTCCCGATGTCATTGAAATACACTGTTCGTTCGTCGGTCGCACCTAGAAATAAGATAATTGAGTGTTAGCACATGATTGGCTCGACTGTATGTAGCGGCAAGATAGAGAAGCTACCCTATCCCTTTTTAATTAAAAAAAACCGGCCAAGAGCGTGTCGGGCCACGCTCAGTGTAGGGTTCCGTAGTTTTTCGTCCGTCACAGTAAGTGTTCCCACTTAAGTTTTAAAGATGGGCTATTTGTTACATTGTTGTTGACGTATTAATATTAAGTACAGAACCCTAAAAACGGGCCCACAAAGGACGCTGACAACTAAAGAAAGGGTTATAGATCCCAACTATACATGGAAAATTCGAAAAAATGTTGTCAATTTCAGTCCCACCACGAGTAGTAAGAAGGGGTTGTAACATGGAGTGATAACCAGCCAGCGTCATTTGAAGTCAATCAGTCAGTTTCAACCTAATGTATGGGCATGTATACTCCGACCCCATTATTCAGAAAGAATCTTAAAACCGCCATGTAGGATATGAGCGTTCCACATACAGCGACATCTATCGGCAAATTAAGTCAACTATGCGCGCGAGCTTAAAGTATCAGAGAGTGTAAGTTTCTTTTGACGTAAAAAATGTCTCGAATGCGTAAGTGATACTGATATAATATCCGCGGGGCTCAGATGTAGTGAAAAAAGTGTCCTTTCCTATCGTATTTTCTCGAAAATGTTCGTATTTGTCTTACTACTTCACTCACATTCAGTACCCATAAGACAACGGAGGGGACGGTCGCATTGGGCGATGGTGCAGATTCTTATTTACGGTTAAAACTAAACGCGAAATTATACATAAAACGGCGGCGCTTCCGCGAACAACGATATTCGTAAATTTCGGACGATTGTCTCTGTCACTCTTATCGCCTTAATTGGAGTAAAAGAGAAATGCTTGACATATACGAACTTCGATCTTCGCGGTACCGGGCCTAAAGTGAGGAAGTGTGTCTTGTCATTCAATAGAGATTTTGACAGCCATATCTTAGGGAATAAGGGCTAATTTATTTACAATTTGTTAGAAACTATCGCCTTAACGACATTAGTGCTGGAATAATATAAAGTACCTATTTTGCTCGCAAAAAAGCCTAAGATACATGCAATCCTGCGGCGCTTCCGTCTTTCTCGAGTGAAAGCAGAGATCATTTTACCAAAAACGCGTAAGATGTATGAAATCCTGCGGCGCTTACAGTTTTTTCGAGTTGATAAGTTTGTA
The DNA here is from genome assembly GCA_022674325.2 of Grapholita molesta. Classification (NCBI taxonomy): domain Eukaryota; kingdom Metazoa; phylum Arthropoda; class Insecta; order Lepidoptera; family Tortricidae; genus Grapholita; species Grapholita molesta. The sequence goes on along the minus strand of CP053138.2, from coordinate 15,824,102 downwards.
TGGGGGAAGAATATTTTCGTTTTTTAGTATATTATTCGATCTTTTTTCATACTTTCTCACCGTTTAAACCTTCCCTGAGCTACTACAAATATTTTAAGACCAAAATTAGCCAAATCGGTAAAGCCGTTCCCAAGTTATAGCGTGACCAAGAGAAATAGGGGTTCATTTTTATATATATAGATTTTTTTCAAAAACCATTGAATCTATCAAGTTCTAAATAATTTTCCTAGAAAGTTTATGTAAAGTTCTACTTTTGAGATTTTTTTCATATTTTTGAAACTTGTGGTTCAAAAGTTAGAGGACGCACTTTTTTTTACTTCTGGAGCGATTATTTCCGAAAATATTGACATTATCAAAAAATGATATTAGTAAACCCCTATTCATTTTTAAATACCTATCCAACAATATATCACACGTTAGGATTAGAATGAATAAAAAAAACACTCCCCACTTTACGTATAGGGGGGGTACCCTAAGAAAACATTTTTTTCCACTTTTTATTTTTGCACTTTGTCGGCGTGATTAATATACATATTACTTCCAAATTTCAGCTTTGTAGTGCTAAGGGTCACTGAGATTATCCGCGGACGGACGGACGGACGGACGGACAGACATGGCGAAACTATAAGGGTTCCTAGTTGACTACAGAACCCTAAAAAAGGCGGGTATAGTCAACCAATTTGATTTCTAGGCCACTTCGAACCTTGTCACAGAAATCTTTTGCGTCTTTGATAGAGATTTTCAGTGTGACAAGGAACCAAGTGACCTATAATTGAATTACCGATAAAGAGGCAAATGGAGGAACGAAGGAACAATGTGTTTTGCGGTAAAAATTACGATTTCTAGAAGTTCTAGTCTCTAATGCTGCCGCCACACATTCGCGAGTAGCGAGGCGAAATGCGAGCACAGCACGCATGTGTACGCGGACGTCTCGCTATTCCTCTCGTCCCTCGCATCATGTTTTTGTATAGACAAAGTCTCGTCGAACGTTTCGACGAATAGCCAGGCGAGTGACGAGCCAGCATGTCTAAACGCGGAGTAAAATTGGCAAGTTCGCTGTTGGAATATATGAATCCCATATTGACTTACTTCTAACAACCAAGAAGGTGGTCAACGCTTTAGCAGCCTTTACCAAAAGTTGCTTCAGCTCCACCTTGCGGGTGGCGAAGTTTGCTCCCATCTTCTGCCAGCACCAGTTTTTGGCACCTGGCAACTCTGTCGTCCTTTCAACAAACAAGAGTTTTGTACATTCATTTTAGACTCTAGGTTTAACACGATCCACAAAGGCTATCGATGCAGTTCCAAAAGATAGCTATCTGCAGGAAAATTGGAAGATTTGAGGAGAATGGTGTGGGAAGGCAGCCAAGACACCTGCAGCTCCAACTACAGAGAACCGGGCTGAATTACTGCAGCAGGCGATCGACAGCCTGCCTGATTCTAGCCGGGAGTTCCTACACTGCATCTATCTACATGTGGCAGTTCGCTACGCGCTGTGCTAGTAGCCGGTCCTAGCGTCTCAAGTTTTGCTGTAAAGTGGAATACACATGAACTACTACTGACAATCAAATTTTCGAAGTCTATTACAGCACCCGTATAACATGTCTGTATTTCTTAAAATTAACTATTATAAAGGTACTTGATGTAGCACGTGAAGCCTTCAAGATCTAACAAGGTCGATCCAAGTTCTTGTTAGAATCTCAAGAAGACTGCATGCAGAGTGAGGAACCGTCGTTTTGTAGACGAAATACTAATGAATGACGCATCATTGGTTTTTCGGATAAGTTCTTAATGGGAAGGCTACTTTATATATTCTACATAGCCTTTTGTTGGTTGTTGATTTATTTTTGTTTCTGTTGGCCGCTATATACTTCGGGGAGCTGAGAGAAACCATGCCAATGATGAAGTCTATACTATACTACTTTTCCTAACGTTCTTACATTCTAGAGTTATAAATCCCTTCTTCCTTATACGTCTTCTCCAACTCTGCCTTCAGCGTGTTCAAGTTGTTGGCGATGTGCTCAAACTCAGCATAGCGTTTCGTTATTATTTCCAATTTTTCCATGACCATCCAGATTGCGTCGTGGTTTCCCGAGTTTACCAACTCTGTACGGATCTTGTCGATGTCATTCCCTAGCTTTTGGAGAGAATGGTTCACGTATATAATACTTATTGCATTAAGGACAAGTCTTCGAAACAAAGAAGAACATTCTCTAATAGTACATTTTCGGAGAAGAGAAGGGGTCAAGGCAAGATCTCTTATATCTTTATTCCTACAAAAGTCTAAGAGACAAGTAGCCTAACCTTAATAAAGCCTATTTTTCTCTCCGGATTGGAACGTACGCAGTCATATGCCATTTTTTGAATTTCGGCTGGTTCAGGATGCACCTGGGAAAGTGCTAAGGTTTGGGAGAGCCACAACAAGTATGAACTAGGATATTAATTATAAAAATAAGAAACCTGTGTGGGCAGCGAGAAGGGACCTGGCGCTCAGTATGAAAAGCTTGAGGTTTTAACCTTTTAAGTACAAGTCTTCAGACCAGAACCTCTTACGCCCACGGTCTCTATAGTCAGTGAACTGACCTCAGCCAAGTGACACTCCTGGGAGTCACACCTCCGACGAGTGTACAGTAACTGTTCTTTATTCTTGTCATACAGTCTATTGATGAGATCGTTGACCCTAGCTTCGCGCGATTCCTCAAGTTGCCTCAGATTGTTTCGCTTGTGGTTGAGAATTTCCTTCAAACTCCCACCTATTTCTGGAAGCTGTTGGAATACAATTGTATTGAAGTATTTCGCTGCATTCTTAAATATTCTCTTGTTATACCTACCTATTGTTTATTACAGAACATAATTAGGTATAACAAGAGAATATTTGAAATGTGTACTAGTCGTAGGGAAGCCAAGAAGTTAAAAATGTTTATATGTCTTCCCCATCCGACTTTTTCTACTGAAGTACCGGGATACCCTATAGGGTTATGAAGAGTTATTTTAAGATATTTGCGATTTCTAAAAAAACGGGAAAATATCATGACAGATACTCTAACGAATCCTACTAATATTATAAATGTGAGAGTTTATGAAGATGTTTCGATGTTTGTTTCTCAAACCCACAATATTTTACATGGGCGTAGAATTGAGGCATAGTATACTTGATATCCTGATATTGTGTTCTTGTGGGATTTTTCGCAGAAGCTAGCATGGGATTAACAATAGGAAAGATACTAACATGATCAGCCAGCAACATCGAAAGGTAATCATACGCATAGAGAAAGACCTTTTCATTCAACTCCACAGAATTGGAGTACTGTTCTTTGGCGAGCGCCACCACTTTCTCATTGCGATCGAACTTCTCGACTTGTTGTTTCATCTCATGAAGGGTTGCCATGTGGTCTTTGAACTTCTTATTAAGGTCATCGTAAATCTGCGAGATGTCGTAGTCGTGTGTTGATTTAAAAAGTTATATCTCTCAATGAAGCCGTAATTGGAGTAAATGAGAAAGATGCACAAAATTAAAGAACTTCGAATTTCCTAATTTTAGGCCAGTTTCTGTATTGAATTTTCAAACTTAAGTCATTAGCAATAAAGGTGACCTAGATGTCCACTGTCCACTATTGGGTATTAGCATGTCAAGCACTAGTAAATACGTTGACCTTTCTTTACTTTCATTCAATTTTGTCACAACATTTTGGACAAATTCTTAGGGTTGTTTCACACGTACCACAACCACACGACAACCACAACCACACCACAACCACAACACGTGGTTGGGCGCATATTTTGTAAGCAATAAATAGTACAATTCACACGAACCACATTTTGCAGTCATTATCGACTACGTCTGTGGCAACGGCCAGCAACTACACAATTCACACGTAACCACTGCGTGACCACATTTTGACGCTGCGACGTGGTGTGGTTGTGGTCCGTGTGAAACAACCCTTAATGACAGACAGCATTTTCGATAATGTCGACACATTGGTTTTAGTATTGTAAGGAAAACCTACTTCTCTTATATTTCAGTTTGATACGTTATGGAACATAGCACGACAGAGCAGAACATAAAAGCTGGCGGCGAAGCGATAACAGCGTTCGACATACAACCCGGAGGACGCGGGATTAAACACCGGCTTGTACCAATGACTTTTTCAGAACTTATGTATGAAATATTATTACTTATTAGATTATTGCCACTCGATTTTCGGTAAAGAAAAACATTGCTAGGAAACCGGTCTAATCAGAAGGCAGTCGCTGTCGTCAAAGCTTGTGCCTACGTCAACTCCTGGGATGGGATGGGATTAATTGTCTAGGTTGTTGAACCCAGAATCCTATGGTCATGGTCGAGGGAGATGATGATGGAACATGTTTTCTGTTTACCGTACAGTGTGACTATGTTGAGCTATCGCATTCGATAGCTAGCCCTATATGGCTGTAAATATCTAGCAAATATACCTAGTTGGATGCTGAGACCTTATAGTATATGTGATTGGATCCAAAGGAATATCTTTAAAAGACCTAGACAGTAAATGTAGTCTTATAGTATGTGGAGAAGTCATATAGGTACTTACCTTCTGTTGCTGAGCGGATTCAACTGGCAAAAACTCTTTGTAAAAGTTCTCTTCATATTCTTGCCACAAATTAATAGTATTTGCCACTTCCAATAGTAGTAAATCTTTATTTAGGGCATCTTTGGCTTTGTAACAAAGATAGTCAGCTCGTTTAACAGCGAAATCCATAGTTTCTCTCCAGTAAACGATGAAACTCTTCACAATCCCCTTAATCTCATCATAATACGTATGATAGTACCCATCTTCGAATTTCACGGCGTCTATCAGTTTTACAAATCTGGCTACTTGTGGAATTAAACCGTCTTGTTTCACGGTGTTTATATGAACGAATCCTAACGCAACATTACTTACGCCAGCAATGAAATGTTTGTAATTATTCATTATCCCAAAAAATCCCTTTATATGTTTAAAAAATGTACAAAATTTTGTTTTTTTTTACATAATCTTGAAAAGGTCGATGGTGCTGTCTCCATACAGCCAACTTTATAAATAATTTATTAAAAATGTTATCAGCAGTAATCCCACAATAACACACATTAAGTTTGATTACTGTGACTTTTGAGGTATCCAGAAGAAACTTTAGAAAAGAGTGCTATGCTCAAATTATATTATTTAAATATAATATATTTTAATCTTACGAAAAACGTTTCAATCAGAATGCAAGCATAACGAAAAATGCCTCTGCATTATCCATTCACTCCTTTACTTTATGTAATTCATTCGTTCATTTCATTCACTTATATGACAGCTTGTCCAGCAGTTCATTTGACTCACTCACAGATGGACTCTGGAACAGAAATGTCATCTGTTATCAAAATTTTATCAAAAACACCTGAAATATGAATGATAACACGTGTTTATTAACAAGATTAAGAACCATATCCTCTAAATAGGATTCGTGCAGCAAGTCGGTGGTTGTAACTAATATCAAAACCAGGAAGTTACAATATTAATTCAATAATTCCGGCTATAAGGTAATCTCCATAATTTAATCGAACATACCTTACTCGCCCTTCTTTATCTAGTTCCAAAGATATATTTTTAATGCTTGATATTTGTAATAATGTTTACCACAGTAGCTCGTCCAGAGTTGGTATTTAATCAATTATTTATTGATGTTGCGGTATGTCCTTCAACTCATTCAAATTAGTTTGATTCTGTTATTTACATTAAGTTCTCGTATGAGACGTGACTGGAGTCACAAAGACATTGTTGCACACACGACTTTTATACAAGGTCTTCCAGAAAAATATTATAATCAAAACTTTGCAAGTACATTTGACCCAGTTAGAAGCAGTTTATGTAACTTGATATGTACTTAGTTATTTTTTCCATATAAACATGACCTTGTGTTGTTTTCGAAGGTGTCGGGATAAACAGAATGGCGTTCTGAGGTCGTTGTCCTGTTTACAATCATTCCATTACAAAAATAAAGCAAAATGGCGAGATATTTTGAAAATACAAGTACATTTAACTTCAGCTGGGATCAGGTGGCCTCTGGCTATTGGAAAAGATACCCTAATCCACAGAGGTAAGTCACATTTTCATTTGTATATTTCCAGTGTTGTATAGTTTTCTAGTTGTATTAGTGTTTGATCTGTGTTCTTTAGTAATAACTAGCTTTAACTTCCTCTGCCAGCCATGCCTGTCTTAAAGTATGGTTGTGGGATAAAAACTATCCTATATCCTTTCTCGTGGGTCAAACTCTCTCCATACCAAATTTAATCCCAATTAGTTTAAGTGTGAAGAATGTGCATCTAAATACACAAAACATGGATATTTGTAGAAGTTATATGTCCTTCATAATAGGTCACCTACCAAGCGCGTCAGTAGTTCACAGGGCCACATTTCTTGTAACAAACTATGCTTCAGTTGTCTCCTCGCTGATGGGACAGAATAACAACAAATAGTTTGTTCACTCTTAGATGGAGTAGTACCATTATGGAACTATTAGTCAGTGAATAAAGACTATTTGTATTTGTATGCATCAAGGGATATGAATCAATTGTGCATGAGTTACATGCCACTTGATGACTATTGACATTAATTGCAACACTGGAATTCATGTTTCTATATCTGCATTTATCACAACTAGACAGCAGTATATGTATTTAAAAAAATGTAAACTAAAGGATCACTAAGCAATACAACGGTATACTTACTTCCTTACTAATATTAAAAATGCGAAAGTAACTGTCTGTCTGTTACCTCTTCACGCTTAAACCGCTTAAATTGGCATGACATTTGGTATGGAGGGAGTTTGAGCTATGATATTAGATTATAGGACATAGAATAATCCAGAGACCGGAAAACCCCTTCATTTGATTAATCATATCGATAGGGTAGCCCTATAAAAGTCTTACCGTAACGATGTGGTTAGCCTATAATAGGGTTATCGATATGGAAACCATTATGGTTAGGCTTACCCAGGTTTCACAAGGTTACCGAGTTGGATGTGGTAAAAATAGCTTTAATGTTTAGTGCTTACCATTTCATAGGGTTAGCCTATGGGCGTCTCTTTTCCACATAGGCAGATAGTTCTACCTTTCTCATTTTCAATTAAACAGGAGCGGGTGGGAATTGTTTAAATGTAAGATACATAGTTATCCATGTTATTTCTTATTCATTTTAGTCACTAGAGCAGTCACTGCAGTGTCACAACGTCACGGTCTTAAATACGCTCGTTAAGTGCCGTAATAAAAAGCCACACGTCGTGGTCATAGAGTTTAAAGCGCTTAAACGCATTTGAAAAACACTTGATAGGGTAACCTTATTGACGGTTTTTGAATTTGGTAAGCGTAGCGTAGCGTAAACTAAGTCTATTAAATTGGTTAGCCTATCATCCGGGTAAGTCAATGATACGCTTACCAAACTGATAGGCTATTTAAAAACGAAATATATCGAAAACCCAGGGTAATACCCCTTATTTGGTAACCGGTTCCGGTCCCTGGGATAATCATACTTTAAAGATGGGCATGGCTGGCTAACAGAGTCGCGAGGAAAAGCTAGTAGTTTATAAATACATAATTACTAAGTTTTGTTAATAAAATAATATATTAATCTAGTTGCTAATGGCATTATTAATTATAACTTTTATTATATAATGTTGACTTGACATTGTCAACAATATAGTATAATCTGATAATTTTAAGCAGTATCGACATTATAATATTACATAATCATAGTGTTGATAAAGATTGTTTTCTATTTCTAGTGCTGAACAATCTTAGTTCAGATACCTATATGCATATGTTAAAGCTTACTAAGTAAGCAAACAAAGATATATTAATTTTTATTTTATTTTTCAATTTATAAATGCACTTATCATTGTCTAAAAATAAGTTTCTGTCAAAAATGTCCTTTTTGGTACAAGCTTTTATTGCCGAATGTTTTTTTGCACAATCGTCATCTACTCATCGAGAGGATTCTAACGAGCCTAAATCTTTATCTTGTGTATTTTAGGAGTTGCCTTTGCTACCTTCTGGTTCCAGCATCAGATCAGTGGTACCATAATATTGCATTGTCACGGATCTTACACAAGTGCGCTAAATTTCGAAATTGTCTACTAATATTATAAATGCGAAAGTAATTCTCTGTCTGTCACGTCTTCACGCTTAAACCGCTGAACTAATTAGGATGAAATGTGGTATGGAGAGACTTTGAGCTGCGAGAAAGGACATAGGATAAATTTTATCCCGCAACCATAATTATTTTAAAGACGGTCATGGATGACCGACGAAGTCGCGAGGACAAGCTAGTTAGATTATAATATATATTCTTGAAGATGTATAAGGTATTTAAAGGTCATTATCTAAATCATTAAAAAGATAAATTATTAGTGAAGCTAACGACTAGGGCTATTACTATGATGCTCTAAGAGAAAAACGGCTCTTAACAACAAAATCGTCTACTGCTACTTAAATTCGGTGACAATGCAATGTTATGGTACCGCACTCCTGATCTGATGCTGGAGTCAGAAGGTCATAGCAACTCCTAAAATACATAAGATAAATCCTTGTTAATTAGGCTCGTTAGAATTATAATAATAATTAAAAAAATATATAAAACTTAAGGTGCTGCTTCCGGTGTACGCGTCCGATGATAAAAACAGGGTCAACATTCGCTTAGTGTACCCCTTACATTTAATTAAATTGTCGAAAGGGCCTCTGCGCGTTGGCTCTATGCGGCTCCGCGTACGCCTCCCAAATGTCCGGAACACCATTGTTCCGTGTACGAGAAAAACAAATTATTTCTGTTTCAGCTCCCACGTCTTGTCAGAAGACACATACTGCAGGCAGGTGAGGGATGGGTGTCTGTACACTAAGAGGCTGCTCACGAAAACCAACAGAGTGCCCAAGTGGGGGGAGAGGTATGTATAAACACGTACACGTGCAGTCAGCAGCAAGTTGCTAAGCGTTTGAAGTGTTCAAAATGACCTACGCACGCTCTTATTCTCTTGACAATAGAGATGTGTTGACCTCATTTGAACACCTGAAACGCTTAGCAACTTCTGCTGCTGACTGTGCGTATTAGTTTTTATTCAGGATGGAATGTTGGCAACCGTGAGAATTACTACCCTATTGCCGAAATATTGGAACGGATCTAAAGCTACACATATGTTGTTAGAATCTGTGCGTGGGTACAGATTCTAAGGACATATGTGTAGCTTTAGACCTAAATGATCCTACCAAGGTCCGGAACAAGTAGATTCCTGTGTTTTTTTTTACTTCAACTAGTTAAGAGGAAATAAATTATAAATTATAATTATAAATATTAAATATAGTAGATTGCTTGACAAGGGCTAAAGTAGGCCATAGCACCAGGAGATGGTTATTTTCCCGAACGAAGTGAGAGAAAATAGTTCGAGGGGTAATATGGCGTTTAGACCCGAGTTATGCATACTAGTTTTCACTTCGATTGCGAGAAAATAAGATAAAATAACATTTCAACAATTAACAAATACAATTTTATTCACCCGCAATGAATTCTGAGTCAAAAATGTTTAATTTGGCAGTCTGTATTCACTGCTTTGATACAGATAGGATATATACGCCATGAATAAATGCCATAGACAACGTATAATTGGGGCTTCAAAGAGTTTGCCAACGATTTAAACTTTTTTTTAATGCTTGTGAAGTAGGAACTAAAAAGCACCTAATGCTTTGACAATTTGATTGCGTTTCCTCATTGGTCGATTTTAATATTGTGGTATTGTCTGATTGGTTGATACTTATTATACAAAGTTTTTTTAATGATTTCACATTTTTAAACAGTATTCGCACCAAAAACGAATCTAGAGTTGCGATTAACTTCGATATCTGTCGTGATTGGTGGATTTAATACAATGAAGTGTTCTGGTTGGTCAATTTAAAACGTTTTGTATATCATAAATATGTATACATATTTTCCCAAGAGGTTAAATGTATTACTTTAGTCCGCCTTGGCAAGCATAATATGACACACTTTTAGAGCATGAGAAGTGAAAAAAACTTTAAATATCTATCTATATAAATAAAAGAAAGTCGTGTTAGTTTCGGATTCTATAACTCGAGAACGGCTGAACCGATTTGGACGATTTTGGGTTCGTTGTGATCGTCTTGGCAAAAATTTTAGTAACATGCTTTAAAAAAGAAAAAAGACGGCATATACTTTCAGGCGGTACAAGGTTTGCCGGGACAGCTAGTTATTATATAAATTCGTTTTCACTGAATATAGGTATTAATTATTGCGTATTTGAACTAAACAAGAATGTAACTGACAAATATATGTGTAATTATATAGGAAAAGGGACCTTATTGTCGATGGCACTTACGTCGAATCGCGTTGCGTTTGTACAGTCAGCGTCATATAGTTGGTAGCATCCAAAGTACTCAAAGTTCGGAACACCATAGAATTAGTATGGTGTGCCGAACTATTTGAGTACTTTGAATGCTACGAACTATATGACGCTGACTATATTGTATCGTCTTGAACAACGACATAAGCGCCATCGACAATAAGGCCCCTTTTCATAGAAAACGTCGCATATGTGTATACAATGACAATGAAACTATGGCTGTATTTTAAAAGTGCGTAATTGTGGAGCATTGAAGGTAGTGGGTGTGTTTACATTATTTTTCTAAAGTTAAAACATGATAAGATAATCATTATCCGTATCCCTCTGTCTCATTTATCTGTACACCTTTATCTAAGATAACGAAATGGATGGTGCAGAATATTGCATTGTAATCTAGATTGAGAAATAAATGTGACATTATCTAGCAAAAGGGACCTTATTGTCGATGGCGCTTACGTCGAACCGCGTAGCGTTTGTATTGCGGTATCTTGAACAACGACGTAAGCGCCATCGACAACAAGGTCCCTTATCATAGATAGTGTCACAAATATGTTTGAGTACGAAGACGCACTCGTTATTATAGACTTTAATGTAATGGACATAAAGAACACATATCGATGTTTACATACTTCTAGTATATCAGAGAGAACCACCACCGACGTCCAGGCGAGGGGAGCGGTTTCATCCTTACGTTGTGAATATCCCATTCATACGCACGAAGCGATTCGCTTCTACCTTTCTAATGCGGACTGCTAAGGAATGGAATTCGCTCCCTTCGTGTGTATTCCCGGAAAGATATAATTTGGGTTTTTTCAAGGCAACCAGTGCTGTTACCGAACCAGCGTGCTACACCCTCAACCTCGTCGACACTTACCATCACGTGTGACTGAGGTCAAACGCTGGTCAGTCTTGTATAAAAAAAAGTTGATGTATCCTAACCAGTCTAACGTTACCAATTTTATATATTTTTGAAGCAGCTGTAAAAAAAACGCCAACAAGAAATCTTCAGAACTATTTATAACGAAGTATGGCCGAGCCTATTATAAGTTCTGTGTTCATAGAGAGTGCTAACTTGGAACTATATTTACATCACACTGGGCGGTAAGAGAGATTACCGCCCTAGAGCGGTAAATCTCACTATACATCCAGACGAAGACGTAAAACTATGTACGCACCACGGGCGGCAATAAAGAAGGCCTCAGATCGCGGGTATTTGGGGCCTCGCCGCCCTGGGTACGTAATATTTTTATTTTGTATTAAAAAAATATTCTTTGTTATAGGTTCTTCAACGCAAAATCAGTTAAAATCATCGAGGAAAGCATTGTAGACCCCGAAAAAAAGGTACTGGTCACATACACTAGGAATTTGGGATACACAAAAGTTATGGTAAGCCAATTTTTTTTATTTCTTGCTGTTTAAACTATATTGCACAAATGATAAAAAAAAATAAAAATGGCGGACTTAATGCCTACTGGCATTCTCTACCAGTCAACCATTTTTCTTTACCGTAAATTACATGCACAATATCTTAACCGCTAAGCCCAAACGGAAGAGAGTGAGTTGATATTCCGATGCGTTCATGTGTCAATCGGTGAATGAATGAATGATGGCACCAATGTTGGACACTTTAAGCTGACAGGCACCAATGATAGACACTTAGTTCTTAATTCAAAAACCATAACGTTATACATTTAATATGTACGGTCAGGGACTTTAATTGTTGAGCCATTTAGGGTTCACTTTAAATTGGGCATTTCATACAGTAAGTATTAAACAAAAGAAAATAGCTTGAACCTTAAGTGGCTCAACAATTAAAGTCTGTGACTGTACAGTCAACAACACTCCTAGCTATACATTGGTAGACCCTATTATATAAAGCATAAAGTCCACCGATGTACAGATAAGCGTGTTGCTGTGTATACCAACAAATGCACAACACTTGACTCTTTTGAAATCAGCACTAATGTTCATGATTGGTTCCTTGTCTGGCGTCGTCACCTTAATACCCTATGCCCGGAAAAGGGTTCAAATTGGTTTGTTTTTTTTTTTTCAGAGCGTAATAGAGCGCGTGGAGTACCGAAGCGCGGGCGCCGGCTCCACGATAGCGAAGCGCTCGGCGTGGATCGATTCGCAGGTGTTCGGGTTCTCGCGCGCCATTCGCGCGTTCGGCGTCGAGCGGTTTCGCAAGAATTGTTCGCAAATGGTAAGTTGATAGATGTAGGTAATAAGCAGACCTCGGACAGGGTGAGCTGTTTTAAGAGTTTGCATAATATGGACATACCTACGTAGTCATTCAATGGTAGATGTGATGTAATTGAACAACAAATGAAATTATTTTATTTAGATCTTTACATAACTAGCAAAACAAATTAATTGTATAGCAAGCCTCTTTAAATGATAAGCATATCCATATGAAAGTAAAATAATTGATATGATATTATACCTCTTTAGAAAGACAATAACTCTATTTAACGATGCCATATTTAACATTGAAATATCATGACAAAGTCATTCATGTCATTATTGTAATGTTCTGTTGTGTTATTTTAATTTGTGAGCAATTTGAGTTTGATAATAAAAAATAAATAATTAAGAATACAGATTATTCCGAATTTGAGTATGCCGAAATATAAAGTAAAAACAGTTCTTAGGTGGATTGAAAATGAACCTGAGATGACATTGTCCAGGTGTCGAATTTCTTTTGAGTATTTATTTAATTTAGTGATCTGAAATTACGTCATAGCTAGAAACCCAGACTTAGATCTGTTTAGGGACTATGCTGAAAAAAATTTTGAAGGAACAGATGTGGACGGTATTTTAATGTACAACATCACTCCGCTCACTTCAGTGGAAGTAGAAAGGTCTTTTTCTATCTATAAGTGGATATTAAACTCAAGAAGAAGTGGTTTGAAAAAAAAAATATACTTCTTTATTACAATAACCAATAACAAAGAAAAATTAGAATAAATAAATAATACTTACTCGTTTTGTACATAATGCAGTGTCATTTTAGTTTAATTATAATTAATGAATTCTTTTTAATATTTTATCTTCAGGTATATCTATATTAACATCTACACTTGACATTAATGACGTAAAAATGGCTCAGTCTGTCCGAGGTCTGGTAATAAGTGAATCTCAGGACATCTTTCTCTTTTACTCCAATTTAATGCGTCATGCTTGTTTGCCACCGTCGTTGCATATAAATAAAAATCCGAAAAACTCATTGGGTCGAGCCGGGGTATGAACCTGCGGCTTAGAGCGTAGAGCGTAGAGGACACTGACATAAAGAAATAGACTCCTACACGCGAATAAATTATGTACAAAAATATTATGTCACTAAATGACATTTCTATCACGTTCCAGTTTACGCTAATTTATAATCTTCTTTTAGATAATATAAACAAACAAAAAAGAGCTCAGTGTTCTAATTATTAAGTAACAAACTTCACTATTGATAAAGTAATAACTTTTCAGTCATTGTTGACACTTGCACTGACAGCGGTTCAAAGAATGTGCTGCCCAAGTTGTTCGAGCGGTTGTTTATTAGAGCCATTTTTTTTGGGCTGATTGTGAATCTACGTTTATTATAGGGGTTCCCTTTATTTGGCATAATTTGTTTTGTCCGAATCTTAATACGCATACCAAGTTTCGCATAATTTATTTACGCCGAATGTTAATGTCGCCGATTTTTATTTAGCCTAATTCTTTAGTAGCCGAATACTACTTTGTCCGAAAATATATTAGCATACTATTATTGAGGCCGAATGTCCGAAAGTGTGTTAGGTTAGGTTAGAACTGTGACCACAACAGAAAAACAATTTCGGTTAGGTTAGGTTAGAACTGTGAACACAACAGAAAAACAATTTCGGTTAGGTTAGGTTAGAACTGCAACCACAACAGAAACGCACTCCTGGGAAAAAAATCGTAATAATTCGATCGGGCTTTCCAAATTATGCGTATCGACCATTCGGCTTAGTTTAGTTCTGCGTAACAGAACTCGACAAAACAGAATTATGCGAGATCAATTTCTGCTCATATACAATTATAACAACTGGGTATGCGGTTTAAAATTATGACAAAACAAATTATGCGTAAACAAGGGGAACCTTATTATACATCGATGGTGGAGTATGATCGGGAGTGAATGTGGGGACGTGTTCCAGTACAACGGGTTCAACGGCGTGCTGCACAGCCTGTTCCCGAAGCAGCAGCACGCGCCGCTGTCGCCGCTGCAGTCGCTGCACAGCATGCGCGACGCCGCCGCCGCCGCCACCGACCGCGCCAAGCGGAACGTGCTGTCCTCCGTGCACCGCACGTAACAGGTACGGTGCTGCACGTGTCCTCGCAGCGGCAGCACGCGGTGCCGCTGTCCACCGCACTTAACAGGTACAGTGCTGCACGTGTCCTCGCAGCGGCAGCACGCGGCGCCGCTGTCCACCGCACGTAACAGGTACAGTGCTGCACGTGTCCTCGCAGCGGCAGCACGCGGTGCCGCTGTCCACCGCATTTAACAGGTACAGTGCTGCACCTGTCCTCGCAGCCGCAGCACGCGGCGCCGCTGTCCACCGCACGTAACAGGTACAGTGCTGCACGTGTCCTCGCAGCAGCAGCACGCGGCGCCGCTGTCCACCCCACGTAACAGGCACAGTGCTGCACGTGTCCTCGCAGCAGCAGCACGCGGCGCCGCTGTCCACCGCACGTAACAGGTACAGTGCTGGACGGGTCGTCGCAGCGGCAGCACGCGGGGCCGGTGTCCACCGCACGTAACAGGTACAGTGCTGGACGTGTCCTCGCAGCAGCAGCACGCGGCGCCGCTGTCCACCGCACGGAACAGGTACAGTGCTGCACTTGTCCTCGCAGCGGCCGCACGCGGCGCCGCTGTCCACCGCACGTAACAGGTACAGTGCTGCACGTGTCCTCGCAGCGGCAGCACTGCGGCGCCGCTGTCCACCGCACTGAACAGGTACAGCCTCGCTCCGGCTCGGTGGCCGTGCTGCACGTGTCCTCGCAGCAGCAGCACTGCGGCGCCGCTGTCCACTGCACTTAACAGGTACAGTGCTGCACGTGTCCTCGCAGCGGCAGCACGCGGTGCCGCTGTCCACCGCACTTAACAGGTACAGTGCTGCACGTGTCCTCGCAGCAGCAGCACGCGGCGCCGCTGTCCACCGCACGTAACAGGTACAGTGCTGCACGTGTCCTCGCAGCGGCAGCACGCGGTGCCGCTGTCCACCGCACTTAACAGGTACAGTGCTGCACGTGTCCTCGCAGCAGCAGCACGCGGCGCCGCTGTCCACCGCACTTAACAGGTACAGTGCTGCACGTGTCCTCGCAGTGGCAGCACGCGGCGCCGCTGTCCACCGCACGTAACAGGTACAGTGCTGCACGTGTCCTCGCAGCGGCAGCACGCGGCGCCGCTGTCCACCGCACGTAACAGGTACAGTGCTGCACGTGTCCTCGCAGCGGCAGCACGCGGCGCCGCTGTCCACCGCACGTAACAGGTACAGTGCTGCACGTGTCCTCGCAGCGGCAGCACGCGGCGCCGCTGTCCACCGCACGTAACAGGTACAGTGCTGCACGTGTCCTCGCAGCGGCAGCACGCGGCGCCGCTGTCCACCGCACGTAACAGGTACAGTGCTGCACGTGTCCTCGCAGCAGCAGCACGCGGCGCCGCTGTCCACCGCACGTAACAGGTACAGTGCTGCACGTGTCCTCGCAGCAGCAGCACGCGGCGCCGCTGTCCACCGCACGTAACAGGTACAGTGCTGCACGGGTCGTCGCCGCGGCTGCACGCGGCGCAGCTGGCCACCGCACGTAACAGGTCCAGTGCTGCACGTGTCCTCGCAGCAGCAGCACGCGGCGCCGCTGTCCACCGCACGTAACAGGTACAGTGCTGCACGTGTCCTCGCAGCAGCAGCACGCGGCGCCGCTGTCCACCGCACGTAACAGGTACAGTGCTGCACGTGTCCTCGCAGCAGCAGCACGCGGCGCCGCTGTCCACCGCACGTAACAGGTACAGTGCTGCACGTGTCCTCGCAGCGGCAGCACGCGGCGCCGCTGTCCACCGCACGTAACAGGTACAGTGCTGCACGTGTCCTCGCAGCAGCAGCACGCGGCGCCGCTGTCCACCGCACGTAACAGGTACAGTGCTGCACGTGTCCTCGCAGCAGCAGCACGCGGCGCCGCTGTCCACCGCACGTAACAGGTACAGTGCTGCACGTGTCCTCGCAGCAGCAGCACGCGGCGCCGCTGTCCACCGCACGTAACAGGTACAGTGCTGCACGTGTCCTCGCAGCAGCAGCACGCGGCGCCGCTGTCCACCGCACGTAACAGGTACAGTGCTGCACGTGTCCTCGCAGCAGCAGCACGCGGCGCTGCTGTCCACCGCACTTAACAGGTACAGTGCTGCACATGTCCTCGCAGCAGCAGCACGCGGCGCCGCTGTCCACTGCACGTAACAGGTGCAGTGCTGCACATGTCTCCGGCAGTAACTTACAGCATCGTTCGTCGAAACCCAATATACAGCTACTGCGGTCGCCAACTCGCCTGCGACTATGACAACTACCCCCAAGATGATACAAGTCATATTTGTGGGAGGCCTACGTCCAGCAGTGGACTGCTTACGGCTGAAATGTATGTAATGATGTGTTAACCCCCCTGTTAGGGGTTGAATTTTGTCGAAATTAACCTGACCGTGACCGGTTTTCCACTCGACAGATTAGTATCAAAATCCATTTAGCCCTTTTTACGTGATCCGCGAACAAGTTAACAGACAAAAAGCTGATAATTGTTGGAACATGTTCTGTTGTCGATTAAAATTATCCCGTCAACTTTTTCTAAATACCTGGCGTTTACCGACTTCCGACTCTTTTCAGCTTTATAATATGTATGTATTAATATTAAATATTACAGGACCTCCTTACGCAAATTACGTAAGCTTAAGCAGGCTTGTGTTGTAAGTACTCAGCCAACGATATATATGTAAAAGTATTTACATATATTATAGTATTTAATTTTTATTATAATACTTAAATACATATATAAATCACCCATGACTCAGGAACAAGTATCTGTGATCATCACACCAAAATGCCCTTACTGGGTTTTCAACCCAGGACCATCGGCTTCATAGGCACGGTCACCACCTAGGCCAGACCAGTCGTCAAAAATAGATGCCGTATTTGTTAAAAAATATTATAGCATTATTTATTAAAAAAATATATTTATCGTCCAGGATGACTTCACGACAAAAACAGACAGTTAAGTGCTACAGAAGAATAGACGCTATATCGAAGTCATAAGGATCATTTTACGAATCGCCGTGAACAGATGCGCCGAGTGTATTTTGAAAGTATCTATAAGGTATTTAGTGATATGTTGATATAGTTGTGATATAAACTGGACTTGAGCTGAAAATTGTGGATTATATTATATTATAAAAATGTGCAAAACGTTGAAAAATAGGCAATTATTTTGTCTGAAACGAAAAATATGGCGTAATTCTTTTTTGAATTGTCGAGGGTTTGGTGGTCAAACCCTAGATATAAGTCCCCCGATAAGTCGAGTAAATGGGATTTTGAATTTACGTAAGATTGTTACTTCAATGAAATATTATATCGATTTATCGGGTTTGACCACGAAACCCTCGTTATATTGTATACACACAGCAACACTCTTAGCTATACATTGTTGAACCTTATTATATAAGGCGTAAGGTCCACCGATGTATAGCTAAGAGTGTTGCCTTGTATACAAGTGTGGTTAAGCATTTTTGTACTGAAAAGGTGGATTATGTCGATACGGACAAATAGTTGAAATAGGTAAATAAACTTAACTGAATTACCATGTCTATGTAGTTGTGCAGATAATGAATATGGAACTTACGTCAACATTTGAATATAGAACGCCGACATGCGTGTACACACGTTACTACTACATAGGTCAGGTGCTTTAGCTAAGTTTTTCACCTATATCTGTATATTAAAATCGATACATAACATTTATTCTTGAGTATTCTAGATTGTGAACCAATAATATGAAGATTTTTTTAAATTTAATGATTTAAAATTACCTTAGTTGAGTAATTACAATTTATTGTCCTTATTTATTAACCTTTTCAAGGCCATGTTAAACGCAATAGCTACAGCTCAGATAAATGTAAAAACTGTAGTTGAACTTTATGCATGTGGTTGTAGGTCTATTTTGCTGTATGGTCTGTGACCTATATATCAGTCGTTTTGGACTTGCGGTGCCGAATGTGCCGATATATGAGTCGTTTGCGTCGGAAAGGCTCATGCTTGTCAAACCCAAAAGGACAAAGTCTGTCGTAATTTTAAAGTTTTACAAATAAGGTGGTGAATATATTAGAACAGAGGCGTTACCTAAATAAAAACAGTGGCGGCGCGTATATTCCTGGAAAACCGGAGGCAACTTGGCTTTCCTTTTTTCATAAGCCGTAAAGTTGGCAAAAATTAGGCAAACCCGGTAGGAAATCAGTTCTATCATTCTACGGAAGCTCCGCCGCTGCGAAAACTGATAAATAACGCTTAATCCGTTGAATGTACCAATGTCCTTATTTTTAAAACTTGCAGACGTCAAAGAATTCCAGGAATTGGCGTAGGCACTAGTTTTACGAACGCGCCTTCCGTCTGACCTTCGGGGGGTAAACTAAGCCTTATTGGGAATAGTACGGTTTCCTCACGATGTTTTCATTAACTGAAAAGCGACTGGTAAATATCAAATGATATTTCTTACATAAGTTCCGAAAAACGTTCCGAGCCGGGGTTTGAACCTGCGATCTTCGGATAGCAAGTCGCACGTTCTTACTGCTAGGCCACCAGCGATCTGTCCTCACCGGTATATAGGTAGATTAGGTAACGATAGATATAGCTATTCCGTTTGCTACGATATGAATCTGACTGTACTTAAGGTGCATGTATACATATTTTGGCACTTTGTTCGTATCGATATTTTTGACCTTGACAGTGCAACATAATGCACAATACCAAATTATATGTTAACGCGTACGAAATCGCGAATCCGGGTTAATTCGTACAGTGGGTAAGACCGGACGCGTTGGAGCTTTGCAAAACATGTATGCTAGAATTTAAAAAAAGCGAGTGCTGTTTTTCTTATTGCCTGAGACTCTCTGCACGTAAAAATATCTTTCACTGCCTTATATAATGAACAAGTACTAAATAAACTAAAATCAAGTGTAAACGTATGGGTGAATATAGAGTATTTATTATCGTAGAATTGGTTTTTAAATATTTCCGATATTTAGAAGAAATTAGTCGTTAGCAGAAGTTTCTGCTTAATAAAAAATAATTAGATCAACTATTTTATGTCGTTGCCATGGTTACACTTCCCC
Source organism: Grapholita molesta (assembly GCA_022674325.2). NCBI lineage: Eukaryota > Metazoa > Arthropoda > Insecta > Lepidoptera > Tortricidae > Grapholita > Grapholita molesta. The sequence continues at coordinate 15,804,331 of CP053138.2, read as the reverse complement.
CAGTTTTAATGCACCGAATGACACTTAAACATGTATTTTTGTGCTAACATTATACTTATTGCACAAAAGAAAATCTTACAGTACAAAAGGCGGTCTTAATGCTATAAAGCATTCTCTACCAGTCAACCTTAACGAAGCAGAGGAATTGTGGGCGGTGCTGCCAATAGCCAAATCAAAACAATATGTGATTTTATGTTCTATAGGTAATATGTCACCTACCAAGCGTGATAGTACGCGGTGTCACATTTCTTCTAACGATACTTTTGTTGTTCCCTGGCTCATGGGACAGAAACACGACACAGAATAATTGATTCACCCAACGTTGTCGGTTTGTAACGATACATATTTTTACACCATACTGAGGCTCTGGTATAAGTTTCTTATGACGTAAAAAAACGTTTACGAACGCGTAAATGATAATGTTATTTAAACGCAAACGCGTTCGTGACGTAAAGTTAAGTTAAAAACTTACACTCAGGGCTCTGTACAGTATGTGTAAATACCATACAATTTAATTAGATGCTATAATTTGTATTATTTTTGCATATTTACCACCTTATATTAAAAAAAAAAATATATCACTGCCATAAGCAATATCACTGTGTATTGACTTCGAAGATATATAATTAAATTAAAAAAAAATCCTGTAACAAGATCTCTCTTTCGACTCTTCACCCAACTGAGCTAGCAAAGCTGGCTCGCACCCAAATTACCTATATACGAAGTCTTACACTTGCTACTTTGTACCTACAACACCACATTCCAACTGGTAGGCCTGTGAATTGCTTAACCTCGTAAGGCCCAAAGGCCTATTTTTAGGACATCGAAATTAGCCTTAAACCCATGAGATGAACTTTCTTAAAGAAAATATATACCTATTTCTAGAAGCTGAAAGTTTAAAATATGATGTCCTTTTTTAGGATTTGGGTTGTTATTCCACTTATCCTGAAAATAGATTGGGTTTTACGAGGTTAACTTATAAAATACCTCTCATTTATAAAGATGTTTATGTTCGTAATTACCCCATAACCCAATTTACCCCAATGCATTATGTAACATACACAAACACTTACCCAAAGGTGTTTTAGTTTTATAACAATATCCATTTATGTATTTTAGATAAGGAATGCATTAAAATATTTCATAGTCTACATACGGCGATGAATATACATGTATACAGACTTCACCGACGCTCTGTAGTAAAAAATTTGATTCTATCAAATATCAACATAAACCGGTAACACTATACCACAAAAACATAATCTTGTAATCACATAAGTTAACTATTGACCACAGAAAAGACGATTTTTGTTTTAATCAATCTGTGTGACCCATAATCTGTAACTAGTATTATTTTTGAAGTTGTATTTAAAAATACGAAATGTAATTATAACACAATTATAAATAATATAGGCAGAAAGTAAGTTGATTTTGTCTTTTTCGCTTAAATAAGAAGCGATAGGAAAAAAAAGCGAATTCATATTTCGATGCTTGCCGTTAGATAGTAGAATGTCATATTCATACGTCGCACTCCAGCTGGCAGTTTGGTGGCAAGGTAAGGTTTACAAAAAAATCTTATCTTACAAGTATTATAATGTACTTAGTATGGTTTAGGCGTATAATGTCCCACTCGCAAAACGTCCCTCCGCTATAATAACGTCCCATACGCAAAACGTCTTCTCTGCTAATTGTCCCTTATGCAAAAAACCCCATTCGCATTACGTCCCGTTATCAAAATGACCCATACCCTTCGCGAAATGTCCCTTCTGAAAATACCCCTATCGCTGAAAGTCACGGCTGCCTAATGCCCCTTTCGCAAAACGTCCCGTTTGCAAATAGCCAGGTTCTTATGGATTAAAGAGGTAATAATACAGATTGTTATCAATACTGGCCACTTGAACACTATCCCAAGATGTGGCGTAGGCACTAGTTTTTACGAAAGCGACTACCATCTGACCTTACAACCCAGAGGGTAAACTAGGCCTGATTGGGAATAGTCCGGTTTCCTCACGATGTTTTCCTTCACCGAAAAGCAACTAGTAAATATCAAATGATATTTGTACACAGTTCCAAAAAACTCATTGGTACGAGCCATTTTTTACGGGACATTTTGCGAAAGGGACGTGTTGCGATCGGGTTATTTCGTGAAAGGGACTTTCTGCGAAAGGGACGTAATTTATATAAAGGGACATTTTGAGAACGGGATATTTTGCAGAAGGGCCGTTTTGGCAATGGGACATTTTATAAAAGGGACCTTTTGCGAAAGGGACCAAGAGACGTTTTGCGAGTGGGACATTATACGCCTAAATCCTTAGTATTTGTAACAGTTTATTAAAATTAGTTACCGGTTATCAATTATTACTTTTATTAGTCTTTAACGTATAGATACTCTGCACTGCTAACTGATAGCCTATTTAAGTGGCCACTTATAAAACGAATAAATAGCTGACATGTGTCATTATGACTGTCGTTCAAACTTATATTTGTTGTTGCTGTGCCGTCTATTTAATAGAAAGATTTGCTTTATTTGTTAAATTGCAATTCTATTTATTGCAAATTTGCAATGGATAGGATACTACGACAGCACTCCGAACTTAAGTCACAATTGTATTTTTATTTAAAATTCAATGAATACTAAAACATAAACACGTAATTAACGTACAACCTTAGTTGCTAAGATATTTAGAATTGTACATGATAAATACTAGGTACCAAGTACTAAGTACAAATACTTCTGATTATTTGAAAATGAATTGATGTATTTGTGAACCTTATCTATCATTTTGACATGCCACCAAATTGCCCGCTGGAGTGCGACGTATGGTCATATTGTATAAAAAATAGCCTATCGCGAACCACTTCGTTCGTGCGTCTATTTGCCTCTTTATCCCTCTATAAGGAGGGTGCTGCCCAACTGTCGATAGTCTCTGTCACTCTCATGACACCTTAATTGGAGTGAAAGAGAAAAATGCCCAAAATATACGAACTTCGATGTTCTCGGTAGCACTGATCGCTGTTACTAAGTACCACTTATTACTAAGCCGCAAAACAAAAAGTACAGTCAAGTTCAAATATATCGAGTCAACCAAAGTGCCATAATATGTATAGATGTACCTTAATAGTAAGACAATAAGGTGCATGTATACAAATTATGGCACTTTGACCGCATCTATATCTTTGACTTTGATTGTGTTTAATTTGACTTCGACTGTCTCTTTTTTTTTTATACAAGACTGACCAGCGTTTGACCTCAGTCGCACCTGATGGTAAGTGTCGACGAGGTCGAGGGTGTAGCACGCTGGTTCAGTAATAGCCTATTCACTCTTGCCTTGAAAAGACCCAAATTATATCTTTACGGGAATACAGACGAAGGGAGCGAATTGCATTCCTTAGCAGTCCGCATTAGGAAGTATTTTATGCTATATAGAAATAGAAAAATTTAAATCGATTAATTGTTATATTTTTCAGCCATATTAATTACTGATGTGTTGGCGGAAAGTTTCCAAAATGGCGGAAAGTTTCCAAAATGGCGGAACTATAATAATATTTCCTATATTCCTTGAAAAAGTTTCGGGAAAATTAAACTTATGGAAGTTTTTTTTTAACTTTCCACAAATTGCACGCACTGTATTATAATTGTTTGAGAACTTGCCTAGTAGCAAAAAAATGGCAAAAATTTTGAAAATGTATATAAATATGTTTGTTTATTAAGTTCAAGATTTTTGATCAAATTTCGAAATTATTTGTATATACACACATGAATATGTTACAATATAGTAAAGCATTTAACGTAATTGTTATTTTTTAAATAAAGTTAGACTTGCAACTCTATGGTACGGATATTTGTATCGATATTTAAAAAAAACCTACAAAACACTAACGTCTCGAACCAACTCGGTTCGTCCATTACGGATAATGTTACAGAAACCTTTGGAATCTATAAAACCTACAGAAAAAATGTATAGTCAACCAATTTGATTTCTATAGGCCACTTCGGACCTGGCCTGCTTAGCAATTTCTTTTGCTGACTGTATACAGTATATATACAGTCAGCAAATCTTGGCTGTTTTTGTGTACGTGTATACCACTAGCACAGTCAGCGTCATATAGTTAGTTGCAGTCAGTTTGACCAAATATATCGATACGGATCTTTATTTATATGGTAGTTTTCAGTAAAAAGTGCCCCCTAGCTATTAACGTGACGTGAAAAAAGTAAAAAAAAAAAATGTATACAACGACGGTGGCAAACAAGCATACCGCCCGCCTGATGGTTAGCAGTTAACGTAGCCTATAAAGTATGAACTCGGTATGGAAAAATATTTTTTTGCCCTTTTTGCACTTTATTACAGCTTAGTGTATAAAATGAGCACCAAATCTAAGTATTTGTAGAAAAATGCTTAATAGTCATAAAACTGACATAGTTAACTTTTCTACCAGTCAAAAAAAAAAAAATTGGCGATATTTTTTTTCTGAAAACTTCCATACAGAAGTAAGCATGTGTATCGATATATTTGGCCATACTGACTGCAACTTATTATATGACGCTGACTGTATGTCAATTTTAGGCAACACGGTGATATATATGACTGCTTTTCTACATGAGGCTAAAGAAAACTGTTGAAATGCGGGAAAATTACTAGTTAGTTAAGCCGGCGGGAATCGGCTAGTATGGACTCGCCGCCTCTGGTGTACACTGAATAGTTATAAAATTTCCAATATTCTAGTTACTAGTGCTGTGCATTATATGTATATAATAATTAGTTATAACAGGGCCATTTCTCGAACACTTGTAATACAGTCGCCATCAGTTATATCGGAGCTGTGGAGGTGGTCACAAATATCTGAACATCGCCTCTATTGTCAGGGCGATAAAGTGCATGTTCATATATTTGTGACCACTACCACAGCTCCGATATATATGAAGGCGACTGTACAAGCGGAAGTATCTGTCTAACAACAGAGGCGCTACCGCCAAACACGATATTCGTAAATTTCGGACGATTGTCTCTGTTACTCTCCTTACGTCATAATTGCGGTAAAAGAGAAAGATGCCCGAAATATAGGAACTTCGACGTTCGCGGTACCGGGCCAGGTGTAAAAAGTGACTCCCGTTTGTATTACAAATGTTCAAGAAATAGGCCCCAGGTGTACCACAATTATGAATGTGTTATTCTCTTATACCAACATCCAGAAAAATATTTTTGACGTACCCGGCGATTTTTTTTTATAATAAGCCGGCACGACATGTCGAAAAGTCAGTGAGTGAACACAATATGAACATTGGCTTTTTATCTACGTAGGATTTTGGCAGTTTTATTATATTACTAGTAACTTACTATTTGTAGTAAATATGAAACAATAAAGAATCCTATGAAACTGTTTTTTTTTTATCAACCGTCGTCACCAAATAGGTACCTATATGGGATATATATGGTAGTCCACATGGAAAGGTACCTTATGGCGCTTACGCTATTGGTAATGAAGCCTCAATACTAATGTGACACCTTGCAATGTAAACGCCATAAGGTACCTTTCCATGTGGACTACCACATATATATAATATCCTTAGACCACTAACAGGCATTGTCTTTTATCCCGGCCGGGCCCCTCCCTCCTGTACGCAACTTGTCACGGTTCTGAGTTATTGCATCCAGAAGTGATCTTCCATCTCAGAGATGTTTATCCATCATGGTAATCAGACGTCATGGGGCCCTTTGTGATGAAAGCAGCCGCCAGTCTAGCCCTGTTCTGTTGCAAAACAATTTTTAATGAATATATATTAGTTTTGCCTCGCGACTTCGTCGGGCAGCCATGCATACAATTTTGCCTATGTCCTGTCTCATAACTCAAGCTCTCCATAAGGTCAATGTGGGTAAGACCGACGTACTATATTTTTAAGGGAAGTCCGTCATATGACACTAAATACCTATGAGATAAGATAATATACGAAATTGTTTGGTAGACGGTCTTACCCACATCGAACTTACCAAATTTTATCGGACAGAGAGAGTTACTTTCCAATGTTTATAATATTAAGTAAGTATTAATTAGGTGGATGCCGAGAATAGCACTACCCCTCAAGCTTTTTCTCAGGAGTCCAGGCTCCTATGGGGCCACATCCCCATACTACATGCATTGCATGCAATGCATTAGTTGCACTGGTGACTTAGATTGTTTTGTATGGGGACAGATAATGTGTGAACATTCAGGTTTCCTGTAACAGTTACAGAGTAAATAAAAAAACCACTTCAAAATAACAATTTACTAACAAATCTCATATTTGTCTATACATATGTCCATTGTAACAGAAACATGTATCCAAGACTTTACCTTGCTAAAAGTTGTAGCTACATATTTTTGCCACTAACCTCTAACCGCCCAGAGACCTATAAAAAGGTATTCCAGTAAATGCCATTTTGAATTTTAATTATGACAAACCATAGTTGCATTTGCCCTGGCAAGATTTGATCTCTTGGTGGCTAGAGGTTAAATGTATCCATCTTTTTAGCAAACAATTACATGCACTATTTCATTGAAATGCAAACTACATAAAAACAATGTATTGATTTTGTACTATTTAACTTTAATCGCTGCTCTTAACTTTGCGCTCCTGCTCCTCGGATTCCTTTCCACTTCTTCATCAGACGGCACTTCCACATGCTTGTTGATGGCTTTCCATGGAGTATCCAGGAAATAGTTGATTGTTTCCTGATCCTGAACCATCGTTGGACTCAAGTACTTCAGCGGGACAGGGTTTGCTACCTCACTTATAATATTACCGGCTATATGTCTCTTGATTATAGTATCTTCTAATGAATGAAACGTTATTGTGACTAATCGGCCATGGAGTTTTAGATAGTATTTAGCTAAGACCATGCCGTAGTTGATTTCATTAAGTTCATTATTGACAAAGATACGTAACGCTTGGAAGACTTTTGTAGCATTTGACTGTGGACGCTGAAGTTTGTCTAATCTAATCTCATCAGGACAGCAGGAGTTAACAATATCAACGAGCTCATGTGTAGTATCTATATTTTTTATCATATATCTCGCTTGGATAATAGTTTGTGCGATTTTCGCTGCTTTTTTCTCTTCGCCATAGATTTTAAATATTTTATATAACTCTTGTTCATTAGCAGTTGCGAGTACTTCTCTAGCAGTTATCTGATTTGGGTCCCTGCCTGCGTCCATTCGCATGTCTAAATACCCGTTCTTGCTAACTGAAAAGCCTCTTTCACCGGTATCCATCTGCATGGAGGAGCACCCAAAATCAAATAATATACCATCTATAGAATGTTGTTTAATACCTTTTTCTTTTAAAAGGTTTGGTAACTCACTAAATCTACCTAAAAGTGGTGTGACTCTTTTGGGATACTCTTCGGCAAGTTTCTGAGCTTTTGTAAAAGCAACTGGGTCTCTGTCTAGTGTTATGAGGTTGCAGTTTGAAGACTCCAGTATCTTTCTTGAATGTCCGCCGGCCCCAAATGTCATGTCAATGTAATACTCATTGTCTTGTGGACTGAGATGTTTTATAGCTTCATTTAGTAAAACCGGGGTGTGATCTTTGTACTCTGCAGGCTCTGTTGATAATCTCCGTAGTGCAAAAGTGCTGCGAAGTCTCTGAATATGCCTGACAATCATTTTGAGTCTTTGTTGAAGACCTTGCTAAAAAATCCTTTGTTTTCCTCCTTCAGATAAGTGAGGACTTCACTAGACAGCATGAGATTGCACTCTTCAGTGCTCAAGCCGGTCGCAGTGCTGTTGTGTGTGCGTTTATATTTGTTTTTGTACTGGTTATCTGCCAAACGGTTCAGTGCAGCGTATTGGCGATTGCACAGCTCGGAATCAAGGTTCACCCGCTCCGTTGACTCAAAAGCCGCCTTCACTCTGTCTCTTATAACTTTTCCTAGGTCTCTGAAAATATTAACAGACTTAAATACTCCAAATAAATGCAATAGATTATGTGACATAACCAATATAATTATTCCCAACGCACCTTTCACCTTTAGAGCTATCCAAGGGCCACTTTGCTATGAGTTTTACAAATTTCTTATACTGACTAGTCATAGCTGGATTTTAGCATAACAAAATAATTGTTATTCGAAAACCCGAAAATATTTTTTGAGTTTGTAGGTTATGTTAGGAATCTTCAGCTATGACATGACAATGACATTTGTCTTGTCAGTCGAAGCTATTTAAGGTTCTTGACTCATTACTACTTCACTACTGTTAAAAAAGTATTCTTGTTCCTTTTTGCATTACTCAAATGGTTTGAAACGTCAATGCTGAAAAACGTCTCAATTTAGTAATCGTATTATCCATAGATGGCGCTCGGCGCACCTACCAAGCGTCTCTAGCGGATTAGTGCTAAAAAAATAACGTTTGGAAACAAAAGACCGAGCTTCGAAATAATCCCAATTATTTGGTATTAACACTGGACTTAATCCTCTTATTTTGGGATATATCATGCTGAAAACAAAATAGAGAATGTTTTGCCGGTATTTTAAAACAGCTATCCTTTTCAGAGCAAACTAATCCTGGATTAGTTAGACATTTGAATATCTTTCTATTTTCGGTGCTGTATTGTGTTGGGATGAGTTATATTATATTATATCACGATGTTGATACCTGGGTATAACTAAATACATTAAACGCGGCGCCGAATGTCCGGAATGTCTATTAAAATGAGATGGAAATATTGAGCCAGCTATATAAGTATAACATACAAAATTAAACAATTTGTCGTACTAACATATGAGATATTTAATTATTTATTAATAAAATTATAAGTAATTTCGCATGTAACTTATTATAATTATATAAGTATCCACCTTAAGCATCAGATCAGAGAGTGTGACTCCTTCCTCATAGATACAAGTATATTTTGCGTCGGTGGTTTCTGCACTCTACGCCGACTCCACTCACTCACTATATCCTTTACAACAATGCGCCCCTCGCATCTTGTGTAGGTTTGCTCGTAAAATACTTACAAGGTAAATCATATTTGTTGTAAATTAATATATTTACTGGAATACAGGAACAGGAACTAAATAAAAAAACAAAATATTTTATCGACGTAACTATTTGATGTGGAATTCAGAATACTGTTACGCTTTTCAGCCAGAAGTCTCTTGTCTTGGGGCGATGATATCATACACAAAAGTTAGGGTGGTTACGGGTATAATTTGTATTGAGTAAATCGTTGGGAAAACGTGGATTTTTTTTAACTCATAACTTTTATTCAAGAGTAGAATTCTCGCGAACAGCACTATGCGAGGTTGTACTCGTATAGGTACTAATCTAAGATGCTGAGTGAAGTGTTTGCAGTAGGAGAAGCTTCTAAAGGAAAAGTCGGTATTGATCCTTGCCTGTCTCGTTAGCAGACGACTCTGCTTAATACTAAATTAATTCAGTAATGGGGTAGCGTATCTATATCGGTGAATTCTCAATATGACTTGAGACTCCGATGCCAGTAAAAGTTATAGGCAGGCCTTTAACTGTGATTGCGGAGGGTCAGTGCCCCTTAATTTTTTTTATGACAAAGGTGGCAAACGAGCAGACGTATTGCCTGATGGTAAGCAATTACCGTCGCCCATAAGCACCCGCAACACCAGGGGGTCACAAGCGCATTGCCGGCCTTTAAGGGGGATTGGAGCTCTAGGAACCTTACGGACCATCAGGAACACAACACTACATACCTGAAAGGTAGCAGTGCTATTATGGCTGTGGTCTTCTGTAAGGAGGAGGTACTTCCCCAGTTGTACTACTACTTAGTTAAAGAACTGTGATACGCGCTTTCGTGTGGACGACACTTTAACTAATGACTTAGTGCACTAAATATAAATGAGCTATTGAAAGGGGGGCATTTTTTTGTATAGAGTTTGCGTGTGTTAAGATACTTTTTGTTGTATTCTTTTATGTTGGCAATATGCGTCTGCTCTGTTTGTCTATTAACGTAAATGTCAATTTAAGTTTGAAAAATAATATAAATGAATGTCAAAACATAAAATTTGTAATTATAATTGTGCACCCCAGTATTGACAATGTTGCTGAAGATGAGGAAAGTTTATCGTCTCGTCGCTAACACCAGGGTCGCCGGAGAGCAGTTTGCTGTCTTCGTCGATCAGCCAACGCGCACTGCTGTTGATCAAGCTCCTCGTTACGGAGCAAAGCATGACGAGCAATACTCAACTTAAGAACCGTGAGTTATCGTTTTAATACAATTAATAAGTTTGGGTTTCACTATAGTTGAGTGTTTATATTTTTTTTTACATATTATTTAAGATATTTAAATAGTTTAGAGACCTGTTCAAGACCCACCATTTGTCCAGATTTGAAACGGTTCTCCAGCTTTTGTGACCTTAACCTTTAGATCGGTTTTAAATTCAAATATTCTTTATTCAGATAACTGAGAATCAATTTTGTTAGAAATATTACATTTATGAACTTAAAACTAGCTATGGTTAGGATTCTATAACTAAATTAACTATGCTAAACTTATTATTCTAAATTAAAGGCACCTAACGGAACTACAGGCATGTGTGGTAGCACAAAACGCTGCAACACCGGCGAGTCCCAACGTTGGGCTAGCATGTCTATTAAATGTATTTTAAGTATGTAATAATAATAAATAAATATATAAATAATTACAGGACATTTCAGATTAACTGAGCCCCACGATAAGCTCAAGACGGCTTGTGTTGTGGGTACCAGCCACCGATATATATATAATATACAAATACTTAAATCATATATAAAACACCCATGACCCATGACTCAGGAACAAATATTTGTGATCATCACACAAATAAATGCCGTTACTGGGATTTGAGACCAGGACCATCGGCTTCATAGGCAGGGTCACTACCGACTAGACCAAACCTGTTGTCGAAATAATGTATATTATGTAATCTCTAAATGCCTAGATGTTGTTTACCATTGGTTTACCAAAGGCATGCACGACGCGCTTACGGAAATTAGGCCTCAGATCAATATGAAATGGATTGGTGGAAAATATTATCTATTTCAATGTTTAATTTTTATTATATAAAACAACTTACACAAAAAAAATACATGATTGTTTAATACACTCTATTTAATCATTCGCACGCCGAGAACCCCTATAGAGGTCGCGTGATGTCGTGCTTTTCACGCTACCGACGCCTAAAGTGGCTATGGCGGACGCTGTCAAAACAATTTTACTGCTGACAGATAAGGTTTATATTCGTTCACTAGTCGAGATATTGGCGCTGACGTCACAGTTTTACGCTAGAGGTAAAGAGTTCAAAAGGTTAAAAAATACATTAATTTATTGAATACAAACTAAACTTATATTAATGAAAATAAAAATAGAACAAATTGAACTAAACTGAATAACAAAAATTCTCCCCGTGGCATGGTACCGTAGATGCTGGCAGCATTTCCCCGCTGAATTGCAATACCGATTCGCTGCGTGAGCTTTACGGTCCCCGGACGCATCCGCCAGCCTTTTGGCCCCGAAAAGGTTAAAATAAGTGTCGCCGATTCGGGTTTACTAAAAACTTCTTATTGCTTGTGCGTATACTTTGGTAAATTAAGTCTGTCACATTATATCCCGGTACATCTTGTATAAAACCAATTGAAGTATAATCTTTTGCTTTCGTGAACATAAAACAAATAACGCAACATTTCATTCATAAAGCTTGCAAATCCTTATTTCATTGATATCTTTACAACCAAGGGATTTACACACAATTTTGACTGCATCCTCCCTCATACCGTCAAATTTTCCAACCGCGATCGCCCGTATTATCCACAATCGTATAAGGTCGTAAGTATTTTAAATTCATATACAATTCTTACGTTTTTCTTTTGATCGGGGGCTCGAGGAAACAGAGATACCGAGCGAGAGTACTATACGGTGTGTTTGCTAGTGATTAGTACATTGAAAGTTGTGTTAGATACGCGAGTATTAAAGTAGGCTAGAAGAAGCAATGGATAGGAGGTAGGATTAAGGGTTGATGAGAAACGTGGGAGGTGAGAGGTAACGGTGAGCGTTACAAAGTGTGAGCCTTTTGTCTGAATTAAAGCGAGTTTTCTTTAGACCGATTAGTCGGAGGGTTTTTATATGTATAAAATTTATAAATAATAATATATTTGGTAATAGTGCTTGACTTAACATGTCAGGAGCAGGTACAAAGTATATGCACTTTATATTATAATTTATTAGGTTACGCTACTAGCACAAGGTATTTAGGATACGATGATTTTTTATTTATTAAGTCTTAACAATATTATTATACAATTATACATTGTGCTGAAATCTACACCTTAGTAACTATGGTAAAAATTATAAAAATATACTCTATGATTTTAAAACAAACATTCCATTACAAGTCCTTTTTGATGCAGCTTTTTTTGAAAAAATTTAATACAACAGTCAAATTTTATCAATCCATAGATATAAAAGATTGAACCTGTGGTTTATTTTGTTTAAAAACAAGAATAAGTGGCCAATCAGTTACGTGTGTGGTGGTTGTTTGTCGCTTCAACAGATTTACCTTTCGAATCTTTTTGTATTGGTTTCCTGCCTGATGTGCGACTAAGTCGAAGGCTTTCCGGCTAATACCATTCCAAAAGCGTCAACAAAACTCCCGCCTAACCGTAGGGCGGGCTGCGCGCGCATCGTCCGCCATTTCTGTCTGCAGTTATCCTCAGCGCGGCCTACTCGCGCCATGCACCCACACGTTACATAATTAAAAAAAAAACAATCCCCATTTGTCTATGACTGTGAAGTGACCATCGATCAGTGTGTGTTTTCTATTTGCGCGGGCCATGGACGTTTTTTAATCGCATGTACGTATGTAGATTATTGACGCGTTTTTGTGTACGATTTTCATGTTTTTTGTGAATTCGTAAGATTGATTCTGCGGTTCTGACGCTTTCTGTGTTTTGTGTGTGTTTTATCGATTTTTGGATGGATTTTGTGTAAGTTGTGTTGTGTTAGAAGCTTTGTTCGTTTGGTTTGTGGTTTGGTAGTTTCGCTGTTTTACTGAGTTACCTATTTGTGTTAAATTTCGTTTTTATATTGATCTATCTCTTATGAAAGCTTGGTTAGAAGGTCTTAATTGTACTGTTATAATATATTTATGTGTTTTAGTGTTGTATGCTTTGGAAATGTACTGGAATAACTGATCAAGTTGATACATAATAAATGAAAGTATGAATATTTGAGGAACGCAAGTTGAACTATAAGTCAATATACAAGGAGCTAGTGAAGTTTGGAACCGGGAAATGGATAAATTAGTTACCAAGCTGCTTTTTTATACTTATTCTGAACGGCGTCCCCAGGTTTCTATGGTACAACTGTACAGTCAAGTGCAAAAATATGTACCGAAAGAATCCTTTCATAAATACGTCCTACAACCTTATTTACTGTACAATAGAGTTGCTCGGTAAATATTTTTGAAACTTTGGCTGTGAACGAATTTTTACACTTGACTGTACCATAAACCTCGTGAAACGGAAGTCCAATTGCTAATACTTTTATTTTGAATTTAGATTGAATATTTGTCTAGTGTTAACAGTATTTTAGTGGCCATAGGCTAAAGCGTATTACCATATCCTTGAATTTCTCGCTATGCTTAAGATTCTAGTCGAAATTCACCAATCGCTAGTCGCCAGTTTACTGATTCGCGGTTATAGAACTCTTGGTTTGCTCGTGAATCAAAATATGATTAAGATTAAATTTATTTTGTTTAAAACCCAACCGTTATTACATTTTCATTTATTTTTTACTGAATTATCATCTTTATTTAAAATATTATTATAACTGCGAGTACTTAACAACTTACAACATTAAACCTAAAAAGGCCCTTGAGGCATTGTACCTACCAAGGATGCTGGCGGTATTTCCTCATTTTTAAATTATGCTTAAATTTCTACTGGTGAATGTACAAAATTTTATATTTACCAATAATTATACCGGATTTCATCTCAATAAAGGCTAGTTTGAACTGTATCAATACTGTAAAGTAGGCCACAAGGGCACTTTTACACGTCGAGTATACAAAAAGTAAAAGAGAAAAATAAAAACTAGACCAGTTCTAACCCTACACCTCTGACCCGAGAAGTATTTTGACTCTCATGACTGGCAAGAAAATAATAAAAACGCGTTATTCTGTAAGTATTTTTGGCTAGTCATCGATAGTGACAGTCAAGAACGATAGGGACGCACCTATGTCTTCACGAGCTAGACAGAGATAATCTGGTTTTTTTGCCGTGTGGTGCCGGCTGACTAGAATATCACCACCCCAGCTCCTCCCGCGGGTGTCGTAAGAGGCAGCAGCGTCCGTTGAAACCTAATCTACAACTGCGGTCGCCAACCCGCCTGCCAAGCATGGCGACTATAGCAACTACACCCAAGATGATACAAGTCATATTTCTGGGAGGCCTATGTCCAGCAGTGGACTGCATACGGCTAAAACTTATGTAATGTAATCTGGTTTATAATTTACCGCTGTTAATTCTGAACATACGGTGTTTTACAGAGTAATATATCTAGAACTCCTAACTAGTGCGTAAAAAGTGCACTTTTCGCACGCGTTAATTTCACTTTTTAAGGCGCTTGCTATGAAAAATTAGTGTCGATATTCGTGTAAAAACTTCTTTAAGACTCGGGTGATTGTCACCCTCGTTTAACTCGGGCTCCAACTTTCACCCTCGTCGAAAAAATTTTTTTTTTCACTAGTATCGAAATGTACTATTTTGTGATACGGTAGTTTTCGTTAAAACATTTATGTAAATGTAATGGGTGGATTAAGGCTTACAAGGGATTCCAGCCATGATTTAACCATCGCAACAGTTGTTGTTTTAGGTGGCCGCCAATTAAATATTAGCATTTTGGCTTTCTGCCCACTCATTCATGAATTACTCGAAAAGTGCAGTAAGTCATGCGAAGTGTTAAGTTATGATAAAATATTCTGGTTTCGTTTAATATTTGCTAAAGTTCTAGACTAGGGAAAATAGTGTAGCTACTGACCTATACCTACCTATACTTGAACCCAGACCCAGATCATCATCATCATCATCGTCACCTTATCCACTGAAGGACGTCCACTGTTGAACACGGGTCTCGGGATTGCTCAACCCATCAATTGACGACCCAAAAATCGGCGACTAAGTCTCTAGTACCTATCTGTACACTGTGAGGTATATTTCTGTGGTTTCTAATTGCTGGGTTGTAAATTGTTGGGTTCTTAGAGCATGCAAGTGTAAGGAAGTAGACCAAGCGATTTGTGACGAGGCGGCCCCAACCTCTGGACTGCCGGGTGATGACCAAAACACGGTGCAACGCTTGAGATCAATTCTACATTAGTTGCACAATTATGCGTTAGATCACTGCGTAATAAGCTATTAGTATTAAGCACTAAACACCATTTAAACAAAACCATTAAAAAAACGACTAAAACCTAGGCTGGGGGCGCTGTATGAGAATTTGACAGCTACACTAAGTAAAGTCTCATAACAAATTAGTTCCAACAGTTTTCCGCAATATGGCGACGTTTTTTTATTCTGGGTTTGCAGACTTCGTAATTATTCCGTAAGGCTGAAAACAATGCAGCTATAATTTAAGAAAGTATTAACACTAATCGTCAGTGAAATGAGGTCCAATTATTTACTCGGAAGTTTGAAAGTGCAATTTAAGTAAATTGACGGCACTTGTACACGGAACGAGTTGGTTACGATTCGATCGTACGGTTATTTTGGTACGAGAAATAACTAATCAGCGGCGCTACAGTAAAGAACTATATTCGTAAATTTCGGACGATTGTCTCTGTCACTCTTATGACCACTAGATGCTTGAAATGTTCGCGGTACCGGGCAGGAGCCCAGAATTATCGTAGCACTTTTGAGCTTTCATAGAGACTTCTCGTTTATCGACTTGCGTTTATATATATGTATATCGATATATACAAAATAGAATATCTAAAATATCTATAATAAAATAGAAGTGAACAATATGCAGTCTTATCGTGTATGGGCGATATCTTCGCGAAAAACGATATTCGGACTATTGACTCTTATTATGCCTTAATTGGAGTAAAGGAGAAATATACGAACTTCGATGTTTGCGGTATCAGGCCAGAAAGGAATAAGAAAAAAATGACGCGCCACTGCAGTGTAGCACACTTTATGTAAACAACTGATGTTTTAATATAGACTACAAAACGATGATTTTTTTTTATATTTTTCAATTTGGGCACATTACAATGCACTTATGAACGTCAAAAAAAATCTACGGGTTCTGACTCTACACCTCAGAGCTCTCAGGTTTTTAACGTCACTTTACGTCACGAACGCGTTTGCGTTTCCCATATAAATAACATTATCACGTACGTTCGTGAAAATTTTTTTACGTCAAAAGAAACTTACACTAGAGCCTCTGACCCGAGAAGATTAATTACCGGTAAGAAACTCGGCGGGACTTATTTTTTCAATACCTACATAAAATATAAAAGTACATAATTATGCGTAGTCCTATAATAACACATGTCAAACAGTTTAATAAAATACAAGATATATAAAAGAAAGTATTAAAATATGAAAGTAATGTATACACTTTGATTACACGAAATGCTTTGATATATTTTGTTACCTGAAATGTGGCATTAAAATAATCTGGCAGTACATAGAATTGATGAATTAATAGCCAGGCAGTTTAGTTATAATTTCATGTACTAGTGAGGTAACTTAAGTAAAAGCCGGTTACAGAATGATCCGGATTAATCTCTAAAGTCTGACAGAGACGGAGCGAGTTCTAAATTTAAACTATTAACGCACCAACCTCTACCCGACCATAGAGTAAAGGTCACGATGTATATAGCCATATCTTGCCTGTGGAAAGGGATTCCGCCCTATGTCCGAAACACATTGAGACTAATACAATAACATTCGGGCGTTATCATTTATCAAATGGTTAGCTGTCGGGGTTCCACCCATCCATACTAATCCATACTGTATATACATAATATTATAAATGAGTACTGTCTTTTCAAAAGGGCAAATATCCCACCCCTGCTTACATAAAGAAAAAAACCTTTTTGAAAAGACACTACTCAAATCCGAAAGTAACTCTCTCTGTCTATTACCTCTTCAAGCTTAAACCGTTGAAGCGATTGGGATGAAATTTGGTATTAAGAGAGTTTGAGCTACGTGATATTTATTATCCCGTAACCATGCTTAATGATGGGCATGGCTGGCCGATGAAGTCGCGAGGAAAATCTAGTATTAAAACATAAT
Source organism: Grapholita molesta (assembly GCA_022674325.2). NCBI lineage: Eukaryota > Metazoa > Arthropoda > Insecta > Lepidoptera > Tortricidae > Grapholita > Grapholita molesta. Next base: position 15,787,051 of record CP053138.2, on the reverse strand, counting down.
TACAAGCTTTTATTTAATGTAATTTACAATGTAAGTACCGAATTTCGCGTGCAATTTTGCAACTCAATTTTGAAGACTATATCTATAACGATTGAGGTAAAACTTTGCACACTTAAGTAACTTCGGTGACAACGCAATATTATGGCACTGATCTGATCTCATGCTGGAGCCAGAAGGTAGCAATAGCATAACCGCAAACTACACAAGATAAACCCATGGTGTTTAGGCTCGTTCGAATCATCTCTATGAGAAGTTGATAGCTGTGTAGTCAATAAATAAAAGTACCCGGACCCGGGTATGTCCTTAAACTACGTCCAACAATGAGAGGTAGGGCACAGCGATGACCATCACGCTTGAATCTGGGGCAGCCCAACTGGGGAAGTACCTTACAGAAGATCACAGCCATAATAGCACTGCTACCTTTCAGGTATGTAGTGCTGTGTTCCTGATGGTGAGTAAGGTTCCCAGAGCTCCAACCCCCCTTAAAGGCCGGCAACGCGCTTGTGACTCATCTGGTGTTGCGGGTGCCTATGGGCGACGGTAATTGCTTACTACCAAGCAATCCGTCTGCTCGTTTGCCGCCTATGTCATAAAAAAAAAGTACAATCGGCAATAAAAGCTTGAACCAAAAATTTAATTTTTGCTAGAGACTTATTTTAAGTAGGTACCTGAGCACATAAGATCTTGCAATTTATATTTTTTCAAAGAGATATAGACTAATATTGTACCAATACCTGTGAAAAATGCTACATGTCAAACAAAAATCTACCACCGGTTCAACCTTACACCCTGACCGAGAAGATACCGGCAAGAAACTACGGCGGGACTTATTTTTTCAAAACTGTGATACATCAAATCTTAAAATACATGATTATGCGTATTCCCAAAAAGAAAACATATTAAACAGTTTATTACAAGACATACTAAAAACGTAAACGTAAAATTTACTTGTAGTTATCATAATACGATTGTAGTTTCTGTAAATAAATATACTGTAATAAAGTAAAATAATAATGTATAAACAAATTTGACTTCACAAAATAGACATAGGTAGGTATTTTAATATGCCTTCTGGTACTTTAACATAACAATTGATGAATGAAATGCTACGCGGTTTCTGGTGTGTGCCATGCATGTGATGAATATAATATATATGCCATTGTTTCACGATAATTTTCACAATTGTTAAACAAGTCTAACTCAATTTAAATGGACGGCGAACATCGTAAACAAAGAGGTACCTAATATAAATACCAACCCTTGACATTCCTTGGAGGAATCCGACATGGGTCTTATTGGCTGTTATTTTAACAATATTACCCGACGACGGGCGACCCGGGTCTAGCCTAGCCTGCCTACGAAGTTGACAGTCCTGGGTTCCAATCCCAGTAAAGGCATTTATTTATGTGATGAGCACGGATATTTGTTTCTTATTTGTATATATCGTTGGCTGAGTACCACACAGGCCTTCTTGAGCTTACCATGGGGCTCAGTCAATTTGTGTAAGGATGTCCTATGATATTTATTTTTAATTATTTATTATCCACTCGTATATTTACCCGTCGAGTGTTTTTGGTTTTAATATAGGTAGTGGGAATCACAAATGTATGTTATCCAGAGAGCTCTCGAGTACATTCACGTCGAAAAATATGGACACTTTTAATCCCCCATGAGAGATCGCTCCCTGTGGCGGTCTATAGGGCAAGTATACGTCCAGCAGTGGATGCTCGCTGATAGATATGGTTAGCAGGGTTAATTTTTTCTTAGTCAAAACTAAGCCAATATTAATTTTCTTTGGGCTCTTGGTCCTAAGGAAAATAAATCAATTAATTAATTTATAATTTAATCAAGGCATAAAGGTCTCTAAAATTGGTGGACGTGCTATATCCTTTTACAAACAAAGGTTTTAGTTTTTAATATATCTCTTTACGAATCTAATTGGAATGGACCACCCGGAATTCCGGAACGCCAGTGAAATCCGGGTTAAAATTCCGGTGTCCGCCGCTGCGCTGATTCGCGCGATCCAATGTATTTAGGCATCCTGTGATCTAGCTAGAATACCTAGATACCTGGGAATTGGGTATTTGCTGTAATGGTTTCAATGCTATATTCGATTTAGGTGGTATGAAATTGAATTTGGTTTGGGTTGTTGATAATATAAATAAATATGCCTGTAACCAGCTGCAGTCCTGGTTTTCAGCCAATGGACTATTATTAAACTGCACAAAATCAAATATAATTTTGTTCTCTGGTCGGAGGGTTCCTCTACCACCGTGTATGGCCAACTGTCCGATGCCATTGTGTGAAGAAAGTAAATTCCTCGGGTTTACAGTCGATTCCAATTTGAATTGGAAGAGCCATGTTGACGGTGTTTGTAATAAATTGGGAAGTGCAGTGTTTGCGTTGCGAAAACTAAAACCCCTCATATCACAGGAAGCTCTTAAGCAGGTGTACTTTGCTCATTTCCACTCCATAATGTCATACGGCACTCTGATCTGGGGTTCCTCTACAGATGCCAAAAGAGTCCTGATATTACAAAAACGAGCAATCCGTGCACTTGTCGGAGTTAAATACCGTCACTCCTGTAGGGAGCTTTTTATTTCGCAGCGCATAATGACACACTACTCACAGCATCTCTTCGACCTGCTTATGTTTGTGCGTAAGAATTTCTCAACTTTTTCAAAAGTAGATTGTCCGGGTAAATTACTTCAATCTACAGGACGCCTGAGGTCAGTACCTCGACGCATGGCTCTTTCAAGAAGGAATCCACGTGTCATCGGACCCACTTATTTCGAGCACTTACCTGCCGAACTGAGGCATGAGCCATGTGACGAAACATTCAGGAGCCGTTTGAGAAACCTTTTGTTGGAAAACCCTTTGTACTCAATTAACGAGTACATGAAATTGAAATTTTAATTATGAATTATTGTTACTTAATTTAATGCATTGACATACTTATGAGTACATACGTATTATTGTATATATATTGTAGAATTTTGAATTAATTATTTATTATACTTTTTGTTGTTAGTTAAGTACTGACGATTCTTATTGGGAGATATGATTTAGTTATTTAGGTAATGTTATGACAATATTTACGATTATTGAATTTTTGAAGTATGTTGCTACATATTTACTTAATAATGATGTTTTTTATATTTTGTTTGACGATCCTTATTGGGAGATTCATTTACCCATTACTGTACAAAATTATATCACTAAGTATTTTTGAATTGATAATGTGACGATCATGACTGAAGTTCTTATAAATTTGTAAATAAGACAAACTTATAGTGTAATTATCTTTCATGAAATAAAATAAACTAAACTAAACTAAACTATAGGATATATAAGGTCCTAATTTATTAGTGGCAGATATTTTACCACATGACATTTTACATTAAAATAATTAACTTTAAATAGAAATTAAGAATTATTTTCATGGGACTTTTTTGGTTTCATTTACCTAACTAAAGTAGTTATTTGTTATACAAGGGAGTAAATCTAGTGTTTACATTCTCATGCTAATGTTGAGACCCGAGCTAGCGAGAGATTCCAAAATTGAACGCGCAAAGCCAGTGGTTCAAACAGTGGAATCTTGAGCATTGGGAGGGTTTCAAAGCACGAGAGGGAACACACTTTGCTTCCGAGTGAAACACACATCCTTTCACCTCACTACCACGAGGAAAAATTAGCTCTAAAAGTTTAAAAATGTATTTAAAATTATTGGCATCCATCATTTATCATTCAAAAACATTAAATAAAAGAACACCCAACCAGCTAACATAAAAAAAAACACTCAATTAGTAATAAACAATTTAAATGAAATTACTTTGCACTTTTATGAACAAAATGCAACTGTGCTATATGTATTTAATGAACAAAATAGTTCTTTCCAAGCTAGTGAGGTATCGACTCGACCTAAGTGCCAAATATGTATATGTCATGGACCGTAATAGTAAGACTAAGCTAACTCCGCGTTTAGACATGCTGGCTCGTCACTCGCCTCGCTATTCGTCGAAACGTTCGACGAGACTTTGCCTATACAAAAACACGAGGCGAGGTGCGAGAGGTATAGCGAGACGTCCGCGTACACATGCGTGCTCGTGTTTCGCCTCGTTATTCGCCTCGCTACTCGTGCGAATGTGTGGCGGTAGCATAAGGTGCGTATGTACAAATTATGGCACTGTGACCGCATCTATGTTTTGCCCGCGGTCCGAGTTCTGCTCAGCTATTTATCCAATGGGCAAATAGCTGACCAGAACATTTACGTACAGTATATATGAATAATAAAGGAGTGCTTTAACAAAATGGCTGACACATTGTTTTCAGACAGGTTCTCAGGTTTTGCAAATCCACACTAAATGATGATGCAACCGCATTGCACTCGCCTCTCTCATTGCAAATTCTGCATATTTAGTTTCACAGTCTGTCTATTTATCTGTCATACGAAATATCCAGAGCTTTTCCTTGTATGAGGTTCTTCAAAAAATGAGTGTAAAGGTTCTTAAAGGGTAGGCAACGCGCATGTGAATCCTATGGAGATGCAGGCGTCAATAGGCTACGGTATCTGTTTATCATCACGCGGGCTGTATGCTTGTTTGCCACCGTCATTCTATAAAAAAAAATAAAAGAAATAAATTCCTAATTTAAATAATTAAAAAGAGTATAGACTATAGAAGATATAGATAGAATGATTTTGTACTTTGTGTTGTGTGCAATAAAGGTTAAATAAATAAATAAAGATTGTACAGTCAACAGCAGAAGTTGTATTTAATAATCATTAAATTCAACGTAAACATTTAGGAAGATAGCCACTGAGGTAGCAAGCATGTAACAACGCAAAAAATCGTGAATTTAAAATAGTAGTTTATGTTTCTGTTACATAATGTAAGGCATAATAATAAAAGTTTGGTTTCAGCTTCACTTCGTTTCGTAATAACATCAAACAAGTATTTCTCTGCCTAATTATCTACAGTTTATCTAAAACAAAACAAGCCTTCAATAATAATTTCTGGAATCGCAAACAAACATTTGTAATGGCCGTAGTTTTTTTTAAATTCAGAGACAAACTAGAGTTAAGGCCAATTCTCACATCGTTTCTATAGTAAATAGTAAATAACAAATTGGTTTGTTTTGCAGAGATGTTCGAAACGTGAATCTCATTAATTCATTATTACATCGATTTTGACATAATAATTAATGAAGCAATTATAACAGCTAGCACAGATAAGAAATATGTTGTAACAAAATAGTGTATTATGGTCGTTATTTGCTGTTTTTAAACGCATCATAGAACGTTATGGTATCGTCTGTAGATAAATATATTTATTTATTAAGCAATAATAACGTTATATATCAAAACGCGCATAAAAACATAGACTAACATTTCATTTTCCCTGCGTAAAACAAACCTAGGCCCGGATGAAATATTACGTCAATTATTTTGTAAGAGACCAAAAATGTTCCTACAATCAGAGAATCTTCACATTTATTACGAAAAACGGGAAAAATAAGGATCCGTGTTCCACAATAATGTATTTAAATTACAAAAACGGGTATTCCGGGACACGGAAAAAGCATTCACAGCAAGATTATACCCGGAATTATGTACCTTTTACACGATTTTTCCGGAAAAAAGTCTGTACCTACCTCATTTTAGTTAGCGAGAGTAACTGCCGGCTTTCTGAATTCCATTTTTTAACAATCGTGGCCTGGATTCCGGTTTACAAAAAAGGCGTTTAATACCGGCATAACAATTGTGGTTTAGAAAGCGTCATATAAATAAATAAATTGCCGATCCGCCGCCATTCTCATCTAACTGAGTCTTTAAAATTTGGATTCTGTCTAAGTTATATTATGGTAAAAATGATGATGTAGTGGGCATAAGGCAGGTAGAAGTAGCGTAAGTTAGTTACCATAAACAACTCGAAGTAACCACACGTGTTCCTTATTTATGATAACCCTATAACCTTAAGCAGTGTCTTCACAATAATATACCTTCTACTTGTTGTTGTAACGGCAATAAAACGCACAGATTTTGTGTGCAAATTATATGTAGACAGACAGACAGACGGTTTACAAAAACAAATACTAATAAGGTGTTGATAAGACAATCAACAAATTCAGAAATAATTGGCTACTAAGTCAATAATTATTTTCCATTCGGGAGTTCGCCCGTTCGTAGCTACGCGCTACGGTTTCCCTCTATGCAATGGAAAACGACTACGCACAGAGAACCCACCTAGCGGGCTCTTAGCACTCATTGTGAAGTGGACTATAAACAAAAACCTCTACCCTAGAACATAAAAGTACTAAACTAAAAAGCCTTTTGCTTTTCGCAAGCAAGTACCTACTACAATAGCACAAGATGCATAGCGGCCATCAACTAACCTTATTAACACTAGAAATAATGCAACACAGCTCGTAACAAGCTAAATCGGCTCCATTATTTGTCCGTTCGTCCGGAAAAACTTATGAGATTAACCGCTGAGTGAAATATGCCGCCGCAACGCACGCCATTACTCTAGATTCCCGCCGAATACACAAATATGGCGGCGCCAGAATAATCTTGCGGTCACGCGCGGCGCCACCGTCTATGTCTTTTCCCGTAGTTCCTTAAGTGCGACTTTAGTACGTGATTTTCCCACTGGCATTTATAACTTTGTGGGGTGGTACATGACGCGTGCTACGTGTCTGGTTCTATACATTTTGTTTTAGTCGTCTGGGAATCATGCGAGGTTAGGTTGTTGTCTATATGATAAACTACATTTATTTTATTGCGTGATCAACATATTTACGTCTTAGGATGTAATGAATAAGACATTGTATTCATGGTTTATTGACGTGCGTATATGTTGTAAAAGGTTTATTAAGTCTGTAGCGTGTATAAATAATAAGTCAGTACCTACTGCCAAAATATTGCAGACGGCAAAGTTTCTCACGAATATTTGCCGTGTGGTGCGTACTGACTAGCATAGAACTAATCTATCTCCCGCGGGTGTCGCAAGAGGCGAAAAAGCGAAAAACCCCAATCTACAGCCACTGCGGTGGCCAATCCGCCTGCCAAGCGTGACGTGGCGACTATGGCTCCTACCAGTGGACGCTGAAATGATGATTTCTTAGTTTATCTCTGAATGACTTATACCTACTTAAAATAGGCTGATTCTAGTTTAACTAATTATGACACAAATGGTAATAGATGATGATGGTTTAATGCCACGATCGCCACGCAAGGCAGGCGGGTTGGCGATCGCAGCTTTATCCCTAGTTCCAAAGGTACGCTGATGCCCGTCTTCCAGTAGTTTCTGGTAGCAGTTAAACAAACCCTCTCCAGCGGATACCATGTTTGTCACTTTTGCACTCATATACTTGTTGGAGCGTGACAGATATCGTGACAATTGATAATGACCCGGGTATGTCCTTAAACTACGTCCAACAATGAGAGGTAGGGCAGAGCGAAGTACCATCAAGCTTGAGAAGCCCAACTGGGGAAGTACCTCCTCCTTCCAGAAGACCACAGCCATAATGGCACTGCTACCTTTCAGGTATGTAGTGTTGTGTTTCTGATGGTGAGTAAGGTTCCCAGAGCTCCAACCCCCCTTAAAGGCCGGCAACGCGCTTGTGACTCCCCTGGTGTTGCAGGTGCCCATGGGCGACGGTAATTGCTTACCATCAGGCAATCAGTCTGCTCGCTTGTCATAAAAAAAACCCGACCACATAAGGCTAGCGGTTTACTTCACATAACTGTGTCCGCTCTAAGTTGAATAGCTTTCTGATGATTATATTTTTATTTAGTTAGGTAATCAACCTTAAACCAAAATAGTTTCACTCGAGTTTAAAGTTAAGCGATCCATTAGTCTTTCAAAGCAATGTTACGAGTCACCATATGAATAAGTTGAGCACGTCGCCCGCGGGATATACGGGTGTGTACACTAGCCCTCATTAAAACAAAAGTTGTTGACCTCTTTCGTGACTCTGCCCTCATCTGTCGGTTTACTGTCTAAATAGTCAAAGTTAAACTTGCGCGAAAAACCTAGTACACGTATTTAAATGCTAAAGACTAGTGATGTTGCTTTGATATTACGTATAATTATTCCATCGTTTTAGTTAGCCACTGCTATAAGCCTCCCCCAAATTAGAAAAAGAAAATCATTTTTTTTTTACTAGACTGACCAGCGTTTGACCTCAGTCGCACTTGATGGTAAGTGACGACGAGGTCGAGGGTGTACGCTGGTTCAGTAACAGCCTATTCACTCTTGCCTTGAAAAGTCCCAAATTATATCTTTCCGGGAATACAGACGAAGGGAGCGAATTCCATTCCTTAGCAGTAGGCATTAGGAAGGTAGAAGCGAATCGGTTAATAAATAAGCATGGAATATCAATTCTCAATTCAACACAGGTGAAATTTTACTGCAACGTTGACACTGACTTTGTGTTTGACATTTTGACATAAGATTACACAAATATACCATGAAGTGATGATATAATCAGACATAGGAATCTACGGGGCAAAATTGTATGACAGGTGGGGAATTCCTTTATCAATAAACTTAGTTATCGATGAAAGTTATTGAGATACTAAAAATATATCATAATATTTGTATATATATATTAGTGACCGCCCCAGCATTGTGTATTTTGCTTTGTATTGTTCTGTACACCATTATGAAATTAATACATTTGTAACAATCACTTTTTCAGTAATTCGATACTTATTCAGAAACAACTAAATATACATACACAATCAATAGGTAATTTAAATAAACAATAAAAATTCAACTAAGACTAACATAACATATAAACTTCTCATTCCCCGAGACGACTGGTACCTGGTGCAAATGTGCCAAAAATACTGGTTTATACTTAACAGTAGTAGATGGGACAGTCATAAAGAAAAACTGTATGAGTAAAGTTTTAAACATCATTTTGAACTAAAGGGAAAGAGCCTTAAGAGTTTTTATATTATTTTAGTTTCCCTTTTAAACACTAGTATGATAGAACAAACATCGATAATTGATTTTATCGATATTGGAATTCCTTACCTGTTATACAATTTTGCCCCGTATTTTCCTATGTCTGGATATAATACAACCATCTTTTTTATACCTTCTATTCTAACTGTACCGCGCTCATTTTCGAGGGTTAAATTCTTATCATTTACCTCACATTAACCTTAATTACACCTTATATCGCTGTATTACGGTCTAATGTTGATTAATCGCTGCGCGGACGAAGTATCACACTGAAGGTCAAACATATTTGGATACATAATACCCACCAGGCATAAGGTTCATATGGGGCTGGGACAGTCAAACCAAAGTAAAAAAAACGCATATCGTGGAGAAGGCATTATCCGGCAGTGGGAAGAGCAAACGGATTGCCTGGTGGTAAGCAATTACCATCGCCCATGGGTACCCGCAACACCAGGGGTCACAGTCACAAACGCGTTGCCGGCCTTTAAGAGGGGTTGGAGCTCTGGGAACCTTACTCACCATCAGGAACAGAACACTACATACCTGAAAGGTAGCAGTGTACCTTAATTATAGCCTGATTAGGTGTGTCATTTAATTTTTTTACGTTGTGATCTCATAGTTCAAATATAAATGACCACCGCTCTGGCCTGGTGTGTTGACCCTGCCTATGAAGCCGATGGTCCTGGGTTCGATTCCCAGTCAGGGCATTTATTTGTGATGAGCCAGATATTTCTTCCTGAGTCATGGGTGTTTTCTATCTATTTAAGTATTTATATGTATCTATCTATTATATATATCGTCGTCTAGTACCTGCAACACTAGCCTTACTGAGCTTAACGTAGGACTAGGTCGATTTGTGTCAGATTGTCCGGAAATATTTATTTATTTATTATTTATTTATAAATGCAACGTTCACCCCCATTGCTTGATCAATGATGCCTCGGTATTGTAAACGTCCATAGGCTGCGGTGACCGCCTACCATCAAGCGGGCCGCATGCTTGTTTGCCACCTTTGTGGTATTAAAAAAAAAAAGTATGGTATTTTGCCCTGTTGCCAAGTTGCGCCCTTTTGTATCCTGCTATTGGTCGAGTAACTTCCGTTTTACAATACATTTTTAAACATTTTCTTTCCTTATCTACCTTTGAAGTCGGAAAACCTTTGGTCAAACCGAAAAGATCACAAAGTAATGCCAATTTTCTAAGAACAAGACCCGTCTTTAATTTTAAATTAATTATACACTTTGATCTAAGTATACTTATTTCCCTTAAAATGTAGAATTAAGAAAATTTAACATCCAAACTTGGAGAGATGTATTTTGAGGCATTTTAATTTAATACAAGTTAAAAAAAATAAAGACGTAAATTAATTAAAGAATCACTTTTTAACAGATATGTAGATAGATAGAAACATTTATTAATGACACACACATAATAATAAATAACAACAAAAAAAACACATTACGCAAACGACGTGTGTCACGAAATGGCCTCATCTCAGCGTAATGCCAGCAATCGCCAGCGCTGGTCTTCCGTTGAGACCATCAGGTGCGATGACGACAACTAACACATATACACAAGAATCGTATGACAATGACATTATCATATTTTTTTTTAACGTTAGTATGAAAATTACAGTGTGGTACGCGCACAAACTTTTGGCACAAAGCGTCTCGTTGACGTAATTGTTGACCTTTTTACCTAATATTTTTTATACTACGTCGGTGACAAACGAGCATACGGCCCGCCTGATGTTAAGCAGTTACTACGGACGCTTGCTACTCCAGAGCCGTTACATGCGCGTTGCCGAACTTTTATAAATCTGAACACTCCTTTGTTGAAGTATGGGGTCGTACTGTAGCTACTGAGCTGACGGCTTCCTCGCGAGCATTGCGATACAACAAGGAAATGCCGCCAGCATCCGTAGTACAATACCTCAATGGCGTTTTTTATTTGTATTAAGCCCTATGTTCTCCGAAGCATGTCGCGCGAGTGACTAAATAAACGTGTGTTAATCGTTAATAATTATGGCATTTTTTATATTAAATCTATAGTGAGTAGTTTCTGTAATACCTTAGTTTGTATTTTATTTGAAAATACATTTATTATGGGAGTGTCTCTGCGTGATCGCATCAGGAATGATTTCATCCGCAGTAGAACCAAAGTTACCGATATAGCCCTTCGGATCGCCAAACTGAAGTGGCAGTGGGCGGGCACATTGATCGAAGAACCGATGGCCGATGGGGCGAAAAGGTTCTGTAGTGGCGACCACGAACTGGAAGACGCAGCGTAGGTAGGCACCCCACAAGGTGGACCGACGACCTGGTGAAGGTCGCGGGATGCCGCTGGATGTGGAAGGCGCAGGATCGGTCTTCTTGGGTCACAACTTCCACCGTCCACTTTCTAAGCTTTAAATAAAATTCAAACTCCCCATAAATGCGGAATGCCAATACAAGAATTCATTTCGTCGCTTCCACGTTACTCCCGCACATCGCTGTAATAACTTCCGTTCCGCTCAAAATGGCTGCACTTCCTGGGAAATTCCACATTTCTTATCCAAATTTGTACGGAATAAAACTTTTATTTTCTGCAAGGGACGCTTTTGTCGTTCGAATTTTTCACGAATATTGTTTTAGATTTAGATTTTCGCTTAACGCTTAGGTATAACTATAAGCGAAGCTAACGGGCGAGCGACTTCATATAGTTATTCGAACGCAATGAAAAATAATGCACTTTTTCGAGCGCTTTAGAGTCCGATTAGTTAGAAAAAAGATGACTTATTTTCGGATATAAGTTGTTTCGCTATATAATACTTGATAGAATGGTACCGCGAACATCTTACTTCGTATATTTCGAGCATCTTTTGCTTTTACTCCAATTACGGCGTCATAAATAAATAAATATTTAAAATAAATATTTCGGGACAATCCTACCCAAATCGACCTCGGCTTGTGTTGTAGGTACTAGACGACGATATATATAAGAGGTAGATACATATAAATACTTAAATACATAGAAATCACCCATATATCTGTAGGTACTCATCACACAAATAAATGCCCTGATATATGTCGAGCATCTGTTTCTTTTACTTCAATTATGGCGTCATGTTTTTAGGGTCGGCAACGCGCATGTAACGCCTCTGGCGTTCATAGGCTGTGGTATCTGCTTACCATCAGACGGGCCGTATGCTTGTTTGCCACCGACGTAGTATTAAAAAAATGAGAGTGATAGAAACAATCGTCCGAAATTCACAAGTATCGTTTTTCGCGGTAGCGCCGCTGTCGTGTACTTATATCGCACTAGGCGACATGTTTCAGGTAAGGTCTGGCACCAATTTGTGAGTGACACCCTCACCCTGAGCGGTGTGTCCTGACTCGGCTTGATGGGTACCAGAGCTTACCCGAAACATGTCGCCTAGTGCGATATAAGTACACGTGAGTTCATCCGTTTGTAACTAAGTAGTAGTAACATGATTCGCAACAGTTTTATATATTATCTTGTAGAAGCTGAAACATGACTGTTAATCATTCTCGATAGAAAAAAATAAATATTTTCTTTAGCTTAAGTTAACCGGGTCATACAACACCAACGGGCCGGGACAACAATAGAAATCTGTTTAAAACATGGGAAGAAAAATCTTTCTCTTTTACTACAATTAATGAAAGTGACAGAGAAAATCGTCCGTAATTTACGAATATCGTTTTTCGCGGTAGCGCCCCTGACTAGCAACGAATGTATGAAACAAAACCAGTACCTTTGCGTTTTTATAATTGGCAATGGTCGGCCTATATCAGGGCTCGCCAACCTTTCACTTCAGAATAATTTTATTAATACATCATAAAAGGACTTAATAGCATAATAACATAAGTCTTGATGATATGAGTGTTTATAAGCTCTTTTGTATTGGCAGAAATGTACCTTTGTGGACGCGATCGGGAGGAAGTAATGGCCGGCCGATGCTCGCTCCGTTCATCTGTAGTTATATTAGTATATTTAGATAATATTGAAATATTATGTAAGTAGTTAAAACGGTATTCGATTAGGAAATGTAAAACCGGTGATATTTATAAACCGGTTATTAACCGTTAAGACCACATTGAAAACAGGTTAACCGGTTTTAACCCCATTGAAAACCGGTTAACCGGTTTTAACCGGTTTCTTGTCACCAGCTATGTTTTATACACTGTACTATAAACAGAGCGGATAGTACGGTTGTTTTTTATCGTCTATCGTGCTATCCGTCACTTTCGCACCCACATACTTATTTGAAAGTGACAAATATTGTGACAACGATAAAAACCCGACCATATTAGCTAGCTGCTTATCTCTTGTTTTGATATTAAGTTTTGTCTGTATTTTACAAAGTGTTAAAATCCTCGCGGAACAAATGTGAACAAAACATAATTTGAAAAAATTAAGTTTATGATACGAATAAGTGGGTAAAAATGTTGAGTTAAATAATTTTAGACCCGGGAATTATGTCCTTAAACTACGTCCAACAATGAGAGGTAGGGCACAGCGAAGTACCATCACGCTTGAATCTGGGGAAGCCCAACTGGGGAAGTACCTCCTCCTTACAGAAGACCACAGCCATAATAGCACTGCTACCTTTCAGGTATGTAGTGTTGTGTTCCTGATGGTGAGTAAGGTTCCCAGAGCAACAACTTTTAGGGTAGACAACGTGCATGTGAATCCTCTGGAGTTGCAGGCGTCCATAGGCTACCGTAACTGCTTACTATCAGGCGAGCCGTATGATTGTTTGCCACCGTTGTTGTATAAAAAAGAAGTTAAATAATAACGTAACTAGTTGTAACAAAGTAACAATAACAACACTGTGGTATGACAATAAACGGGTAAACAACTTACATCTCCGAGCGATCTCGTCCAGACAACATTGGTTTACGAGGCCATTCGTTATATCATTACTCGAGTCTGTTTATCACCATGTAAGTGCCTGCAGCTGACTGGGACACGTATTATAGGACTATTAAGTGATTATTTTAAATGTCATTTATGGTACTAGCTTTTGTTGTCGACTGTACCGACTTTTTTTACACAATCACAAACTACTAATCGAGAGGATTCTAACGAGCCTAAACATCTCGGGTTGATAGGTTTATTATTTTACGAGTTACTATTTATTTATTTATTGCACAAAACACAAAAGTACAAAAGGCGTACTTAATGCTACAAAGCATTCTTTACCAGTCAACCTTTAGGCAGAGAAGTTGAAGGCGATTCATAAAACAAACAAAATAAACATAAACCAAAATACATTTAAATATAAATTAAACTATACTATATTATATTTATATTTACATTAGTATAATATATAGTTATATTTACATTAGTATAATATACATGCATAAACATACAAACATACATAATACTAACATGCTATGGGTGCCTTCTGGCTCCAACATCAGATCAGACTAATTGTACAGTCGACCAATTTGATTTGTTGTTGAAAATCTATATGAAAGACGCAAAAAAATCTCTTATTAACGTCACTTTGACAAGGTTCGAAGTGGTCTAGAAATCAAATTGGTTGAGTATACCAAAATATTGCATTGTCACCAAACTTACATAATCGTAAGTGTGCTAAATTTCAGCTCAATCGATTAAAGATGTCTGATTTATTGATTAGTTACTTTCTTCATAGGTAGGGTCACTACCCACTAGGCCAGAGCTGTCGTCAAACAAACTATACAAAAATATATCTCATTTACTATTGGCGTAATAAATGACAATATAATACACCCATATTTTTTCATCTAACTAGGTAGGTATTACAAATAACATTTCGTTACTAATTTGTTGTTGTTTATTTTTTTATTATGCAGAAACGTCTGCTAGCGAATATCTTCGATATTTAAATCGAAAGAAAAACTCGTGTAGCACAATTCGTGCACTGGGCTAGTATCCAGTGGTTGTGGGTTCGAGTCCCTCTGCGAGTAAATTTTTTCTATTATTCTTTCGATTTAAATATCATCGTCATCATCATCATCATGTCAGCCGAAAGACGTCCACTGCTGGACATAGGCCTCCCCCAGAACGACCCAAGAAGACCGATCCTGCGCCTTCCACATCCAGCGGTATCCCGCGACTCTAACTAGGTCGTCGGTCCACCTTGTGGGAGGCCTACCTACGCTGCGTCTTCCAGTTCGTGGTCGCCACTCCAGAACCTTTCCAGAATTTAAATATCAGGGGATGAAATTTTATAATTTCTTCATTTGATATTTTCATTTTCTTTACATAATAAATAAAGTTTATCTTACAACATAAATAAATATTATCAGCGTTTATTTATAATAAACTAAATGGGATCCTATTTAAGATATTCCCCAAGCAACATTTCTTTTGCTAGATTTTTCTTTGATTAAAAATACGTCTCTAAAGAAATTTATTTTAGCTGAGTTGAAGTTAAAAGAAAATGTTTGAATGCATTACTTTGCAAAATATTTTTTTGATATTAATATATTTGATTAAAAAAATACATATATATTATTAATATAAGTCAGAATCATAATTATAGTTTGAAGTTTGCGATAACGAGTATCGAGTTTACTATCTGTGCATCTTGCTTGTACTATTTTAGTGCGAACGAAATGCACAGATAGTAAACTCGATACTCGTTATCGAAAACCGTATTGTCACAACT
Organism: Grapholita molesta; assembly: GCA_022674325.2. Lineage (NCBI taxonomy): Eukaryota > Metazoa > Arthropoda > Insecta > Lepidoptera > Tortricidae > Grapholita > Grapholita molesta. Next base: position 15,771,415 of record CP053138.2, on the reverse strand, counting down.
CATGGTACAGGTACAGTAAAGGCTTGTCCGGATTAGGCTAGTATGTTATTCGAGTAGCGAGTAATTTAGAGTTTGGCCAGTGAAAAAAAATTGGTTTACTCACTTAAAGCATAGACGATTGAATCATACCGTCTCTTTCTTTCGCTTGCACTACGACCCCAAAAAAAGGGATGAGTATAGTTTATTTTTTCAACATTAAGAGTAACAATCGAGTAATAATTGGTTAGCCAGACTCTAGTAGCTAAACTATTCGCTACTGTCTAGATATTGTTCGCATTACAGTCGAGTAAAGTTCGCAAGTCAGTAGTATTCTTCAAGGTGACCAGCCTACAACGTAATAACGACATTTTCTGATTTTCATACCAAATAACGAACTTGTCTAAATCGACAGGTTCGGTCTTGAACCGGCGGCAGCGTGGTGGGGGTGCTATACCCTTACCATGAGTTATGAAATTGAAGTTTTCGATAACGCGTATCGTCAATGGATTGACTCGACTACATTACTTACTAATCTACTCGACTCATTTGTTGGTGTTCAGACATGTTAAGCTACTAAATTACTTGCTACTCGACTAAAATACTAGCGTAGTCCGGACAAGCCGTAAACGTGGTCAAATAACGTATAGGTGAAAAACTTTTTACTTGACTCTGAGTAAGAGCAAGACCGCCCTAAAGTCCATATACAAAAAAAGGTGAATAACTTAGCTGTTGGAAGTTAGACTATAGCTCGTTTTTAAGGATTTGAAAAATCGTGCGATTGTTATCGTGTGATTTTTAGACAATTTAAAAACTGTCATATTAGCCTCTTATTTTATACGCCATTTTTTCTATTCGCCGGACATTTTTACTACGGGATCTAATACGTTTCCTTAGTAGAATATTTAAGCCTAAAAACCCGATAGAAATCAGTTTTAGAATGTTTTAGAAAACACCAAGGTACTCAGAAATATCTGAACATACACTTTATCTCCTTGACAATAGAGGCGTTGCTCAGATATTTGTGATCACCTTGGCAGCTCCGATATATTTTATGGCGACCATACCTTGCAAAATATTTCACCAAAAATGTTTCACCTTCGACTAAAAATTCAAACGGATAACAAGAATGGAACGGCAAAACAAATAGAAGCGGCCATATTTAATTCCCGGCGAGCATTAAAATGGCTGACATTCCGATCCCGAACCCGCGTCAGCGAACGCCAACCTTTTCTATCTTCATTAAAACGTTTTTCCACGTTATATTTGGCTGGTGGCTCCACGCGTCCGGTTTTGGGCGGGACAGTCCTGTTTTTAAACGCGTCACACAAGTGTGTGTACTGTTTTATCCTGAGATTTACACAGGAAATAGGTTTATACGGTCTGGGTCAAAACATGGTACTCGTTTGTTTTCTCTCCTGCGGACTTATTATAGTTTACAGACTTCAAGATCAAGATGTAACAGAAAATGGTGTTCATGTAGGTAACTGTACAATAAAAATAGGGCTGCATTCCCTTACCTTTGTTAACTCCATAGGAAAAACGTGAAAAATACTCTGTGTTTGGTCCTTCCCCCGTTTAATGGACAATACTCGGCGCAAAATATATGTCAATATTACACAAACTAAGTGAAGGCGTGAAGAGGTAACAGACAGACACACTTTTTATATATATCCTCCTTAGGCCCACGGGCCTACCTGTACTATTAATTACTTTAAAAAAAAATTGAATTTTATACAATTGGAACAGAGTTGAACTTCATTTGTTTCCTTCGATTTTGACACAAAAGAAATTCTACCTTATTTTTTAAAGTATAAAGAACCGATTCGAGTAGGATTTTACTTGTATAGTTGGCGTTAGGAGGATATACTTTTAACTATGCCTCTGTAAATATTGTATTACCACGTAATAAGTCCTTAAAGCCTACTATCCCATCATCCATGGATGTGTCTACAGCTGCCTTCTTGCAATATAACTACTGGAATTTAAGCATACTAGCAGAATAGATATTTAGTACATAATTTTGATGTGGTCGCGTAGTATGGATCTCATAAGAAGGCTCAAAGTCACCCAAAGGGCAATGGAGAGGGCTATGCTGGGAGTGTCTCTGCGCGATCGCATCAGAAATGATGTCATCCGCAGCAGAACCAAAGTAACCGATATAGCCTCCCGGATCGCTAAACTTAAATGGCAGTGGGCAGGACACATTGCACGTAGAACCGATGGTCTTTGAGGCGTAAAGGTTCTCGAGTGGCGACCACGAACCGAAAGGCGCAGCGTGGGCAGACCCCCCAAAAGGTAGACCGACGATATAGTAAAGATCGCGGGAATCCACTGGATGGCGCAAAACTGCTCACTGGCTGTGGCTTATGTCTAGCAGTGGACGTCTTCCTGATAATGATGATGATGAATTTTTATTGTACACAAATGTACCGCAACCTTGGTCACCCGGTTACGCCCTCAGTTCGGAAACTTGGCACCGGCCCGAACCGGTTTTTGCCGGTTCAAACTGCTTTTTGCGACGATTTCAAGTACTCGAGTTACGAACTTGGACGCGCTTCGTCTTTCGCTCAATTTGGGAGGTAGTTTAAAGTTTATGTGTAGTTTTTACTATAAAATGGATATTAAATATTATTAGGACAATAGTAGTTTATGTATCTGTGCATAATGAACGGCATTACAACAAAGTGTGGGTTGCGCTGGTAATAACATCACACGAGTGTTGTAATGCCTAATTATGTATAGTTGCATACACTACTTTATCCACACACATATCATAAGTGTTTTAAGGTGGGTCCAGGAACCGGGAAATGAACTGCATTTTACTATTGCTTGTAAACATTAAAAAGTCAACGAACAAAACAAATGACAGCTTGGAATGGCGGCGTTTCGTATTTCGTATCTCTGTCAAATATTTTTTTAAACCATAGACAAGCGAATGAACTCCCTATTCTATTGTCACTCAAGTTCAAATATCGTTCGATTTATTTTAAACAAAATACAGATGTAGTGAATAATCCTTTCCTTTCGTATTTTCTCGGAAATGTTCGTTTTTGTCTTACTACTTCACTCGCACTCAGTACCCATCGAGACAACGTAGGGAACGGTCGCATTGCAAGACGAAGTATCTATATAGAGTAGTTAATACCACAGAAATATTTTGTTGATATTTATGTTAGATTTTGTGATAAACTTCATGGACTCGTGTATTAATAGAGGCCACCTATATTTTGATAGACTTTTTACATGTCACACTTGTCTGTAATTTTTGTAAATAATAAACATTGATTTTATTCGATCCACATTAACAATTTATAACAGACATGCCGAAAGCACTAAGAAAAGGGAAACGTTTAGATCGGCAAGCCTGCGAAGTTATTTTCAATATTTATTTATATTTCTTAACTGAAAATGGTAAATTCAAACATACCAACTATACTGCTTACTTTTGTAAAGTCCAAAAACGAGTTTCGGCGGCCAGTAAAATTTCTCAACGAACAGTAAATAAAATATTGCAAAAAGAATACATAAATCAATCTACCTCAAATAGTCCAAAGTCGGCAAAGTTGGGTAGACCAAATAATAGTTATTTGTTATACAAGGGTGCAAAACAAGACTTTGTAGAATACTCTACAGAAAAACTAATGAACGAATATGGACACGGCGTACTAAGATTGCCACCATATCATCCTGATTTCAATCCGATTGAAAACATATGGTCTCAAATAAAGGGATACGTATCCAAAAGAAACATCAGTATGAACATGACTACTGTGAAACAATTGGTACAGGAAAAGGTTAATATGATTGGTTCCGATATTTGGGCCAAAGTATGTGACCACGCCATCAAATGCGAAAACTAGTACCGAAAACACGAACCTGAGTTGGAAAATTATATGGCTAGTTTTGTAATCACCGTTCATGAAAACTCTGACGATGATACACCAGAAAATAGTTCTGATTCTGACTGTGATATGGAAGTTGGAAGTATTGTTTCGCTTCACACTGTCCACCCCGCTCCTCCTCCTCTTATCCCGCTGTCATAATCGAAGTCGTTCATCAGAAAATCATATTTATTTTTATTAATTTCTCTGCTGGTTTGTTTTGTTTTATGTTGAGGTGTCTGTTATGTCATAGTATTTTTAATTAATTACAAAAATGTATTGTTATAAAAAAGGTCTGCAAAATCCTACTGTAGTTTTGACTTATAGTTAGACTTTTGGGGTTCCAATCCTTATAGAATCATTAGATCATCCCAACCGGAATTTGGTTTTTATCAGTGCGTTTTATTGAAATAAAACGTCCTCGGTAGTTATATTTTTGTTTACCTAACGAATTATTTATATGATAGAATCGCGGCGGTTTTAACATCTCAGTGTAATATACGTCAAACGGGCAGTTTGACATTTGACATTGATAAATAAAGTATGCGATTTATTTGATACCTACACGTAATTTAATAATACAGTAATTCATAGACACATCGGCACCATTCGGGTGTTATTGTTGTTCCGAGTTTTGCCGATAGGAAAGGATTATTCACTACATCTGTAACAAATTGGCGTTTCGTATCAATGACTGTTTTAATATCTATAGATACTAGAATAGACACCCCACTTGAATTTGAGAGCTGTACCAAATTTAAACTCATAACCTACTGTTTTCAGGAAGTAATGTTAACTTTACATCTCCATTAATTTCTGATGGTTGGTAATGCTGGTCATTGCCTACGGTTTCTGGACGCATTTTAGAGCACTAATGATATGTACGTAGAGAAATATATCAAACTAGCTTTTCCTCGCGACTTCGCCGGCCAGTCATACCCGTCTTTAAAATATGGTTGCGGGTTAAAAATTATCCTATGTCCTTTCTCGTAGCTCAAACTCTCCATACCAAAGGCGGTAGCAGGATTAGAGAAAAAGCCCTTTTATGATTAAGGGCCGGTCTTTTTTTCTATAATTACTTGCATCTATTGGTACTATTGTGCCAAGTTTTATTGAAAAATTCCCAGTAGTTCAACCGGGAAAAAATAAAAACCAGATTCAGTAAGAACAAACCAGTCAGAAACAAAGAGATGGTATTTTGGAAACATGTATTATAAAAATTAATAATCGTGGGTATCCAAACTATACATTTTGTGCAAACATTAAACAAAAAATATAGATCTACTAGCTTTTGCCCTCGGCTTCGCACGCGCAGAAGAACCCTCTTTTTGACCTCTTCGGGGATGAATATAAAAATCTATCTGAAATTTTAAACCCTTTTTTAACCCCTTACAGGATAAATTACAAAAAACGCTAAAATTACTTTTCTTGTGCTTGAATAAGGAGTGTTCACACAAAATTTCAAGCCTCTAGCCTTAAATTTTAAACAATCGACATACACACTTACAACCCCTTTTTTCAAAAAATCCCTTCTTAGTGGGTGCTTACGGTATACAAACTACCTATTGTGAAAAAATCAGCCATCTAGGTTAAGCGGTTTGGGCTGTGCGTTGATCAGTCAGTCAGTCAGGACTTTCACGTTTATGTATATAGAATTAGAAAAGCATTTTATTACTGAATTAATCTGGATTCCAGGACATCAAGGGATTATTGGTGAAGCTGATATTGAAGCTAAAAATGCTACCCTAAATCTTTGATGTTTAAAGCGACCTTAAATAATAATTAAAAAAATTTTTGCAAAATAATGATGAGATTTTGTGTGCGATTTTTAAATCCTCAAACTTTTATGAATTCGCTTGCACGTGTATCTAAAATCGACTCTAGGTATAACACACGGACATAAGCATCTATAGTTTTATTTACAGGCCGCTCTAAGTGACCCAAAACTTAGTGCAAACACGAAACGGCTGTGCTCAAAAGCGATCTCTTCCAGACAGCTACGTAACAACGAAGCAGTCGGCCTAGATTCGTCTTCTGTTCTCCGAGTGGCTTTTAGCTGAGCTATACAACATATTTTCATTGCCCAGATATCCCAGTTAAGTTTGAGCCATGCTTACATACTGTTATTACGTATCCTAAGGCTCGTTTAGCTTGGATTTAGAAAAACTGGTAGTTTTCTAGCTATAACTGCCCCGTTTCAAACAAAAAAGGCAGAGGAACGTATGTACTTGTACAGTTTTAAGACCTTCTTCTGTTGAGCGGTACGAAGCTTTCCACCTCAGTTCGTAATTCGTATCTAGACTATTTGGGGTTGAAAAGGCGTATCTCTAGTAGCGTATATGTGAGTTGGGACTTGTCGGTTTCGAATAACAGTTGGTCAGTGAGCGGATAAGGCGGGTATTATGTACTTTCTGTCGACGGTTAGAATGAATTGAAAGATGAAGATCGTCATTTCGGTAGGTGTTCCAATTACAAAAGAAAGTACCTAGTGAAAAGTCAAAATTCGCACTTTGACACGGATTTAACGTTTGTGAAAACGTAAATGAAAACGGTACAAGTTTCATACTCGTTATTCGTCACTTGTTCCCTTTGTCACTAGGGTTACAAATTTGTCTTCGGTGGCCGCAATAAACATAAACGGATTATATCGCGTATACTAATTCAAACTTCATCCCTACGTTTCGAACCCTTTAGCAGCGTTCGTAATTAACGGGTGGAGTGAGGAAAAACTGCCTACTATAATCCGGGTCATCATCATCTTGGCCACAAGACGTCCACTGCTAAACATAGGCCTCCCCCTTGGACCTCCACATGTACCGGTTGGAAGCGCCCTGCATCCAGCGTCTTCCGGCGACCTTAATCACGGTCACAGACTTGAAATGATAGGTCTCATGTCAAAACTAATCATCATCAGTAATCTCAGCCATTTATATTATAAAACGAACGAGCGTTATCTTTATTTAATTTTTGTCTTGAGCCAGTTAGCCCCGAGCCACTCACCAGTGGCGGATTTAAACTTCATTTTATGGCCTCTGTTCTGCCACAAACAAACCCTACTCAATATTGGGTCGTGGCCAAGATACAGTATGGAAAATATCACGCGAGTTTTCGTTAGATCTATCATTCTGAAACATCTGATACATTTGAGGACAGGTCTGGCCAACTGTGTAGTGTATACTGCATTTACAGTTCATATTATTTACCACAATCATTACTGCATCAGGCTGATATCGATACTAATATTATAAATGCGAAAGTAACTCTGTCTGTCTGTCTGATACCTCTTCACGTTTAAACCGCTGAACCAATTGGGATGTTTGATAAGGAGAGAGTTTGAGCTACGAGAAAGGACATGATTTTTTTTTTCCGCAATCAAACTTTAAAGACGGGCATGGCTGGATTGCAAATATATTGCAAAGTCGAGTTAACTGTAAATAAATATAGTATACACACACATAAACTTCTGCTAATGATGAATTATTATTACTTGGAAATTAGAGTATAAAGGACACAGTTCAGATAAGAAAGCATATCAAACGTTTTGTTAACTTCATTCTAAGCAGTCAAGATTTGTAAGTACTCGTAATCTTCTTAATGGGATTTAATGTTTGTATTTGTTTAATATGTTTTCTTATAGAATAACGCATTATTATGTTAATTATGTATTTTTAAGATTTTTTGAAATAATAAATCCCGCCGTGTTTCTTGCCGGTCATAAGAGTCAAAATGCTTCTCGGGTAAGAGGTGTAGGGTTAGAACCGGTGTAGTTTATATTGTTCTCTTTTACTGTTTATATACTCGACGTGTAAAAGTGCTTTTGTGGCCTACTAACTGAATAAACGTTTGAGTTTGAATCTGATTGCAAGCATTCAGAAATTTAGAGCTGCCGGCGATATTGTAGCTTACATATCCTTACAGCGTGATATGTGTAAGATAGCTGGACCCGGGTATGTCCTTAAACTACGTCCAACAATGAGACGTAAGGCACAGTGAAGTACCATCACGCTTGAGTCTGGAAAAGCCCAACTGGGGAAGTACCTCCTCCTTACAGACGACCACAGCCATAACAGCACTGCTACCTTTCAGGTATGTAGTGTTATGTTCCTAATGGTGAGTAAGGTTCCCAGAGCTCTAACCCCCCTTAAAGGCCGGCAACGCGCTTATGACTCCCCTGGTGTTACGGGTGCCCATGGGCGACGGTAATTACTTATTACCATCAGGCAATCCGTCTGCACGTTTGCCCCTTTGTGAAAAAAAAAGTCTCAGTATCACGTAATTACCAAAGTTGAGAGTTGGCGATAAAATTTTCACAAGATCCCGGCGGCGCGAGAACAGACCCCGAGATATTTTATCATGTTTCATTTCTCCGAGATCAGAATGAATCCTTGTCGGAGAATCCCTGGAGGCTCTTGATCTGCGGGCGTTTGTTGTTTCCTTCCAAGCTATTAAGTCGTATGTTCCTTTGAAGGAACATGTTCTTTATACGAAACTAGACTTTATGTGTATTGCGATAAGGCGGGGAAAGGAATATCAGCGTAACTCACGATGGCCGTTTTACTATATTGTCGCTTCGCTGAAGTTCGTTGTTACTGCGAGCTATGTATGTGTGGACTTGTCTCCTTTTAGTCCTAGATTTGTCTTTGTGCTAGTTTATTAAACGCGCTAGTTCTTTGTTGGAGGTAGAGGAATATATACAGGATGAGTTATCCACAGGCACATAATTACTGTAAGTCATTTATCATTTCAGCCGTACGTCGTCCGCTGCTGGACATAAGCCTCCCCCAAATATGTCTAGTATCCTAGTTGTCATAGTCGCCACGCTTGGAAGGCGGGTTGGCGACCGGACGCTGCTGCCCATCAGTCACCACACACCAACTTATTTTCGAATGTCACTTAAGGTTATGCGTGTTAGTGATTAGACGTATATTTCTACCCTCATCAGACGTTAGATATTTCACATACATATTAAGTTAATTGCATACGGGCTTCTTAGCTAAATCCTTTACTTAGGATGTCGGGAAAGATAAATCGTCGTTACGTGGGAAAAAATCTAGTCTTTCATACTGATACTCTCATTCTTTCGCTCGCCAGATTTTACTTGAAATGCTTGGAGCAGACGCGGTTATAAAAAAAAAAAAAATAAGATATTTATTCTCAGATTTCGATGATCCATACAGAGTTTTAAGTTACAAAACACTTAAAAACTACATTAGTAAACTAATATTAAATTATACTTAAAACCAAACTAAACTACTTATTTTTAGGTCGCAAGACATGTAGGTCGATATATCACCGAAGGATATCCGAGTCACACCTATCTGCTATCAGAATGAACACATGCTAACAGAACGCTGTTTGCGACAAGTACTGTAAGGGCGGGTTGTACCACATATGAGCAAACTGATTATTTGTTATGTGGTGGCGCAGCTGTCATATTATATTCACAATATTAACTATTATGATGACATTATCCCGTTGATCTACAGTTAAGCGCTGCAGAAATTTAAATAATTTTGACGACAGGTCTGGCCTAGTGGGGAGTGACCCTGCCTATGAAGCCGACGAAGTATACAGTGTGGAAAGTTAACTCGGGCCCTGGAGGGAAACTACCTTAATTCCTTGAGCTAGCTCATTTTACTTAAAGTAGACATTCTTTTATTTTTAAAAAGAAACAAAACTGCCGTCAAATATTTTCTAAAACTCGCTTGCCTCTCCCGGGACACGCGAACAAATTATGTAGAAAAAAAATGGCACTAAATGACATTTCTATCACGTTCCAGTTTATGCTAATTTATAATCTTCTTTTAGACAATATAAACAAATATAAAAGAGCTCAGTGTTCTAATTATTAAGTATTAAACTTCACTATTGATAAAGTAATTTTTCAGTCATTGTTGACACTTGCACTGACAGCGGCTCAAAGGAGACTAACTACTCGCAAATGTGCCGCCCAAGTTGTTCGAGCGGCTGTTTTTTAAAGCCATTTTTTGGGGCTGATTGTGAATCTACGTTTATTATTCATCGATGCACTAATAATATCTCCAAGAAATGCTTTTTCAATATTTTTTTAAAAACGGTTTTTTTCCGTTCCGCACAATGTTCGCAGGCAAGTTGTTTAACAAAAACGTTTTTTTTAAGCGTTCTGTCCTCATAATAATTATACAATATCGGCACTACAAACTCGCTGGCGGTCATTGCCCTCGTACTGAATCTATTAACTAATGTTGAGTTCTCATGACTGTTATGGTTATATGCCTGGGTACACAAGATCCTAACCTTTGTCTTTCCATTCCAGACGCGCAATGAAACGCAGACGCTCCTAGCATGAAGACCACCACGCGGCTGCTCTGGCAGCTGCCCCTCATCACCACGACCCTCGCCTTCGTCCTCGACAAGCAGAACCCCTACTCGCAGTTCCGCAAATGGAACGCCGCTCTGAACGGAACATTGGAACTTGAGTTCAAAACCGACCAGCCGAACGGTCTGATATTGTATACCGATGACGGTGGCACTTACGACTTCTTTGAGCTGAAGCTGGTGAATGGGGCGGTGAGGTTGAGGTACAATTTGGGGGGAGGCGCGCAGATTGTCACGGTTGGGAGTAATCTGAATAATGGACAGTGGCATAAGTTGCAAGTAAGTACAAAATGGTTTTCTTTTTAGTACATTTCGATATTAGTGAAAAAAAATTTTTTTTCGACGAGGGTGAACGTTGGAGCCCGAGTGAAACGGTGACAATCACCCGAGTGTTAAAGAAGTTTTTACACAAGTATCGAACCTAATTTTTCATAGCAAGTGCCTTAAAAAGTGAAATTTGCACTTTTGCACTAAAGTGCACTTTTTACGCACTAGTTAGGAAAAAGACATTTATTCATGACGTAGTTACAAATACAATAAACAGAATACAAGATGAAGAATAAGTAAGACATCACGAAATGGACCCAACTCAGCGTAATGCTGGCTTGAGAAGTCAGCGCTGATCTTCCGTTGAGCCCATTTGGTGATGTCACGAAAAATAAAACAAAACAAAAAGATTAAATATTGAAAACAATAGATACAAGGCAGAAATAAACATAACATAAAAGAAATATTTTTCTTAATACTAGTACAAACTATAACAACCCACGAAGTGAAACAGGCATGCAGACTTATTTTACTTTTTTATTTTTGTATATTTTTAGTATATTTTTTGTCCTATCATGGGCACAGGCCTCTCTCCTGCCACTCACTACGGGTTAAAAACATCCAAGTTGGGGACCATCTCTTGTTCGGTCTGACTCCTTTAAATATGTTACATTTATTTACGTTAAATATATCGTGATTCATGCATACAATTCATATACATACTAATTAAGGTTTATTATACAGCCTGCAAAATTGAGTTTAATTAATTTTAAGTTGTGTAGCCACTGGCCAAACATTACCTATAGACCAAATTTAACAAATATTATACGTAATTTTTTTACCGCCATGTCAAACGCTCAGATACCACGTCCCTGGAATGTCAAAACAAGTTGAACTTTATGCATGTGCGTATATATTTGTTTTGCTCTGTGATTAGTAGATAAGTCTTTCGTTGAAAAGGTGAATTCTGACCCCGTCCATTACGTCATCCTGTATACGCCCGGCTTTAGAGTTGACCATCCACAGTTGTGTCCGATCGATACTTGTTTGACTTGTATGCTTCAATCACTTGCTGTTTGGAGTGGCTTCGCCTACACCACGCTAATAGGTGTTTTGACACACACAAGCAAACCATTCATCTACATACGAGTACACACAGCAACACTCTTAACTGTACATGGGTGGAATTTATGCCTTATATAATAAGGTCTACGAATGTATAGCTAGGAGTGTTGTTGACTGTACAAGACAAGTGTAAAAATATAAATGCATACATACTATTTAGATACATGCAGGGTGGCTTCGACTATAGGGCTTTAAATGTAAGGCTCGATTCCATTCACTTTACTGATCTAATTTTGTTTTGCGAATGTAATGCTTATTAGACCTTAAAGTTTAGCCGTGAAGTCCATGTATCGAAAATTGCGTTATAATCGTTATCCCAAAGAAGCGTGTTGTCAATTTTGTGTTGGCTTGGGTGCATTGACAATAACATCTAACTTGTATGATAATAATAAAATTAAGAATGGACATGTGTTATAAAAATTGTAAAACAATAAATATTCAGTTTGGGGGTTAAAATTAAACCTGGCAATGAAAACCCCATAGTTCGAGACACCCTGTATTACCCAATTGCGTCTATAAATAACGCTGAAATGAAAAGTATATTTATGAGCCAATTAATTCGGTTTTATTATTCAGATCATGTATTATCATATTATTTAGTTTTTATTAAGAGGCTTAGTGATCTTGCTTACGAATCCTCTGTTACTTAGTCGTAGCTATGAAATTTCACTCAGGGATCGTTACCGGTATTCTTAATACCGCTTAAAAATTAGGTATAACCGGTTATAGTTGCATTTCGCTATTTATGTCGATAAAGCTCAGATTAGCGGTATAATCAAAACCGATATTCAAATATATTAGCGGTTTTGCCAATTGACAGCAATACCTCTATTTAGCACTTTACCCCTAAAAACTATTACCGGTAATAGCCGTCAGTGTCAATATACTCGAGTCGTATGACAAACTAATTTACTTATAGGTACAGTATATAGTTGACACTTCAGCCAGGCATGCACATTGTCGGCGGGACCCATAGGGGTGGCGAACCTAAGCACAATTAAAACAAATATAGATTTATCCTATTCAAAAGATAATTGAAAAAAATATTTGTAGTACTTAGTAATAGTGATGAAAAATACTATGTATGTATATTCCTTGGCTGAATAGGGGTGTTGACACATATTTAATTAATAAAAAAATTAAGTAAAATGGACAAATAATTACAAACATAATCAGGGCAAACGCGTAAAAATAATTAAAAATATATGTTGACGTGATTCAGAGGTCACAATTTAAAAAGCATAAAATTCAGTTTGTATATGTATAACCTTGGTACCATTCGATTTCTCACGTTTTACTGAAAAATAGAATGCAATGCAACTATATAACATAAACACAAAATATCTCGGACTCAATAGCAAGGAAGCAGAATTAACATCTTTATTTCCCGAAGTCCTTACCTGGTAATGGGTAAAATAAATAAAAAACCAGTGGTTGCCCAGAAACGAAATAAGGAACTAACCAAAACATTTTCAAAGAAATACGGCTGTAGCATTTTTAGGTATATATACTTTCGTGGGAATCAGAGATGTTTAAAGAACCAACGTTTAATATAATTCCTGTTTATTTAACATAAAAGTAATAAATCAAGTCAGTGACGCGCTTGTGACTCCTCTGGTGTTACGGGTGTCCATGGGCGACGGTAATTGCTTACCACCAGGCAATCCGTCTGCTCGTTTGCCGCCTATGTCATAAAAAAAAAGTATAGGTACAAATACTTCTCAAGTGTAGTGACAAGTTGACAACCCTGTTCCGACACTCATAGTTCTGTCATAAAATTATACATGAAATGGCGGCGCTACCGCGAACAACGATATTCGTAAATTTCGGACGATTGTCTCTGTCTTAAGCCTTAATTGGAGAAAAAGAGAGATGCTCTAAATATACGAACTTCGATGTTCGTGGTACCGGGCCTAAAGTGATGAAGTATGTCTTGTCATTCAATAGACATTTTGACAGCCATATCTTAGGGAATAAGGGATAATTGAATAACAATTTGTAAGAAACTATCGCCTTAACGACTTTAGTGCTGGAATAATATAAAGTATACCTACCTATTTTGCTCGCAAAAAAAGCGTAAGATATATGAAATCCTGCGACGCTTCCGTCTTTCTCGAGCGAAAGCAAAGACCATTTTACCAAAAACGCGTAAGATGTATGCAATCCTGCGGCGCTTACTGTGTTTTGGAGTTGATAAAGTTTGTATTGGAGAGATATCTTCGATTTTTAGTATATTACTTCATTTTTTTCATACTTTTTCCCTGAGCTACTACAAATATTTCGAGACCAAAATTAGCCAAATCGGTAAAGCCGCTCTCAAGTTATAGCGTGACCAAGAGAAATAGGGTTCATTTTTATATATATAGATAGATAGATTACAGATATAGTGAGAAATTATTTTCCTTCAGAAAAACTCGTAGGTACCTCGATCAAAATAAGACGGCATCCGTACTATCAATTAATGATTGTATTATATGCATGACATTTTCATATCCATTAATATGAAACTTTATTGTTTAATGCCAAATATAATTTTTCAGTTTGACGTATAATACTAAACAATAAAGTTCCATATTAATGGATATGAAAATGTCACTTATTTAATACGATCATTCTTGGCAGTTCGGAGGTCATCGTATTCCGATAAAGATCCGAGTCTTCCCGAAAGAAAATAATCTCTATAGTAACCATTTAGTAGTAATGTTTAATTGACATCTTATCTTTCAATTGCGATGAATACCGGTATTTAATACAGGTATTTAATATCGTAAATAGTCTAGCCATAAAAGCGAAATGACAACAATACCTCTAATCAGAATACAGGTATTCTTTTATTAGCGGTAATAGTCTGTCAAATGTATACAGGTATTTAATAAAACCGGTTTTACAATCCCTGATTTCACTGCAGTTACATGCCTATTCCGATTTGTACCCAATTTTTTTTTTCAACTGTATGACTAAACTTGCTCTAGGTGGCGCGCCGGGACGACCACACGTCGCTGTCCGTGGACGGCGTGTCCCGCGGCGCAACGTCGCGCGGCAAGGAGTTTGCGTTCGGAAAGTTCAGCACAAACTCTGACGTGTTCGTGGGAGGGATACCTCCGTCGTAAGTACTAGTTCTTATTTTTATATGTCTTTCCTGTACATGGTACAAGGGTGTTCAGCGGATGTTGCCCCTGTCCGTGTCACAGGAGCGCACCAAAGCTAATTACAGGATAAAATATCTCACTTTGACATACACAAATTTGAAAGATTATTTCTTCTCATTGTTTTACAGGTGGTTTTTATATTAGATATAACGGTAAAGTAGCGCTTTAATATTACGAGACAGCTTCGTTTTAGCTATATAGGCATTATACTACTATTATTAAGGCATTGTACAAGTATTATTCCTGTATTATACCGGTAAACGGTGAAGTACAGATTAGCGTAAAATAAAGTATCTTAACCCTTTGTTTCGACGGTAATAGGGTAGATGTATATTTTTATGTAATAGGCTGCTAAAGGGTTCGAAACGTCGGGATGAAGTTTAAATTAGTAAACGCGATTTAATCCGTTTTAGTTGTTTTATTTCATTATATGTAATAGGTTTTTTTTTAAATATTATATATCTTTATTTACCATAATTACAATAGTATCAAAACGGTACTTAACTAGTTATTGCATTAAACCTAAAAAAGGCACAGGAGGCATTGTACTAAGAATGCTGGCAGCATTTCCTCGTTGTATCGCAATGCTGATACGTCGGGCGATGAAGCCGCCAGCTCTTCGCTCACCAGTTACGTCAACCAGACGCTTCGCGATTTCTGTAAAAAGTTTGTGTGCG
Organism: Grapholita molesta; assembly: GCA_022674325.2. Taxonomy (NCBI): domain Eukaryota; kingdom Metazoa; phylum Arthropoda; class Insecta; order Lepidoptera; family Tortricidae; genus Grapholita; species Grapholita molesta. Next base: position 15,755,980 of record CP053138.2, on the reverse strand, counting down.
CTGGGCCCTATGGACCTAGCGTCTCTACACCACGTAGTACAAAATATACCAGTGGCGGCGCGTAAATTTTTTTCTTAGGCAAGACGAAGCCGATATGTCTTAGCCTTTTCTTCTTGAGCTCAAGGAAAACCGTTGAACTGCAGTAAAGTTAGTCAAACCGACGGGAATCGGCTTGTATAAACGCACCGCCACTGGTATCCTGGCCATTTTATTTGAAGTTGTATACTCAACTTGGTTTGTATGGTTTCTATTTAGAATCATGAGTTCTATCGAGCCTGATAGGAGAAAAAATGTGTCCCAAAATTTTCATACATTTTTTATTACTTCCGTTCCGTTACCGCCATATAAAATATTACTTTCGAAGAAGCGAATGTCCGAATCATTTCCAAAACTCATTTGCTATCTACATCTGCCGCTAAAAAATCACAACCCATTACGTCCGTATCTCACGGATTTAATTACTTTAATTGCGCAAAAATCTAAACGAAACTCGTACCAATTAAATAAAACGTAAATCTTTTTCTACAAAAATGCTGCTGCATTTTGCGCTTTAAAGTGTAGTGTTAGAGTTGAAGTTAGGTTTGTTGATGGTGAGATGGTATCTGTGGATATACGGCCTCGGTAAATCTCGGGCTAGGAGGAATAATGACTGGAGAACGCATCCGCGTGCGCCAGTAAGGGACAAAGATATTCTGGCATTTGTAGCCCAAAATGAAACAATTCACTATAGTTTTGCTTTACAGGACATTCTTTATAACAAAAATATTAGCTTATTCTGTATTTATTACCGCAAATGTGGTTGAAAACCTCCAATTGTATCTGTTTGTTCCCCTCCAACTTTGACAGTTCTGAAGGGTCCAGTTTGGAGGGGAACAAAAACGTGTGAAACTATGACAAGGATGGACAAAAAAAGTGCCGTCTCTGCCATACCTATGGAAAGTTACATAAGACCAGCCCTTTCGATCGTGGTATTTAGCACGCTCCGTCTAGTTAAATGGTATGTCTATGATCTCGGGCAACAGTTTGACAGCTCTGCTCTGATTGGTCGAGAGCTGGAACGCCATCTTTCTCGCGTTATTCCGCCATTTTGACACAGCTTTTGCGTGTTAACTAATCTCAGGAATAGGCACTAGTTTTTACGTAAGCGGCTGCCATCTAACCTTCTAACCCAGAAAATAAATTAGACCGTGTATTTTGGGCGTTGCTATGGATACTGGGTCCAGCATCAGATAAGATCAGTGGTACAGTCAGCAGTAAAAGTGGCTAAGCGTTTGAAGTGTTCAAAATGACTTGCACGCGCTCTTATTCTCTTGACAATAGAGATGTGGTGACCTCATTTGGAATAAATAAAATAAATAAATAAATAAAAATAATAATAATAATAATCTCGTTCATAAATATCTGAGCACGCCTCTATTGTTAAGGTGTTAGAGTGCATGCTCAGATATTTGTGATCACCTCCACAGCTCCGATATATCAGATGGCGACTGTACAAATTTTTCCTGTTAACATTATTAATTATGTTTAGGGTTTTTGTCATTCTGCGTTTTTGGCATTATGGGGGATGTTTTTCTTCAATACTCGAAACGACAAAATGGTGTATTGCGTTTTTGGTATTATGCGATTTTTGGCATAAAGCGTTTTTGGTATACAGCGTTTATGGCGTTATGCGTGTTTTTTTTTTCAGTACGCGAAATGACAAAATAGCGTTTTGCGTTTTTGGCATTATGCGTCGAAAGGCCTCAAACGCTTAGCCACTTCTGCTGCTGACTGTACATAATATTAATATTGCATTGTCACCGAACTCACATAGTGTGCTAAACAGCTCAATTGACTAAAGATGTTTATGTATGGTAAAGTATGTTGGTATGTTTGGATCCGGGTATGTCCTTAAACAACGTCCAACAATGAGAGGTAGGGCACAGCGAAGTACCATCACGCTTGAGTTTGGAGAAGTCCAACTGGGGAAGAACCTCCTCCTTACAGAAGACCACAGCCATAATAGCACTGCTACCTTTCAGGTATGTAGTGTTGTGTTCCTGATGGTGAGTAAGGTTCCCTGAGCTCCAACCCTCCTTAAAGGCCGGCAACGCGCTTGTGACTCCCCTGGTGTTACGGGTGCCCATGGGCGACGGTAATTGCTTACCATCAGGCAATCCGTCTGCTCGTTTGGCACCTTTGCCATAAAAAAAACCATGGTGTTACAGATCACCATTGCTACGAGATGCGTAGACCCTCTACGACGCTACGTCGTAGCGCACAGTCGCTACAAGCTAGGTTCTCTCCAAAAAAGGAGTGTATAGGTTCTTAAAGGGTATGAGAATGATTTTATCACGATTTTATTCTCTCAAATATGAAGTCGTGTCGTGGTAGTAAGTCAGCCGCGATAGCTGTAGATGCGGGTTCAAATCCAGTCTCGAACGCCGGAGGTCCTCGTCGCTTTTTCTTAAGTATATGTCATCTATTTCAATGTTTAAGTGTTGTATGCTATGTTTATTCAAGCAAATATAGCCTACATTAATAGTTATCAGATATGATAACTATTAATATTTTTTTTTTATTATGCAGAAACGTCTGCTAGCGTATATCTACGATATTTAAATCGAAAGAAAAGTTATAAAAATATTGACTCGAAGCTGGACTCGAACCCACAACCACTGGATCACTAGCCCAGTGCACTCGTGCTATACGAGTACCGCTTAGACTTGTCATTTTTTTTTCTATTTATCCCTCGTCGTATACGTCATCATAGATGTAAACACATCTACTGCCAGCGCATTGAACACTTAACGGTATCGTAGTCTCAATTTCCATTGAGAATTCATAATAAAAAAATTATTTAGAATGTGTTAGCAGATTGTTATAGATAGCAATTTTTTTATATATTTTTTCGATTTAAGTATCGAAGAAATTATAAATAAATCAAAACCGGTCGCATTCCATCCGCTCACAGTGAGATACGACCTTTAGTTAACGGTAATGCGATACCGAGAAAATTGTGTCAAGGACTCCCAGGAAATGTTCGTGAAGTAAGGAGATAGCGAATGTTTGTGCCCGACCCCGAACCCGACGAGGCGAGGTCACTCACGCTTAAATACGTGATATTAACGAAGAGCATTTAAATGACACTTTTAAGTGGCAGACTATACAAGATAATGAAAGGTATGCAAAGAATAATATTCCGGACATTCTTACACAAAGTGACTGAGCCCCACAGTAAGCTCATAGCTTGTATTGTGGGTACTCAGCCAACGATATATATAATATACAATGACTTCAATATATAGAAAACAGCCACCAATTAATTTCCAATACACATCCAATTCACACGACTCATTTATACGTCACCACAAACAATTATATTAATTGAGGCGTTAATAAATTATCATTTCCATTAATTCATAGCGGCAATGACTTGCTAGTTCGCTTTACAAATGAATACTATTAAATTTTCGATCTCTAATATATAATTTGTCCGACGTCCCTAAACTACGACCACAAACCACAGGAGGATTACTTTAAATCAGCCTTCTTGAGCTTACCGTGATGCTCGTGGCTCAGTTAATTGGTGTAAGGATGTCCTGCAATATTTATTTATTTGTTTATATAAAAGGCTTTTCCTTTTATGACTGGATTTTTATGGGTTTTAGGCACTGACATTCCTACACGCGAACAAATTATGTAGAAAAATATGGCACTAAATGAAATTTTTATCACGTACCAGTTTACCTATGCTAATAATGTTAATTTATAATCCTCTTTTAGATAATATAATCAAACAAAAAAGAGCTCAGTGTTCTAATTATTAAGTATCAAACTTCACTATCGATAAAGTCATTGTTGACAGTGGACAGCGGTTCAAATAAGACTAACTAAATGTGCCGCCCAAGTTGTTCGAGCGGTTGTTTTTAGTGCCACTTTTTTGAGGCTGATTGTGAATCTACGTTTATTATACATCTTTGGTTTTAGTCTAAGGTTTAAGTCATTATCTAAATAATTTAATACGGATTGAGTAATTTCGATAGAATCCGCCGGGTGGTTTGATTGGTTACGATACTGGTTTGATGGGCGTCGGTTACGTTCCCTGTAGGCACTGGGTTCAAAACCAACCTGTATAAATAATAAGCCTTTTATTTCTCATATTTTTTTGATGCGCTTGTAACATTTTTCATTTACATGCGAAAACTGAGAACCGATAGAATTGTTTTTATTTTAAATTATTCAATTTAACTGTTAATTAAAATAAAATAATTCGATGAATAATTTAACATACTTAATGTAGCAATAGTTAAGTGCTTCATAAAACATGTGGTAATAATAAAATGTTTAATTTAAATTAATTAAAAAAATATTGAGTGGGTATATTACTGACAAATAAAGAATAAGAGAACCTGTATAAGACCAGAATCAAATTTTCGGTTTTAACACACAAATAATTTACTATTACCAGAATTCAAACCCGGGGCGCCATTTGTAGGCAGGATCCTTACCGAATAGGCTATTAGGAAGCTGTTTATTATAATAATGCTTACTTTTTATAAAAGTTTCGAATCTTTTTGACTGTATTTATTGTATTTGATCTGTAATAGAATGTTTGTTTTAAAATCTCAGAGTATATTTTTACTATACGAGTACTTGTAAAATTAATGTCTTTGAATAAGGGTCTGTTTGGCACGACCCCAAGTTGCCCTAAATCGTAAGAATCTTTAGCATGCGATGGGAAACTTGGCGACATGTGCCGTGAGCGATGCGACAAACGTGGGTGGCCTACTGACTTAAGTCCTCCTAGGTAAAACCTTACCCAATACTTGGTATCTCACTCTTATACAGGGTGTCTGGCGGCAGATTTACAATTTCAATGTTAAATAAAAAACGTAATATTTAGTATACATCTTTATTAATTATATCCACAGTTTAAGAAATAATGCGGATTTCATTTTTTTAAAATAATGTAGTCCAAATGTCTTCCATTTAGTTGCCGACATTGGTCGAAGCGAAGCCTAGTGTTTCTCGCCACACGCTGAAGCAAATCTGGTTGAATGTTGCGGATTTCGATACGGATGTTTTCTTTTAGGGCCTCGACAGTACGCGGATTGTTGTTGTAAACTCTTTCTTTGAGATGAACGCATAAGAAAAAATCAATTGGGGTCAAATCAGGTGACCTCGGTGGCCAAGGGATGTCCTCAAACCGGCTGATCAGTTTTCCAGGGTAAACTTGTCGCAGCAAATTCATTGAAGTTCTAGCCGTATGTGGGGTCGCCCCATCCTGTTGGAATCACGTGTGCGACGAGAACGATGGATGAGCTCGCAAATGTGGTAAGAAGAAATCCGTAATCATTCTTCCATAATTTTCGCTGTTGACATTCATCGCTTGTCCCCGGGCATTTTCAAAGAAAAAAGGTCCGATAATCCCATTCGTTGACAAAGCGCACCACACCGTTACTCTTGGGCAATGCAGCGGCTTCTGATGTTTGATTCGTGGATTTTGTGTTTTTGGAGACCAGTAACGACAGTTTTGTTTATTAACATGACCGTTTAAGTGGAAATGAGCCTCGTCACTCCAAAAATCGAATTCGTGGTGCGAAACCTTTGCAACATTATCTCACTAAACTCTTTGTGTTACACAAAGTCATTTTCCTTCAATTCTTGCACGATCTGGATTTTAAACGCATGGAAGTTGAAGTCTTTTTTCAAAATTTCATGCACCGCTGCTCTAACAAGTCCCAATGTGGCTGCCCTTTTGCGTATCGAAAGTCGTGGATTTTCACGTAAACTTCTTTCAACGAGTTGAATGTTTGCGGGGGTCCTTGATGTCCGGATAGGCCCTGGGCGTGGTCTGTTCATAACCGAAGCGGTTGCGCGGAACTTCTCCACCCAAGAACGAATTAAATTCACGCTCGGTCCATCACTCAATCGTCGAATATTGAAGTGCGCACAAAACTGTCGACGAGCGATAACCATACGTCGCACTCCAGCGGGCAATTTGGTGGCATGTCAAAATGATAGATAAGGTTCACAAATACATCAATTCATTTTCAAATAATCAGAAGTATTTGTACTTAGTACTTGGTACCTAGTATTTATAAAGTACAATTCTAAATATCTTAGCAACTAAGTTTGTATGTTAATTACGTGTTTATTTTTTAGTATTCATTCAATTTTAAATAAAAATACAATTGCAAGTATGCAAAATATTTAATTTACTTAAGCAGCTATGTTATGGGAATATATTATTAATATTTTTTCTAAATTCCCGGCGGTCAACGTTCTTCTTGTATGCGACCTTTCTGTGACTTAAGTTCGGAGTGCTGTGGTAGTATCCTATCCATTGCAAATTTGCAATAAATAGATATGCAATTTAACAAATAAAGCAAATCTTTCTATTAAATAGACGGCACTGCAACAACAAATATAAGTTTGAACGACAGTCATAATGACACATGTCAGCTATTTATTCGTTTTATAAGTGGCCACTTAAATAGGCTATCAGTTATCACTGCAGAGTATCTACACGTTAAAGACTAATAAAAGTAATAATTGATAACCGGTAACTAATTTTAATAAACTGTTACAAATACTAAGTACATTATAATACTTGTAAGTTAAGATTTTTTTGTAAACCTTACCTTGCCACCAAACTGCCCGCTGGAGTGCGACGTATGGCGATAACGTAAGAATCACCGCCCTTAAAGAACGACTCTATATGGAAAGCACGATGCACTTCTGACCACCGAGGCATTGTGGCTAACAAATCCGCACAATCGGTGGTTCGAATGACGTGACTGATATTTCGCATTGTTTTTTACTTTTTAAAATAATCGGTTTTAAAAAAGTAAATTTGCGGCCAGACACCCTGTACATGACTACCCAGTTTATATTGATGAGATAGAATTAAAATTATGTTTTCTCAAACATGCAATGAAATATTGTCTTTACATTCCTTATAATAGACTCGGAAGTATAGTAGCAATGGTATTTCATATTCAGTGATAGGTAAGTAAGTAATAGGTAAGTAAATAAACTTTGCAGGCCTAAGCCTGCAAATTAACTTTTTTTTCGATGATTATCCATATAGAGGCAAAGATCGCGGGCGCAAACAACTGATGTTTTGATTTTTAATAACTTTCGATTTCATTGTTAGTTGTGATTTTGAAAATTTCATTTTTTGAAGTATTTGTTATATTTCATTGTATGTTTGAGAAAAACACTACACATGCCTCGTCGTGAAAAGGGATTCCCGGCCTCGTATCACTATCCAGCCTCGCTCGCATGCTCACTCGGCCGTATATACCCACTTGGCCGGAAATCCTCATTTTCCTGGCCTCTGATGTAATGTACTATTGTAAGAACATGCTTTTTTATTAAAAATATATATTCTAAATATGTTTTACAGTAATTCTAAACTAACTTAAATCTAAAAAACATCCTTGAGCTATTGTACCAATATTCTGGCGGCATTTCCTCGTTGTATCGAAATGCTGATACGTTGTACGAGTTCGAACTATTCTCCGTTGGATGCGTTCTAGAGGAAGAAGCTGGTACTGGGGAGCCCTAGCCCCCATGGTGGTGATCTATGGGGGAGACCTATGTCCAGCTGTGGATGTCCGTGACTGATAGATAGATCTCATAGCGAAGAGTCTCGACCAACATCTTGAGAGACTCTTCCTACGTGGTTGTGGTTGGATCAAGGGTCAGAATCAGAAGGCGGTAATACTGGACACGGCGCGCATAGTCCGGCGGTTCCTCTCTGCAGCCCTAACCACCGCCACCGGCAGCCTGGGCCCTGCTCCGTTGCTGGCGGCACTCTAGGTTAGGTTGTTTATAATGTTTTTATTGTTTTAATACGTTTTAGATGTATTTTTATATTTTACTATTATAAAAATGTTATAAAACCTAACCTAAGATGGAAAATGAATAAAGAGAATTATAATATTAAAAAAAAATGTCAATATATCAAATTTGAAAATGACATATCAATGTTAATCAATATGAGATGTCAAATCAATAATTATATCGCCATAGCTCGCCATATTTGTAAATGTTTCATTTTGCTCCCTTGTTACACAATCTAGTATTTACACCCGCGCCGTTTGCCGAGAAACAATGACAGTACAGTAACACGAATGAATCAGCATGTTTGTACATTTGTTTGCACGTTGGATCAAATGTTGGTTCAAGCGTAATGGCAGCGTGTCCATTCAATTCTGAACTTTGTTGTCTTGCAATAAGGCTCACAATTGTAAAAGTTTGAGGTGGATAGAATCAGATTTGCGATGATAAACATAGGGATGAGAGTATGGTAGCGTTTACAAATGTTTTGCTGCGATATGCTTTTGTAATTCAAACAATGGTTGTGATTTGTGGTCTGATGAATCAGAATATATAGGTTACAGTAAGGGTGGATCAGTTTTTAGGGTTCCGTAGTCAACTAGGAACCCTTATAGTTTCGCCATGTCTGTCCGTCCGTCCGTCCGTCCGTCCGTCCGCGGATAATCTCAGTGACCGTTAGCACTACAAAGCTGAAATTTGGTAGTAATATGTATATCAATCACGCCGACAAAGTGCAAAAATAAAAAGTGGAAAAAAATGTTTTCTTAGGGTACCCCCCCTATACGTAAAGTGGGGAGTGATTTTTTTCTTCGTTCTAATCCTAACGTGTGATATATTGTTGGATAGGTATTTAAAAATTAATAGGGGTTTACTAACATCATTTTTTGATAATGTCAATATTTTCGGAAATAATCGCTCCAGAAGTAAAAAAAAGTGCGTCCCCCCCCCTCTAACTTTTGAACCACAAGTTTCAAAAATATGAAAAAAATCTCAAAAGTAGAACTTTACATAAACTTTCTAGGAAAATTATTTTGAACTTGATAGGTTCAATCGTTTTTGAAAAAAATCTATATATATAAAAATGAACCCTTATTTCTCTTGGTCACGCTATAACTTGCGAACGGCTTTACCGATTTGGCTAATTTTGGTCTTGAAATATTTGTAGTAGCTCAGGAAAGGTATAAACGGTGAGAAAGTATGAAAAATAGCCACTCATGCTGGTACGTCCCTTGGACGCTCGACACCACGCTGACCGTTCCGCTAACCGACCCGCTGACCACTCCGCTCATCACTTCACTGACCGCTCCGCTCATCGATTCGCTGACTGTTCCGCTCATCGCTCCGCCTCGAGCGGCGTCAGGCCTTACACTTGCAGAGAATGTTTATATTTCCCATGGGTGACGATGACTGCTTCCGCCATCTCATTCAAATATATTATCTTACTTTTTATGAAAATGGTACAGAAAGGATTTAAAAAGTACAAAAACGGACTATACCTTTGACGGTTCGGATTGTTACAATATCCGCATAACTATATATATATATATTCGCAAACGAAAGTCGCCTATAAATTCGACTCTAAAAGAGAAAATTTTGAAATTTTCGCTAGGTACAATCAGCAGCAAAAGCTGCTAAGCGTTTGAAGTGTTCAAAACGACCTACACGCGCTCTTATTCTCTTGACATTAAAGATGTGTTGACGTCATTTTGAACACCTCAAACGCTTAGCCACTTCTGCTGCTGACTGTACCTTAACAACAGGTAAAATGAAAGCTGGTGCAAAATTTTGTTGCAATAGCAAAAAGCTAACGAGCGCATTTAAGCCAAGGATTATCTTAACGTATAGCCGACTTCTTTGGCTATTACTCTGGTATTCGTTGTAATTTATTCAAGTTTACAACTAGCCGTTATTTCACTATATAGTACCTGTGTCCAATGTGTTATAACATGAACAACCGCTGTGTTATACTGACACACACAACATGAACAACTGCCGTGTTCTACTGACACAAATATGAACAACCGCAGTTTTAAACTGCCGCATACAAAATAAACGACCGCCGTGTTATACTGACACACACATGAACAACAGGCGTTCTATACTGCCGCACACAACATGAACAGCTGCCATGTTATCCTGGCGCAAACAACACCATCAACTGCGTGTTATACTGATACACACAACATGTACACCGCCGTTTTATACTGACACACAAAACTTGAACAACAACTATAGAATGTAACTAGCCGTGTATTTATGTACAGATTTGTTCGCCAGATCTGTTTGGCGGATAAAACCAACAATGTATTAGGTAAATTGATATGATCATATAAGCCCAAAGAGAGTATTTTGTTATTTAAATTAAATTAAATGAAATATCCATTTATTTTGGAAAGATTCCATATGATGTTATGTAGTAAACCTTATAAAATACAATACCATTATTCTAATTTGTTAATGATATCTTAACCTTTGTATTTAAGACATCTAGGCTATTCTAAGATAACCAGAATTTAAGCCTTTGGCTCAATCAATATTCTTTGACCCTCGTTGCCATGGTTGCGTTCCCCTGGGTCACTCTTCAAACCAAAGTTTAATTGCATCTAAATACACAAAAAATAGCTACTTATAGATGCTTTATTTCCCAACCAAGCGTGTTAGTAGAACGCGGTGCCACATTTCTTTTAACAGACTATGCTTCAGTTGTCCCCTGGCTGATGGGACATGATAACAACAACAAATACTTAGTTGATTCACTCCTTTAATCTTTATATTACCCGAACATTTTAACGTAAAAAATACACATTTTCTTTTTTACTACGGGTTAGGTAAACGCATCGTTATGAAAACTTCTAGATGACATCTCAATACTTATGCGGGGCGCGTATGTCACATTAGTCACCTTACCCTATTTCCATAGCATACAACCTTCCAAGGAACCACTTAAAGAAAGACCTTTTAGCGCATGCAGTTACAACAGTTCTAGCGGCTCCACTTATACTGGTTCTTTGAAAAGAGCGAGCGAGCGAACGTTTGGTAATAGTCATAAGTGATGATATTTTAATATGGATATCTGTCGTTTTGTGTCTGAGACAGGCAGTAAAATACATATGGCGACTACGGGTTTTATGTTTTATAGGCTGTTAGGCAAAATTGAGGACACATTGAACCTGTAAGGGATATTTTAAATATAAGTTTTTGATAAGATTTTGTCTTTAATGGTATGAAGGTTTGGTATATGGTTTTAGAAATATGTTGCAACCTTTGGGTCGTTACGGGTCTTTCAAGTATCCGTCCCAAGAATGGACAAATTGGACAACGCCCCCATCACTTTGAGCACCGCCACGTGGTTCCTTAGCATTTACGGACCACCCCGAGCTACTTGGGTTAAAATTAACCACTAAGCTGAACTTCGGTGCCACTATTGAGGTCAAAGCGAAATCCGCTGCTGAAAACTTGGGGCATTACACAGGATGAAGAGGTACTTCATGCCGGAACAGCTCCTAATACTTTACCAAGCTCAGGTTCGATCGTGCATGGAGTACTGTTGCCACCTTTGGGACGGGTCTGCCAAGTATCAGCTGGCTGCTTTGGACTCAATAGAGCACCGAGCTCGCAGACTTATTGGATCCTGAGTTGGTGAGTGTAAGGTTACAGAGCCTTGAGCATCGTCGCAGGGTTGCTAGTGTTTCTGTGTTTTACAGGATACATTTTGGAGAGTGTGCACAGGAATTGCACGATTTAATTCCGCCATCTCCGTTCCACCACCAGGCGAGGGGAGCGATTCCATCCTTACATTGTGAATATTCCGTTCATTCGCAGGAAGCTACTCGCTTCTACCTTCCTAATGCGGACTGCTAAAGAATGGAATTCGCTCCCTGCGTCTGTATTCCCAAGATAAGTCTGTATTCGTTGTAAGATATAAATTGGGTCTTTTCAAGGCAAGAGTAGATAGGCTGTAACTAAACCAGCGTACTACACCCTCGACCTCGTCGACACTTACCATCAGGTGCGACTGAGGTCAGACACTGGTCAGTCTTGTTAAAAAAAATGCAAAGTTGGGTTTTAGAAATATGTTCATCGGTTATTCAGAAATTTGATTAACTTAAACCATCTATCATTGGTGCCTCTACCTTAGGTGTTTTTTGAAAATGTAAATGAGTTACATCTTTCAAGATATTTCCTTGGAAGTAGTTGAGAATCTTGTAGATTTAATTAGTACGGTTTGTGTAAACACCAACTACTAAGAAATATGTAAAGAGCTCGCAGAATACAGTTCCGAGTTCAGAGATGTTCTTACTAACACTTAACGAGGTAACTATTGAGAATATCTTTTTTATTTCTTAGTTACAAAATAGATTCTCTAAATACAAATAAAGAATGTTATACATATAATAAAATTGGCAAGTCGTGAAAAGCATTTTCTCATCTTCAGACCCCGGTATGTCCTTAAACTACGTCCAACAATGAGAGGTAGGGCACAGCGATGACCATCACGCTTGAATCTGGGGCAGCCCAACTGAGGAAGTACCTCCTCCTTACAGAAGACCACAGCCATAATAGCACTGCTACCTTTCAGGTATGTAGTGCTGTGTTCCTGATGGTGAGTAAGGTTCCCAGAGCTCCAACCCCCCTTAAAGGCCGGCAACGCGCTTGTGACTTATCTGGTGTTGCGGGCGCCTATGGGCGACGGTAATTGCTTACCACCAGGCAATCCGTCTGCTCGTTTGCCGCTTATGTCATAAAAAAAAAATCCGGATCAACGGAGGCCCGCTGTACGGCGCTCCGATTTCTGCTGTTTTGCGTGATAATTGCAGTAACCAAAGAAATGAATTACAACCTTTTCTTTTAACTCTAAAAACCATCTCTTTCTAAATATAGTTAAACAATTTTCTGATATTTCAAACTTTAATATACAAGTAGTCCTTTTTTTATGCAAAACTGACCAGCGTTTGGCCGAGGTCGAGGGTGTAGCACGCTGGTTCAGCAACAGCCTATTCACTCTTGCCTTGAAAACCTTGAGAAGACCCAAATTATATCTTTCTGGGAATACAGAGACGAAGGGAGCGAATTCCATTCCTTAGCAGTCCGCATTAAGAAGGTAGAAGCGATTCGCTTCGTGCTAATGAATGGAATATTGACAACGTAAGGATGAAACTGCTTCCCTCGCCTGGACGTCCGGTGGTCGAACGGAGATGGCGGAATTAAATCGTGTAAAATGGATGCCCACGCTCTTAGTTTAATTAAGTTTTGTTTGTATCCTACAAATACAATAGTTAAAGTGGCAGATAAGGACGCACGCTGGTTCAGTAGCTGTTGCTACTGTTATATTTTCTTAATATATATTTTAGCCTCATTAAATGGTTGTCTCGGAATTCCCTCGAGTGCAGCCGACGATCGGAATATAAACTAAACAGTCTTCAGTTGGAAGTTGCTGCACAATTGCAGTGTTTTCGTGTTGCAATTGTTCTTTCAATAAAACATGTTTTGAATTCTATTCACGTTATAGTTCTCAAAACGTTACTGATACAAAGTACAAACACGTACAGGGATTGTTGAGCTAATTGTCGAGATGTCAGTAATATATCCACGAAAATTGTTTTTATATGAGACTGTCAGCATATCATCGATATTTAAATCGAAAGAAAAAATAGAATAATTTGACTCGCAGCGGGACTCGAACCCACATCACTAGCCCAGTACACTACCAATTATGCCATACGTGTACCGCTTGGACGTGTCAAATTTTTCTACTTTATCCTTCCTGGTATACGTCATTACGGGTGACTTTTTTTCTTTCGATTTAAATATCGATATATCCACGTAGTTAATAAATTTAAAAAAGATCTTTATATTTCAATTTAGGTATATAACAACGCACTTCAAAATCTACCACCGGTTCTACCTCTGACCTGCGGCACTACCGCGAAATACGATCGCTCCCTTCGTCTATATTTCCGGAAAGATGTAATTTGGGTCTTTTCAAGGCAAGAGTTGAATAGGCTGTTACTAAACCAGCGTGCTACACCCTCGACCTCGTCGACATTTTCCATCACCGGTACTGTATTGTACTGAGGTCCAACGTTGGTCAGTCTTGTACAACATGGTGTATTATACTTAAAGTTCCCGTATGCACAATTTTTCCTACCTGCTTTTACAGTGGAAACAAATATAAACTTTATTATTAGTGCATTAAGGTTGTGTCTACAAGATTGTGCAATAGCGCCGGAGCTCGGTCGATTTGGAATGCAAGTCAGGCGTGGCAACATAACAATGCAAAACAATTGGAAGTCCGATGAGACCGTAATATTTTCATGTTGGCATCTCTGGTTTATTGATATTCTGACGTTATGCGAGGTTTATCTAAACGTCACACATTCATTTTTGGACCCGCGCGGGTATGTCCTTAAACTACGTCCAACAATGAGAGGTAGGGCACAGCGAAGTACCATCACGCTTGAGTCTGGAGCAGCCCAACTGGCGAAGTATGTACCTCCTCAGAAGACCACAACCATAATAGCACTGCTACCTTTCGGGTATGTTGTGTTGTGTTCGTGATGGTAAGGTTCCCAGAGCTCCAACAACTTTTAGGGTAGGCAACGTGCATGTGAATCCTCTGGAGTTGCATAGGCTACTTTTTATCACTCACATAAGCAAGCTTCAGATGGTAATGTTTCGAATATCGATTCTCACCGTAGGGCCTCTTGTCCTAAGATTATATTACGGACAAGAAACTCAGTGGAACTTAATTTTTCAAATAAATCATACATAACATCAGATCTCAAAATACCTGTTACATAATATGCGTGAAGCTCAAACTGAAAATATCTCACAAAAGGTTTAAGAAATTACCAAATAATAATTAATACAAATGACCGCAGAACCAATGGTTGGGACGCAAAGGTTCTCTATCACATACCGGAAAGCGCAGCGTGGACAGAACCTCACAAAGACAGACGACCTGGTGAAGACGCGGGAATCCACTGAATGCTGGTGGAGCAAAACCGGTCATTGTGGGTCTTTGGGAGAGGCCTACGTCCAGCAATGGACATCCTTCGGCTGATATAATGATGATGAAGACGCAAATCTCACTATTATTTTGATCGTTTCTTACCTGAATGGTATAATTTTATGTTCAATATTATTCAAGGATCAACAACGAAGTTCAAACAATTATTTCAAATACAACATCGTTTCTTTACGAAACTAATTTGAATTCCTTAAATTCAACAAGTTTAAACGTTTTTAGTTTAAATAAAACGCGGATCGTTAAGTCGGGCTATTAATTTTAACCAAACGCCGGTCTATATAAAGAACAATGTGATCGAATTTTTGTATTAACGACGCCATATTTCGGCGCCATCTTGTTTAAAAGTTTTCGTGTAGACCGAGGCTTAGGCGCGAGAGATTCAGCCGTTTCGTTTGTATATTACAAGGGGTATTTAAAATTTAATATAATAATTATGTTTATAATAGTATTAGTGTTAATACTTAAACCAATTAAAAGCAAATCAAAATAATAATATAAATTATTAGATTTGTTCCAAGTCATATAGCATATTGAAAAATGATGATGATGATGTATAATAGATATGTAGATACATATAAATACTTAAATACATAGAAAATACCCATAACTCAGGAACAAATATCTGTGCTCATCACACAAATAAATGCCCTGACTGGGATTTGAACCCAGGACCATCGGCTTCATAGGTAGGGTCACTACAACTTAGGCCAGACTGGTCGTCAAACCGGTCTTCCAGTAAACCTTTAGTGTTAGTTAATTGCGACTTCAGAAGCAAGACATGAAGTCTAAATAATGACGATGAAACATTTTGGAGTTTTCTCTCGAGACTTGGGTCGCCGACAAAATTGGGCACAATTAAAATTCCCGGCGCGCCTTTCCCGGTGTTATAGCAGCTCTGCGGGGAACTAGATGTTCGAACGGGATTTGTGATTGCCGACGCGATACGCCGTCTATTTTAGAATAAGGAACTGTTAACTTTGAAGCTATTTGTTGATTATATATTGGTCTAAAACATTAGAATCTGATAATGGGCTCCGGTAGAGATTCCTCTTAACGGCGATAATAAAACAAAACTATGTTTTTATAGCCGTGTGATGCCGGCTGACTAGAATAGCAGCACTCCATCTCCTCCCACGGGTGTCGTAAGGGACGACAAAAGGGAAAAATCCATTCCTACGGACGGGCAGCAGCGTCCGTAGAAACCCAATCCCCCAAGATGATACAAGTCATATTTGTGGGAGGCCTATGTCCAGCAGTGGACTGCATATGGCTGAATTGTATGTAATGTCATGTATGTTTTTAGAGTCCATAACATTGTTAGTATTAGAAGTAAGTGCTTAGATAAGAGTTAGTGCCTACATCCGACACATACCTACTTCAACGTAAAAAGTTCAAAATAAAAAGTAAAAGTAACAATAAATCAAAATTGGACAAATGGCTCAATCAAATATTCTTTGTCCCTCATTGCCATAGTTATGTTCCCTTTGGACACTCTTCAAAACACAGTTTAGTTGCATCTACATACACAAAAAAATATTTGTAGAAGCTATATGTCACTTCCATAATGGGTCACCTACCAAGCGCGTCAGCACGCAGGGCCACATTTCTTGTAACAAACTATGCTTCAGTTGTCCCCTGATGGGGCAGAATAACAACAACAAATAGTTGATTCACACAATTAAATTGAAATAAAAAATCAATAATTAATATCAATTAAATCATCATTACTTAATAAATTATGTAATTATCATGTCAGATTCAGTTTCAATAATTTATCACAACTTAACATTGATATAAAGGAAAAAAGCTTTCATTAGCAGATGTTTCTGCTTGATATAAAATAAAAAGAACCATTTTCTATATTCAGCGAGAAAGGAAAATCTTTGAACCATAGCTTCTTAAAGTAAATTGCCCTTTTTTTAAATATTAATAATACTTTATTAATCAACGGAGGTAAAATTAGACAAATTTACGGTGTATGAATTTATTAAGTTTTTAATAAGTATTTAATTTATAATATAAAATTATTTTATCCCATTCGGCGTAGAGTCCCTCGGCCCGTGGGGCCCTAGCGCTCTGAGTCTCTAAATACCTTTCAAAGTGACTAAAAGATGCCAAAACTAAAAACAAAGTTTTGGTCGACAATACGAGTATGTAATATCACCGTTGCATGTGTAGAAAACTACAAAAGTATAAATTATAATATCCATAATTTATTCATAATAATATTAGTTACTCTGTCTGTCTGTTACCTCTTCACGCTTAAACTACTGAACCAACTGGGATGAAATTTGGTATCTCTCAAATCTTCCTCCATGATGCTCGATCGGAAGTTCGTCTCCTCCTGAGTGGGCCTGTCGTCTTTGCTATGCCATCCTCCCATCTGATCGGAGGTCTGTGATTTGGTCTTTTCGAAGACCTCGGTCTCTAAGATAGAACGTGCTGGCTCCACCTCCCATCATCTCGCCGATATACATGCCATGTGTATACTACTCCATACTAAAGTCGGTTATACCGCTGAACCAATTGGGATGAAATTTGGTATGGAGAGTTTGAGCTACGAGAAAGGACATAGGATAATTTCTATCCCGCAACCATACTTTAAAGATGGGCATAGCTGGCTAACGAAGACACGAGGAAAAACTAGTTTATATTATCTAGTTTATATTATCAAGTTTATATATCAAGTTTATATGTGAACTAGGGTGACGATATATATCAATGACAATGTATGATTAATACAAATAAAGAATATGAATATGAATATGAATATCTCTATATTGATACACAGTGAAAAATAAACATTTTAAGACTAGGCCAAAAAGGGACGATATTCAATTAAATGGACCGTCCCTTCCATAAATATGTATGTGTATTAATATTTATTACGCGGAGACGCGACAGGGATGAACGATATTTCACAGTGGGGCGTGTAAGGTTCAGAACTTTTGTACAGACCCTGTTGGACATAAAACATTTATTTAACTATCTTAGGTTTCAGAAGGTCGTTGGTGAGAATCCTGACTAGGCAACTATTTATAAGTATTTGTATTTTATAAATGATAAGAACGGCTCCACTCACGTTTATTTAGTACGTTAGTGTGCGTGACGGGCCGGCGACGCGAGCAGCGAACCAGCACTCTTAGTGCTTCAAAATGGATATATCGCGTGAGTGACTAAATAAACGTGAGTGCTCTACTTTTTTTTTATTATTATATTTAACTATTATCTTCTATATTCATATAATCGTTTGTCCTGATTGACTGACTGACCGATCATCAACGCCAAGCCGAAGCCACTGAAGCTAGAGAGTTGAAACTTTCAGGGTAGGTTATTTTGATAAGGTAGAAAAGCAATAAATTTTCTGAAAAGGGGTTGAAAGTTTGTATATGGATTGTGTACAATTTAAAGTGAAAAACTTGAAATTTTGTGTATATTTCTGCCATATGCAGTCCACTGCTGGACTATACTATTCTAGTCAGCCGGCGTCACACGGAAGGACTTAGTTTAAGGACATACCCGGGTCCGTGTACGTCTTTAAATTATGTCCAAGAATGTGAGGTAGCGCACAGCGAATCATCACCACGCTTGAATCTGGAGTAGCCCGACTGTAATACCCTTTACGACCACAGTCCTCTTACGGTCACTGTGGGTCACATTGGGGGAGCCTATATCGAGCAGCTAGCATCTTTCGGCTGATATGATGTTAGTAAGCGCAGACTATGTGAAACTAATTATCTAAAGTGAGATGAGACGCTTCGTCGGTATTTCACTGAAATCCTAAAGTCTATATAGACTAATGCAATCTAGATCAAGCTTTTGAGTTCTGTAATGCTTAATTTGTACAGCTTTTAAGCTTAAATTGTTGGATAAAATAGGACGTTTTCATTAGATTTTAAAAGAAGAGATTTATCGTACAAGTGCATTTTTAAAAACAAAACATCAGACAGGATCATAAAAAGGTATGATTGGATGAAATCATTTTGATCTTTTGTTTTCGTCTTTCCTGCGGTCATTAGTTGACGGATTGTAACTTGTATTCATAATTATAAGAATTTTTTTTTTTACACTAACACCTATGTTGCTACATCCTATCAGGGTCCATGTACATATTTATGTATTTTGGGTTGCAAATAAAGATCTCTTATCTGTTATCTAATGTTTTGTCACACGCTACGATAAAACACATATTTGTATCTATGCGGAATAACTTTATGACTTTTTAATATTTTGATTTGCTTTGATTTTTAAGTAGTAATACTACTATATAAATTAAAAGTTGAAATAGATGACATATACTTAAGAAAAAGCGACGAGGACCTCCAGGGTTTGAGACGGTCACTTTTTCTTAAGTATATGTCATCTATTTCAACTTTTACATAAAAGAATATTTGAAAAATAAGTCAACTTCATTTTTATCGACTTAGATTAAACTGAGCATAAGATAACGGGGTGTAGAATTAAGGTGCAAAAGTGTAAACATATTTTTGACATCGGCCGTACAACGCTTGTTCCAAATCAGGATGAACTGCGATAATGGTTCAGTCTGGAATGCTGCCCAGTGGGCGACCTCATTGTGGGCCGAATCAGACCATGGAATTAGGGCATAGTAAATAGCCTGGGGCTAGACGCGCTGGCTGTGGATTATTCATGCAATTTAGCATAATCTCCTAAATGTTTCTCTTTTGTACAAATACAGTTGTCAATAAGATTGATGGAGAAATAGACGATGGTCTACATTGTCTATACTTTACATTTATTGTTGTAGCCTTGGAACTTCTTATATAGCTATGAAGTCTATCTACAAAACACTATAAGCTTAACTTGGTCTAGTGCGATGTAAGTACACGTGGGTTTATTCGTTAGTACGTACAGTCGCCATCAGATATATCGAAGCTGTGGAGGTGGTCACAAATATCTGAACAACGCCTCTATTGTCAAGGCGATAAAGTGCGTGTTCCGATATTTGTGACCACCTCCACAGCTCCGATATATCTGATGGCGACTGCACCATAAGCTTCCTACAAGTTTGCTTGACGATGTTATTTTTAAGTTTCTGTCAGCTGTTTTATACAGTCACGTCTAATAATATGTATACATTTGAGAACGTAAGTGAGAGGCATAAGGATTAGACCGTACAGTTTCTATTAGCAATTGACGTCTACTGCTGGATATGGGCCTCTCCCATATAACGCCACAGGGAGCGAGCGCCGAGCATGGGGATTTAATGCCGTAGTCGCCATGCTTGGCAGGCGGGTTGGCGATCGCGTATATGTTCCACCTTTCTAAGCGACGCTGCTACCCGCCCTACGATGGTTTATAATCGCATTTTAAGAACAAAACCACCCCCTTCCCCCTTGCCGCTTTATATAATAAATCACTAGAAATAATAATAATATCGGATTTGTGTCGTTTTCAGTAGAGGTACAGGCATCTGATTATAACTACTAACAACAAGATGGTGGACTCACCGTGTAATGGCGGCCGTCGGTCGGAAATTGGCCGGTTTGCGCGCCGCGCCGGAAATTACATATTGTTGTGACATTTGTGACCAGCGAGGGTCATCAGGGTTTCAATGGGAGGATGAGTGGCATTGCGATCCGTAATAGATAAACTGATGTAGAAGGTTTGGGCTTATCACCCCGGACCCGGGTATGTCCTTAAACTACGTCCGACAATGAGAGGTAGGGCACAGCGAAGTACCATCACGCTTGAGTCTGGAGAAGCCCTCCTCCTCCCTGAACTGGGGAAGTACCTCCTCCTTACCGAAGACCACAGCCATAATAGCTCTGCTACCTTTCAGGTATGTAGTGTTGTGTTCCTGATGGTGAGTAAGGTTCCCAGAGCTCCAACCCCCCTTAAAGGTCGGCAACGCGCTTGTGACTCCCCTGGTGTTGCGGGTGCCCATGGGCGACGGTAATTGCTTACCATCAGGCAATCCGTCTGCTCGTTTGCCACCTTATGTCATAAAAAAAAAATCACTTTTAAAAACCATAAACTTTAAATAATACCTAGGTTGTAATATCTATATGAGTGAATCAACTATTTGTTGTTGTTATTCTGCCCCATCAGCCAGGCGACAACTGAAGCATAGTTTTTTACAAGAAATATGGTCCAACGTACTGCTGATGCGCTTGGTAGGTGACCCATTATGGAAGGGACTTATAGCTTCTACTATTACCTATGTTTTGTGTATTTAGATGCGATTAAACTGTTTGACGAGTGACCCATGGGACCGTAACCATTTCAATGAGGGATAAAGAATAGCTGACCAGATACGACGTGACTGTGAAAAAAAAAGCATAGTTTAGAAAGTACAGCCGACTTATTTGGTTTGTAAGAAACGTACATTTTTAAATTTATAAATAGGGATGATGCCTGGGTAAAAAATGAATTTCTACCCAATTCAGTTGCATTGTCTATTATTTTTGTTTAATAAATCAGGCAAACGGGCGGAGATAAATAAAGCCGGATGATGACATTATTTGACAGGGCCTTAATTATTGCGGATTCATTTCACATACTGCGAATCTAATTCTACGAGAGTTCCACTGATATTATTTCGTATAAATTGCATGATTGGCTAATACTTTCTCGAATCAAATCAGCTATTAAATCAACGAATAGTCACTTGGACAATTTGTTTTGTTTTATGGCAACAGTGTTAATTTAAATATTATGATGAATGCCACTCCTTTTTATGATTATTGGGTGATTAAAAATATTTTTGACCCCAATTTTCTAGTTCGTTTTGCGGATTTCATGACTTCGGGGTAATCGAATATAGGAGCTATTTATTGGCAAGCTTTAGCAAATTATTCTATAAATTAATCATCTAATAATTAATTATTCTTAAAATAAAATAACTGAAACGGATTAAACTTCATCCCGACGTCTCGAACCTTTTAGCAGCGTTCGTGGTCCTATGTGTTGGGTGTCAACGGTTCAAAACGTCGGGATGAAGTTTAAATTGGTATACGCGATATAATCCGTTTCAATTGTTTAATTTTAAATTATTCCATGTTTATTAATCGCGCAGTTAATTGATTAGTGATTGTTTTGTCCTTTCTGTTGTTTTTAGTCGCGTGAGCACGCTGGCAATTATAGATACTTTTGAACCTAACCTAGGTCATACCGACATTTTACAGATCGTAATCGACAAAATAATACCTACAGATTATCGACATGTTGGCTTTGATAAATTATGTAATTTATGTATTATCATGTTATTAATAAAAAAATGCCAATCGCATTCCAGTTTCTATCTATGGTGTAAAAACTGTACAATAACGTAGTTTTGTATTTAAAAATAAAGGGACCCTGTGGCAAGGAACGAAGTGGCCTATAAATCAAATTGGTTGACTGTACTCAAGTAACAACCTTTTGGTGACAGGAGTGAAATAAAATTAAAAAAAGTAACACCTTTTTCACCCGGTCACTTTTTTTTTAAATATATGATTCAGTCATGAATATTATAGGTGATAAACTTAGCTAAAGCATCTGGCCTATGTAGTAGTAACGTGTGTACACGCATGTCGGCGTTCTATATTCAAATGGTGACGGAAGTTCCATATTATGAGAGGTAGGGTACAGCGTTGACCATCACGCTTGAATCTGGGGCAGCCCAACTGGGGAAGTACCTCCTCCTTACAGAAGACCACAGCCATAATAGCACTGCTACCTTTCAGGTATGTAGTGTTGTGTTCCTGATGGTGAGTAAGGTTCCCAGAGCTCCAACCCCCCTAAAAGGCCGGCAACGCGCTTGTGACTCCCCTGGTGTTGCGGGTGCCCATGGGCGACGGTAATTGCTTAACACCAGGCAATCCGTCTGCTCGTTTGCCGCCTATGTCATAAAAAAAAAAAAAAAATAATAATTCTCTGCACAACTACATACACATGGTGCTTTAGTTAAGTTATTCACCTATACTTAAGTATGTGTCCGTTACTACAATAAATGGCGCCAGATTTTATTTATTCCAATAACAATCAGCCATTTTTATGTAAATTATTTGGCACATTAACTTATAAAACGCGATTACCTGTTAGCTTAGCACGAAAGGTTAAATGCACAGACATGTGTTTACGTAGATACCGCAATACCTGTTATGTAACGTTGCTAGGACTGTTGGTGTAAAACAACTGTCAAAATTGTTTAATGAGCTAAGACAAAATAGTAATCGCTGAAATCGAATGCTAACGCAATCCTGCGTCGCTCCGATTACGGCGGAGACAGCACTCGTTGGGTTTTTAGACGGTAGTAGAGGCACCTTGACGGTATGCGTAAAACCATTTTCCCAGCGTAAAAAAAAATAAAATGGTTAGAACAAATGAAGCGCTGCTGGCCTAGTGGTAAGATCGTGCAACTTGCAATCCGAAGGTCGCAGATTGAAACCCCGTTGTATACGAAAAATCATCTAGTATTTACCGACTGGCTTTTACGTATTTAACGGCTAACATTGTTAGGAAACGTGATAATAAGGCCTAGTTTACCCTCTGGGTTGGAAGGTCAGATGGCAGTGGTTTTTGTAAAACTACTTATGCCAATTACTGTGATTAGTTGCAAAGCGGACCCCAGGCTCTCATGAACCGTGGCAAATGCCGAGATATCGCGAGGATGATGATGGTGAATGGTTTGATCGATGTTTGTTGCTGTACGTAAAACACGTATCGATTGTACTATTTATACTGGTGCTATGCATTAAATTTTCATAAAAAAATTACTACTTACATTGAAGCAACGTGATTTCTTTAATAATGTCATATATTTTTACATCACTACCAAAAATGATGTGTAGTAATGTATAAGAGAGTTTTTAGAACAAAAGTGCCCCCGATTATGTCA
Source organism: Grapholita molesta (assembly GCA_022674325.2). NCBI lineage: Eukaryota > Metazoa > Arthropoda > Insecta > Lepidoptera > Tortricidae > Grapholita > Grapholita molesta. The sequence continues at coordinate 15,732,278 of CP053138.2, read as the reverse complement.
GTTTTGTGACGATAATTAAGCATGAATTTCTGCATGGAAAATTATTTTTTTGTCTTTTTTTGCATTGTTATACTGCTAAAGTTTATGTATCGAACATTAAATCTAAGTCTTTACAGAAATGTCATACATAGTCACAAAACTGACAAAATTAACTTTTTTAATTGGTGGATTTTTTTTTGAAAACTCACGTTATACGACATTAAATTTTATAGGTGCTTTTTCAATTTTATGTATTAGGACAAATTTTGATTCCTTTTCTTACCGTACATTTTTTCCAATAAAACAGTTCTTAATGAAAGAATAAACAAAATAGAAATAAATGTAAGTAAGTATACATTATATATGAGAATACATGAAAATGGAGTAAATAAAATAGAAATACGCAAGACACGTGTGACTAAATAACTGTGAGTAAATCCGTGTTTTTGATAAATTGTTAAATATAGGTGCCGTATTGTTTCCTGGGTCGTTGCCTAAACACGTTGTGTTGCGTGGTCTACTAAACTATAGGTCTGTTAAAGTATTATTTATGAACACCCAAAAGACCGACCTCTGTTAATGCGATCGTGAGATTAGCGGGTTTAGCTAACAATAAGTCTGAATAATCTAGACCAAAATCTCTCGGGTATTGAGAGTCGAAAACTTCTAATATGAATGTACATTCAGTCATAAGCTACTAAGCGGGCTAGGTGTACAGAATGATCTTGACATGAGATTCAAACATATTAATTGTATAGAAGCGGGTAACTCACGTTTTATAAGACGTATATTGCTCGACCTGTTTCACGGCGTAACGAGGAGCATAATCATAAGCCTCCTAGAACCTCTACATGATGGAGATAATGAGTAGATCCGTAGTCGAACTAAAGTACCATAGCCCACCGGGTTAGCAAGCTGAAGTGGCAACCTCCATCCCAAAAAATTACACAATGCAAACCTACACACACATAAATTATCAAATAATGTTGGGGCTTGCACATGATAATTGCACACGCCAGGGGCTTATTAGGAACTAAAGTCCAAAAAATTATAAACTACGAAGTACAATGTCCACACTGTCCAACACTATGGCCTCACAGTTTTAGTTCTGTTTTAGTAGTTTGATTTCATGAGTAATTATCGCGGCAAGGCAACCGAAGACAATATTATATAAATAAATTAATTTGCATTACACGCAGAGAAGATGGCCGATAGGGTCGAAAAGTGCTCGAGTGGAGACCACGGACTAACAAGCGCAGCCGCAGCGTAGGACGTCCACCCACAATATGGACAGACGACCTCATAAAAAGACGCTGAATGCAGGTCGCTTCTAACCGATATATAGTGCAATAACGCTTAACAAATATTAGTTTAGTAATGTAGTTTATGAAATTCAAAGAATGTACAAAGAAACTGTTTCATGTGTTGGTTACGCGGTATTGTACTGTCACCGCAATTTGCAGTTCTTGAAAAAAAGACGCATGAATACTTAATAGAAAAACTAGATAAAAAATAAAATAAATAAATAAATATTTCGGGACAATCTGACACAAATCGACCTAGTCCTACCGTAAGCTCAGTAAGGCTAAGTAAATTTTGTAGGTACTAGACGACGATATATGTAATAGATAGATACATATAAATGCTTAAATACATAGAAAACACCCATGACTTCAGGAACAAATATCTGTGCTCATGACACAAATAAATGCCCTGGCTGGGATTTGAACCCAGGACCATTGACTTCATAGGCAGGGTCATTACCCACTAGGCCAACATGTAATTTGCAGTTTTTGAAAAATAGACGCATGAATACTTAATAGAAAAACTGGGTAGACCTTTAATAGTGCCCAGGCGTGTGTTTCCACGGTCATAGAATATTTATACGAGTAGTGGCGCCCGAGGGATCGACGGCTAATTCATGTGTGGGAAATATTTATTCATCATAAGACGTCCATTGCTGAACATAGGCCTCTCCCTTGGACCTCCACATGTACCGGTTGGAAGCGACCTGCATCCAGCGTCTTCCGGCGACCTTAATGAGGTTGTCTGTCCATCTTGTGGGTGGACGTCCTACGCTGCGCTTGCTAGTCCGTGGCATCCATATTATTAAGAGTTTTCAGTTACTTACGGGCGTTTTCAGCACGCCGAAACTCATTTTCAGGCCGTTTCAGAGGAAGGCCTAACACATGATAGAGAATCTTCAAATCGGAACAATATTTTTGTTTGTTTTTTGGCCTTCTGACTTTTACATACGAATTTATTTTGTATACACATCATTATAATTTAAAAGTCGGTTGAACCATCTAATCCTACAACAAAGCCTTTAATGTAATATTATTTCGGATAAGTGTAACACAAATATTGTGGAAAATTAGCGAAGTTGCTAATTTATGTTAACATATGCGCGCAAGCTACTTTACTTTGGTGCTTCAGTCAGCGTCATATAGTTATAAACAGACAAAGTAGCCTTATATATCGATACACATCCTTATGTACGGTACACCGTACATCCGCTGTATGATACACTGTACATGAATACAGTCGCCATCAGATATTTCGAAGATGTGGAGGTAGTCACAAATATCTGAACAACGCCTCTATTGTCAAGGCGATAAAGTGCATGTTCAGATATTTGTGACCACCTCTACAGCTCCGATACATCTCATGTGCAATGTATGAACCTCAATGAAACTTTGAATATAATTCTATCTTCATCATACAAATAACATTGCCGTGTGACCCGGGGTGACTAGAATAGCACCACCCCATCTCCTCTCGCGGGTGTCGTAAGAGGCGACAAAGGGGAAAATCCTACGGACGGGCTGCAGCGTCTGTCGAAACCCAATCTACAGCTACTGCGGTCGCCAACCCGGCTGCCTAGCTTGGCGACTATGGCTGCTACCCCCAAGATGATACAAGTCATATTTGTGGGAGGCCTATGCCCAGCAGTGGACTACATACGGCTGAAATGTATTATACAAATAAATGTCCTTACTGGGATTTGTACTCAGGTGAAGGAAATCATCGTGAGGAAACCGGACTAATCTCAATAAGGCCTAGTTTACCCTCTGGGTTGGAAGGTCAGATGGCAGTCGCTTTCGTAAAACTAGTATCTACGCCAAATCCTGCGGCGCTACCGCGGAAAACGATATTCGTTTTCGGACGATTAGTCTCTTGTCATTCTCACGACGCCTTAATTGAAGTAAAAGAGAAAGATGCTCGAAATATACGAATTTCGATGTTCGCGGTACCGGGCCTAGGATTAATTGCCAAGCTGACTCCAGGCTCCCACGAGCCATGGCAAAATGCCGGCATAACGCGAGGAAGATGATGACTGGGATTTGAACTCAGGACCGTCAGCTTCATAGGCTTAATCACTACCCACTAGGCCAGACCGGTTGTCACTGATCTAAACACAGTATCCTCCACACCGTTCCATTAGCATTATAACTATGTTGTCGGGCAAGCTGTCAAACTTGCCCGCAAGTTACTGTCGTTCCAGTTACTGTCAGAGCCAGTGGCAGTTTGACCCAGAAGGGACTTGTAACAGATTAGTTGTCTAAGCGGTTATCAGGAAGTTTTGATATTCAAAAGTTTCTTTAATACGAATTCAATATCATCATAAGACATCAACTGCTAAACATAGGCCTTCCCCTTGGACCCCCACATGTACCGTGTTCGACGTCCGACGTGGACGTCCTACGTTGCGCTTGCTAGTCCGTGGTCTCCACTCGAGCACTTTTCAACCACATCGGCCATCTTCTCTGCGTGCAATGTGGCCTGCCCATTGCCACTTCAGCTTGCTAACCCGGTGGGATGTAGTTGGCTTTAGTTCGTCTAAGGATCTCCTCATTTCTGATTCGATCGCGTAGAAAAACTCCGAGCATAGCCCTCTCCATAGCTCGTTGAGCGACTTTCATTAAATAAATAATTCAATTAATAGTTTATTATTACAAATAAATGGGACTGAAATAATGCATTTAAATTTTAGTGAGTGAGTTGGACCCGGGTATGTCCTTAAACTACGTCCAACAATTAGAGGTAGGCACAGCGAAGTACCATCACGCTTGAATCTGGAGAAGCCCAACTGGGGAAGCACCTCCTCCTTACAGAAGACCACAGCCATAATAGCACTGCTACCTTTCAGGTATGTAGTGTTGTGTTCCTGATGGTGAATAAGGTTCCCAGAGCTCCAACCCACTTATAGGTCGGCAACGCGCTTGTGACTCCCTTGGTGTTGCGAGTGCCCATGGGCGACGGTAATTGCTTACCATCAGGCAATCCGTCTGCTCGTTTGCCACCTTTGTCATAAAAAAAAAAAATTATAACATTTTATAATGAAAACATGTACATATGTTTTTTATCTGTATTTTATAGGACACATTTGGAGAGTGTGCACAGGGATCGCACGATTTAATTCTGCTAGCTCTGTTCCACCACCGGACGTCTAGGCAAAGGGTGCGGTTTCGTTACGTTGTGAATATTCCATTAATTTGCACGAAGCGATTCGCTTCTTCCTTCCTGATGCGGACTGCTAACTGGAATTCGCTCCCTTCGTCTGTATTCCCGGAAAGATAAAATTTGGGTCTTCAAGGCAAGAGTGAATAGGCTGTTACTGAACCAGCGTGCTACACCCTCGACCTCGTCGATACTTACCATCAGGTGTGACTAAGGTCAAACTATGGTCAGTCTAGTATGAAAAAAATTAAATAACGGTTTTACTCACGATTATTTAGTCACTTGCGTGACATGTTTTGGAGCGCATAGGCCTCCATTTTCAAGCACTAAGAGTAAACACATGAGTGGCGAGGCGAACGGTCACTCAGCACTCTTAGTGCTTGAAAATGGAGGCCTATGTTCTCCGAAACATGTCACGCGAGTGACTAAATAAACGTGAGTAAAACCATTATTTTCATTTATAATATATTACAATGAGTCACAAAAGTATAAATACAAATAAATACGTTTATATTAACATTAATAATTAGCTCCGACGTGTCGAGAACGATATTATCCTCGTGGTACAAGATGACAACTACAGTTTAAATAAATAAAGCTATTAAAACATATAACGACATACCGTAATGCGGACTCGCACTCGTACTAAAAACCCAATGGAACGATAAGCGACGCTATTATTTATCTCACTGGTTCGCGGGCGCAATAACCCACTTTCTGTGTTCTTCCTATTTCCGAATGGAAGAGTCGAACACTAAATATATTTAACGTATTGTGACGTGACGTTTACAAACAAAAACAACTGACTGTTCATTTTGATCTTAACCTTGACTTTTCAGATCTTAAGATTGTAAATATTGAATGCTTTGCCTTAAGGTTGACTTGTAGAAAATGCCTCTTGGCATTAAGTTCACCTGTTTAAGATATTTCTTTTGTGCAATAAAGTTTAAACAAATTAATAAATACAGGGTGCTTCACAATAAAAATAGATGTATCATTATCTGAAGGATAAAAATAATATGAGCATGTATTTCAAAACCTTATTTCTAAAGCTTTGCCTCTCGTATTGATACATGGCTGAATCAACTATTCTTTGTCCCTCGTTGTCATGGTTACGTTCCCCTGGGTCACTCTTAAAACCACAGTTTTATGGCATCTAAATGCACAAAACATGCATATTTCTGGTAGCTATATCTCCCTTCCATAATGTGTCACCTACCAAGCGTGTTAGTTGAACGCGGTGCCATATTTCTTCTAACAAAATATACCTCAGATGTCTCCTGGCTGACCGGACAGAATAACAACAATAAATAGTTGATTCACTCACATACTGTATTATTTTATTGGTGAATTTTGAAAACTACACTATTGTGCTGCCATCTTGTGAACAACGCGGAAACCATTATTGTACATAAAATGGCGCTTATCATGAAACGGACCCCTTTCCGTAAAATGCTTACGCTGCGTTTGCGTTGAAATTTAAGGCATGGGATCCATAAAGATGACTCTCTTCAGGTCTCGGCCCACTTGGCGGAGGGTGGACCCACGCCGTGCCGTTCGCGATCTCCATTCCAGCACCCGTCTGCCCCAACGACCATCAGCTCTTCGACAAATATGGCCCATTGCCACTTAAACTTGGTTATCCTGATGTTTTTATTTCATCTCTAGAAACTTCCTGCCTCGCACATCAAAACTGTAGAACGATTTGCCGTCACCGGTATTTTCGGACCGATATCCATACCTTCAAGAAAAGAGCGTACTCCTATCTTAAAGACCGGCAACGCGCTTGCGACTCCCCTGGTGTTGCGGGTGCCCATGGGCAACGGTAATTGCTTACCATCAGGCAATCCGTCTGCTCGTTTGCCACCTTTGTCATAAAAAATACACAGTAAATGTATTTTAAGAGAGTATTTATTTATCGAAGATAGAGGAAGTGGAGGAGAAAAATATGAAAAGCTGACCCACTACCATATGGGACGCATAGCTAGGAAGAGATAGAGAGAGAGAAAGAGTTTTATAAGGGAGTACATTAAAGTGGGATCGGAACAGCAATTCTGAAAGAGGTCACTCGCTTAACTACGGATGACCACTTGTAGACTCCGCGTTTTGAAGCCCTAAGTAAACTCTACGGACAGCAATATAAAAAAAAAAAAATTTTTTTATGTCTTTTACAACTTCTTTAGTCTAGCTGTTGGTCCTACGGAGCTATAGGTCACGGGTTTGAATCCCGCCAAGGATGTTTATTTGTGTATTCATCTGGAAGATTTGGCGTTTTGACAAAACTGACATTAAATGTCAGTAGCAGTAACGCCAAATAGTAAAACATGTATTTTGTCACAAAACTGTCAAATGTGACTTCAACTTATGATAGTTTCGATAAAAAAACCAGGCCGAATTTAACTAAAGTATGAAGTAGTATCGCCCGTTTATAGCCATTTTGGTGTTCTGTATTTGAGTTTTGGCGTCAGTTCAACAAGTTCCTGGTTCAATCTTTATGAAAGCTCCTTATGATCTCATGTTCTTGTTAACGTACATACGAACTGGCCGAGAAATAAAATTGGTCAAATAAGTCAACAGTGCTAGAGCCCTAGTGTAGTGTCATTGAGTCAAGTTTGCTCCATCTAAAGGTGGTTATCTGTGCTCGACCTACTTGCTCTGCGCTATTTAGATGTCGGTTGTCGATTTGGTTTCAACGGGATGCGGCGTCGAGTTTCATTTTAACTCTTTTTATCGACTGCGAAAGAAAAAATAGGGTAATGGTTTTAGCATTCTATCTTATAATGGATTTTTGCTTGATGGAAATTAAAGTATGCGTACGTAGGATTTTTAATGATCCTGAATTTTATTATCCAATAAATAGCGCATTTATTGGATTAATAGAAAACTTGTTACGATCGGCTTATTAACCCTCCCCCTATCTAAAATACACACACACACACAGACACAGACACACCCACACACACACACACACACACACACACACACACACACACACACACACACGGACGCGCTGTGGCGTGCGCGCGCGCTCTGAGTTAGTATTAATGAGCATGTATTTTCAAAACAGTATATAAAAAACATACACATACATAAATGCGTTATTCTATAAGAAAACATATCAAATAAATAAATATTACAGGACATTAAAAAAAAAACAAAAATTATTTATTTGGCTAAAAGTTAAATATAAATACATTGTATGTCTGGCGGGCCCCAAACTAGGCTGAGCCTGTATCTTGGGACCCTAATTCTTGCACAGATTTAACGAGCCCCACGGTAAGTTCAAGAACACTTGTGTTGTGGGTACTCAGCCAACGATATATATAATATACAAATACATATATAAAACACCCAACTCGGGAACAAATATCAGTGCTGATCAAAGAAATAAATGCCATTACTTGGAATTGAACCCAGGACCATCGCCTTCATAGGCAGGGTCACTACCCACTAGGCCAAACCTGTCATAATAATATTAAGTGTTTGACGACCGGCCTGGCCTAGTGGGTAGTGACCCTGCCTATGAAGCCGATGGTCCTGGGTTGAAATCCTAGTCAGGGCAATTATTTGTGTGATGAGCACTGATATTTGTTTCTGAGTCAGGGGTGTTTTCTATGTATTTAAGTATTCATATGTATCTATCTATTATATATATCGTCGTCTAGTACCTACAACACAAGCCTTACTGAGCTTGCCGTAGGACTAGGTCGATTTGTGTCAGATTGTCCCAAAATATTTATTTATTTATTTATTTATTCATAGGCAGCGTCACTACTAAGCCAAACCTGGAGCGGTACCGCGAACATCGAAGTTTGTATATTTCGGGCATCTTTGTCTTTTACCCCAATAAAGACGTCATGGGAGTGACAAAGACAATCGTCCGAAATTTACGAATATCCGTTTTTGGCGGTAAAAAATATAATATTGACACCTTCAAAAAACTCAAGGTAGCCAATTCTACTCATCTATGAAATATTGTCAATTCCCACGTCCTTAATACTTGAGAAGTAGACCACTTGCTATTTAGACGAGTTGCGACTCAAGAAAAATTGAAGACCAGTTGCGTTTTAGACAAACCGCTATTTAGAATTTTAGACGAAATGCGATTCAGCGGCGCTACCGCGAACAACGATATTCGTAAATTTCGGGCAATTGTTTCTGTTTCTCTCATGACACCTTAATTGGAGTAAAAGAGAAAGATGCCCGATATATACGAACTTCGATGTTCGCGGTACCGCTCCAGGCCACCTGCGACTTAGACGATCAGCTCTTTAGACGAGTTGCGTTTTAGACAAACTGCTATTTACACGAGATGCGAAGTAGACCTTCTGCGACTTAGACGAGCTGCTCCTTAGGCGAGATGCGTTTTAGACCCCATGCTACTAACCCAATAATATTAAGTGTCCATGTTATTGTTCGCAAAAACATGTCACATACACTACTTATTAAGTGGCAATGTGTTTCAGACCACGTTCGTTGTCTTTGCCACGATATTGGCAATTAGGGGGATAATGAGATATAAGGTTGCACGACGTGTTTGAGACTGCTTAGTGCTCCATTGTCTAGCCCGGCAACCAGTTTGGCTCAGGATATTCAATGAAAAAAAAATTAAAAAAAAAACAGTGGATATAACCTAAATAAAAAAGGCCTCGTCGGAGATGGCGGGACGAGCTTGACGCCTTTGACAGAGACTGGTGGAAAACTGCCGAAGATCGGGATACGTGGAAGAGCAAGAGGGAGGCCTTTGCCCAACAGTGGGATAATATGGGCTCGTAATAATAAATAATAATAATGTGTACAGCAGTGGCGGGGTAGGATTTTTTGAAGCAAACCATAGCCATTATGTCTTTCCTTTCCTGTAGGAGATGATGGTAAATAGCTCAAGTATATGAAAATTAGTCAAGCCGTCGGGAATCGCATTCTATAGATGCGCCGCCACTGGTGTACAGTCAGCATAAAGGTAGCAGTCAAGGTGGCCAAATATATCAAAACATTTTAAGATTTGTACAGATATATTTGGTTACTTAAGTGGAGTATTTTATTAAACACACAAAAAGATAAACATTATACAATTCAATTAAAACTAAATCTAACTTAAAAAATAAAATATTATTAAATATTTACAAATAAAAAACTTGCTCTAGCTCGGAGCCTGGCGGAAGGGTGCCCAGAAGGCTGGCGGAGTTGCCACGCTGAATAGCGATGCCAATGCGCTGGGCAAGGAATGAACCAGCCCTCTGGTCACCCGTAGCGTCTTTTAGACGTTTGCTCAGTTGTTTAAAAATTGCGTGTTAATTAAATTAAGTTATTACTACTATTTTTACTACACCAGTACTTTACAATAAAATTAAAAACGACATAAGGTGTAAAACCGGCATACTGTATTTTTAAGGGAAGTCCGTTATACGACACTAAATACCTACGACGAGATAATGTAGGACATTGGTTGGTAGACGGCTTTCCAGATAGACGGTCTTATCCACATTGACCTTACATATAAACATTAAACATTCTCCGATCACTCCTTCAAAACGACAGTTGTGACTTGGTTGAAAGTTATCGGATCGTTTTTTGGATATATGTAACTATAGCTCGTATACATTAATTAGGTAGCAGTAGCTTTTAAAAACTATCTCAACTGCTGTCATGCCTTCTCTCCTACGATAAATATTCGTAAATTAATATTGTCTTCGGTTGCCGCGATAACATGTGAAGCATCGTCGACCAAAGTCTGCAGTCTGGAAGCATGTCACGGATATAAGCCTAATCACTCAATTAAGTTTGATAAGCCCCAAATCCTCGCCAAGGAGAAACGATATATTCCCAGAACGTTGCGAAAGGCTATTGAGATTAAGAAGTATCCAAACTTCAACAGAGGGGATGGTTTTTCTGTACCACCAGCTTCGGATCCTGTGATTCATTTAATGAAACAGCAGGCAAGACTATAGCGTTGGACAGTGTGGACATTGTACTTTGTAGTTCATAATTTTTGGACTTTAATGTCTAATAAGCCTGGGGTGTACAATTATCATGTACAAGCACCAAAATTGTTTAAAAATTTATATGCAGGTAGGTTTATATATTGTATTTTTTGGGATGCAAGTAAATTATATTTTTCCGCAGTCCACCCGATGACCATGAACGTTGCTCAAAGCAATTAAAACTGCTGTGAGCCATGTTACTACTACTTAGTTACAAACGGATAAACTCACGTGTAATTATATCGCACTAGGCGACATGTTTCGGGTAAGCTCTGGTACCCATCTTCAAGCCGAGTCAGGACACACCGATTGCGATGAGGGTGTATCACTATGAGGGTGTGCTCAAGGGTTCGAAACTTTAAAAATACACAATATAATCCGTTTTAGTTGTTTTATTTCATTCGTAAATTAATTACATGTTCTATTTAACACAAAACGCTTATACCAACCATTAAATTACATTTGTTTGCGCCATGTCTGTTGTAAGTAACGAAGACAAATCTCCCAAGACCAGACAGCATCCATTCTTCTTGAATCTAGGGCACCCTCCAGACAGATCCATAAAATATGAGCCCTGAACTGTTAGTTAGCACGGCCAAGACCGAATCGACATACGGCCTTTAGGGACGATATACATATTTTATTTAATATTCTAATTGTGAATATACAGGTTGCAATTATTGTTATTACGTGATACAAAATATGTTTTTCTGACTCTATAAACAACAAGCAATTTAATGCCCAAACTCTTACTAAATTAAAACATTTTTTTTGTGTGTTTTTAATTTTTTTTTGTCGTTTATTTTACCTTCACAAGTGATAAAGTGGTGTTAAACAGCTTTATTAGGCATTTCTGATGAAAAACTAAGTAAACATTTCGTTTCTAACTGGGACAAATGACAAAATTGATGTCCATGACAGCTCCGATTCTAATAGGTAATTCAATTCACTAATTTAAATATGTTAATAAGCCGTTGTAAAATCCTAAATCCACTGTTAAAAGAAAATTAAACGACAAAAAAAAAAATAAAAAACTCAAAAAAAATGTCTTATATTAATAAGAGTTGAGGCACTAAGTTGCTTATTATTTTTAGACTATCACGTAAAAAATTGCACCCTGTAGATATAAATCCATAATTCCATACTAATATTATAAATGCAAAAGTAAATTCTATTAATGTCTCATATTATTATTCACAGTTGTATTTTAAGGCTTGTAATGTTTTGTAGCATTGCCTGTAAACATTTTTTCAATGTATTATATTTCTCAAAGTAACTATGTCTGTCTGTTACCTCTCCACGCTTAAACCGCTGAACCAAATGGGTTGAAATTCGGTATGGAGAGAGTTTGAGCTACGAGAAAGGACATAGGATAATTTTTATCCCGCAACCATTTAAAGACGGGAATGGCTGTCCGAAAAAGTCGCGAGGCAAAGCTAGATTAAATATATATATTATATGAGAAATCCTCATTAACTAACGAGAATGTTAAAAGTTGTACGCTGCTAAAGGGTTCAAAACGTCGAGATGGTTAAATTAATCAAATTCAGTATTATTACACAGTATTATTTTAGTAAAAATACCTTCATTTACAACATTATAATAACTACGAGTACTTAACTACTTACTACATTAAATTTAAATAACATTATTATTTTTATATATTAGTATTTTTAGTTAAACCTTGTATTTTATCAAACTGTTTGATGTGTTTTCTTGTGGGACTACGCATAATTATCTACTTTAAGATTTGAAGTATCACTGTGTGTTTCGAAAAAGGAAGTCCCATCGAGTTCTTTGCAGGTAATAATCTTCTCTGGTCAAAGGTGTAGGGTTAGAATCGGTAGTAGATTTTTTTTCGACGTAAAGTGCCTAAATTGAAAAATAAAAAACTTTTATGTTTTTATTTTAATATAACGTTGAATATCCGTGAACAAATAAATAAAATCTACCACAGGACTATTAACAGGAATATATCTCCCTCAATATCTGATATGATTGGACTCGAACGTATTTCATTCTTGGCACGACGTCAACAATTTCACGGCCCAATACCTGCCAGAAACCCTGAAAAATAAATCGGAACCGTATATTTCGAGCATCCTCTTTCACTTCAATTAAGGCGTCATGAGAGAGGGAGAGACAAACGTACGAAATTTACGAATATCATATTTCGGGGTAGCGCCGCTGTTCGCTATCTGTCATGGGCGCTTCGCTCGGCTTTGGATTATTACTAGGAGAAATAATGACTGGAGCACGCCTCCGCGTACGTCAGTAAGGGATAAAGATACTCTCGCTTTTGTAGCCCAAAATGCAACAGTTCACTATAGTTATGCTTTACAGGACACTTTACAACAAAAACATAAGCTTATTCTGTATTGATTACCGTAACTTCAGTTGAAATCACAATAAAACTCCAATCGTATTTGTTTATATTCCTCCAAGTTTGACAGTTCTGCAAGTTCAGTTTGGAGGGCAACAAAAATATGTGAAACTATGACAAGGACGGACGAAAATAGCGCCGTCTCTGCCATAACTATGGAAAGTTACATTAGAAAATGGCATGCCTATGGATTACTAGCTGTGCTCCGCGGTGCGGTGTTACCCGCAGTCTATGTGTTAATCCAGGGTTAATTTTATTAAAATCGCTTCAGCCGTTTAGACGTGCAGAAGTAACAAACATACACACTCACACACTCACAAACTTTCGCCTTGATAATAATTAGTGTAGATATTAACCTATTTATTACGAAATTCGAGTTTGGAAAAATATACTGGTAATGACCCATTTTGTATCTTTTCTATTTAGTAACTTTATCATTGTAATTTTGTTATAACATTCTTAAGCATGTCTTTTTTTATATCATAATTTTTTTGGGTAATCGCATAATAATAAAGATATTATGTAAAACTACACAATAATTAACTTATATGCCTCAAAGGACAATTATATTAGATTTGCTACAAAGTTCGTAGTCCTGTAATTAGTTAATAACTTTTAGGCGATCGTAAATCCTAGTCTAGAAAACCAATTTCTAGTTGAGTAATATTATAATAACTTTACTTTAAATAATAAACAAACTAAGTGAGCACAAAACTATATTAATTCGTATACCCGCTTCTATCAAATTATGCTTAGCTAAGTATTACAATAACTATTATTTGTAATGGACCCGGTTATGTCCTTAAACTACGTCCAGCAATGAGAGGTAGGGCACAGCGATGACCATCACGCTTGAATCTGGGGCAGCCCAACTGGGAAAGTACCTCCTCCTTACAGAAGACCACAGCCATAATAGCACTGCTTTCAGGTATGTAGTGTTGTGTTCCTGATGGTGAGTAAGGTTCCCAGAGCTCCAACCCACTTATAGGTCGGCAACGCGCTTGTGGCTCCCTTGCTATTGCGAGTGCCCATGGGCGACGGTAATTGCTTACCATCAGGTAATCCGTCTGCTCGTTTGTGCTGACAAAGGTGGCTGTCATAAAAAAAAAAATAATAACTATAATTTATAATGTAAGTATCTTGCGTGATATAAAATTGTATGTCTTTCCCGTACACGGAACAACGGAACGCGCAGAGCCCCTTTGGAGAATTTAATGATATGTAAAAAGTAATTGAGCTTGTTGTGGGTACTCAGCCAGCGATATATATAACATACAAATACTTAAATACATATATCAAAAACCCATTACTCAGAAACAAATATTTGTGCTCATCAAACAAATAAATTACCTTACTGGGATTTGAACCCACGACCATCGGCTTCATAGGCGACTACCCACTAAGCCAAACATGTTGTCAAAATTTAATATTTTTTTCCTCCATTTTCCATATATATATATATTTTTTTTATGACATAGGCGGCAAACGAGCAGACGGATTACCTGGTGTTAAGCAATTACCGTCGCCCATGGGCAACCGCAACACCAGGGGAATAACAAGCGCGTTGCCGGCCTTTAAGGGGGGTTGGAGCTCTGGGAACCTTACTCACCATCAGGAACACAACACTGCATACCTGAAAGGTGGCAGTGCTATTATGGCTGTGGTCTTCTGTAAGGAGGAGGTACTTCCCCAGTTGGGCTGCCCCAGATTCAAGCGTGATGGTAATCGCTGTATATATATCGAGGAGTAAATTTTTGGACAGTCCATACATAATATATGTAGATGTGTTGCAAATATAATATTTAAGAACTCTGTACACTTTTTAAATATAAAAGAAAAAATATTATGACTAAGAAAAAAGTTAATGAATAATGATATACTTTCGCTGCAAATTCCTTTGCACAACACTTTAAAAATTAAATAAGAAAATAAAATTTGCAGTCTGTTTGTTGTAAATGTAATATGAAAATAGATAACTAAAATGCTTTAGACGTTAGTAGTCGGAACGTCAAGACTCATAACATTTCTAGACAGGCTGTCATACAAATGGTTGACTATAATTTTAAAATATACTCGTAATATATCCAATGCATGCGTCAGATGTATACAAGCCGATCTCTGAGAATTAAAGGCCATGCCAGTTAGGTAGGGTTAGAACCGATGTAGTTTTTATTTTTCTTCTTTTGTATACTCGACGTGTTTAACGTTTGAGTTTGGTTGGCGTACAGAGATATATTATGCTCCATGGTTCTGAAGGGACTAGTCCTCTTCCGACATCTAAAGAAAATGGCTGTCGACCCGTTGGCCGAACAAGGTACTGAAGGATGAATCAAGTGGCCAAGGACCTACACTCTCTTGATGCAGACGGGAGGTGATTGCTCAGGACAGGGCGCGTTGGCGTCATCTTGTATCGTATCGTAGGCGACAACGGAGGAAGTTTATTGATCAATTAAACATAATTAACTGTCTTGTATGGTGGGCCTCACGCACGAGGTTCATCTTCATAATCATCAATATCTCAGCCGTAAATCCACTACTGGACAAACGCCTCCCCCAAATATATCTTGTATAATTTTTGGGTAGTTACCATAGTCACAACGCTTGCCAGGCGGGTAGGCGACGGCAGTAGCTGTAGATTTGGGTTCGACGGAGGCTGCCACCCACATGTCAGTTTTTGTCGGCTCTTACGACACCCGCGGGAGGAGGTGGGGTGTTGCTATTCTACTATTACGACTGTTGTCTCATTACGTCGACTTGTTGTGGCGTTACGAGGTTAATGTAGGTCATACTCATAACAAAGCTGCCGTAAAATTTATAAATGATACCATCTCTCCTAGAATATCGGTTTTTTATACAAGACTCACCAGCGTTTGACCTCAGTCACACCTGATGGTAAGTGTCGACGAAGTCTAGGGTTCATTTACAGTCTATTCACTGTTGCCTTGTAAACTTTTTCTTACAGAATATACATTTTGTCTACAATTTGTGTGGCAGCCTACGTCCGCACCTAAGATTTTCCCCACAAGAGCTGAAGCAATAACTCGGCCCCGCTAACCGTATTAAATTCTACACTTAGCTGCTTATCCTGGAATTTTCCAGGCGTTTCTTGACTCCAGGAGCTGCATTTCAACCAGTTAACTTTAACATGAATATGGCTATCTTAACGAAATAAGTATCCCCTTTCTTCCTCGCGTTGTTCCGGCATTTTACCACGCCTGGGGTCCGCTTGGCACCTAATCTCAGGATTTGGCGTAGGCACTAGTTTTACGAAAGCGACTACCTTCTGACCTTGCAACCCAGAGGGTACACTAGGCCTTGTTGGAATTATCTGATTCCCTTACAATGTTTTCCTTCATCGAAAAGCGTACTGGTAAACATTAAATAATATTTCTACGTAAGTTCCGAAAAACTCATTAGTAGGTACAAGCAGGGGTTCGAACCTGCGACCTCTAGATTTCAAGTCGAATACCAGCCACCAGCACCGTTCTCATATGTTTAAGCTCAAAACGTTTTTGATTTGAACACAACACAAGGTGACCTCACCGCCTCGTGGCTAAACTCCAATCCAATACTCAAAAATTTTTATTCACAAACTGTCTATTTCCATTTCTATCGCTCTTGTATATACGAGCAATAAGGAGGCAAATAGACGAACGAACATACGACGTGGTTCGCGGGAAGCCTTCAGCTTCCACTTGAGAAAAGGTAAGGCCGTGCCAAACAATGGAATGCTATGAGAGCAAATTTTTATTTTATTTTGACGACAGATCTGGCCTAGTGGTTAGTGACCCTGCATTTGAAGCCGACGGTCCTGGGTTCAAATCCAAAGGTCATTTATTTGTGTGGGCACTAGGGTTGCCAACTATTTCTGGGGGAGTTATAGTATTTCTCAAAAAAAAAATTGTAAAAATATAGTACACCGTAAAAAATATAGTACTTTAAAAACAACTCTTTAGTTTGGGGTAAATCATGCTAAATTACTATAAGTACACTTACTATTTTAGGACAAGCCCCAAAATATAGTATTTTTGCGTACTATATATTTCTTCAACAGTATATAGTGCAGAGAGTCGAAATATAGTAAAATACTATAAAATATAGTACGGTTGGCAGCCCTAGTGAGCACAAAAATATTTGTTCCCCGAGTCATGGGTGTTTTCTATGTATTTAAGTATTTGTGTATTAGACGTATCATTGACTGAGTGCAACACAAGCCTTCTTGAGCTTACCGTGCCTTTGATGCCACATGATTGGCTAAAATAAAATGTCATTTTAGGTCTTTATTTTTTTTCGCCAATACATTCGCAATAAGTGCTTTTTGTTTTTTTATTGAATACGTATTATTAACTGATGTTTTCTTGTTGTGTACATGTATTAGGGTTTGAAATATCAGAAAATTGTTTCTGCGTTTAAAAAGAGGTTTTTAGAGTTAGAAGAAAAAAAGTATGTGCTCAATAATTTTAGCCAAGGCTGTATATCCAATCGAGTAGTGATTTTTAAACTTGGAAGAGTGCGGCTTCGAGGTTATTCTAGTGTTAGTTTAAAATATGGAGCTACGTAAGTGCGGTTTGCAATAAAGTTAATGTTTTAGCACATTTTCCGTTTTAATATTTTTGCGTATAACCCGGGTGTGGTATTCAGGGATATGGGGACGATTTTTTAGAGTCCTGGAGTCGACTTAGATATTAAACTATAATGTAAGTTAGCAACTAAGAATAAATAATTAAATATTTTGATTTGGATTTTTTTTAATAGTGACACTACTTAATACATTATATATAAATAGATGATATTATACTTACGAAAAAAGACAAGACCCGGTACAGCTAAAATTGAAGTTTGTATATTGTTATATATTGACATGTGGGTAGATGAGAACATCTGTGGGTACCCCAGTTCGGTTCCCTCCTGCAAGCCAACACACGTACGTAACATTCTGGCGACGGGATTTAATTCGGGAGTGCATTAAAAGTGTTTTAAACATAGTGTTTGAATGTTTAAAAGTGTTATTAGTGCAGTGCAGTAAAATGTCGGTTAAATTTAGCGAGTTTAATATGGACAAAGACAATTGGAAAAATTACGTTGAGAGGTTTAACTATTGTTTGCTTGCGAACGGAATCAAAACGGATGAATTACAAAAAGCAAATTTCTTTGCAGTATGCGGCCGAGATTTATACGATCTGATTGAATCTTTAATTTCACCAAAAAAGATTGTAGACATAACCTATACGACTGTTAAGGCCGCGTTAGACGATTATTTTAATCCGAAACAAAATGAGATAGTGCAATCATATAAGTTTCATATGCGGTGTCAATCGGGTACTGAGAATATTAAAGAGTACGTGGCTAGTTTGCGCAGATTGGCTATAGAGTGCAATTTTACGGATTTGGATCGCACGTTACGCGACCGACTAGTATGTGGCATACGTGACAAAGATATACAGAAGCAGTTGTTGCAACAGACTACGTTATCTTTTGATCAGGCGGTAAAATTGGCATTAACGGCTGAAACGGCGGACGCTGGGGTGATAGTAATGGCGACGCCAGCGGCCTCTAGCGGGGAGGTGGCGCAAACTAGTGTTGGCGGCGACGAGCCAATGGAGGTTAATAAAATCAAAGCGAAACCGTTGGAACCGGGCAAGGATTGTTGGCGGTGTGGCAAGATGCACGGGAATTTTTGTAAATTTAGATATAGTAGATGTTATGCATGTAAGAAGATTGGCCATATCGCCGGAGTTTGTTCGGAGACAAAAGAGAGAGAAAGAAGTAGGTCAAAGGATTTAAATCGAATAAATGGATTGTATGAAGATGACTTTTGTAATTATGTGTCAAACAAAATTGCTCCTTTTATGTGAGTTTGAAAATTAATGGGCAGCTAGTGGAGTTGGAGGTCGATACAGGGACGGCGTATACAATGTTGAGAGAAAGTACAGCAAAGGTAATTTGGAAGGGAAAGTTGCCTAAGTTGGATGATTCAAGAGTTAGGTTGACAACCTGGACTGAAAATCAGGTGCAATTGCTCGGAGAGGCTACAGTGGATGTGAGGTTTAAGAATAAACATATGAAATTAAATGTGCTGATTGCAAAAGGTAATGGACCAGATTTGTTAGGTCGTAATTGGTTCCCAGCAATGGGTATTCAGATTGAAGGTATCAATAGCTTAAATGTGGCAGATGTAGATGTAGACACCTTGCTAGGTAAGTATAATGAAGTTTTTCAACCGGGATTAGGAAAGTATACAGGCCCAAGTGTCAATACACCTGAAACCTGAAATGAAGCCAAGATTTTTGAAATGTAGGCCAATTGCTTTTGCTATTAAAGAAAGAGTTTTACGAGAAATAGACAGGTTAGTAGCTGAAGATGTTTTAGAACCTGTGAGCCATTCTGAGTTTGCCAGTCCGATTGTACCTATAATTAAGAAGAATGGGAAGGTCAGGCTATGTGGCGATTATAGGGCTACTGTGAATATGGTTACTGAGACGGATACCTATCCTTTGCCAACTTTAAATGAAGCTTTTGCAGTGTTACAAGGTGGTGTTGTGTTTAGCAAAATAGATTTAGAACAAGCCTACACCCAGGTTGTGGTGGATGAACCTACTTCAAGGTTACTCACATTAAATACGCCAAAAGGATTATTTAAATGTAAAAGGCTTGCATTCGGAGTGAAGGCTTGTCCTGGAATTTTTCAGCGGATGATGAGTAATTTATTGGCAGGGTGTCAGGAACAGCAGTATTGCTGGATGATATTGTGGTTACCGGACGTACAATGGAAGAACATAGCGACAGACTTAAGCGTATACTGCAAATACTGAAGGAAGCTGGTTTGAAGGTCAACAAAGAAAAATGTAAGTTTGGAAAATCTAGCGTGGAATTTCTAGGACATATAATTGATGCCAGTGGTTTGCATCCTTGTGGAGACAAGGTTAAAGCTATATTGGAGACACCAGCGCCAAAAAATGTGAAAGAGTTGCAGGCTTTTCTAGGATTATTAAATTTTTATGACAGATTTTTGGCACAAAAGGCTACCGTAGCAGAACCTCTGTATAAGTTATTGTTGAAGGGAGCGAAATGGGCGTGGTCACCGAATTGCCAACAAGCTTTTAGCCTTTTAAAAAGAATGCTGACCACAGGGAATACATTAGTTCATTATGATTTAAAGAAGCCGGTAGTGGTAACATCTGATGCATCTCAATATGGACTTGGTGCTGTGTTAGAACACAAGATGGAGGATGGTTCATTGAGACCAGTCATGTTTGCTTCTAGGACAATGAACTCTCATGAACGTAATTATTCGCAAATTGATAAAGAGGCTGCTGCAATTATTTTTGCAGTTCAGAAATTTTATCCTTATATTTTTGGTCGTAAGATAGTAATTCAAACAGATCATAAACCGCTGTTAGGAATATTCGACTCAAAGAAGCCAATCCCTAATGTTATATCACCCAGGATGTTAAGATGGGCCTTGTTGTTGAACTCCTACGATTATGAGTTAAAATATGTTGAAGGAAAGAAGATAGGAAATGCTGACGCGTTAAGCAGATGGCCTGGGCCTGAAATGAGAGGAAAAGAAGATGATCTGCAAGAAGTTAATGTTTTGTTGTTAAATGAAACTCCAATCGAATTACAGACGACAGCTAAGGATGTGGCAAAATTAAGTAAGTCTGATGGAATATTAGCAAAGGTGATGTTTTGGATTAGAAATGGTTGGCCTAGTAAAGTCGAAGATAAATATAGGGATTATCATGTGCGAAGAGATGAATTAACGGAATACAATGACTGTGTATTGTGGGGAGGTCGAGTAATTGTACCTCAGAAGTTGCGCGGGAGGGTGTTTAAGGAGTTACATAACAATCATGATGGAATTGTTATTACCAAGGCGATTGCAAGGAGTTATTTCTGGTGGCCAGGGCTTGATAGAGACATAGAAAGTCTGGTACGGAATTGCCAGATTTGTATGGAAGTAAGAAATATGCCAACCAAGGTGACTCATAGATGGATATCACCACCAAAAGCTTGGTCTAGGCTGCATATTGATTTTGCAGGTCCTTTCATGGGTAAAATTTTCTTAATATTAATTGACTCGTTCTCAAAATGGCCAGAGGTTAAAATAGTAAATGAGCAGAGTTCAGGTACAGTGATTAATAAACTAGACGAGATATTTGCTCAACAAGGGTTGCCTGATACGATAGTAAGTGATAACGGGAGAGCTTTTGCGTCAGAAGAAATATGTCAATATTTTAAAAACAATGGTATTAAGCACATACTGGTGCCTCCATATCACCCTGCGTCAAATGGCCAGGCAGAAAGAACGGTCCAGACAATTAAATTAAAGTTGAAGAAGATGTCTCATTTACCGTGGTCAACAAGAATGCAGAAGATATTGTATGGTTTGCGGACAACTCCTAGTTCTGTCACAGGGAAAACACCGGCAGAACTATTGAATGGCCGACGTTTCCGGACTCAATTTGATAGGCTTCATCCTTTCAATGCAGAAAAAAGATACTGAAGATATTCAAGATAATGAAATGAAACGGGTGAGAGAATTTAAAGTAGGAGAGACAATCTGTTTCCGAAACTATAGAGGTGGACCTAGGTGGCTAGAAGGTACAATTGTCAAAAGAATAGGGGTTTTAAGGTATAAGATTAAACAAGCTAATAAATTATTCATAAGGCATGTAAACCAGATGTTAGGATTTACTAGGCGAGAAGAAGAAGAAGGGAAAAATGCTGAATGTAAAGAAAGTCCTTCAGTCAGTAATAGAAAATCGAACCCCAGGTTATACCAGCAGGGGGAAGACGGAAGTGAAGAGGAAGCATTTGGCACAGTAAGGATTCCTCCACCGGTCCAGTGGGCAGAGATGATTGGGGTTAAAGGTCCAGAAGAGTGCATAGTACGGAACAATGACGATGTTATGGTAAGGAAAGAACCTAGCAGTTACAAACGACCTCGGTCGAGTGAAAGTCCGCCGTCTAACAGGCCATCTTTGAAGAAGATAGCGCTTCAAGAAGGTGGTACTACAGACATGGAGTCGGAGTCGGGGAGTGAGGATGATGCCAATACTAGTGCAGATAGCCAATAATAATTTAAATAACAATACAATATTAGATAATAATGTGTAACATAGAAGTAGGTAATTAAGTTTAAATCATGAACCATATAGTGTAGTGTAACAGACAATAAACAATTAGAGTGCAAAGTGAGGTGAAGTGTCATCTATCCTGAGGGAAAGGCATGTTATATATTGACATGTGGGTAGATGAGAACATCTGTGGGTACCCCAGTTCGGTTCCCTCCTGCAAGCCAACACACGTACGTAACATATATTTTGAGCATATATCTCTTTTACTCCAATTAAAGTGCCTTGAGAGTAACAGAGCCAATCGTCCGAAATTTACGAATATCGTTTTTCGCGCTAGCGTCTTTATAACGGAAAGAATTTATTTGCCTATCCAAAACATAGTGTCGTAATAATAGTGTACCAAAAAAAGGAAATGGTCACTAAGGACTAGACCACCACCAAACTTGGTGATAATTAACTTTTTTTGGTAGGTTATGGTTATTTTTTGGTGATCCGTTAAAGTTACACCGCTCTAAAGACGCTATTTCCCCTCTTCGAGTCGTTGCTGGTCGCAGTTAGGTTAGGTTTGACGTAATGACGTGGCGCCCATAGTGACATTTTGCTGACGTCTCACTCTGGTGGGGCTGTTTCAGTAATTATAAACGCTGTTTTTCAACATCCATTTTTTGTGTATTTTAGTTATATTTTTAGTTTTTAGTTTAGTTTTGTTTATAAATAATGTACGATTTTCGCGCCAGTACAGCTTCCTCGTCAGCGAACAGTGTACACCTGGGTCACAACGGAAGAACAACGCTGGCTTTGCCAGCTACAATGCTGAGTTGTGACCCTTATGTGGCTCAATGTATATTTTAATTCATATTTATGGTCTTTTGTTATCTGTTGTTTTGTCATAAATAATAGTACATTACTGCAGAGGCCGTGAAGTAAGGGATTTAAGGACGAGATTGCGGTAGACGGCCGAGTCGGAGACGAGGCCGGATAAATTGAGTCCTTTAATCCCTGTTCAGGCCGAAGCCTGTATAGTGCTTTTCTCAAACATTTCAAGAAAATAATAAAATTAAAATAACAACAAAGCAATCAAGTAAATAACAGTGAATTGCCAACTTTTTATTTTTTATACAAAAAAAAACAAATTCGACAAAGCTATTCGTACACCTTTTTTAACTGCTTATAATAATATAACTATCTATGGTTCATAGATTTCGTTTTTTTTAATGAATTGACGTTGGAAAAAGCTATTCCAGCACCATGTTTAACCGATTATTATAATACCAATTATGCTTTCAAAGAGATTGTAACTTGGATGTATGTATTTTTTCCTTCGTCAGTCTAATCTTAGTTGGCAAATTTTAAAAGTTAGAGCTGCGGACAATAATGTGCTTTTCATACTAACTCCATACATTTATTCACGACCTAGTCCATAAATGTGCAACTTCTTGGCCTCATTTTGTGCCATTAACGCATACATTTCGTAGTATGTTTGAGAAAATGTTATTTCTTTCTTCAGTTTAGGGACAGTACCCGCGGGTACTGAGTTATGTAGACTGCGCCTAAGGTGTTTATCTACGGGTTATGGAGAGGTCATTAAAACTTAATCCGCCATTACGTTACTCTGGGCTCGATAACGCAATCTAACTTCAGATATAAGCTAACTTTTACACTCAAATTACCTTTTAGACTTCATTGGCTATACGAACTGATATACTGTTCCAAGTGTCACTAAAGTACTCCTACCTTACCTATCGGCCACGGATGTATCACACTTAGATCACCAACCCGCCTGCCAAGCTTGGCGCTAACGGCATCGAACCCTTAATTCAGAGAGCTGTCTGTGGCAATCTGTATGTCCAGCAGTGGACAACGGCCTAATTAAAACTCATAAGAAGGAATCTTGCAGTTTAAATGCCTATTTTTCAAATTTATGTCGTACCCAAGCTAAAGATAAAAAAGATATTATTTTCAATTTAGGCATATTACATGCACTTATGAACGTCAATGAAAAATCTACACCGGTTCGAACCCTACACCTCTGTCTAGAGAAGAGACCGGCAGGTAACTACGGCGGGACTTATTTTTTTTAAACGATGATACATCAAATCTTAAAGTACATAATTATGCGTAGTCCCAAAAGAAAACGTATCAAACAGTTTATTACGAGATATAACGAAAAATACAAAAATATAAAAGTACAAAAAACTAAGAACAAATCAAATTATTTTTTATGAAATATTTTGATTTGTTTTGATTTTTAAGTAGTAATACTACTATATAAATTAAAAGTTGAAATAGATAACATATACTTAAGAAAAAACGACGAGGACCTCCGGTGTCCTCGTCGTTTTTTCTTAAGTATATGTTATCTATTTCAACTTATAAAAGTACAACTTTAATTCAAAATTTCTTGTACAGTCGCCATCAGATATATTGGAGCTGTGGAGGTGGCCAGAAATATCGCAACAACGCCTCTAATGTCAAGGCGGTAAAGTGCATGTTCCGATATTTATGACCACCTCCACAGCTCCGAAATATCTGATGGCGACTGTACTACTGTACAAGAAATCTTGTTCAGTGTAATAAGTCTGCATTCTACAAAACCGAAAACTTCCCAACTTTAGCTTTGCGAAGTTTTATCAATGCGTAACTATCTCAAGATATCCCAGTTCTCAGCATGTTGGCTCCGAACTTTATATCTACTATGAGAGATTTCAATACGATGGAGGTGAAACTAGATAGTTGGTAGAAGTCTATATTCTGAGAGTCTAATTTCAAAATATCTATAAGTATTCAGAGCCCTGAGTGTAAGTTTTTAACGTAACTTTACGTCACGAACGCGTTTGCGTTTTCCATATAAATAACATTATCACTTACGCGTTCGTAAACGTTTTTTTACGTCAAAAGAAACTTATACTAGAGCCTCTGCAGGGTAAGTGTACTAAGGGTAAGTGTACTCGTTTAGCGTTTTTGTCCCGCATTTGATTTGTCTCATGAGCGCCTGGGGTCCGCTTGGTAACTAATCCCTGGACCTGGCACTAGATTTACGAAAGCGACTGCAATCTGACCTACCAACCCAGGGGGTAAACTAGGCCTTATTGGGATTAGTCCGGTTTCCTCACGATGTTTGCCTTCACCGAAAAGCGTCTGGTAAATATCAGATGTTATTTCATACATACATTCCGAAAAAGTCATTGGAGACGGGGTTCGAACCTGCGACCTCTTGTTCTCTGTAACGATAAAGTGCAGAGATTGCAACTTGCACTTTATCGTTAAAGAGAACAAGAGCCTGACAGGAACATTTTAGACCCGGGTATGTCGTTAAACTACGTCCAACAATGAGAGGTAGGGCACAGCGATGACCATCACGCTTGAATCTGGGGCAGCCCAACTGGGGAAGTACCTCCTCCTTACAGAAGACCACAGCCATAAGAGCATTGCTACCTTTCAGGTATGTAGTGTTGTGTTCCTGATGGTAAGGTTCCCAGAGCTCCAACCCCCCTTAAAGGCCGGCAACGTGCCTGTAACTCCTCTGGTGTCCTCCTCTTGGGCGACGGTAATTGCTTACCATCAGGCAATCCGTATTCTCGTCTTTGTCATAAAAAAAATGACGTGTTTTAACCAAAATGGTTTCCATCCTATCCGCTCTGTACAGTCGCCATCAGATACATCGGAGCTGTGGAGGTGTTCACAAATATCTGAACTGAACTTTATCGCTTTGCCAATAGAGGCGTTGTTCAGATAATTGTGGCCACCTCCACAGCTCCGATATATCTGATGGCGACTGTACTTGACGGGTATGGAATTAAATTGAATCCCCAACTCTGAAGCGAGGCGCTAACATACGAGTTCTAACTAATTTTACGACTAACTTCGTGTTTGAACTCACAAAGGAGTTTGGAATCAGGCCATTTTTAGTAAATAAGTTGACTCGCGTTAAGTTTTGAACTTTAAGCCAACAATATTAGGGTTAATTCAGACTTGTTATTTTTATTATGCAGAAACGTCTGCTAGCGAATATCTTCGATATTTAAATCGAAAGAGAAATAGAAAAAATTGACACGCGGCGGGACTCGAACCCACAACCACTGGATCACTAGCCCAGTGCACTACCAATTGTGCTACACGAGTACCGCTTAGACTTGTCAAATTTTTCTATCTATCTCTCGTCGTTTACGTCATCGTGGGTGACGTGTAAACACATCTACCGCCAGCGTATTAAACACTTAACGGCATCGAAGTCTCAATTTTCATTGGGAATTCATCGATAACAATGTGCTACCCCTTGCTAAATTATTTTTTATTATGCAGAAACGTCTGCTAGCGAATATCTTGTTATTAAGATAAATTAATAAATATTTTGGGACATTTTTACACTCCTACAAAGTAAAAGATATCGATACGGAAAAAGTTCCAAAGTATGTAAACATGTGCTTTAAAATTGATGGGAGTTTTCAAAATTTGGTACACCCAATTAGCGAAAGTTGTTAATAAAAGTTAAATCACTGACAGTTTCGTGACGACAATTAATCATGAAATCTTCATGAAGATCGACTTTATGCCTTTAGTTATGTTGTAATATCGATTTAAGTTTATAAAATGAACATCAAAACGAAGTTTTTATCGAAATTTAATGCTTAATTGTCGTCACGAAAGTGACAGTGATTTAACTTTTCTTAACAACTTTCCCTAATTGGGTGCACTATTTTTTGAAAACTCTGATTCAATAAGGTATACATACTAAGTATTTTGGTTTTTTTGTACGCATCGATATCTCGTCTGACCTTGGCTGTACTGTCAGCAGCAAAAGTGGCTGAGCGGGAAGTGTTCTCTTATTCTTTTGACAATAGAGATGTGTTGACCTTATTTTGAACACCCCAACCGCTTCGCCACTTCTGCTGCTGACTGTAGCTAGACGAACGATTGATCTGAACTGAACTTCTTCAAAATGTTTCTTGATTTATTAACAGTGTCATACCCTTTAAGATTAAAATTTTGAGTTAAGCTGCATCGTTTCTCTGATTTTGCTCCGTCGTAAAATCTCCGGTATACCGGCTGGTATTTTCCATATACTAAAAATACAGGCAATCTTAGAAGAACTAGTAAAAAAGAGATAGATACTGATCTTTATTAATTGTATAGAAACAGGTAACTCACGTTTTATAAGTCGAATATTCCTCGACATTTTTCAATCCTTAACGAGGAGCATAATCATGAGCTGTTCAGTTTGGCTGATCGACGTAGACCTCTTTTACTATGGTTGAATATCTGAAAGTGTGTCTGTTTGTTTGTCCGTCTTTCACGGCAAAACGTATCGACGAATTGACGTGATTTTTTAAGTGGAGGTAGTTGAAAGGATGGAGAGTGACATATACTATTTTTTGCAGCGGGAAAACATCTCATTCCCACATGAAGACTCAATATGTTACGTTTTCCCCTAACCACGCGGTCGGAGCCGTGGTCATCATCTAAAAGAAAGAAAGAAAAGCATTTATTTGTGGCACCAAAAAGTCAAACCTTACAATACAAAGGACAAATACCTTCAAACAAAAGAGCCACGAAATGGTCCCGACTCAGCATTGTAGGTACTAGCCGGAGAGGCCAGCGCTGGTCTTCCGTCGGGGCCACTTGCGAGTAGCATCGCGGAGTGTGACACAGTGACACATACTTTAATATTTTAAACAAAATGTAAAAAGAAGAAATATCAAAACAATTCTAGTAGAAAATAATCTGTCCTTTCCTTGTTGCAGATACAACTCGAAGTTGACGACACTGGCACTGCCGTCAGTGATCTTCGAACCCAAGTTCCGCGGTGCCATCAGGAACCTGGTGTACTCGGACGTGGTGGGGCAGCCGCCGAGGCGCCAGGAGTTGAGGCACTCCAGGGATCTGAAGGTAAGTCACATTTCAGCCGTATGTGGTCCACTGCTGGACATAGGCCTCCCACAAATATAACTTGTATCATCTTGGGGGTTATTGCCATAGTCGTCACGCTTGGCAGCCGGGTTGGTGGCCGCAGGAGCTGTAGATTGGGTTTCGACGGACGCAGCTGCCCGTCCGTAGGATTTTTCCCTTTGTCGCCTCTTACGACACCCGCGGGAGGAGATGGGGTGCTATTCTAGTCAGCCGGCCGGTAATTGCTTACCATCAGGCAATCCGTCTGCTCGTTTGCCAACTTTGTCATAAAAAAAAAACATTAGACCGCTAAGCAACTTCTGCTTCTGACGGTACCAAGCCCATTCTAGAATTTACTAGTAGAAATTATTACTTAACAAATGTCGAGCTTTCCAAACTTCGATTACTTTCTTTTAATAACGTCTATTATTCTTGGCCTTGAATCCTTAATTATTGCCTGTACGAGGTTAGACTCCATAGCACTGTAATTTCAAGTTTTCATTACTAACCTACAATTTATTTGAGACATAAATAATGATACACAATGAAATGTACGTTGTTATCAATAAAAGATTGGTGGATGCATACGTAAGTGAATTATATACCATTTTATTAGGCAGGTGTCCGGTTTTTTATCCAATAGCCCGGTAGCTAGTCCATCCATTCCACCTAATAGCCTAATACCTTTTAGATTCCATTTAAAATCAGTAGTCCTTACACCATGGCGTCCCATGACACGGACAGGGGCAACATCCGCTTAGTGTAAAATGTTTACCCCCATACCACATACGAAAAACCTAGTTATCCATGGTCCGTTAGGAATTTGACCGTTTTTTTTAACTTTATAAAGTGCCTGTTATAGGTATCATTGTTAAAGTAGAAGCGGAATATATCGGCAGAAGAAATTACCTCCGGCTCCGTACGAGTCAATCTCTGGAGAACACGAGATTTTCCGGATTTATTGTGGTAGCTCGGGCCTGCATGGAAATTGCTTGAACAGATATATATCATTGGTATAAACCTTTCAGAATGTATGTGGAGGAGAAATATTTTAAGGCTTGGTATTAATGTTTTTTGTAGAAAATGGTGATCTTAACTGGTACAATCAAGAGGTGAAATAGTGTATAAATATATATACACATTTCCTCTTATTAATTATATACAAGCGGGTAACTCACGTTTTATAAGTCGAATATTGCTCGACGTGTTTCTCTCCGTAACGAGGAGCATAATCAAGAGCCGTTCGCGTTTACTAACTGACGCAGACTCCGGAAAGAGTTATATAAGAAAGAAAATCCACCAGGATATCAGAGCACAAAGATACGCAGCATGAAAAACAGGGGCTGCAGGGTTCTGCAGTGACAGAGCATATTTTATACTGGACTCGGATTCGATTCATTAATCATGCTTACCTTTTATACAATTTTAGGACCTGTAGTCCAACACTAGGGTAAAAACTCAGTAAGCGATCCTTTGTTTTCAAATAAAAATTATCTGGTTATGTACGTTTCGATATGGTAACCGTACTTTCGAAGGGAAAACTTGTAGTTTCGCGCACAGTCGAGTCGAATCCGAGTCCAGTATATGCTCCGTCACTACAAACCCACGGCTATTCCTGTTTTTCATGCTGCGTTAATTCAATCAGTTTAAATTAATAGATAATATGTCATCAGAAAATATATTTATAAATACTACACTAAAACACCGAGTTTTCATATAAAAATCATGGGCGTTCAATACTTCTGCCCAAGGCTTTATTACATATTTACACAGTAAACATAATGAATTTGTAATGACGCGGCCATGCGTAAAACTAAATTATGGAAGCTTGTATAATTGTTGACTTAGTTCTGCATCTTCATAACATAACTATGCAAAATACTTCATTTAAATGCATATGCAGTTACTAACAGTATGAGAGTGCATACCATCTCGTTTTACACTTCCTTCACCACTTATAAAAATAAGAGCTTCGAGTTTAAATCTTCCGTTCAAACCTGAATTTAAAAACCCTACTGTCTATTTGTGTTTGCTTTTGAAAGAAAGAAAGAAAGAAAGAAAGAAAGAAAAAACATTTATTTATGACAAAACAACACAAAAAAAAGACCATAAACATGACAAAAAAAAAAACATTTTTGCCACAAAAGGGTCACAACTCAGCATTGTAGCTGACAAAGCTAGCGCTGTTCTTCCGTTGTGACCCAGGTGTACACCGTACCGCTTTTGATTGAATTGTTCCGCAGCACTCTTTAACCTAAATTTCCTTAATTTTACATATTGACTGAGCCCTAGGCCACGGTAAGCTCAAGATGCCTTGTATTAATTGTATAGGAGCGGAGAACTCACGTTTTATAAGTCGAATATTACTCGACATGAGTCGCTCGGAGAGTGTTCTGAAGAATTGTCCGGATCAATTACTTCCGCCATCGTTCTACGCGGCAACACTTCGACCCCCACCATCTGGGTAGTTGAAAATCCTCTACTATGCGTTTCTCTAGAAACTTCCTGCCTCGCACATTAAAACTGATGATTGATTTGCCGTCTGCGGTATTTCCGAACCCATACGACCCTCATACCTTCAAGAAAAGAGCATACTCCTTTCTTAAAGGCCGGCATCGCGCTTGTGACTCCCCTGGTATTGCCCATGGGTGAAGGTAATTGTTTACCATCAGGCAATCCGTCTGCTCGTTTGTCACCTTTGTCACAAGAAAACGAGGAGCATAACCATGAGCCGTTCGCGTTGGCTAATCGACGAAGAATGAATATAGTTGAATCGCATGATAGTTTTGTGATAAAAAAGGCTTGTGTTGTTGGTACTCGGGCAAACATATGTATGATGTTCATAATTATTTTATCAGCCACTTTCACTGTTAGACATGGGCCTGCCCTATAGACCCACTCAAGCAGCATGGGGGTAATACCGCGCTCTGCAGGTAGGTTAGCGATCGCAGTGTATATGTATATTCCACAGAAACAATGCTGTCCGTTCTCTGGTGGTTTCTAACTTCAATTTAGAGGCAATACTTGGTTCCGTTGTTAATCCAAATTCCTGAAATCAACGAAAAGATCAAAATGGCTCAAAAACAGAAATCGCTGAGCATTAAATTTAAAAATCTCTCATTTTCAGCGTCTTCAAAACGTCTCATTTCAGCACATTCCACAACGCGCGCACGTACGAGTCATAAAACTACGTCGTAAAATGGGTCGTGAAGGTTTAACAATACAGTTCATATTTCAATGTTCAGCTAGCAGCGGCTCAAGTGACGAGTGACTTGGGGGTTTAAGGTGGAAGCCTTTGAAGGTGCCCAGTCGTTTATTTATTTAATATTTATATTGAAACATACATACATTCATACATTTCAGCCGTATGCAGTCCACTGCTGGAGGAGATGGGATGGTGCTATTCTAGTCAGCCGGCATCACACGGCAAAGTATATATTGAAAGTAGATGACATATACATAATTATTATATTGAAAGTAGATGATATATACTATAAAAAAGTGAAAAGGACCTCCGGCGTCCGAGACAGGGTTGTACCCGCATCTCCAGCTATCGCGGCTAATGCCTTAACCAAATGACGCCCGAACCGATTTAATATTTATTGCACAATACACGAAGGTACAAATGGCGGGATTAATGCCATAAGGCATTCTATTAGTCAACCAACGGGCTAAAGGAAAAGTTTTAATAGGTCTTATAAACTCAAATGTGAAACTTAAATATTAGGCTATGGCTATACTGATAAATTATGAACATATGTATATATACATGTACCTTGTGTGAATTACTAAGAGGATAACGAAGAAAGATTTTCATGGAAATGCTTGCGCAATATGCACTTGAAGCTGGACTTGGTCTGAGCTTGTCTGAGAGATAGTGGGAGAGCATTCTAGCAGATTATGATTGCCTGGATGGTGAAAGAGTTGGACATGACACCAGATGATGAAGACATTTGAGTTGCCAAAAAGTATGGGTGATTTTCTAATGATATAAAGATTTTAATTTTATTTGGGAGAGCGCTTATGAGCGATAATAATTTCCGGGATCAGTAGTTACTTGAAAGAAAACTAATGCAAATTATCCCCTTTCTCCAACAATGAATAATACAAGTTAATATTTATTTTATAAGTCTACAAAAACCATAAATAATCTAGTAAAACCGAGTATGCGACTTTAAGTAACTTACGTCCCGTACACGACATTTTATCGCTTCTCGGACTACTTTAGGAAAAAGTTGGTTTATACGGGTGTCAAGATTAAATCGGACATTTCAAGGTTGACCCCTTAATTTGCCCCATGAACCATATCAAAATGTATAATTCCAAAAATATTCTTTGTGACTATATTATTGGTTACATAAAAGGCATTTAAGTATTGAACAGTTATTTTATAACGTTAATGAATCTTAAAATTTTCATAAAAATATAATAATTTTAAACTAAAATCAAATCTTTAATTAAATGGAGTAAACTGACAGCAGTTTTCATACTGAAGTTGTCAAACGACCTATCAAATGTATGAAAACTGCGGGCAGTTTACTCCATTTAATTAAAAATTTGATTATAAGCGATATGAAATTTTGCGCGGGGAAAGTTCTATACCAAAAGGCATTCGTTTTAAGTCATCAGTGCCCTGCTGCTTTGTTAATGCCGTTTTTTCAACTTAAAAGAGGTCGTTAACAAAAGCCAGATTGAACTTCAATGAACAAAACAGCATTTTTATTCGCATTATGATTGGCCTCGATCTTTTACGTTCATGTTTTAAAAATGCCTTCGCGCTCGCAATCTACAGTTGGATCTAAATAGAGGAAATGGAAGCACTTAAGGTGAAATTTTTCAAGTTTCTGCTTTCAAATGTACGCTAACGGCTTAATAGGTTCACGAGCCTTGTATATATAGGTTACTTTAATTAATAAACCTCTTTATATCTGTACACCGTAGTAATTGAACTTTTTTTGATTATAGAATTTAAACTTAAAAATAATATAGGTATTATTATATAACAATTAATGTGAATAGTAGGAAAAAGTAAAATGTGGATCTTTTCGGCTATTATCTTATGTGTTATATGTGTGAGAGATTTTTAACCTAATTTTTTTCTATTTGTTTTTGCATAAAACGTTATAAAGGTAGTTATGTGATAACCGACTATGTAAGAAGATTCAAAAGTCAAAGAACACGTAAGTGATAAATTTTTTACGATCGATGATACGATTTCAGCAACTTTTAGGCTAATGTGTTATTATTATTATACCTTTCTTAGACTCTAATGCATGATGTTTGTTTAGCAATTTATTAAAAAGAAAAGAGAAAAAAGATCCGCTGAAAACGTATCTCTTAAACGGTTCTCAAATGATAACTTAAGTTTCAAGCCCAGCGTAAATCATTATAAGGAGGGTGCGCCGTCAACTGAAGATTGCTCCCTATTACCCTCTAAATAAGGTCTTTATTGCCCCGCACGTGCCCTGTTTACGAGCATTCGGAACTTGGAGAGATTATAGGAATTTAGTGGAGTGTATGTAAATAAAGGGTTGGGTTTATGTAGTTTTGTCTTGGCTTATTGAAAACTATGGGGGTGCCTTGTTTCTCATCGTAAAGGAATTCCGATTGGTTAGTCATAAAAGGGGTTTGATAGGGTATTGGGAAGTGGTTTTTGGTTTTGACAATTTAGCTCTTTATTTTAGCAAGTAAACAATTTTGTACAAGTCAACACAAAGGCTATATTATATATTATTGTAAGTAGGAATACTGTCTTATTGCTACAGAGAAATTTCTTCCGGGCAGCCTTACTTCATTATTTAGCCTTCTCAGTAGGACTCCTAACTTCAATATTAGCCACGGATGTCCACTGTTAAAAATGGGCCTCACAGGGAATAATCTCTACGCATGGGAGGGGGCCAATGCTATAGTCGCCACGCTTAACAGGTGGGTTGGCAATCGCACTATGTTCAACTGCTCTAAAGGACGCTTCCCTTCTGTCGGTGATTTTTGATCGTAGAAACTTTTTTTAAACTTATTACTATGTTTCTGAAACTACAAATCCTTGCGGTTGGCAATCGTCCAGGTCCATAAAGTTTAATTAGACATAGCTGCAATTTTTACAATCCGCACAATAAAAAGTATGAGCACGCGATTTAAAGTGGCCGTGAATTTAACACGCATTCGATTTGTATGCCATTATAAATGTTTACTCGTTCTTACAATCACAAATGTTGGCGTGGTGGAGGAGGACAAACCGATATTGCCATTTGCAAGTGGCAATGCATTAAGTTAGTATTAAGTTTAGTTTTAGTAGGTTTTTTAATAAAAATGATGGTTGTCATAAATATGGACAATCCATACTAATATTATGAATGTGAAAGTCTGTCTGTCTGTTACCTCTTCACGCTTAAACCGCTGAATCAATTGAGATGAGATTTGATATGGAGAGAGTTTGAGCTACGAGAAAGGATATAGGATAATTATCATCCCGAAACTATACTTTAAAGACGGGTATGGCTGGGCGACAAAGTCTCGAGGACAGCTAGTATTATATATTACTATAAACCGTGATTTGAAAACAACCAGCTCGCATAAGCAAAAATAAAAATAGTTTATTTATGCTTTGTGTAATAAAAACGGGCAACAGATGGTAAATTGTTTAAGGCCACTTTAAAATATGACTGAATATGTGCTGTGTGTATGAGCTGTGGAATGAGCTCCCTGCCACGGTTTTCCCGAGGGATTACAGTATGGGGTTCTTCAAAAAACGAGTGTACAGATTTATAAAGGGTCGGCAACGCGCACGTGACACCTCTGGAGTTACAGGCGTCCATAGGCTGCGGTAACTGCTTACCATCAGGCAGGCCGTATGCTTGTTTGCCACCGATGTCGTATAAAAAAAATAATATTTTTGTTTGTATAACTCAAGCAAAGCAAGCAAATACACATTAAGTATAACTTTTGCAATTGAGCAAGGCGAGTGGATTTTTCTATTTTCTTTATCCATCCTTAAATTGATAAATGAGGCAGACCAGTAGTATCATAAAAAACACTTTGTAAAACGTTCCCTAAATCATTATTTAAACCTAGCACCGGTTTGTATCCAGGTTTAAAACTAGGTAAATTTACTACAGTGCCAAAAGAATAACGTCGTATATGCCACATTCTGACGATAACACTGAATTCCTTTAGATTCTAGAATGTAGATTTACTTGGCTTCGACACGTAGTGCAAGGAAACTAGAATTTCTTTCAGGTGCCCGGGGAAAGTTTATTTTTTAAATTCAGTTTTGAAGCTAGCTTGGTTTGATTTAGTTTGCAACTTCGTTAACATTTTACATGGTAAATTGTTGCCAGAATACAGATAATTCTGTATATAAAATAATAGTAGTTTATGTATCTGTGCATAATGAAGGGCACTCGCTTTCGGCTCGTTTCATAAACCCACACTCTTGTTGTAATGCCTAATTATGTATAGTTACATACACTACTTTATCTACACACATATCATTAAGTGTTTTAAGATGGGTTCAGAAACCGTAGCGAAATGACTTATTACTAGGGTTACTTGTAAACATTAAAAAGTCAACGAACAAAACAAATGACAGCTTGGAACGGCGGCGTTGCGTATTTCGTATCTCAGTCAATTTTTTTTTAAACCATAGACAAAGCGAATGAACTCCCTATTCTACTGTCACTCGAGTTCAAATGTCGTTCGATTTATATTAAAAAAACATAACGAATTGGCGTTTCGTATCAATGGCTGTTTTAATATGTATTGATACTAGATTAGACACCCCACTTGAATTTGACAGCTGTTCCAAATTTAAATTCATAACCTACTGATTTCAGTAGGTAATGTTAACATTACCTACTGAAATCTTTCTGATGGTCGGTAATGCTGGTCATTGCCTACGGTTTCTGGACGCATTTTAGAGCACTTATGACATGTACGTAGATAAAAGATATTATTATACTGTTACTAGCCTGTTATGGTAATGATATATTAATCGATTTTATTAATTCTTAGCAAAAAAATGGTAAAGTATAAGGTTAGGAAAAAATCACACATCGGCCATTACCGACTCATACCCGTTGTACAAACAGCAACACTCTTAACTATGGACTTTATGCCTTATATAATAAGGTCTACCAATGTATAGCTAAGAGTGTTGTTGACTGTACAAACAGAATTCTTATCGCGACCGTAATTCCGGTTCAAAAATGCACAATTCATATTTTATTACGGTTTTAATCTATTCCTTTATAACCGCAGTAAAAGCGTTTGATGTTGCGCGTAGATATGACGCCATTTTTATTAAGGTCGCCTCAGGAGGTGACGCGAAATCACGCTACGACACAATTGGGGTTCTTTAAGGAATTTTCAACCTTGAACGTCCAATGCTGGACTCAGGACCCCCAAATATGACTTGTATCATCTTGGGGGGTAGTTGCCATAGCAGCTACGCCTGGGTTAGCGACCACAGTAGCTGTAGATTGGGTTTCGATGGACGTTGCGGACGTCCGTCGTTTTATTCTCTTTGTCGCCTCTTACGACACCCGTGGGAGAGGATCGGGTGGTGCTATTATAGGCAGCCGGCACCACTAGGCAAGTGAAGTGCCATTTACTTGTAATAAATTAATATTTAATTGTGAAAGGTCCTTTAGAGTTACTTAAATAATAATGTATATGTGTAAAGCTACCTTTACGGTGTCACTCGCTAGGACATTTACCTTTTTCGGAGTATTCAATTTTCGGTAAATTTAGAGCAAATTACACACTGGATGAGGCAATTACACGTCAAGATGTTAATATCGTACCGCCGCGCGCAAGTGGGGCACTCCACTTTGATTGCCGGTAGCACACAGATTATACGAGTAAACACGCGGGTAATAACTGTCAGTTTTTAAAGGCTTTGAAAATATTTCAGTTTTTTTATACTACATCATCTTCCTCGCGTTGTCCCGGCATTTTGCCACGGCTCATTGGAGCCTGGGGTCCGCTTGGCAACTAACACCAGGATAACAAAAACACGGAATAAGTGCCGTGAGTAGGAGTTGAATTCACTCAGAACGACAGAAGAATTTCGTTTGTTAGATATATTTTTTGTATAGTTAATCGTTAGTCTAAGTTTGTGCGTCATAAGTTACATATTTAAGGATTAACTGAATAGATCATATGATTCAAAAACACGGTATACTTGAATTTTGCGATAATAAAATTATAAAGATTACATCTAATGTAACCGCTAAAAAAGAGTGGCTTAACAAAATACTCAACAGAAGGTCATAATCATAAGTTTTGTATTAATAACAAAATTACTCATTTTCTATATAACGTATACGTCTTACATTTGTAAAAAATATCATTTTCTTAATGATACGAATGAAAATTCCTAAATTCGCGAGCGGTTCGCCCGTCCTTACTTGATCCGCCATGATTACTTGATTAGATAGAATCTAGTAGCGCGAAAAACTCGGCGCCCCCTAAAGGCGGTACTGTGAACTGTCCATCGTATATTTGCCTCTTTGTCGCACGCATATGCAAGAGCGATAGAGATTTTTGAGTACCGAACATAGACATACCATTTAACTAGAGCGTGCTAATAATAATACCACGAAAGAGATGGTTTTATGTAACTTTTCATAGGTATGGCAGAGATGGCGCTATTTTCGTCCGTCCTTGTCATAGTCTCACATATTTTTGTTCCCCTCCAAACTGGTTCCTTCAGAACTGTCAAAGTTGGAGGGGAACAAACAAATACAATTGGAGTTTTCTTGGATTTTCAACCAAAGTTGCAGTAATTAATACAGAATAAGCTAATGTTTTTGTTATAAAGAATGTCATGTAAAGCAAAAATATAGTGAATTGTTACATTTTGGGCTACAAATGCCAGAATATCTTTGTCTCTTATTGGCACACGCGGATGCGTTCTCCACTCATTATTCCTAGGTACCGAATGTCGCGGCTTTCTGTGCACTGTGGCGGCCATGTTGTGACGTCACGGCCTGACATCATAAATTAAGGCTGCATTTTGAGCGCTCTCGGTTTTAGCACAAGTAATAAACTTCACTCTAAAGCTAAATATTATGTACGCAATATTTCACCCTAAAGCAATGGCGTAGGGTGAAAAAGTGTGTACATATCTATGACCTTGAGTGTAGTTTTAAAACGTTTCCACGAAGAAACACTTACGGCTTCATTTAAAAAAAAAACAGACAATTAATTTTTACGGATATATACTTAAGTGGCCGAGTGTAGCGAAGTATGTTATGTTAACGAGGATTAATACTTCTGAAATGACAATATTCGATATCATATATACCTATCTCCAATATTCAAAGATATCACTTCAGAGTTCAGAGTCACTATTGATACTTATTAATAATATACATGAGATTAATAACGTACTAGTTCAGTTAAATGTAGATTTCAAACACGTACATGGATAAGGGATTTTCTGCCCTGCCAGGCGGGATCAAACTGCCACTTTTCCTTTTAGCAGGAAGGAAAAGTGCACATTTGTGTTCTAGGACTACTTCGTTTTTATGCTTGCAGTCATTACCTAATGACAATAATGATGATGATTAATTTCTTACTGCCATTTATTTTCAGTAGTAGTATATGTCACACGCTATCAAAATTATTTAGCCTTGGGCGTTAACACTTGAATCCCATTACGCTGAGGATTCTACTTTAGAATCCATCGCTTCATTCGAGAGTTAGTATAAGCCTTCGCCGGAGATATACTCGTATCATTTTCATCTCTCTGGATTGGAAGGTCAGATGGCAGTCGATTTCGTAAAACTTTGGACCTTGGTTTGTCCTTAAACTACGTCCAACAATGAGAGGTAGGGCACAGCGATGACCATCACGCTTGAATCTGGGGCAGCCCAACTGGGGAATTACCTCCTCCTTACAGAAGACCACAGCCATAATAGCACTGCTACCTTTCAGGTATGTAGTGCTGTGTTCCTGATGGCGAGTAAGGTTCCCAGAGCTCCAACCCCCCTTAAAGGCCGGCAACGCGCTTGTGACTCATCTGGTGTTGCGGGTGCCTATGGGCGACGGTAATTGCTTACCACCAGGCAATCCGTCTGCTCGTTTGCCACCTTATGTCATAAAAAAAAAATGCTCCCATGAGCTGTGGCAAAATGCTGGGACATCGCGAGGAAGATGGTCGGGTTTTTATCCTTTACAGTGGGTGAATTTCAACAGGTCCAGAATTTGCCTAATTTTGGTGGATTTTTTCATTTTTGACTTTTTTGACTAAAGTATGTATCCATTGTACGTAACTAGTCAAAATTAATATTGTGTAGTAATGGCCTTACATTCTACATAGTAGTTTTAGAGATATTAAGATTTTAATAAATTAGTTACCACCAAAATTGCGTCTACCCACCAAAATTAGATTTATTGTCCACCAAAATTGTATGTCCGCACCAAAATTTGTAATTTGTGCTAATTTACTGAAAATTTAACAAATTTTCGACTGAAAATGAAACGAAAACAAAAGTTTTATGATTCATGATCATTCATTTATGATTCGTTTTAATTATACCAAAGAATACTTTTTTATAGGTAACAAAAACGAAGGAATACATATATTCCTGTTCATTACAACTATTCAAATAATGTTACTGGTAATCAACAATCTCGATTCTGACATATTCGTTATAAGATAAAAAAAAAACGGAATGAAAAACAATAATAAATATATACAGTATGTGAATTTACTAAATCCATTTATTGAAATCCGGGCATGGTTAGGTGATGAATAAGGTTGTGGTATACAAATTAATGATACAAATGAAATTAAACTTATATCGAATTTTCGAATTTATAATTCTAATACAAAAAATAATAATTAGATTAATTTATAATTCCATAACATCCAGTATTATTTGTTTACAACCAAGAAATGTCACATTGAAAAATCTTAATCTTGACATCTGATAGCTACCCAAACTTTTTTGTTACTTTAATTAAGAAAAAAAATTATAACAAGAAAGTGACATCAGTGATAAACTAAAATGGCATAGATTGCTGCTGTTTACATGATAAATTGAAAATAATTTCGTTACCACTTTTATTCTGCTTCTAAGTCGGTCCCTCACTGCTGAGGATCGTGAATATTTTTACCATCCGCTCTCCACTTCTCCCTGTCGGTTGCTCTATGGAGAGCGTCACTCAATGTCGTACCCAGTTGGTCGGATATCTGGTCGCCCCATCGTGTTGGGCTTCTTCCTCGTGGTCTAGTACCGTCGACCTTCCCCACCACCATCAGTCCTTCCAAGTGGCCAGGGTCTCTGCGAGCTACGTGACCAAAGTATTGTAGCACGCATTGGAGACAGACGGTGGACAGCCTCGGCTGATTTTCCAGTTTAAGTTCGGTTAGTATCGAGACATTTGTGCGGCGTGCGGTCCATAGTATACGGAGCATTCTTCGCCACACCCACATCTCGAAATCATCGATTTTCTTCCGGAAAGATCCAGGTTTCTGCGCCATAAAGAAATATGGGAAAGAATGTTCCTGTCCTTCCATATTTTTTGTAGCTGGGACATTGCAGATTTCGCCATACCGGTCCTTCGTCGAATCTCAGCCTCACAGCCGCCCTTGTTGCTTAGAACTGCGCCTAAGTATATAAATTCGTCCACTATTTCGTAGTTATTAAGGACGTCCGTTGTCTGAAGATTATTGAACCTGTGCACTATCATTATTTTGGTTTTAGCTTTATTGACAGTGAGGCCATACTCGCTACTGATCTTCTCGAGGCGGTCTAACAGCGCTCTCATTTCGATCTCAGACGGAGCAGAGTGTTGTATCGTTGCCATACCGAAGGTTTGAGATTTTATGACCTCCGACTGTAGTACCTCCCTCCCAATCCTCTGAGGTTTGGCAACTGATGTGTTTTAAATGTGGGTCTAAAGATCGACAAGTTGCTAGGCCCACATAAAATTAAAATTAAATCATATATATTCAAGTCCTTCCATTTCACTATCTGTGCTCTCATTGAGGTCTATGTCACTATCACTATCAGCTGTATTTATTACTAGTCTATCTAATCTATCTATTTTGTCGTCCTATGTGTTGAATTCCTCAATATTCATTCTCGCATTTGACCGCATGATCGCAAACCTT
Organism: Grapholita molesta; assembly: GCA_022674325.2. Lineage (NCBI taxonomy): Eukaryota > Metazoa > Arthropoda > Insecta > Lepidoptera > Tortricidae > Grapholita > Grapholita molesta. The sequence goes on along the minus strand of CP053138.2, from coordinate 15,691,385 downwards.
TTCCCACTCATCAGCTCCGATCATTTACTTTTTCAGTTAATAATCTTTTTACTGAAGTTAAATTCATATCCACGTTTCTCGCGGCTACATAGCCTTTCAGTTGAGACCATATATTTTCAATTGGTTTAAAATCCGGATGGTATGGTGGCAATCGCAACACAGTGTGTCCGTGTTCGGCTAGTATCTTGTCCACGGAAAACTCTGTAAATCTTTCCTTGTGCTGACATATAATATTATATATCTGGGTGTTTGTCAATTTATGATCAAATTTCGTGTCTTTGTAACCAGTTGATCATTTCCGGTTTATTAGTGTTTGAGTTGGGGGGTCTTAACATATTTATTGTGATAGGGTGCGTTGTCGATAACCAGAACAGAATAACTGGGTATACTTATTTGGAATTTATTGATTAACCAGCCATTTCTCGATGTTATCGTTATTCATTTCGTTGTGATATTCATTCTTTAGTGTCCGTGGATGTATACGTTAAAAAGGCTCCTGGTATAAAGCCTCTTTCGTTTCCTGCGTGAACAATTATCACACGTTGACCTTTTGAAATCGGCTTTTTTACTCCTTTTTGCTTATTATCACTCCAAGTTCTACCTTTAGTGTGGGTTGTATGTATGTAGGACTCGTCCATATAGATACTGTTTTTTTCCTGCATCGCCAAATTTACGTATTTTGTCCAGATATTCAATTCTTCTGAGAGCTACATCTTGCTTTTCCATCAGAACTTTTCTGTTGTCTTTCATTTTAGTGAACTCAAATCCCATCTCATGAAGAATTTTCCTTAACGTCTTTTCAGACCCATTGTAATAAATAGCCTCAGACAATTTAGCTTTTAAAGATTTTACTGTAGGCAGTTCCTTGTAACGAAGATGAAAATCGTACACCATTCTTCGAACAACATCATAATGAAAATCGTCCATATCTTGTTTTTTTGGTCTCCCATTTTTCGAAGAGCTGAACTTTGTTGCACTGGAATCTGTATCAGTGCCAGTGCCGACTTCGTTTAATAAATTAGCTTCTGTGTGACTTTGTCTGCATTTGTTATGTATCTCCATGATACATGTCACGGAAAAATCCTATGTATGACACGTAGGATATTTTCGTGATATCCAGGGCTAAAACTTTTAAAAATTTGGTTCAGCGGTATAGGCGTGAATAAGCAACAAACATTCATACCAACATACATTCATATAATTCGCTATTATAATATTAGCAGGATAGAATAAACAATTTTGGTGGAATTTAGCAATTTTGGTGGTTTTCAAATTACCACCAAAACCACCAAAATTGATTCACCAAAATTAGAAAAAGTGCATTAAAATTTATTTAAAAATTAACTGTAACATTCACTTCCATTTCAAGCTAACATTTTACAAGAGCAACAATAAACATGCTTATAAAACAATTCACACAAAAACAAGTACTTTGCATTCCTTACTTAGATAGCCCACCGAAATTGCAATAGAAAGTATTTTAACACACCAAAATTAGATACTTACGCGCTTGGTGACTGATCTAGGCAAGACACGGCACCAGTGTCACCACTCAGGGCAGGAGCGGAACTGGATGAACGAGCTACTACACGTTTGTTGTTCTTGCTGCGTTTCGTTCGACTACAGAATGATGTTCAATATTTACCACCAAAATTGACTATTTTACCCGGACGACTGTTAATGCCCAGTTTGGAGTATCAATTCATGTACTAGTGTTTAATAATGTATTTTTATAATATACGTATACTAATAACAAATATACTTACGCAAAACTTTTTATAAAATCGGTGCGTTTTATGGTTTTAAAATACAGATTATTCAAGAACATGGGATCCTGGACACTACACCAAAATTATTATTTTGACGAAAATATATTTTTAATTAGATATCATTAAATTATATGACACTTTACGATTTGGCTTGATATTAAAGTAAGTGTTAGGTTTTCAGAAAAAAATAAATAATTCTGAAATAATTAGTCCACACTGCAATTTTCAGCTCCGCCGCTGTTTTTTTACGTTGAGAAAATCACCCTTGTCATAATATCTGTCACGCTTCAACAAGTCTGTGAGTGCGCGTACGTTCAGGAACTATCTCTAAGCATTACGGGTTAAATGACGAAATTGCCACGCTTGGCAGGTTGGTTGACCGGGTTGGTCGTGGTGAAATGGTTGCGACCCCACGGCAAAGACGGCGGTACGCTGCATTTTAGTGGGTATTCTCCTCCCATATGGAGGGGCGAGTCCCACAAATCCCATGTAAGACCCTTCCCCAGGGTTGGGGGGATGCGCAAATGTATTTTCCCTTCCTCAAAAAAAAGGTGGGTTGACGGTCGCTGAATGCCACCGCTCCAAAGGAACATTTGATCGCATTTTAGGCGGAATTCCCGAGTCCATAAGTTTCTAAGATTTGTCTGCTCCAAAATATTTATCCTATTTCTGTGTTTAACTAGGTCAGCTTGGATATTTATATTTCTGTGTCGATTCAATCTCAAAGGGCAAGGTTTCTTTTACTAGACTGGTCTAGCCTAGTTCCACATTTAAATGGCATTGTTTTTAAATACAATTAAAACTGTTGTGAGCCATGTTACTACTACTTTTTTACAAACGGAAAAACTCACGTGTACTTATATCGCGCTTACTTATGTTTCGGGTAAGCTCTGGTACCGATTTTCACATGTCGCCTAGTGCGAGTTTATCCGTTTGTTACTAAGTACAGTCAGCGTCATATAGTTAGTTGCAGTCAGTATGGCCAAATATATCGATACACATCCTTACTGATATATAAATAAAGATCTGTATCGATATATTTGACCGTACTAACTGCAACTAACTATATGACGCTGACTGTACCTATTTATTATTTCTAAAGTTAGGTTATTGTACACTGTTTTAAACTTTCGTTTTTCATTTCGATCGAGCTCATTTTTAATACGATGTCGGTGGCAAACAGGCGTACGGCCCGCCTGATGCTAAACAGTCACGTAGTCTAGACGTTTTAGGGCTCTGAGCTTTCTGGCGAGCTTTCTTACCAGCAGGAACACAACGCTGAATATTCTGGCGAGAATGATAATTTAAAAAGATCATATTAATTTTGAAAACTACCTCCGACGTTTCGAGAACGACATCATCTCATTGTCTTTATTCGGTACAGTCAGCATCGATCATAAAAAAATATGTTTTAATAAGTTTGTACGACAAACTGTACCAAAATCGGCGTTTATGACTATACAACAATGCTCTAGTTCGCCACGAAATCTTTAAAATATTAATATTGTCTTCAGTTGCCGCGATAATTACTTAAATGAAATAAAACAACTGAAACGGATTATATCCCGTATACTAATTTAAAACTTCATACCGACATTTCGAATCTTTAACGGTGGTCATCGGGTGGACTCAAGTCACCAGTCCATCAGTCCAGATCACTAACGCCGCTAAGGGGTTCGAAACCTCGAACTGAAGTTTTACATTAGTATACGCGCTATATTATTATTATTTTTTTTTTTACGCAGAAACGTCTGCTAGCGAATATCTTCGATATTTAAATCAAAAGAAAAATAGAAAAATTTTACTCAATGAAAATTGAGACTTCGATGCCATTAAGTGTTTAATACGCTGGCGGTAGATGTGTTTACACGTCACCCATGATGACGTATACCACGAAGGATAAGATAGAAAAAAATTACAAGTATAAGCGGTACTCGTATAGCACGGTAGTGCACTGGGCTAGTGATCCAGTGGTTGTGGGTTCGAGTCCCGCTGCGAGTCAAATTTTTCTATTTTTCTTTCGATTTAAATATCGCAGATACGCGCTATAATCCGTTTTAGTTGTTTTATTTCTTAAAATATTATTCTACGATTAGAAGCTGGAGGGAAAATGGCCCCGATTAAGCCCATCGAGTATGCACCAAACTGTAATGGATTTTTAATGGGCCCATTTGGGCCGCACGTTCAAGATTCTTTTTCTACCGATAAATAATCGAGGTGCACTAAGCCACGGTCTAATTTGCATGTAGTTTGCTTTACTTCGTATTCAATCCTTAGATCAACATTTTATAGTCTTTTTTTATACAAGACTGACCAGTGTTTGACGTCAGTTACATCTGTACCCTTACCATGAGTTGTGACATTGAGGTTTTCGATAACGAGTATCGAGTTTACTATTTGTGCATCTCGCTTGTACTATTTTAGTGCGAACGAGATGCACAGATAAGAAACTCGGTACTGATGGTAAGTTGTCGACGAGGTCGAGGGTGTAGCACGCTGGTTCAGTAACAGCCTATTCACACTTGCCTTTTTTCTGCATGAAAAAAAAATTGGTAATTTTTTTGTATTGGATACACCTTTGCCTCAGGCCTCCATTTTCTTCGAATCGAAAATAAATCATCATTACAACACTATACCAATTTAAGCTGCTAAGCTTGTGAGCTGTCAAATCAAATAATTCGAGATAATATTTAATTAAAATAACAACCTAACGTTATTCACGTATTATTTATTTTAAGCTCTTTTGTAACTTTATGTATGAAAGAGTCGCTTCATGGAGAATGACGTCTGTCATATACACCTACAGACTAAAAGATAGAAACTTGTTAATTATAAAAATATAACTTACAAATATACTGGAGATTTATTACGAAATTTAAACACCAAATCGCTTACATACTCAAAATTCTTTAATGAATTTTGAGTATCAAAAAAGTCACAAAAAAACATAAAATTTAACATAAAAGAAAGAAACATAACTGAAAACTAAAAGGAACATAATTTAGTGTTCGTCCGCATTGAAGTCTCATCGGATCTTCACTTGATGGTCTCATCGGAAGATCAGCGCTGGATGTCGCCAGCATTATGCTGAGATGAGACCATTTTGTGGCACTTTCCACCTTGTATGTTTTATGTTATTTGTATTTCTGTCACCTTTGTGTTGTGTGTCTACGAATAAACAAAAAAAAAAAAAAAAAAAGTCATTATAAACTTTCGACCCATTAGACGCAATATAAGGTACACTCTACCTGTTAGTCATGCTTGTTTTCGATAAACGATTTTTTTGTCGTTATGAAGTAGAAAATATTATTTTGATCGTACAAAAAACTACCTTCGTCTATGCACTGTCACTAATGGATTTTTAATGCTGACCTATCTTGCCGCACTTTTACAATTCTTTATTTGTTTTGTAAATAGTGCATTTCGGTAACGAAGTTGTTAAATAAATGTGAAAAATATAAGATTTAAAAGCAGTTTAAAAAGTTATTTGTTATACTAAATGTTCCATCGGTGCTTGAGCCACCAGGTCTTAGCCGCACGGATGGCAAAAGGCCTGATGGCTTAACGCTGGTACCATGGAAAAGTGGTCGGTGTCTGGTGTGGGACGCTACATGCGTCAGCACCTTCGCCGCCTCCCACATTGGTCGGACCTCGCGAGCAGCTGGAGCGGCAGCCGAAACACAAGCGGCGCTAAAACGTATCAAATATGCTCCCCTCGGATCTGGGTACATCTTTGCCCCCTTTGCGGTGGAGACGGCGGGCTGCTGGGGGGCTGATGCAAAGCGGTTCGTCTGCGACATTGGCCGTCGTCTCAGACAAAAGGGAGAGGATCCCCGCTCAGAGTCCTTTCTGGTGCAAAAGTTGTCCATAATTATACAACGCGGCAATGCGTCTAGCATTATGGGCACTTTTGCATCAGAAATGAATTAATTTAGGTATGTATGCTATTTTTCTTTTATTTTGCCTCTTTTGTTTTTATAATATTTTTATAAATAAAAAATATTTATACTAAATTAAATAAAAATCATATATTTCGGTCAATACTTCATGTCATAATGTATGAAGAGGTTAGTATTTTTACAAGCTTTTATTTACCTTGCAATGTATGTATGTTATACCTTTAACCAATTTAGCACACTTATGTAAGTTCAGTGACAATGCAATATTATGGTACCACTGATCTGATCTGATGCTGGAGTCAGAAGGTAGCAAAAGCAACTTCTAAAATACACAAGCTAAACCCGTGGTGTTTATGCTCGTTAGAATCCTTTTGATGAGTAGGTAATTTACGATTATGCAAAAAAGTGCAGTCGGTAATAAAAGCTTGTACCAAAAACTTATTTTAACCTATGTTACTTTAATATTGTCTTCGGTTGCCGCGATAATTACTCATGAAATAAAAAAAACTAAAACGGATTAAATCGCGTATACTAATTTAAACTTCATCCCGACGTTTCGAACCCTTTGGCAGTGTTCGTGGTCATCGTATGGACCTCAAATGTATGTTACTTTAACGCATTCACTGCCACCAATGCACATGTGCGTTCATTTCCATACATTTATGGAGGGGGTGGCAGCGAATGTGTTAATAATTATCGTCACACAACAAACAGCCGTTTAAGTTTTCTCAAGTACTTAGGATAAATGAGTACACTATTTCTTCAAAACTTTATAAACAGAAAAGTGTTTTTCAGTCTGATCTCTGCAATAGTTATTGAAACCGCAGGCAATGATAACCTTTCATAGATTCTCGGCCTACACGCAGCCATGTTGTAGCACGCCAGCAAAAACACATTGGAGTAGAAATACCCGGCCTTAGCCCTCTCACGCACACATGCGTTCTCGTAGCTGGTGTAAATCTTGATAGACGATCGCCACAGATCACTGGGTTAGATGGACCATTTAGAAATAGTGGCAAAGTCAGCCTCTTGTCCGGCAGTTTTCATGCAAGTTCTGTACGACTCTCGCCATTGACCATACTCTAAAGGTATGTGCTTGTGATTCTAATATATATACGCAGATGGTGCTGCCATTGCGGACATAACTTAAGAATTGGGTTAGAATTTGGCTCTGGAATAAAAATCTGGATGATGTTGGTTGTTTCGGAGAACTTGAGTGTTTTTCATAATATCTGACCGTTCTTTCCATTAAAATAAAGAAGGTTTTCTAGGATTATCTAAGTGTTGTCCTACGGAATCTATTAGCTAAGTTTAAGTACAAACCATTAACAACAACAAATATAAATAATTATTTTTCTTATTCTCTTAAGGATAATAAAGCCGTGAAAATATCCCGTGCAGATAAGTCATCACTCATCACATATCTGAGCTGCGCTGTCTTTGTGACAAAATCTAAACCGCCAAGATCGAGAAAATCAGTCTTTCTTAAGCCGTAACGGACACGAGATCTATTTGGCGGTGATCCGACCCTTGCCCTTCAAGGTCATTGACCCGTAGGGTACGTGACGCAATATTCCAAGATTTCCCTTTGAATAATATATTCCCTAAGTTTTTTAATCCAAATTGTCGTATTTCATTCTACTCGTAATGATTTCGATATAATATAATTTCAGGGTTTGGCTTGAGAGGTTTCTTATGATTTCAAAACTTATAGGGCTTTAAGCAATCTAAAACTTTATTTTTATTTCATAAAATTGCTGGCTGTTATGTATAATGTAATTATTGTGCTATCAGAGCAAATAAATATTATAAACTATCACTCTGAAAAGGGGTATCAAAATACGTCGAAATAAATAAAAAAAACATCTGCGTCTATTTCACTCTAATATTGGTAGAGCGAAATGAATGTATAAAAAGATTTTAAACGAGCGCGAAACGTAAGAACAAAGTTTGTCTATGGTTAACCTACATCAGAGAGAAAAGATAAAACATCTTTATTTTTTAATTAAGGCACGTTATACACTTATGAACATCAAAAATCTATGACCGGTCTTTAAATTCATAAATATAATTTTGTATAAATATTTTTTTTGTAATGTGGTTGTTGCACGTCGTAATGTTGTATAATAACACTAGTGTTGTTATGGGTGTAAATAGACTTTTCTTTAATACTATTGTGTATGGTCTTAAAAACATGTCCATGAATATAAACATGACGTAAATGACGTAAAAAGTAGATAGAACAGGAGTGATAAACTACTATTTATTTATTTAACCTTTATTGCATTAAACAAAAAGTACAAGTGGCGGTCTTGATGCTACAAAGCAGTCTCTACCAGTCAAACTTTAGGCAAAGCAGATAGGTTTAAGGCGGTTTATAACAAAGTAATTTTTATATAAATATAACGAAACACAATTCCATATAAATTAATCATAATTATAAAATGAATAACCAATAATTTACAGAAAAATACAACGTAAACAATAAGACTAAAGAAAAAATAATAAATTTAAAAAAACGTCGTTAAAATTGAGCCCCTTTGGCATGTTGCCGAGTATGCTGGCAGCATTCCCCCGCTATATTGCGATACTGATTCGTTGCGCGAGAAAGCTGCCAGCTCTGCGGTCACCAGTGGAGTCGACGAGCCTTTTAGAAAGGTCTTTGAACATGGTATGGGCGCTGGGACCCCACGGGCCTAGGGTTTCGACTCCGAATGGCATAAAAATGTATTCGGAGCCCAGACCCCGGTATTTGTAGTGCTTAAGCTTTTCGGCCTTTTTTCATAATTATATTGACTACTCAATAATTGCTAACTAGTGCTAGACAAGCGATCTCCAGGTCTCTGTAGCTGGCCGTGGTACAGTTTATTAGATACTTCAAGTCAACCCAGGTCAAAGCAGAGTAATTAGCTCTCATTACGAGGCATAATTAAGTCTTTTCCGAAGTTGACCTGTGGTTTTCCCAGCTTTCGTAAACGCTAATAAGTTAGCTAGATGTAATTTTATATCAAAGTTTAGTGAATTGGGTTGAACATTAAAAAGTAAAAAAAAAAATATTCATAATATTAAAATTATTTATACAAAATGCACCAACATATGTCCAATAGTTTTATGTAGATGGACGGACATTAAAAGTTTTGTTTTTGCCATGTTGGCTATAGAACCCTAAAATGGCAATCAGTATTATACCCTAGTATCAAAATTTAGCAAAAAAATATTTTTCCAAAAAAATGCTTCATTCACTTTACATTTAAAGGAAAAACCAAAATATCTAAGAAACCTACTTCAATATTTTAAAATCGCAATTTGGTTTACTGTTGTCCTTCAGAAACTGTATTGGCACAAAATTCCTTTGGCATAATTCGTCATCGTCTGCCATCCTGACCTTGGGAGTCTGGGGTACACGTGGAAACTAATCCCAGGGTTTGACAGCCATCTGACCTTCCAACCCAGAGAATAAACTAGGCCTTATTGGTATTAGTCCGGTTTCCTCAAGATGTTTTCCTTCATCGAAATGCGATAGGTACATATGAAATGATATTTCGTACATAAGTTCCGAAAAAATCATTGGTTACACAAGCTGGGGTTCGAACCTGCGACCTCCGGATTGCAAATCGCACGCTCGAACCGCTAGGACACAAAAAAAAAAGAGAGAACTGCTCTCTTTTTTTTTAATGAAACCAGTGTGTAGCCGCCATACGATAAATAAATAAATTGGCATAATTCTTCGTTTCGCATATTGACTTTTTTTCTGAAACTGTAGTATTATAAAACAAACCTAACCTAATATGTTTAACAGAAAGTTGTCTTAAAAATTCCAGTAAGTAATACAGTTACGTGAAACAACACATTATTCGAAATGATGCATTATGTTAAATGGTGATTCCTGACAATAAATTTTCCGCCAGATGAGGGTAGGCGTATTTCACATTGAAACACTTATAATATTTACGGCCCCTAAATAATAATTGACGGTTACTGTCTGTGTTTCTATTTTTGGATGAAGTGTTATTGAATAAAATTGACTAGATGGACAGGTTTACGCTTATGCGTTATTATGTAATGCAGATGTTACAAAGATAACATTTATGATGGTTTTCTCAAATATGCACTTCAATATTGACATTATGTTTTTTTCATACCACAAAGGTGGCAAACAAGCATGCGGCCCGCTTGATGGAAGGCGGTCAATGATGGCAGCCTATGGACGTTTACAATACCGAGGCATCATTCACGCGTTGCCGACCCCGTAAACACCTCTTGACACCCTTTGTTCCTTAAGGGCTAATTATGTGGTTGCAGGTTTGGCTAGGCGAGAAGCACGAGAGGTCGTTAAGGTTGATATTGCTGGTATAACACACTGACACTGTCATTTCACATAAACGTGTGACACATCATCTTGGAGATAAAAATATTGGTGGTTTTATGGCATTTTGCCACTACGCCTATTAAAAACAATAATAAATTTTTCGTTCATTTTCCTGTTTCATTAGGTATGTTTACTTTGTTTTTCCAAAAAATTTAACTTTTATTTCTAAGAGTTATTTTTTAAACTATATTGTATTGCATTATTTTTTATTATGCAGAAACGTCTGCTAGCGAAAATATCTTCGATATTTAAGTTGAAAGAAATTTTTTTCCCGAAGCGGGACTTCGAATTATTTTTTTGTTTCATAGTTACATTTACTGCCGATGAACTACACAATTCATTACCAAATGAAAATAATTAAAAGTTGAAATAGATAACATATACTTAAGAAAAACTTTTAATTTATTAGTTTTTAAATTATATAGTTATTACTTAAAAATCAAAGCAAATCAAAAATATTTCATAAAAAATAATTTGATTTGTTCTTAGTTTCGAAAATAATTAAGTTTTATTTTCCAAACAGAGTACAAGTTTTAAATCTATGTGTGCAGTTTTTCTTGTCCCTAAAATCGATGCCATGGTTCCTAAGAACCGATCTTTGTATGTAGGTATTATAGTTTCGGATTTCCCCACACTGACCAATCTAAATGCGCCACTCTGTACGAGTAGGTCTATCGAGCATCTTTCTCTTTAACTCTAATTAAGGCATGATTTATGTTATATATGTACTTAGTTATATGACGCATTGGTTTTACTGTTACGTCATATAAAATTATTTGAATAAATGAAATGAAATCATGAGAGTGACAGAGATAATCATCTAATATCGTCATCAAATTTACTAATATCCTTTTTCGCTTTAGCGCCGCTGGCTATTTCTCTATTTTCGGTACTATATGGCGTAGCGCCATCTATTGGATACATGTTGAGTTATTTTGATAGCGAGACATTTCCATACAACTAGCATATCACTGAGACGTACTGCTGTAAAATTTGATAGATGTCGCTAATGTGTTTGCCAGGATGCGAGAAACGCTGTTGTAGCTCTATGGGCATTTTCTTGTACGTATGTTGCTAGACTTGAACTATATTTTGACCCTGTCTGTTGGCGTTGCCAATAGCTAGACTATAGCTAGACTATAAAAAGGCAATAAGCGTCGCGCTGTCAATCCGTCTGTCGAATTCAATATCGGCAGGAATTTACGTGTGACTACGGATCAGACGAGAGCGACTGGCTCCGAGTAATTTTATTAAAATATGTGCCAAGGTAGGGTATTATGTACATCGATTACGTAGCTACATAGTTGCTGTAACTCAGCTGCATACAGAAAATCTTGAAAATCTTGTCTTATTGTTTTAAGTTCTATTTGAATTTAGATAAAAGAAAACTAAAATCACTTCATCCAAGACATAATGTCGACACATATGTAAATGTGCTTGCTCCACACTTTAGTAATTCCTTCGTCTTTTGGAGTTTTTTTTAAAGCTATTTCATGTTGCGTGTGGCTAAGTTAATCGAATATGAACCTTGTTCTAATACAATATGGTACATTAATAAAGATTAGCTGGATTTAGTGTAGAGCCTCAGCAATCTAAAGATACCTTAACAGGTTCAGAGGTCTACCCAATCTAATAACCAATAGGCCTATTAATCAAACACATGTAGCAATCTAACCTTAACTTGGTATGTAAAGGTCAAACAATAAAATAAAATAAAATAAAAATTAAAAAGGGTCACGTCTCAAAAGTATACACTATCTGATCCCGCGAACTTCGTACCGCCTTACAGTGTTAATACTAAAAACATTAGCCTTATTGATAAGTATTCGGGTAAACGCCTTCATAATATTTAATAGAAGAATATTTTCTAAGGTAAGATCATATCGGAGCTTTAGAGGTGATCACAAATATCTGAACATGGACTTTATCGCCTTGACAATAGAGGCGATTTTCAGGAATGTATGACAACCTGCACAGCTCGTATATAATTCCTCAATTTCATAATTCTCAAATCAAAAATTGTTCGTAATCCGGGTTTTTTTTCTATTACAACAGAAAATGAGAAAGGCGTTTGTAGAATAATATAACTTAAAGTATAAAAAAAATATACTAAATTTTGTTTTGTTTTTCTTCAATACATGGAGAATAAAAAAAACTATAACTAAAAACATTAATAACCTCTCACGCTAACCTAGGGTCAATGGCCAACAGAACTGAAGCAATAAAAAACCGGAAAACGAATGTAGTAAATTCACGGATAATGTACAAAATATGGCCATTAATAAATATCATACCGAAACGTTGAGTCAACGAACTTCTTAATATTTTATTTTCTTAAAAAGAACCAAACGTACCTTTGACCTGTAAGGCGGTCAATTTATTAGAGTCGACTGACAAAGAAAACTGCTAGACATGAAGGAATGGTATTTGTTTATTTTTTCACGAGCACGTGTACAGTCGCCATCAGGCCCCTATTTCACCACAGCGACAATTGTCACGATTCCCGACATATGTAAATTTCTGACGTTGCAGTTGTCCATTGGCAGCTTACCATCGGGTGGGGCGTATCCTTGTTTGCCACCAACACGTTAGTTTTAATAAAATGCTGTTATTTTTTATTATATCGTCAATAAATAGGTAGTTGGTGAAGAGCTCTTGACAATTGTCACGTTCCACAGAAGAAATTTCGATATTTTTCGACATGTGATTAGTCCTCTGTCGGAATTTCGCGACAATTGTCGTATTTCTCATGACAATTGTCAAGAGCCTTTCATCTAACTATTACCTATCTATTGATGATATAATACAACTAACGTGTTGGTGGCAAACAAGCACACGTCCCACCCGATGATAAGCGTGGTTACATCCAATGGAAACCTGCAACGTCAGAAATGTACATGTCGGGAATCGTGACAATTGTCCCTGTCGTGAAATAAGGGCCAGATATATCGAAGCTGTGGAGGTCACAAATGAGTGAATCAACTATTGTTTGTTGTTTTGTAGCTGAAGGTTTCCCACCAACCACGTAGTTCGTTCGTTCGCCTATTTGCCTCCTTATCGCTCGTATTCGCAAAAGCGATAGAGATGGAGATAAACAGTTTTAAATAAAATAAAAATATTTCGGGACTTTCTTACAAAAATCGACCTAGCCCTACGGTAAGCTAAGTTAGGCTTGTGTTGTAGGTACTAGAGGACGATATATATAATAAATAGATACATATAAATACTTAAATACATAGAAAACACCCATGACTCAGGAACAAATATCTGTGCTCATCACACAAATAAATGCCCTGACTAGGAATCGAACCCGGGACCATCGGCTTCATAGACAGGGTCACTACCCACTAGGCCAGACCAGGTCGGTTCCATTTTCTATTTTTGTGATATCGGAGGGGCCGTGTGATGCCCGCTGACTAGAATAGCAGCACCCCATCTCCTCCCGCGCGTGTCGTAAGAGGTGACAAAGGGGAAAATCCTACTGACGGGCAGCAGCGTCTGTCGAAACCCAATCTACAGCTACTGCGGTCGCCAACCCGCCAAGCGTGGCGACTATGGCTACTACCCCCAAGATGAGTCAAATACAAGTCATGTTTGTGGGTGGCCTATGTCCAGCTGTGGACTACATAGGGCTGAAATGTAATGATGTATGTATGATATCGGATTGGACTAGCCTTTGGATCAAAAGTATACTGGTTTTTATAGTAGCTTGGTCGAGAATTTTGACCTGTAAAAAGGTCATCAGATAGCGACGATAATTTTCACGAACGACTGTATTTCTTCTAACCTGTTACAGTCTAAACTAGCTGTACTCGTTATATGAAAATGTTTTATTCTTATTACTCATAAACTCTTTCACTTCTGAAGACCAAATACCACGTCTTTGGTTAGCACGTCTATTCCTCTTTATCGCTCATACATGTAGAAAATAGATAAAAAGCCTTCTGTAGTTGTCTGACGTCCTACTGCGAATAGACATCTTTCTCATTTACTCCAATTAAGGCGTAATTGTAGTGACAGAGACAATCATTCGAAAGTTGGTTGGCAGTCCTCAATTGTGCGTTTTTCTAGAAACTCCCTGCCTCCCACAGTAAAACTCTGGAATAAATTGTCGTGTGCAGTATTTCCGGACCGATATGACATCCAAACCTTCTAGACCAGGAAAATTACCGAAACCTGGACATAATTCGATAACTGTAATTTTATTTTTCTATGAACTAAAGTAATGTTAGTTCTTGTTAAAATATAAAAAATTAAACAAATTAGGGTTCCGCGTCAATATGAAAATCCCTAAAAACTAAATTTAGGACACTTTTTAATTTCATAAGTGCAGCATAATAAATAACTTCGTAAAAGTGCCTCTATTATGATATGATGCTTGTATTTCGGTAAAAATAATCAAAATTAAACAAATTAACCGACCGGGACTATCATTAAAAAAGAAGATTCCGTAAATTACACGTTTTCTGGCTTATCATCCAGGAAAATATTGATAACTGTTATTGAACAATTTATACTGAATAGTATATCATGTTTGATGATAAATTGTTGAAAATTAAACAGTTTCTCTTTGCAGATCTCTAATAACACAAATATGGGTAGTTTCTGCAAAACCAAAATACATAACTTCTTCAAAAGTGTTTAATTCATATCGTCAGCATATTGTTATTTTGATAAAATACAAATTAAACAGAATATATCCACGGTTATTTATAATTTCTCATTTTTTCTTACTTTCGTATCAATATGAACGTTATTTCTTGCACCGTAAGGTTGTTATTTTCGTGCGTGACTCCCGCGAGCCGCGAGCAATTCTCGCGTAGAAGAAATCGTCTCATAGTAGGCTAAGTGAATGATTATTAAATTTAATAAACACGTGGGGTACATATACCTACATCACCACGGTTCGGCTAGAAGAGAGATTTATTGAAATAGTGTGTTTATTGGGTCGATAACAACTAAATTGTTCAGGATGAGAGTCAATGTGGACAAGACCGTCTATCAGGAAAGTCCATTTGCCAACCAATTTCCTACATTCTCTGATAGGTATATACACTGTGTAACATGAGAAAACCGAATAATTTTGACAGCGTATTCCTGAGGCCAAAAGAAGTAAAAAATTTCATGTAACTTTTGATCAACTCCGGCAAAAAAAAAATTGTTTCGTTTTTCATATTTTTTGATATAAAAAATACATTTTATTGAGAAAACTATGCCTGAAATCAAACAATGAGTACAAAAGTGGTAAAATCGCCTTTAAGAAAGCGAACGGTGCTGAGTTATAATTAGACCCCGCTATCAGAGGTGCAAAATGGTAGCTGTCAAGCTCTTATGGATGGGTAATCAACTAATCATATTTGTGATGTCGATATCGATACTCGATTTTTCAATATATTTTTTTTATGTACAAGTACCATTTATTCATTTTTTTTTTCTGATTAATCTAGAATTTTAGAATATTATATATTTGATAAGAATATAGAAAAACATTTAAGAAATTTCTAGATATGAGTGAGATAATAACGGGATCGATAACGAGGTAGAAGGATATTGGGGTAGAGGGCGGGTTATGTATCTAAGTACTACAAACCAGTAATATTAGTAACATTTATTTGTATACAATTTATACTAATTTTTAGGAAAAGAAACATAAGGAAAGTAATAGCATCCATAGATTTTTTGTTGTACTAATAACGATTTATATTTTTAATGTCAATGATTATCATAGATCCCAAAAAAAGTTAAATTGTATACAAATAAATGGTACTGTTAATACAAAAAATGTATTGAAAAATCGAGTATCGATATCGACATCAGAAATATGATTAGTTGATTACCCATCCCTAAGAACTTGACAGCTACCATTTTGCACCTCCGATAGCGGGGTCTAGTTATAATCAATTATTTTTTGTAATGGGCTATAACTCCAAAACGAGGTTAATTTCTAAAAGGTTATATATATTATATATTATATTATTGCTTTTGGGCTATTATCTGCGCCGCATCGACCAGTTATGGTCTATTGTGGCAGCCTTTTTTACAACTCATTACTGATTCCCGTTGAGCCAGATTCTTTGGGCTGTAATGTTGTGTACCTCATAAGGTTTCAGTTCTTGCCTGCCTAGGTGGATACTTCTTTTATGCATTAGTGGCCCGCAGGAGTAGAGGATGTGCATTGCAGTTTCCTCTGATTCCTGGCAGAACCTGCATGTTGCATCTTGTTTCTTACCCATTAGAAACATATGTTTGTTCAACTTGCAGTGCCCGGTTAGAATTCTCGTAACTGCACAGGCTTTGTGTCTTTTGAGCCCAAGCAGCTCTTTAGTGACATTGTTGTTGAACCCTTGAATTAGAGCTTTCGAGTGAGCGTTGCCTTTGACAGACTTCCACTCTGCGATTGCTCTAGTTCTTTCTAGATTGTTCAGCAGCGAGTAGACCTCCCGTTTGGTGATCCCACAAAACGGTTCTGGGCCGACCATGGGTGTGTCCGCGCCCTTCCTGGCGAGTTCATCTGCTGCTTCGTTTCCAGTAATGTTGGAGTGTCCTGGTACCCATCTAAGTGTAACTTTGTTGGAGTTAGCCAGAGCGTTTAGGTTATACGTGCAGTTCTCTTGCAGGCAATGCATTTTGCTTGGCTTTATTTATATTGAAATTCCAATTCATATTATACTTAATACTTAGTATTCCGACGGAGTTGCAATCGGAGGACTAAAGATCTCAAACCTCTCTTACCCGGATGATACCACCTTATTTGCTACTAGTGATTGTAATATGGAGGATCTGCTGCGCAGGATGGAGAGGATTAGCCTGGAAGTTGGTATTAAGATCAACCTCAGTAAGACCAATTATTGTCGATCTTGTCAACAACAACACCCGAAGTCACACAAACAGCGAATTGTGGTGTCGTTAAATCGTATATTTATCTAGGAGCTCTAATTTCTATCAACAGAGGATGTGTAGATGAGATCAACCGAATTGTGGCAACCACTAGAAGCGCTATGGACAGGTGACGAAAAATATGGCGGATTCGTAACACCACAAAATTACAAAAATCAGGCTCCTTAAAGCGCTTGTATTGGCCATATTTGTCTACGCCACTGAGACGTAGACCCTGCGGAACAGAGAGTAAAAGACGGTGGATGCGCTGGAAATGTGGTGCTGGTGAATAATGCTTTCGGTATCGTGGACCAAAAATCGAACCAACGTCTCCATACTCCAAGAGCTTGGCATCAAGCAGCCTCTCGTCTATCCTCCATCGTTCAAGCTCGCATCCTCGCCTTTTTAGACACGTTTCTCGGCGTGAAAATGTATCCATCAGCGGCGGCGCGTCCATACAAGCTTAACTAACTTTCCCACAGTTCAACAATTTTCATTGGACACATAAAGAGAAGGCGAAGCCATGTCAGCTCCTCTTGCCTAAGAAAAAATAAAAGGCCGCCGTTACTGGTATCCATAGAGCGACTAGTGGTGCAGGGAAGAGTAGAGGGTGCCCAAGCGCGAGGAAGGATGCCCATGAGAGAGACGGACCAAATAAAGGCAGCCAAGGACCGCCCTTGCACAAATGCGCTAAACTAGCAGCCGTCAGGGAAGAGTGGAGGCCAGCCGTCAAACGCTTATAATATTTGCACGATTGCATGCAAGCTAGATACATGAACCATAATGTTACATAATTACCATTGTAACATCCCTGTACTGTGTCTATGCAAATAAATAATTTCTGATGTCTAATTTTATATTAGGAATTTTATGACAATTAAGTTATGGTCGTTTTAATGACACATAGTAATAGACACATTAAATAACGTCAAACAAACTCATCTTAATAATCTCCGAAATATGAACCGAACCGAATAACCTATGCTATGAAACGAAAACTACTGAAGAAATTTTAATTTAAAGAATAATTTTACACTGATGCAGGGATAAAATTAAGTTTAAAGTAACACTAGTTACTTTAAAAAAATAACTTTAATTGACCTCCTTTAAAGTTATCAAAAACACGGTGTATGCTACACCTTTGATTTTCAAGAAATTGTCAACTTGTAAAACCGATTTGTAAGCTTTCATTTCTCTACAGAATCATTTATGTCAATGTGGGTAAGACCGCATACTTTATTTTGAAGGGAAGTCCGTCATATGACACTAAATACCGATGAGATAGTGTAAGAAATTGGTTGGCAGACGGTCTTACCCACATCGGCTGCTCTACGCAGAAATCAAGTATCTCAAAATTTCCCAAAAAATGTTTTTTTATATGATTCGATTCACTTTTTCAAAAGTCATCTTATAATCAATTTTTTTCTTCTTTAAAATGTATAATTTTCAAAATACAGAACTTTAAAAAATTCAAGTATCTTTTTTTAACGGGATATTCTACGCTAAAGTCAAGTATGTACCATATTTCTATCTTGAAATCGAGTATCTTGCTATAGATACTTGCAATTCATATAAATTGCAAAGTTACTTGACTTCACCGTAGAAATATTGATATAGATTGCGAAGTTACTTGACTTCAGCGTAAAATTAACATTGTATTACGATGTCAAAACCTTGTAGTTATATTTCTTTGGGTTTCGGGTAGAAAATGTCTGTGACATTTATTAACTAAGTACCAGTTTAATTCAAGTAACGAAAAGCTGTTTGTCTGTTTTCTCATATGTTCATCAGTCATAGATCGTATACAAACGTGAATAAAAAAGTTAAGTGCTAACTATCTCATAACTGAAGTGTTTCCCTGAATGAATATTATTTTTACCCAATTTGGTTATTTAATTCATTTATCATAAAGAGAATTAAAGAACATTGCAATAATTCAAATGCTCGCCATAGGGCAAAACAGATCGTTTCTATGTGTTTAGAAAATAATAACAAAGGGTAAGTAGCTCCTAACTATAGGTAGGTACCTATCTTTTAATTTTATATTGGCATAGCTGCTATGTTCATTGCTGCAATTAACGGTACCTAATTTTATGTCGAAATGAGCTTAATATGGTTATTTCTTTTAAAATTCGCTTGAACTTAGAACTTTTCTTAGTTATATAACGTAAATATTAATATTTACTGAACTTTTTTGGTCTACTTAATTTGTATAGCTATTATAAATAGTAGTTATATGTGACATGTTTTTGTAACTTTTTATTAGAAATTTCACTTGAAATTTAGATAAGACTCCCATAATTATGTACTGTCTAACAGTTGGTTAAAACTTTCGCCATAACTTAAGTAAAGTATTTTAAAGAGTAATGTATTATACAATACAGATATTTGAATAAGGTTTATATGTATAATTCTTTTATTAATGTCAAAAGTCTTT
Source organism: Grapholita molesta (assembly GCA_022674325.2). NCBI lineage: Eukaryota > Metazoa > Arthropoda > Insecta > Lepidoptera > Tortricidae > Grapholita > Grapholita molesta. The sequence goes on along the minus strand of CP053138.2, from coordinate 15,672,035 downwards.
TCATATTTTCAATCAAAATTCTTTGAATAGGAAATAAATTTCTAGGTGTTCTGTACTGTGTTCATAATATATTGTATGTTGATTAGTTGATTAAATTGAATAAAATATAAATATAAATTTCATTTTTTAATTCTGTGTCTTCGAGTATTTAGGTATTTATTAATATTGTGCATTCCACGGCATATCACGTTCAGAGTTCTTTTTTATTATTTAAGTAGTTTCCTAAAATTTAAGTTATTGATGTAAGTTTGATAAGACTTTTTGATCTCTTTTCACAGGAAAAAACTCTTAAAGATATTAATTTTAAATCAACTTGCATTCAAACAGAACAGGTGCTTCTCTCCCTCTCCATACTTCAATATAGCATTTATATTGAAAAATAATTTACACAAGTATGACATACACTACATTATTAGGCATCTGAATATCAGTCAAATACAATGTAGTATAAATCAGGCTTGTGTATATAAAGTCATCAAGAACAAGCCTAAAACTAAATGCAAACATCTAAAGATACTTGTTTTTATGTAGAAAACCTTTAAAATTATCGTATTGCATTTTAGGCAGAAACTTGTTTTTGCATTTTAAAATGATTGTGAACATAATTTTGAAAAAATAATTACAGAACACTGTAGACAATATCCCGCATAATAAAACACGACTATTTTGAATGCTATCATTTAATTAGTAAGCCTGTAATAGGTAAAAGTCTAATAAAATGTTTTTTTCGCTCTACTGTAAAATTTGTCAAAACACAGATACTTGATTTCTGCTTAGGACAGCCGACATTAACCTAGATGAAAATATGATGGGCGATTCACAACAAGTAGATATTATACTAGCTGTGACCGCGGCTGCGCCCGCATGTGGCGTGGAATTTGGTCTGTGCCGGTAACTGTTAAGTTTTGTGACCAGATTTCAGGGGTTGAAGTTGGTTTAAAATTAACCCGGACGGTGTTTTTCTCGACAGATTACTATCGAGAATGATTGAATTAAATTTCAAGAATAAACTAATTTACAAAAAAAATACCCACTTAATTGACTACGGAAATTTCATGATGTTTTTCATTTGATTAAAATGATTAATTTGACTTTGATCCTTTCTTTTAAAATACAATGTTACTTAAGCAGAGTTATTAATTTTTAGCTATTCTTTCGATTGGCATCATAAAAGTAGGATGATTTTTTTTTTGACACTTAAGTCGCTTCGATTTCCAGACGAAGCAAGTTATTTTTAGAAAATCTATGAATGCAGAATTAATAACTTTTAATAATAACATACTGTCTTCTTTCAGCAAAATACTTTATCTACGATATTTAAGGTACTTCCTCTTCATGTCCCATAAGTTTGGGACGCTCTGTATAAAGATAAATAATGATATATGTAGCCTCTTTAGTTATAAAAATCAAGGTGATTTGTAGAAGATAAGATAAACGTCACTGCCATAAAACAAGTGCATTTTTGAAATAAACTGGTTACAACTGGTCCGTCGGCGCACGTTAGCCGGCTCGCCGCCGACGTCCGCTCCCCCTACGTCTCGCACTCCCCGCGAGCATCCCCCTCCTCGACAGGGCCGTGTGTATAATATTATCTATTCAATTAGATTTATAATTTCTTATCTGTGTAATAAATATGTTTAATTTTGACGAAAACGTGATCATTGTACACAATAAGCTATTATTAAACAAAAAATTCTCAGTAATGATTTTTAACTACCGAGAAATGCATTATTATTGAAACGTTAAACACAAACGTTTAATTTTTGTCTTAATTGTCTAAATAGACGTTAGAAAGCTTAAAAAGATATAAATATCATAGTTAACATTTTTACTTATCTAGATATTGAGATCAGATACAAACTACAAAAAAAATCATACATGCGAAATTGGTTTCAGTTTAATTTTGCTATTAAGTGATAGCATTTAAAGGCTAGTCAAAATTATACTAACAAGGTATTTGGTTATCTTTATGCTTTTAGAAAAAAGTTAGGTAGTATACGATAACCCTCGATTTTTTTTTATATAGTTACGACCGGGGATATTTTACTGAATATATCTAATTTATATTGAATACTGAATATGAATATCCAATAAAATAACAAAAACAACGAGTTATTGAATTATGTCCAGGGTAAGCTAATTTTCCTGGTCTATTCAAGAAAAGAGCGTATAGGGATCTTAAAGGTCGGCAACGTACTTGTGACTCCTCTGGTGTTGCGAGTGTCCATGGGCGGCATCAGGCAATCCGTCTGCTCGTTTGCCACCTTTGTCATAAGAAAAAAAAAATATGCCATGTCATGTCATGTCCTCCAATATTTGTTTATTATTATTAGTATCTAGCTTTTCCACGCGACTTCGTCCGCCAGCCTTTTAAGTATGTTTGCGAAATAAAAATTATCCTATGTCCTTTCTCGTAGCTCAAACTGTCTTCATACCAAATTTGAACCCAATAAGTTTACGGGGGTAAGAATGAAGAGGTAATAGATAGAAAGAGTTACTTTCGCATTTATAATATTACTAGCTGTTACCCACGGTTTATTAGGAAAAAAACGTAGCTTATGTGTTAATTCAGGTTGTCAACTAACTGCATACCAAATTTTATTAAAATCACTCCAGCCGTTTATACGTGAAGAAGTAACAAACATACACACTCACACACTCACAAACTTTCGCCTTTATAATATTAGTGTAGTCCTTGCGACTTCATCCAGCCTGGCTATGCCCGTCTTTAAAGTATGGTTGCGGGATAAAAATTATCCTATGTCCTTTCTCGTAGTTCAAACTGTCTTCTTACCATTCATTCCAATTAGTTCAGCGATTGAAACGTGAAGAAGTAAGACAGGCAAACAGAGAGATTTACTTTCGCATTTATAATATTAGTATGTATAGGTTTAGGAAACAGTTGCGCGAGATTATAATTAATGGGACGGTAAATATTCTTCTTCTTCATCACTTTGCGAAATTTAAATAGAAATTATTACAAATTAAAATTGGACATTACTGTTGTTTATTTAGAAATACTTTAGGAACTTTCCACTTCCCCATTTAGGGCGAGCGCAAGTTACTTGTTAGTTACTTTGTGACTTTGTATATTTGTTAGACATTCCCCTTTATCTCCAAAGGGGAAACCATGGTTTTTAGGTATATACTTAAAGTTTTATTTGTGTTTTCCTTCTTTTTGGCTATCGCGGCTGACGCTGTAACCATTTCGACCACCCGAACACAGCGGAATTTGTTGAAAGTCAAGTGTTTTTAACGGTTTTTGGGCACCGTTTACCATTTCTAAGATGAAACACGGTAGTGTGCTTGCATCTCCTGATTGAATCAGTTTCGGGATTCTGATGCACCTAAAGAGATGGTGCTGCCATCTATGAAACTAAGAAGAAATGAATGAATCCCTTGGTATTGCGGGTGCCTATGGGCGACGGTAATTGTTTACCACCAGGCAACCCTTCTGCTCGTTTGCCAACTTTATAATTAAAAAACTGTCATCTTTTTTTAAGTATATATCATCTATTTCAACGTGTAAATTATAAAGTAGCGGAACTACTTAAAATCAAAGCAAATCAAAATAATTAATTAAAAAAAAAAATGTTTTGTTCTTAGTTACTTTTTGTCGGGAACCTATACTGGTTTATAAATGGAATACCTACAGCGGCAATTAAAACAAAGCTGACACGCCATGTTCGCCTTTATGTCCACGTCGTAAAACAGGGTTTCGCTTGACTACGTGATTTGGGAAGGCTGCTACGTGTCAGAGTTCACGTGGGACAGGGTGCGGTACGTAGGGCTGGGTGTATACGTGAGGTAAAATCGTCTTGGCTATAAAAAAAAAGAATAAAAATATATTATCTATATAAATAATAATAGTAATATTCACTCAGACTCGACCAACATCTTGAGAGACTCTCGCTACGTGGTTCTGGTTGGATCAAGGGTCAGATTCAGAAGGCGGTACCTAATCCTATTTTTATTGTTTTGATAGGATTTAGATTTATTTTTATGTTTTACTTTTATACAATTGTTATAAAAATCCTAACTTAAGAAATTAAATTAATAAAGAGGAACATAAATATTCAATCAGCAATAGCTTCGTTTCATAAAACCAACTTGTATTTTTATACCCTACATTATGTATCAGTGACATAAACTACTAATTATGTACCATTATACACTATTTCATAAACGGTCGTTTTAGGGTACTTCCCCTACATATGAATGGGGACGTGGTTTCATTTCGCCGTTAGATGGGTATTTAAAAAAGTAATAAGGTTTGCTTAAGACTTTATACTATATAAAAAGTTTAGTAAAAAAAGTACCTATCTGATAAAAACTCAAAGAAAATTATTTGGAACATGAAAGACATCAGAAAGGCTTCCATATCTGAACAAGGCGCGACATGATCATGGCCGGTTCTATATTATTACAGTCAAGTTATTGATAGTATTAACTTTTTATACACGACTGACCAGCGTTCGACCTCAGTCACACCTGATGGTAAGTGTCGACGAGGTCGAGGGTGTAGCACGCTGGTTCAGAAACCCGCTTATTAGTTTGGACCCGGGTATGTCCTTAAACTACGTCCAACAATGAGACGTAGGGCACAGCGAAGTACCATCACGCTCGAGTCTAGATAAGCCCTACTGGGGAAGTACCTCCTCCTTACAAGAATACCACAGCCGTAATAGCACTATTATATTTCAGGTATGTAGTGTTGTGTTCCTGATGGTGAGTAAGTTTCCCAGGGAACCAACCTCCCTTTAAGGCCGGCAAAACCTAATCTGTGTCGCACCACTCACCTCCCGTCCTTAGCCCGAAGGGCTCGCGCCGTGTGTGGCGATACAAGTCAGCAGATTGGGACGAGATGCGGCATTTCTTTGCATCCTATCCTTGGCAGCCAACTTGTTTCAATAGCGATGATCCGTCGAGCTGTGCAGCAGCCGTTACTGACGTGTTGCGGCGGGGTATGGAGTATTACATCCCTTACTCTGACGTAGCTGTTGGTGGCGCAGCTCGCCCGTGGTTTAATGCAGAGTGTGCTCAAGCGGAAGCGCTAAAGCACGAAGCGTATTTATCATGGGTCGATGCTCGCAGCTGCAAAGCTCCGGATGTATGCATTAAGAAACAGTTATTTAACAAAGCTGCCAAGTTCTGCAAGAAGGTCATGCAGAAAGCTCGATTCCTCCATGTTCGTCGTCTAGGGGCCAAACTTGCCGCATACCCATCTGGGAGCAAAGCGTTTTGGTCACTCGCGAAATCGGTTGAGTTGAATTTCTGTCGTCCATCACTACCTCCGCTGCTGAAACCAGACGGTTCACTGGCCCACACTGCGGAAGAGAAAGCGAACTTGTTTGCCTCTCTATTTGCGGAAAATTCACATTTAGACGCTGGTAGTGCCGTACCTCCCTCTTTGCCCCGCTGCGAAGTATCAATGGCTGAGGTGCGTATTCACCAAAGGGAAGTACTGAAGTCACTACGCTGTCTAGATGTGAATAAGGCTAGTGGTCCCGACGGAATTCCAGCAATCGTTTTAAAAATGTGTGCCCCTGAGTTGTCTCCTGTTTTGACGCGCCTGTATCGACTTTCCCTAAAGATGAGAAAAGTTCCCGAAACGTGGAAGCTTGCTAACGTGCAGCCTGTGCCTAAAAAGGGTAGCCGTGCTGACCCATCGAATTATCGTCCCATCGCAATCACTTCCATACTCTGCAAGATTATGGAACGTGTTTTGAACAACAAGCTCCTTGCGTACCTTGAAGGTAACGATCTCCTCAGCGACCGGCAATATGGCTTCCGCCGAAATCGGTCTACTGGGGACCTACTTGTGTACGCTACCCACATTTGGAGCGAGGCCATCGAGAAGCGCGGCGAAGCCCTCGCTGTGTCTCTCGACATTTCCAAGGCCTTCGATAGGGTTTGGCATGACGGCCTCCTTGGCAAGCTCTCTGCGTACGGAATCTCCGCTGGTTTGTGCTCTTGGATTTCCGATTTCCTGAGGCAGCGATCTATTAGGGTCGTAGTGGATGGTTGCACATCAGATCGCATGGCAATAAATGCCGGAGTGCCTCAGGGTTCGGTTCTTTCAGCCACCCTCTTTTTGCTGCATATAAACGATCTGCTTAAACCCGGTATCTTTGGGTATGCAGACGACAGTACGGTGACTGAGAGATATTTTTCTGAGGCCCAAACTACCGGTGGAGAGACTGAGTCCTTTAGGAAAGCTTTGGTTGAGCGAACGATCCAGACCTTGAAGGCCGTTGATGAGTGGGGCGAAGCTAACTTGGTTAGGTTTAACGCCTCCAAAACACAGGCGTGTTTATTCACCGCCAAAAGGAGCCTTTTTAACTTGACTCCTGCTTTCCAGAATGTGTCCTTAACAATTACAGACCACCTCGAGCTGCTTGGGGTTAAATTTACCACTAAGCTGAACTTCGGCGCCACTATTGAGGCCAAAGCGAAATCCGCTGCTAAAAAACTAGGAGTCTTACATAGGGTGAAGCGGTACTTCATGCCGGAACAGCTCCTAACACTTTACCAAGCGCAGGTTCGGTCGTGTATGGAGTACTGTTGCCACCTTTGAGACGGTTCTGCCAAGTATCAGTTGGCCGCTTTGGATTCAATAGAACGCCGAGCTCGCAGACTCATTGGCGATCCTAAATTAGTGAGTGTAAGGTTGCAGAGCCTTGAGCATCGCCGCAAGGTTGCTAGTTTGTCTGTGTTTTACAGGATACATTTTGGAGAGTGTGCTCAGGAATTGCACGATTTAATTCCGCCATCTCCGTTCCATCACCGGACGTCCAGGCGAGGGGAGCAGTTTCATCCTTACGTTGTGAATATTCCATTCATTCGCACGAAGCGATTCGCTTCTACCTTCCTAATGCGGACTGCTAAGGAATGGAATTCGCTCCCTTCGTCTGTATTCCCGGCAAGATATAATTTGGGTCTCTTCAAGTCAAGAGTGAATAGGCTGTTACTGAACCAGCGTGCTACACCTTCGACCTCGTCGTCACTTACCATCAGGTGCGACTGAAGTCAAACGTTGGTCAGTCTTGAATAAAAAAAAAAAAAAAAAAAAACGCTTGTGACTCCCCTGGTCTTACCATCAGGCAATCCGTCAGCTCGTTTGCCAGCTTTGTCAGTAACGTAAGTTAATTCAATTATCATTAGGCGATCATTATAAAAATAAGGATATCGTCCCGTATGTTTCCATTGAGTCCCACACGCCGCCTACGCGTGTATACGTCGTGTAGTCGAGTTCAATAATATGTGTACATTTATATGTCCTTGACTATACATTGGATGTAGCAATATTCCGTGATTTTAGAGTTACAGTCGAACCTGTTATTGTCATATTGACGACTACCTACGAAACTTGGGGTAACATTTTTGATTGTGTACATGACAGAGAGGGTGAAGTGTTCAAAATGGTTGACCTCATTTTGAACACCTCAACCGCTTAGCCACTTCTGCTGCTGACTGTAGTAGGATGTGGTGTAAGGTTCTAGAGTGGTTCTCGTACCGGAAGGCGTAGCGTGGACAGATCCCCCACAAAGTGGACCGACGACATGGATGCGGGTGGCGCAAACTCGGTCACTGTGGGTCGCGTTGAGGGATGCCTGTCCAGCAGTGGACGTCCTTCGGCTGATATGGTCAAAGGTGTTAAGATTAACTGGTAGAGGTTGCCTCATGGTGTTAAGTCCGCCTTTTGTGCGTTAAAGTTTTCTTAAGCGCAATAAAGATTAAATAAATCAACGTATTTATTTAATAAATAAATTTATTGATATTGATTTCAGCTATAACAAATCGAACGTAGAATTCCAATAAGAAAAACGTCTAGTTTGTGGCATTCATTGTCACGGTCTCACGGTTAGACTTTCACGTTGTTTGGCTTAAATTGTTCACCTCTAAAAGCTTGCTGAATAAATTATTTACCAAATGCATTATGTCATGAAATGTCTAGACGAAGTTTCAAGTCCCTCGTGTATTAAACATAGAAAAATATTACATAATCTTTGTATTTTAACTTTTTTTATTTATTTCTATAAATATAGATTAAGCTTTACTATATGTAATAATATATAGGCTACGTGAATCATTACAATATCCGTGCATCTCTCTCTGCCTTAAATCTAAAATAATATTGTATCCGCAAACAATAAAGGAGAAATAATAATAGTTTTCTAGAAACTAAGAACAAATCAAATTATTTTTTATGAAATATTTTTGATTTGCTTTGATTTTTTTAAGTAGTAATACTACTATATAAATTAAAAGTTGAAATAGATAACATATACTAAAGAAAAAACGACGGGGACCTCCGGTGTTCGAGACGGGATCCCGTCTCGAACACCGGAGGTCCCCGTCGTTTTTTCTTTAGTATATGTTATCTATTTCAACTTTTAGATTTCTAGAAATTAAGTTAATTATATATTTATGTCACTTTGAATTCTAACCTAAACAACACTTGTAGGGTTCCGTAGACACGTAAGCTAAACAGAAACTTACAATTTGTACATACATTGGGATAAAACGGGTGTTTAAATCGGAGAACCTCCAGCGTTGACTCAGCTTTGCCGCGACCCTCTTTCAAATGGCAGACAGCCGTCAAACAACGAGATAAAGTATCCATTAGGTTCGTACGATCCAAGTTTTTGTGGACATTACGAATATTTACACTATTTTAGTAAGTGAAACTCAACAAGCGTTGGTAGACCCCTACAAAGTAGACTGAAGACTTAGTGTAGGTCAGCGGAGTGCGGTCATAGTGACGTTCAATGGGGGAGGCCTATGCCCAGCATTGGACGTGTTTCGACTGACATGATGGAACTCAATAGAATAATAGTACATTGTTTGACAAGGGGCTAAAGTAGGCCACAGCACCACGAGATGGTTATTTTCCCGAACGAAGTGAGGGAAAATTGTTCGAGGGGTAATTTGGCTTTTAGACCCGAGTTATACACTCTAGTTTTCACTTCGATTGCGAGAAAATAAAAAAATAACATTTTAACAATTAACAAATACAATTTTATTCGCCCGCAATGAATTCTGAGTCAAAAATGTTTAATTTGGCCGTCTTTGTATTTTTTTTACTGCTTTGGTACAGATAGGATATATCTACGCCGTGAATAAATGCCATAGACAACGTATAATTGGGGCTTCAAAGAGTTTGCCAACGATTTAAAGTTTTTTTTAATGCTTGTGAAGTAGGAACTAAAAAGCATGCTTTGAGAATTCCATTGCGTTTCCTCATTGGTCGATTTTAGTATTGCGGTATTCTGATTGGTTGATACTTTGTATAAAGTTTTGTTTAATGATTTCACATTTTTAAACAGTATTCCCCCCAAAAAAGAATCTAGAGTTGCGATTAACTTCGATATGTGTCGTGATTGGTGGATTTAATAAGGTGAAGTGTTCTGGTTGGTCAATTTAAAACGTTTTGTATATCATAAATGTATTTTCCCTAGAGGCTAAATGTACTACTTTAGTCCGCCTTGGCAAGCATAATATGACACACTTTTAGAGCATGAGAAGTGAAAAATAAATTATACTGGGTGTTATAAAAAAGTGATACACGATTATCAAACCGGCATCTGTACCCACAAATAAGCCCTTCTTGAGCTACCGTGGGGCTCAGTCAATATGTGTAACTTTAATCTATACATATTTTGAATCCTTAACTGAAAGGGAAGATTTACTGACATTGAATGTCAATCTATCTAACATCCACCTACAGAAAAATATCTATAAACACCATTAAATGATGCCTGAGCTAAGATTCTCGCAGAACTACTCAAACCAGATTTGTAAAATACCATAATTGTGGAATAAACCTTTTATAGCAAACAAAAACGCTAATTAACCTTCCTTCAACACCAGGCCTTTTAGCTGAGAAGCAATTAATACTCTAAGCCTCGATGTTAAGGCGGTAATTCGTCTGGCAATGATGGCTAATTAGTTTTTTAAAACACGATTTAGCGCCGGCGATCGTGCCATGACTTATTCAGGAGGGTTAACGTACTCTACTTGTATGGAGATTATGTGCCTATATAGGGCAAGGCGTGTAGCGTAAGCGTTTGCAAGCCACGCGACCGCTCGGAGCGTAAACGCTTAACGCTCTAACTTTGGCGGTCAGCGTCTATCAACTATTAGACATTGTTAATCGTTGTTTTATTAATACATACCTGCCAGGTATGTATTAATAAAACAACGTTTAAATTTTATCAACGTTTTTGGAAATAAATACAAAACTGAAATTAGCTACTGAAAATTTGCGAGATATGAAAATTTGAAGAATGGAAAATTATATGGCTACGGGTATTGGCGAAAGCGAAATGCAAGAAATAGCTGTAAGGGCATGCAATATCGAATGGTATTTAATTCTGGAACTGATTTTTGATATTAGACTCTAATGAAATGCTCCAGAATTACCGAATTCTGGCATGCACGTCCTAAAAAGCGCATTTACTCATCAACTAGTTACTCTGAGAATTCAATCGTGTGACCTTTGGTTTTAAAACTGCACCCGAACTTTAATGACCTTTCAACTTTCCAACAATTATCTTAAAACCACTTAGTTTCTTGACAGAAGGAATCAGGGAGATTTCTTGTTATTTGAGTTAGCGAGGGACCGGAGGTTAACGACTTAACTTGCCGTCCCGAAAAAGGATTTAATTGCTTGCTGAAGCGGTTAATGGATCAAAATAAGTGTTTGACGGGGTATTTTTTATTTTGTTGGGACAATCTTGCTTAATTCTCCCTAGTCTTATAGTAAGGATTGATTACTTGATGAAATAGGTATTGGCCATAACTAAGAAGACGATATTTGTGATAAGCTACTAAGCTTTGTAGTCTGACTATTAGGTTGTTATACCCCTACTGATTTTTGATACTGATGATTTATTTCTGTTATGTGCACGGTATTTGTTCCTGAGTCATGGGTTTTTAAGTATTTTTATCATCATCATCATCAGCCTATCGCAGTCCACAGCTGGACATAGGCCTACCCAATTTCACGCCATCGTGTTCAATCTTCGGCTGTTCGCATCCAGCTCCTGCCAGCCATCTTGTGTAAATCGTCACTCCACCTAGCGTGAGGGCATCCTACACAACGCTTGCCGGGATGTGGTCTCTACTCAAGAACTCGTATAAGAAGTATTTTTATATTATACATATATCCTTGGATATGATTAAGGAGCCACAACACAAGCTTGAGCTTATCGTGGGACTCAGCTCAGTTCAATCCAAAGTTATCCGCCATCTTGGATATGATGATAAGATATGTTTTTGACGACCGGTCTGGCCTAGTGGGTAGTGACCTTGCCTATGAAGCCGATGGTCCTGGGTTCAAATCCCAGTCAGGGCATTTATTTGTGTGATGAGCACAGATATTTGTTCCTGAGTCATGGGTGTTTTCTATGTATTTAAGTATGTATATTTATCCATCTGTTATATATATCGTCATCCTACCTACAACACAAGCCTTACTGAGCCTACCGTAGGACTAGGTCAATTTGTGTAAGATGGCCCCGAAATCTTTATTGATTTATTTATATATGAATAAACTTGTATATATATTGTTGCAGTCCTCACGCATCGGCAACGCGAGCGGCGACGCCTGTGAACGTCGCGACCCGTGCCAGCACGGCGGCGTCTGCATCAGCACTGATGATGGACCGGTCTGCGAATGCAGAGACGAGGACTACGAGGGAGCCTTCTGTGAGAGAGGTCAGTTCGAAATTAATTTTGAAAAAGAAAACGAATCCAAAATTTACGATTACATTTCAGCCGAATGCAGTGCACTGCTGAACATAGGTCTCCCATAAATATGACTTGTATCATCTTGGGGGTTGTTGCCTTAGTCGCCACGCTGGACAGGCGGGTTGGCGACCGCAGTAGCTGTAGATTGGGTTTCGACGGACGCTGCTGCCCGTCCGTAGGATTTTTCTCTTTGTCGCCTCTTACGACACCCACGGGAGGAGATGGGGTGGTGCTATTCTGTCAGCCCTTAAAGGCCGGCAACGCGCTTGTGACTCCCCTGGTGTTGCGGGTGCCCATGGGCGACGGTAATTGCTTAACACCAGGCAATCCGTCTGCTCGTTTGCCGTCAATGTCATAAAAAAAAAAGCTGGCATTCAGTCAGCAGGATTTTTTTTAAAGTTCCTGCCTCGCACATCAAAACTGTGGAATGATTTGCCATCAGCGGTATTTCCAGACCCATACAACCCTCAAGAAAAGAGCGTACTCCTATCTTAAAGGCCGACAATGACTCCCTTGGTGTACTGGTGCCCTGGTGATGGTAAATTCTTACGATCAGGCATTTGGTCGTTTGCCACCTTTATCATAAATAAAATCCTCGTGCGACACTCGAACTGGCGACTCTTTCGTTAGCCAATGAGCTGGCGAGGACACTTATTCTCTACGAGTTATTCCATCATATCCTCCAATGCTCCTTAGGCACTGGTGAGCTAGTAAGCTATGAGCTGTCAGCTATTTCAAGAGGCAAAAGATAATCGATCCCGTGTAAATAAAAAGAGACATATATGTCATAGACGGGCGATCGTAGTTCATCGCCGGGGATGAGCTATAACTATACATCTCTCTCTTTTATTTACACGGGAGCGATTATATTTTGTCCCTTGAAATAGCTGATAGCACATAGTTTACTAGCTCGCGGTGGGACCAGTGCCTTAGGGTGGCGTCTAGCGACTTAACTGCCCTCATCCAAGGCAGTAATTTTTTCTATCCTTTATTTCTAAGTTCGGTTCTACTCGGAAATTATTCAGCACATAATGCAGTATTTACTTAATAGGGGTATTTATTACCTTAAGATATTGTTACCAAAACTCCAGGGTCGCGGCTGGAGTGAGGAGACAACAACGTCTTTTTATTGTGCGAGTTTTTACAACGACCCGCACTTGGTATTTAAAAATAACTTGCACATAAGGGTTGCTTTCAGACCGAGACACAGAATTTACGACATTATATATGTTATCGGAGTTTAAATCGGTATAAAATAGAAAAAATTTCAAGCAGCTTGGGGCAAACCATTACATGAAATATTTGAAAAAGTAGTTTAGACTTTAATTGTTGACCCATTTAGAGTTCATTTTACATTGAGCGTTTCAAAGATTGAGTACTAAACCAAAGAAAATAGCTTGAACCGTAAGTGGTTCAACAATTAAAGTAGGTCACTGTACAATTTATATCAAATCAGTAGTCTATCTATAATATACTAAAGAAAATCCTCCTTCAAATCCTTTTTGTTACTTTAACCTCGTAACGCCCAATCTTTTTTAAGGACAAGTGGAACAACAACCCAATGTCCCAAAAATAGGACATTATATTTTGAATTTTAAGCTTCCAGAAAAAGGTTTAATTTTGTTTAATAAAGTTCATCCCGTGGGACGTTACTAGGACATCTCGTTGTCCTAAAAATAGGCCCTTGGGCCTTACGAGGTTAAAATAGCATTGAAACTTAAGTGACATTCAACGGTTTAATAAAAAGAAAAATATTGCTTTAATAGACAGATTCTAACCGCAACGCAAATTATGAATAGATATTAACTTAACTTTAGCCTTAAAGTAATTGCAATTTATCTTTCACCTTAAATTTAAATAAACTTATTACCCACGCACTCAGATTAATGTGTTCTAACTTCTAAGATAATTTACCTACCGTAATACCTACGCCGTAAAGACTATTGTCGTCTGTCTAAAAGAACATCAGTAGGTAGAAAAATTGTCCCAAGAGGTGCGTAGGCAGCTACCCACGCGACAATTTCGCTACGAGCGATCTGTTATCAAAATTTATTGTTTATGCTAGATGGAAAAGGTAGAAAAATACTGAACGTAAATCATATAAACTTATTCATCACATCAAGGATATTTACTGCTGGATATAGGCATCCCTAAAAGCCACAATGAATGGTTTGAGCCAACCGCTTTTTTGTTCAGCGTAAAACTTAGGTTATATTAAAATATGAACAGGGACATTGCGAATAGATACCAAAAAGGACGGGAAGTAGCGTCTCATAGAGCGATGGAAAATACTACGATCGCCAACCCGTCTGCCGAGCGTAGCATTATGGTATTGAACCCACAGATCGCTCCCCGTTGCGGTCGAATGGGTGAGAGCTCTGTCCGGCTGTGGACGGTTCGTGACGATAGAATAGGATAGGATAAAATCAATGTAAGACATTACAAAAATCTAATCGCTGGCAAGTGCCACGGCAGGGCTCAGAACGGTAGTTAGGGCCGTGTCCAGGATTACAACCTACATCTGACCCTTGACCCAACTACAACAACATAGCGAGAGTCTTTCAAGATGTTGGTTGAGACTTCGCCGTGAGACCGTTGCCGGAAACAACTATCGGTACTTTTTATATCATCAGCCGGGCTGAGCCTTTTAAGATAACTGTAACGGCCGTCACATGACCGGCCCGAGCCCGGGCCGAGTGGCTCGGAGGGCTCTGTGATCACTGACGGTAGCCACGGCTCGGCGACGGGCCGGTCTATCGTGTCATTTATTTTAAAAAGAAAGAATCTATAATTTGAAAGAATCTATACATGACACATGGTTGTGCTTGATGCAGAAATTTTGTGCCAGGTCGTCATTGTCTTTTTAATGGGGCCTGACCATATGGCTCGTGATCTTCCGACATCTCGGCTTCCTGTTTGGGGTCTTTAGAACAGCACTCTTTTACTCCATCTTTAACTTTCCCTGCGACAGACGTGGCCTGTCCATTACCATTACAGCTGCACAACTTACAGGTCATATAAGTTGGGGCAAGCTAAAATAGTGATGTTGCTTCACATAATTAGTCGGTTCATATTTATTTATCTATAAAAATTATTTGGAAAACTAAAATTCTTTTTTCACTTTTTAATCAGAATACGATAGTTATAAATAGCGAATGTCGTCAAGTATTGTATATCGTCAATTTGGGGTCCAATTTTTTAAATAGTCATCGAGTAATCTTGATAAAGATTCGCATTAATTCTCTATGGAAATCACTATTTGGTGACTATTTCAGAAATCGAGCCCAAGATCTTTTGACATGTTATTGAGTGAGTGAGTCAACTTCATTTTTTATCGATTTAGATTATCGTAATTGCCAAATCATTTGCCCCTAAACTGAGCATAAGAAAACAGGGTGTATTGATAACACTATCAACTTCTTCGTCTTGTACACGTCTTGTGTAATTATGCTCATAAACTTAACTTATTTGATAAAACCACTAACAAGCCGGAATCTTATTTCTATGGCTGCCCCGATAGCTATCATTATAGTAGGTACAGCCAGCATGTAATGGTAGCAGGCACGCGAGCACTCAATAGCTCCGGAAACGGGTACGGTCCGCAGAACTTGATGCACTTATGTCGGTTGCTTGGAGTGGATATTAGTAATACTTATATATGCCTAGATATTTTTCTAACAGGAACGACTTTTGCTTAGTGCGTGCCACAATAAAAATATCAACAATCCTGTTATCGATAATTACATACTACTTCAACGACAAGACGTACATACACAGTCTTAAATCGGCTACCTACTAGACGCTTCGTGCCACCGATCTTGAACACATTCAACGTAATCCGTACACGTTTGGTCCAATTTATTTTTATAATTTGCAACGTGTAATTTCCAAATTGTATTTAAAGTATAAATAAATTGATAGTTTTGTTATTGTTATCTATTTTTAACGCACCCTGTTACCCTATATTTGTCTTTGTATTACCTGTCTGGCGTTGAAGTGGTACTTATCGATAACAGGACTGTCGATGTTTTTATTTTGTCAATCACTTACAAAAAATCGTTCGTGCTAGCACGCGTCTCGTGTACAAACTATGTCACTGTTCCCCTAGCCAATAAGACAAATAACAACGTTTAATAATTGATATAAAATTCCTTTTTATAACCTTACATTGTAACATATTTGATTGGAGCCGAATGCGATCAGATTCTACAATGTAACTTAGCACTTGGCGTCGGTTTAGTGACACTTCTTTATGTGTCCGACGTAGATGGAGTGTTCGTTTTCTTTTAACGTTATCGTGTCAAGATTAAGTGTCGACACGTACAGGGATTGTTGAGCCACTTGCCAATTTACTGCCCTGTAGCCTAATCGGTAGTACTGTCTAAAGACCGGGATGTCCTTGGAATCCTGAGAATGACATTTACTAGTGAGCTTATCACCAATATTGGTTCCTATATGGATATGGATGACAGGTTTGACCTAGTGGGAATTTTACTGCACAATGTATAAAACGATGTAGAAATGGCCGACTTAATCCCTAATGGCATTGTCTACCAGTCAATCATTATAAATGTGTTCTTCTTTAATTAAGCAGAACCGTCTGCTAGTGAATATCATGGATATTTAAATCGAAAGAAAAATCGTTCGCTTCGAGTCGGATTTATCTATATTTTTTTCGATTGAAATATCGATGACATTATGTTCCTTATAAGTAGGCTTCAAAGTATTTCGTTGCAGGCTTGCCTAGACGAGAAGCACGAGAGGTCGTTAATGTTAACATTTCTGGCCAAAGGCTGGCAAGGTCCTTTTTTTTAATTGTAGTCACACATGAATTTATGTCACGTCGGCAACGTAAAAATCATAGTCTACATATATTTTGTCGACCAGTCTGGCGTAGTGGGCAGTGATCCTGCCTATGAAGCCGATGGTCTTGGGTTCAAATCCCAGTCAGGGAATTGATTAGTGTTATGAGCACAGATATTTGTTCCTGAGTCATGGGTGTTATCTATGTATTTAGGTATTTATATGTATCTATCTATTATATATCGATTCAGATTCAGATTCAGATATTTATTGATAAAAGGCAATATTTTTACAAGTCAATATTAACATACATAGGTAATAATTTCAAATGTCAAGTACAAATACTATTCTATAACTATAATTCTTTCTACATGTAAGGATGCCTGGTTAGTGATGATATTTTATGATACCAAAAAAATATATCGTCGACCTACAATACAAGACTTACTAAGCTTTCCGTAGGACTACGGAGGTCGATTTGTCTAAGATACTCGGCCGGCAACCCTTTCCTTCCCGGCTTCTGTAGTAATGTACTATTAGTCAAGTGTTTATGAATAACAACAACAGCTTATAGTGTTTTTTGGTTTTCACGATCACCATTGCGACTTTTATTTTATTTTGCAGCACAATAGAAATTAATGAGGGTCCTCTCATCTGTTAAGAAGTTTTGCGAACGTTAACTACAAAGTTCCTCTCAAGGGACCTGGCCTGTTATGTAGTCTGCGCAATGGCTTTTTGGAAAAGGTGTTTCTTAACTTATGCCTACATTACCGCCATAAATATCCTTGGGTCGTATGTCTGGACCCGGGTATGTCCTTAAACTACGTCCAACAATGAGAGGTAGGGCACAGCGTTGACCATCACGCTTGAATCTGGGGCAGCCCAACTGGGGAAGTACCTCCTCCTTACAGAAGACCACAGCTATAATAGCACTGCCACCTGTCAGGTATGTAGTGTTGTGTTCCTGATGGTGAGTAAGGTTCCCAGAGCTCCAACCCCCCCTTAAAGGTCGGCAACGCGCTTGTGACTCCCCTGGTGTTACGGGTGCCTATGGGCGACGGTAATTGCTAACCATCAGGCAATCCGTCTGCTCGTTTGCCACCTTTGTCATAAAAAAAAAGTCATTATCGACCACGTCTGTGGCAACGGCCAGCAACACAATTCACACGTAACCACTGCGTGGCCACATTTTGACGCTGCGACATGGTGTGGTTGTGGTCCGTGTGAAACAACCCTATATCGCACGATATTTCTCCATTGTTTTCTCTCCGACGGTGTGGATGGCGGCGTGAACTGTGGTCTCGAGGTGCGGTTGTAGTCGGATCTACGCAATGGGCCTTTTGCCGTCAACTTATCCGGCGAGAATAGGCTTATCATGGTAGCTGCCGTCATTACTTGCCGTGAAGCATTCCAGCACCAGGTTCCCAGCATACTAGTGGCACTGAGTGCCAACGAAGCAGAAGGTCCCGGGTTGAATCCTGGCAAGGGCATTTATTTATGTTATCACCAATATTTCTTTCTTGTTTATGGACGTGATTTATGTTATTTTTCGACGCCATTGAACTGATTTGAAGTCAAAGAATGTCGTCATGAAACCTTTTCTCAGTTAGGCACGATGATTATGCATTAAATGTCTATTTATACTTAGATTTGGCGCTTGTTTCATAAACTATTACATTTATAAAACGGGAAATTTTCCTTACAGATATCATTTAATAATCGTCAGAAAATTGTGCAATAAGCATAGCGCCGGCAGAGGTTCAGAGTAAACACAGCTTGAGATTTGATAGGTAACCATGTAATGTCTTGGTCACTCCAGAATTAATGTCCCTGATACATTAGTCTATAGACTATATATACTCGTATATCGTATGGAGAAGTGATATATCTGTATTTAATATCTATCATTCTGTCTACGTGATCAACGTGTAAGAATGTATATACTCGCCTATCACAACTGAAACAACTTAAGTTTCTTACAACTTCTGAAAACTCCCTAAATCTAAAAATATGGACAAAATAATAGATATTCCTTGTTCGAAAATAGCATTTTCTTAACACCATTCAGAGTGTTGTGTACACATGTAACTGCCATGAGGAAAACTCTCACAAAAACAACCGGCTTATCCCAAACAAGCCTGTATTTAAATATCGGCATCGGGAGAGCACTCGAGCATAAAAAACGATGATTTAGATTTTTATTTCACCCATAATTCCCATTTTCTGGTTTCTGGTTACTTTCTTAACAATAATTTAGTAGTTTATGCAACCGGTGCATAATGAAGGGCCTTAAACCACGAGCGCCAGCTAGTTTGAAAATAGCATCACACGAGTGTTTTAAGGCCTAATTATGTATAGTTGCATAAACTACTTTATCTACACACATATCATAAGTACTCTAAGATGGGTTCAGAAGCCGTAGAGAAATGACCACCTATAACCAGTTTTACTAAGCAATTTTTTTTTTAAATAATAGACAAGACAATCATAAAAAAGACATACAGAATTGACGTTTATTTATTATTTATTTATTTTATTTTAAACTTTATTGCACAAAGAACAAAAATTCGTACAAATGGCGGACTAAATGCCTTTAGGCATTCTCTACCAGTCGTTTCGTATCGATGATTTCTGAACGCATTATATACTTACGGTATGGGTGTAGATAAATAATATAATGTACCCCTTGCATATCATTAAATTGTCGTGAGGGCCTCTGCGCGTTGGCTCGATCCGGCTCCGCATACGCCTCCCAAATGTCCGAAACACCATTGTTCCGTGTTCGTGACATACAAATAATAATATATATATATAAATGTGTATATATATTATAGTATAAACAATTTAAATATATTGGAACAGGATTGGAACCCGCATCTATCGCTGTCGCGGCTGACGTTTTAACCAATTGGGCGACCCGAACTCTCTGTCTTGGATGTCTGAGGTCCTTGTCAGTTTTTCTTAAGTATATGTAATCTATTTAAATTTTTTATTTGTATAGTAGTATTAGGAATACATTGGATTCCCGCGATCTTTACCTGATCGGCGGTCCACCTTGTGGGGGGTCTGTCCACGCAGTGCCTTCCGACATGTGGTCGCCACTCGACAACCTTTACGCCCCTTTGAAGATGACGAATGTCCTTAATGAACTGTGATTTAAGTATTCAGTAATCCTGCTATACTCGTATGGAATCAGCAGTATTCTTGCATCGCAACACAATACCTATTCCATGAAAGCTGAAGTAAGCTTTTCTGTAAAATTGGACACCGCAAATGGAGGTTTTACGAGGTGTATCGACATTGCGGGCGGAGGTGGCGTTCACGAACCAGCGTTGTTGCATTATTCGCTAGCATACAGAGACGCCCTGTCTCTTGCTTGTATTAAAGTTTTCACATAAACAGACAAATATATTTGATCACTTGCAGTTACAGTTAATATCAGTGGCAGTGGGCAGGGCACATTGCCCGCAGAACCGATGGCCGGTGGGGCAGAAAGGTTCTGGAGTGGCGACCACGAACTGGAAGACGCAGCGTAGGTAGGCCTCCCACAAGGTGGACCGACGACCTAGTTAGAGTCGCGGGATACCGCTGGATGTGGAAGGCGCAGGATCGGCCTTCTTGGGTCGTTCTGGGGGAGGCCTATGTCCAGCAGTGGACGTCTTTCGGCTGACATGATGATGATGATGATGATGACAGTTAATATCAGACTCCACATAGTATGACAATAACCAGAAGTGCCCGGGTCCTTGGGCATCTACCAGAAACCACTACGGGCGGCAGCGTTCATTTAGAGTGCTGGAACATACCGGAATCGCCAAACGCCTGATAAGCGTGGCTATTACAGCATTGAAACCATATGCTCAGAGATTGAAGCTTGTCTATAAAAGACGCACTAGCAGTGGAGGTCCTAAGCTGTTAGAAAACATAGGTTGTAGATATACTTTGGGGCTTTGAAAGGCAAGAGTGAGGCTATTACTGAACCAGCGTGCTACACCCTCGACCTCGTCGACACTTCAGGTGTGACTGAGGAAAAACGCTGGTCAGTCTTGTATATAAAAAAAAAAAACGTTAACCTCTACTCGTATTTGCCTTTGTATTACCTGTGCGACTTTTAAGTGGTAAACTTATCGATAACAGGACTGTCGGTGTTTTTATTTTGTCAATCACTTACAAAAAAGAGTTCGTGCTAGAAAAATATCTAGTTGTACTCAACAGATATGCATCACATGGTTAAAATACGAACCTCTAAGTGCTCAAGGACCCGGGTATGTCCTTAAACTACGTCCGACAATGAGAGGTAGGGCACAGCGGTGTACCATCACGCTCGAGTCTGGAGAAGCCCAACTGGGGAAGTACCTCCTTACAGAAGACCACAGCCATAATAGCACTGCTACCTTTCAGGTATGTGTAGTGTTGTGTTCCTGATGGTGAGTAAGGTTCCCAGAGCTCCAACCCCCCTTAAAGGTCGGCAACGCGCTTGTGACTCCCCTGGTGTTGCAGGTGCCCCTGGGCGACGGTAATTGCTTACCATCAGGCAATCCATCTGCTCGTTTGCCACCTAATGTCATAAAAAAAAACATAGTAAAAGATCGTAAGTAACTCAAAAGCCCTAGTCACTGATGTTGAGGTGAATGTGCCTAACACTAGTTTTTATAAGCTGCGCTCAGGATAAATTGTCTTGTTAGAGACCTCTGGAGTCGAGACACGTTCTGTCTATATCTACAATAAATTAACGGTGTCGCCAGCCAACTAGATTCCGACACGAACAGTTTCCTAATAAGGGATATTGACATTAATAAAGATATCGTGATGATGCTTGTCTTGCATTTCCGAATGGGTCACATTGCATATACTCCAAAGGAATAACTGAAACTAAACATTTTTGTATGGCAATTTATATGTTTCCGATAAAATTGTATATAGACATAGATCGGACTGCGTCATTGCTCACAATAATCTGGCCGTGACTTTAAAATTAATCATAAAAGTAATCATTTAATTAATTTCTTATAGTTTGATCCCTGGTCAATAAATTCAAAAATTGGTTAAAGTATAGATTTTTTAAACAGAAAAAACAGTATTTTGTCCAAATTCCACTGCTTTACACATCAAAAACGTACTTAAGTTCTGAAAAACTCCGCTGGCAATTCACTGATGGTAATGGGGCAAACTTAAATAGTTTAATAGAAATATCCACGGAGGTTTTTTACAAATAAAAATGGCAGCAGAATATTTATAATCGTGTCGTGTTTAACCTCGTAATCTTTTTTTCATCTGACGAAAATGCTAACCACATTAAATAAGATTTTCATAAAGAAACTAAAGTTTTATTTCAAAAACAATTAATTGAATAACATTTTGTTTAATTTTGGAGTCATTTACACATTACTGCGAGAAATAACGCAAATTTGTTCAATCTCTGTATATAACAGTTAATATAACTATTTATTTTGCAAATAAAACTAACTACTATAATTATAATTAAATTGAAACTAAACAAAATTTAAACCTATATAAAACTAAAATAAATTTAAAAAATTGGGCCCCTTCGGCATAGTGCCAAGGATGCTGGCAGCATTTCCCCGCTGTATAGCTAAACTTATTCGTTGGGCGAGGAAGCTGCCAGCTCTTCGGTCATTTGTCGAGTCCTTTAGATGCTTGGCGAGCTCTTTAAAAAGCTGGAGCGCGCTGGGTCCCCACGGGCCGAGGGTCTCGACACCGAATGGCATAAAAATGTATTCGGGGCCGAGACCCGAGTATTTTTGGTGCTTTACCTTTTCGGCCGCTTTAGCCGCCGCACCTGCTTCTTTATTTGTTCCTGGAATGTGGGAAGGGGCCAGTGTGTCGACGCACGTAGCGTCCCACACCAGGGCCCTTCCCACCTTCCACGGAACTAATGACATCCCGTCCGGTCTCTTGCCATCATCTCTGGCTATGCCGGTAGGCTCTAGCAGCGATGGCACGCCGGACGTGGCAAGAGACCGGCGGATAATGTCATTTAGGGCGGCATGTCTGGAAAAGCGCCCTGCACTTTTCTGACATGACAGCCCGTGGTGACCCAACTCGTCAACATCGCTACCGCAGGGACACCTGTGTGGAGCACAAACACGGACTCCAAGCCGCAGACAGGTGGCCAGGCGAAGAGTGTCGGGGCCCAGGAAGGTACCTATGTTCGGCGAAGGGTAAGCCCTCAGCCAATCACCGGACTCCCTGGAAGCCGACGCCAATAGCCTGGCCTTTCCCGAACCTGTGGCGTGGCTTAATAGATGGTCATATGTAATTTTGCATAATGGGTCGTCCCAGCTCCTCTGAGAATTTGGATGGGTAGGGAAATTCGTACTTGGGCACGCACTTGACCAGGCCTTTTTGGCCTCCTCCACGCTCGCAACCTCATAGTTTAATGGGAGATCCCGTAAGATTTTGCCTATGAGATTGGCTGAGCTGTGGACGGAGGACAAAAAAGCCGGCAAGGACACACTAGAGATTTTGCGCATTCCCAACCCACCATAGCGGATAGGTAAGGAAGCTTGGGTCCAGGAAGGGTCGCTGAGCTGGATGTTTAAGACAGATTCTAAAGTTGACTTGATAATGTCGTCCAATGGTGATAAGATATTTTTGAATTTAAATATAGGGCTGCAGCGGAGAACGTAGGTCAATTTGGGGACAAAAAGGCAGAATTTTAAGATTGTTACAGCGTAATGGGGACTTATTTCCAGAAGACGGTCAGAGTAGTTTTTGAATTTCGATATTGAATTTTGTATATAAGTCGAAAAGGAATCTTCAAAAACAGGGGACCCTAGGAGGTAAAGAGAGTCCTTTTTGATTAATTTAATATTCGGCGTCAAAATATTGAATTTTCGGTGAATTTCATTGTGATTTGGTACAGAATGGGGTATATATAGTTCACATTTGGAGTAATTTAATTCGAGTCCAATTTTATGAAATTCGGTTTTGATCAGAGCAAGGTCTGAAAGGACCGTATTTAAGTCTCCTCCGAGAGTCCCGTCATCGAGATACCACACGTTAAATTTAGATTTCAATTTTTTAATTACCGAGTTAATCGCCAAAGAAAAAATTGCAGGCCCAAGTGGATCTCCTGCTGACAGCCTACCTCCGATGATAAGGACTTCATCCGATATAGCAACTTTGTTGGTTCAGCGTAAGAAAGGAGGAGATAATTGTATATTTCAGGGACTATGTTTTTAGTTTCTGTCAGCAGGGCTTCCCTATTTACTGAGTTAAATGCATTTTTAACATCTATTTTGAGTAACACTTCGGACGTACTGTGCGAAAGGAAGGTGCGAAGGGCATGTACTGCCGCCTCGCACCCACCCTTCGTACCAAAGCCTAATTGCGTGGGTTCAAATTGGGGTTGTAATTTCGAAATGATATGACGAACTGCTATTTTTGAAGCTAGGCGCCGAAGTGTTGACCCAACGGCTATGGGTCTCACCCCTCCATCTTTTTTAGATAGGGCTATGAGGTTTGCACCGAAAAGGATGGGGACGATCTCTGCATTGATATTTCCTGAAAATATGATGTTAATTAATTTGGTTATGGAATTTAAGAGCTGGTCACCTGCCTCGCCAGCTGAGTAACAGATGAGGTCTTTTAAGTGTTGGGGTGAGACCCCGTCTAAACCGGCTGCGGAACCAGTTTTAAAGGATAGAATTGCCTGAAGAACGTCGTGGTTTTTTATTTTGAGACAGGTTTGATCGGCCGTTGGGGGGTCCGAGAAGTAGGGGATCGGAGGAGCTGGGGGGTGTTTAGATAGTAGTGCCAAATAAGTGTCCGAGGTGTCTGGTGACAGCGTATCGCTAGAAAATAGAAGGCGGGCTGCTCCTTTTAAATCCCCGTCACTGATTTTGGCCTCTATGTGTTTACGGTGATTGAAACTGATATGTTTTGGTTGATAATCAGGATCAAAAGTAGAATTTAGGTTGGAGCAGTTGTTTTTTAGTTTTTGAGTTAAACTAGTAAAAGTATCATCTTTGTTAACATGCAGCGTATGATAGGCGAAAAGGAGCAGATTGTGCCAGTCTTCTGAACTATTACTTTGTATGCTTTTTTCTATGGTTTTGGAAATATGGGATGCGACTGTGATTCTGGCTCCTCGCGAAATTCGTTTAACTATTAATGTTTTGTTTTAAATTGCTAACGACGAGATAGAAAGGAGAGTTAGGGTGATTGGCAGCCAAAGGTGTGATGGGTGACATTGGTGGGTTGGGTGTTGAAGAGGCTGCATTTTGGCTATGGCACTTTGTGTTTTTTGATAAAATGAATATTAAACCCTCGTGTAGTTTCAAAAGTTTTGTTACATAGGCTGCATGTTAAATTGGTCGATGTGCTGCCACCAGGCTGTGTTGAAGGTTGCATCCACACTTACTTACCTATAGTTAACTTACTTGTAAAACATATTTTATAAAAGAAAATAAAAACAACACAAATTTAAACTTCAACACATTCAACACAATGTAAATAAATTACTGACAGGAAGAAAGGCAAATGTCAGGGCTTCTTAAGTCGTTGCAAGTGCGCCGTCGCGTCGCGTTCTAGAATCCAGGAATTTTTGCCACCGTTACATTTGGGCCGCAGGAGGAGGCGTTCGAAGGAAGGGTCCTTTGTTCGGCTTTCATGTTAATTGAAAACCAATAAAATGCGTTTAGTCTTAGTCTCTTTGACATGTGTGACTTGACAGATAAAACTGAAGATTTATTCGGTTACTTTTAGAGTGATATTGAAACTATTAACAATATATTGTTGTATGAAATTTTATGTAATTCAGGCGAGAAAAAACACGTTGCTGGTTTCTAAAGTACTTTTTGATATATTATAGCTGTGGAATAGGGAAAAATTGGATATTTTACAACAGGATTTTCACTGACATTCAGTTGACACAAGATGATATTGAAATAAGTTAATTATAATATGAAATCAGATCAACAACCTGTAATTTGAGTAACACTTATTGATGAGGCTACATTTCTTCGAAGCCTCAACGCCAGTTTTCTACGAATGGTGCTGTATGTTTTTCTTCGAACACGTCATTAGTTGTCGGAATACGAAATGAGCTGCCCTCGAATAGCTACTGAGCATAATACGGCTTAAGGTATGAGCGACAGCGGTTTTTTACCGCCCGTACATTTGATATTTTTTTCTTATTGAACGACAGTAACGCGCAACCATATACTACATGTCTAAGGCGATCTATGAGCGCAATATTTGCAACATGTGACGTTATCGTTGGTTGGCTTTTGGATAAAGGTTTTTAACGGTTTATTTTTTTTCTTTGACAGTACGAGTAGATATAGCTTAAGATAGACTAAGAATATTACTCATTTATTTTTGTTTTGGTATTTAGTATTATATTATAATATGCATGCCTCTATTGGCTGAATACATAAAAGTAATTCAATCAATGCATATATGTAACACAAGAAATACTGTGCAAAATATTATCTTTGCTAGAATGGTTATCTAGCAAATTAACAATGTAACTTGATTGATACCTACTTGTATATGTGTAAATAAAAGAGAAAGGTATATATTTATAGCTCATCGCCCAGCGATGAACTACGATCGCCCGGCTATGGCATATATGTGTCTTTTATTTACACCGAATTGGATTATCTTTTGTTCCAATGGGACCAGTGCCAAAAAAAGGATTTTTGCAAATTGTCTTTTAAGTTTATAATAATTAAAATAAGTATTGCATACAATGATTGTATATTTATAATTTGTCTTTTCTTTGTTACAGGTAAGATAACACTACGGTGGCAAAATAGGTTTATTTGATAATCAGTCAGGTTCATGATTGACTCGAGGTATTTATTTATTTAATCTTTATTGGACAATACGCGAATATATAGTAATGGCGGACTTAATGGTATGTATGTGCGAACTAGATTAATTAAATTTAATATAATGTGAACTAAATCGAATGTTTGAGTTGAGAAATTGACACAAACGTGTTTGATAAATCATACCATGGATTGGAAAATAATTACAAAAAAGTAAACCAATCACTCTTAAGATAATCCATATATGGACGCACAAATGTCTGAAAATCCACTTTATCGCCTTGACAATAGAGGCGTTGTTCAGATATTTGTGACCACCTCCACAGCTCCAATATATCTGATGGTGACTGTACAATAAATACAATACAATTTACCTTGTTAACTGTCGTAACACAAATCGCGTCCGCCTCTAACTTGCGCGGTTAGTTAAACCAATTTCACAATTTACACACTCAGTCCAACTGGCCTTCTCATTGGTTAGGTCTACAGTTAAATATTACTAACCAGTGTGACCTTGACATTCGTGACCTTTAAAGGGAACTTATGGAATATTAACAAATAAACACGAATAAGGTATATCGGATAAACTGAGTTATAATTTTTAAGCAGAAACGAAATCGTAAAGTTAAGAAATAAAAATAAATGTAAAAATACCACTGTTTCGGACGAGACTCGAACTTGCAATTTCGGGATCCATCGCTCTGTTATGGCTGCTGAGACTCATCCATTAGCTGTGAATTTATCCATCATATATCCTTTCTATGAATACTTAAATACATAGACAACACCCAGGACTCAAGAACAAACATGTGCTCATCACACAAATATATGTCCTTGTAAAACTCTCTCATCACACAGATATATGCCCACAAATATTTGTTTCTGAGTCATGGGTGTTTTCTATGTACTTAAGTATTTGTATATTCTGTATATCGTTGGCTGAGTACGCACAACACAAGCCTTCTTGAACTCAACCGTGGGACTCAGTTAATTTTTATAAAGATGTCCTTAAAATATATGTATTTAAATATATTTATAAGAAAGCTGGTCTTAGTACGAAGATTCCTGCAAAGACTTTATATTTAAAATCAGCAAATTTTCCCATTGCCAGTATTACCGCGGACCTTGTGTGACCTTATGTGACCTTGTGACATTATGGTATGACCTTGACCTTATATATACAAAGTCATATTCCACGTAATGGAAACATTTTTATAGAAACGGTCGCGTGCAAAATTCAAAGGCTTTTCGACATCTAAGAGGCAATTGTAGAAATATGTAGGTAAGTCAATGCAATGTTACTTGTAATATCATGCAAATTTGTTTTGTGTTCGCGTTAACATTTCCATTTGCTAAACACATTACTTTATAATTAAATATTTTCATTTAAAGCCTTTAACAAATTGCATTGTTATCAAATACTTAGGCACTAAATAGGCAATGCCCTTACAATAATATCGTTCCCACATTGCTGGCTAAGCTACTAGTGCCACCTAGTGATTCACAGCCGCAATTATATTAATATTGTGAGTAACCACAACACAAGCCTTCTTGAGCTTACCGCGGGGCTCAGTCAATCTGTGTAAGAATGTCCTGTAATATTTAATTAGATCTCAGTTGCATAAAATTTGTTCGGTGACAAACGTCCGCCAACTACACAAGATACTGGAGCTTTGTGCATTGAGTACCAAAAATATATGTTTAGCCAGCATTTCAGAGGAACGGCATTTTTTTATAGACTTTCTACTCAAAATCTCGAGCTATGTCGATCTTAATAGGAGAAACATGTGTCCTAAAATGTATGAAGAAATTAACTACAATTTTAGTAATGTTAAAGGATTTTTCGCAATTAAATATTCATTAATTATTATTTATGAAAAATACATATAACCTTCTGTTAATGTTCTAAACAACAAGTATAAAAAACAAAAACACTACAAAAATTAAAATAACTTTTAAAAAAATCTAAGTTTAAAGTAGGCCACTGTGGCATGGTTTCAAGGATGCTGGCAGCGTTACCTCGCTGTATCGCAACGCTTGAATTGGAGGAAAAGGTTGCACTCGAGGAAACTGCCAGCTCTTTTACCTCCAGTAATATAAGTATCTGCCAGCCTTTTTAAATAGGCACTGTGCTCCTGGGCCTCACGGACCAAGAATCTCGACTCCAAAGACAACGAAATTGTAATTGGAGTCGAGACTCATCTGTACTTCTAAATAAACACTCATATCCATAATTTAGTTAATATTTAATTTTTGACAATTTCAACTTGAATTATGATTTAACTTCCTAAATCGGTAAATTATCGTAAACTCGTAAATTTCGTAAAGTTGTATAATCACAATTACGCGGCCGATAATCCGCACTTGACAAATTCCTTCTTTCCGAGTTAAGAACTTTGCTCGTTTTCGAACGGTGCCCTCGTTACTTAGGCGTTTTTTTCTACCGAAAATATTGCTTCCTTCCTATCAGAGAGCCTCCCCTAAAAATCGACGGTTATTTTTCTCCTCTACTCCAATTCAAGCGTAATTACGAGTAGAGTGACAGGGACAACTATTCCAAATTCAAATAGGCGAGATGAATGATTTTTAATTATGGTATCAATCGATTCGTTTCGTTGTGGGGATCAAATATCTGTATGGGACATATGGCGTAAAAGCTACCCAAAAGTCAGAAATGAGAGTCAAAGTGTTACATTTGCACTACCCGCTCGAAACGCTCCCTACAAAATGATACTCAACGGTGACGTCACGACTACGTTGTTGCCCTCTTTAAAGTATGGAAAAGTAATGCTTTTGCTATTTTAACCGTGAAATATTGCGTTTATGTATATAGTTGTTATACAATTTTTGTTTAAGTATAATGTAAGAATTCGTAGCAAATTTCTACACGTGTCATCATCCCAATTGCGTGATACTCTGCCAGGGACGCATTTGGGAGTTGACACTTGGCAGGCGGGTTGGCGGCTTGACGGTGGCGATCGTAAATTGATTTTAAATTTTATCCAGATATTTGGAACCCTTCAGCAGCCCTAGAGGTTGGTGTTAATTCTTGAGTTAAATACTATTTTCTAAAGACATCAACTCCAAAAGCTCTAAAGAATATTCCATTACCGTCAACGAAAAAAAAAAGATTATACAGGTAAAACCTACTAGAATAGTTAAATGTATGCTGAATAATCTCGAAAAAGCGTCGCCTTTAAGCGTTTGCTTTTTCAGAAATTGGTGGAATCCCCGCGGAGCTATACGCGTAAATTGCAATTTTGTTTCACTCTTGGATACAGAATTTTCACAATTTTTGGATGGACACGAAACATCTTAATCTTATTTAAGGTAATGGCACCGATGTTGGACACTTTAAGCTGACAGGCACCAATGATGGACACTTAGTTCTTATTTCAAAAATAATAAAGTTATAAATTGAATATGTCCCAACAAATGCACAACACTTAACTCCTTTGAAGTAAGCACTAATGTTCATGATTGGTTCCCTGTCCATTACTGGTGCCGTCACCTAATGTGACAATTTTTTAAACTGATTAGCTCAAGTCTCTTATCAAACATAAGCGGTTTTCAAGCGATTTTTATACAAACTCATAAGCGGCGAACTTGCGTTGTGTGCCACCTTAACAAAACTGGCTCGCAAATCGCTCATGAGATATTAAGGTTAGTAAATTTTTCCTTCCTACTTTAGCTAGGAGTTGGACCGACACAAGGTAGACCGACGACCTGTTAGATTCGCGGGATACCACTGGATGCGGAAGGCGCAGGGTCGGTCTTCTTGGGTCGTTCTGGGGAAGGCCTATGTCCAGCAGTGGACGTCTTTCGGCTGACATGATGATGATGACTTTAACTCGGACACTGTTCCCATACAAAACGAAGTGTCACTGGTCCAAGTATGTGGGCAGTACGGGAGTGTTTCCCTGTGGAAATAATTATTTTGAAGAGAAGTTGTGTGACTCCATGTCGAGGGCACCCGAACACGTGTTAACCAACAATATTGTGGATGGATGCAGGCGAAACTGTATGGGAGTTTTCAGAAGTGCCCCCAAACAAAGTGACGTGAAAAATGTTTAATTTGTCAGTTTTGTGACGATTAGAGATGGGACGCAACAGGTAAGTTACCAAAGTTACTATGGGGAATGTTCTCAAATGGTAACATTCACATCACACATCACATATCAGCCGTATGCAGTCCACTGCTGGACTTAGGCCTCCCACATATATGACTTGTATCATCTTGGGGGTAGTTGCCATAGTCGCCACGCTTGGCAGGCGGGTTGGCGACCGCAGTAGCTGAAGATTGGGTTTCGACGGACGCTGCTGCCCATCCGTAGGACTTTTCCCTTAGTCTCCTCTTACGACACCCGCGGGAGGAGATGGAGTGGTGCTATTCTAGTCAGCCGGCATCACACGGCATATGGTAACATTCCCTACACTAAAATATTGACGATTAATCGTCATGAACTCTGTATGGAAATTAATTTATTGCCTTTTTGCATTGTGATTTGCGGGTGGTATGATGATGATGATACGTGTTCTAAACCGTTTTTATATATAACTCTCTTTTACGCACACAGTAGAGACTTTCAGAACATTCTGGAATGCCTCAAAGTTTGCAAGTCCGATAGCGGGATCGGAGTGCAGGGGTTTGATAAATTTGCAAACTCCTGGCAATTTAGGGGTTCAAACGTGTAGGATTTTTAACAAGAAAATTGAGGGTTGAGGTTCAAAATGGTGAACTCGTCTTGAGATAAGTTAAGAATAGTTTTTTTCTATTTATTGCTCATTACAAGGGTCATGCCAAAAGAAATTAGATACTCTCTGGTTATTTGATTGATAGTGGCAAGTTATACATCTTTGTTACCGCTAATTATTTACTTATAATTTCAAAAATGGAACTCTCGAAAAATCTTAGTAGTATTTTTTTAAATATTTTTTTTCTGATTAAATTTGGCGGGAATTTGCCGCAACAATGCAGCTCACTCGACGTGATTTACGTGCTATGATGTATTATGACTATAAAAAAAGCTTAAAGCCTCGTGAGTGTTTTTAACTTTTAGTCACAAGATTTGGCGAGTTTGTATGTTCGCGGGCAACTGAATTTAATTGGTTTGCTGAATTTAAAAGAGGACGGGAGGGCTTTGAAGATGAGGCGAAGACAGGACGGTCGATAACCGCAGTCACACAAGAAAATGTACAATCTGTTGAAAAAAATATTTGTGCGAACCGACGTATTATATATGTAGAGCTCGAAGGTGAACTGGGGGTTGGATCAGCAGCATTGAAAACCATCATTCACGATCAACTGTCCCTCCATAAGCGTTGTTCGAGATGGGTGCCGCATAAACTCAACGATTTGCAGAAAGGCCGTCGTGTGAATTGGTGTAAATTTATGATAATTAAATTTGACGCTGGCGAGAAAAAAAATCGTTTATGATATACTGAGACATGATGAAACTTGGCTATACAACTACGACCCTGAAACAAAGCAACAGTCCACAGTATGGTGCGTTGAAGATGAGCCGACTCCAACAAAATGTCGCCGAGCACGAAGCACCCAAAGACAAATGGTTGCCTCATTTTTTTGCAAAACGGGACGTATCGCTACATTCGTGCTTGAAGATCAAAGAACAGTTAATTCAGAATGATATGTAACAGTTTCTGCCCCAAGGGTACTGTCAGCTTGG
This sequence comes from Grapholita molesta, assembly GCA_022674325.2. Taxonomy (NCBI): domain Eukaryota; kingdom Metazoa; phylum Arthropoda; class Insecta; order Lepidoptera; family Tortricidae; genus Grapholita; species Grapholita molesta. The sequence continues at coordinate 15,639,991 of CP053138.2, read as the reverse complement.
TGTGACAAGGGCCCGAAGTCAGGAACTCAGCACCTGCTCTGGCACCACGACAACGCTGCCCCGGACACTTCTGCCAGAACACTCGACTATTTCAGTTCCAAAAACGTCACTATGCGGCCAGACCCCCCATATTTCCCTGACCTAGCACCCTGTGATTTTTTCCTATTTCCAAAAATGAAAGAAAAATTTAAAGGAAGGGATTAGAGAACAAAGAAGATGCTCTGGTTGCGTATAACTATGAAATTTCTGAGGTGTTTAAAGAAGAGTGGTCATTAGTATTTTGCAAGTGGTTTAGACGGATGGAAAAGTGTATACGTGTTCATAGTGAACACTTCGAAAAAATAGATAAGTGTAATAAAGAATAACCTCTGTAAATTTTGAGTATCTAATTTCTTTTGGCATGACCCTCGTAACGTTGTTGTGTAATTGATAGCTTATTATTCAGTGATCTATCGTAGAATTTTGCGAGTGATGAAGAATTGATCTCAAAAGAGCAAACCTGTTATTGTAGTTCTACTTATTTGCTACAATGACACTGGAGTACTGATCATCATTAATGAAAAAGACAGGTTTGGCCTTGTGGTTAGTGACCCTGCCGATCGTCCTTGGTTCAAATCCCAGTAAAGGCAATTATTTGTGTGATGAGCACAGATATTTGTTCCTGAGTAATGCGTTTTTATATATCTATTTAAGTATTCGTATATTATATATATTATATCGTTGGCTGAGTACCCACAACACAAGCCTTTTTAACCGACTTCAAAAAAAGGAGGAGGTTATCAACTCGGTTGGCATGTTGTTTTTTTTTTTTTTTTATGTGTGTTACTTCAGAACTCCGTCATTTATGGACCGATTTCAAAATTTTTTTTCGTTGTTTGTAAGCATTCAACAACACTTCAAGGTTGGTCCCATTGTTACCAGATTTCAGATCTGATGATGGGATCCATGAGGAATTAAGAGAACTCTTCAAAATTTATAGGTGCATGTATAACGATTTTAGTATATTCGGTGACAAGTCAAGCATTTGTATTCAGAAAATAGTATTTTGTGAAGAAGAACTGATGAAGAAGACCATAGGTGGTCATTCAAAACTCCTTGTGTTTCCTGGGTGGCGGTGAGATATTTAGATTGAGATACTAAAGTGACTATGACGAAGTCAACTTGAATATTTCTGACGAAATGTTACCATTAACCTGATCTGGTGGTTGAACCCGGGAGGCAGGCAACGGAACACAGAGATAAAAAAGTGTAGAGTGGCCGTGTTTGGACTTAATGGACTTGTCATGAGATGCAGTCTTATAACCCTAAGAAATGTTTTAACCGACTTTAAAAAAGGAGGAGATTGTCAATTCGATTGTATGTTCATTTTTGCGTAACAACCTTAGAACTCCGTCATTTATGAACGAATCTGGTGAATTCTTTCGTAGTATGACTGCATATACTACAAGGTTGATTACAAGTCAAACAATAGAATTTAGAAAATAGGATTTAGTGGTGAAGAACTAATGAAGTAGACCATAGGTGGTCCTACAAAATTCCTAGTGTTTCCTCGGTGGCGGTGAGATATTTAGATTGAGATACTAAAGTGACTATGACGAAGTAAATTTAGGGATTACTGATGAAATATCCTATATTATTAATAACCTCATCTGATGATTGTAGCCGAAAAGTAGGCAACGGGACTCCATGATTAAATAGTGTAGCGGGGTCCTGTTTGGGCTTAAAGGAAACGTCATGAGATGCACTTTGGTAACCATGCACATATTATTAACCAACTTTACAAAGGAGGAGGTTCTTAATTCGGTTGTATGTTCTTTTTTAGTGTATTATCATCGAACTAAGTCATTCGGGACTCTTAAAAAATGCAATAAAAACGTATAACGAATTAAAGTTTTCGGCAACAGATCAAGCATTTATGTTCAGAAAGTATCACCTTCTGGCAACTGAACCACATGATATAAAAGTGTAATGTAGCCGTTTTTGGACTTAATGGAGTTGCCATGTGATGCACTCTGGTAACAACTAACTCTTATCATCATCATCATACCAAAGGACGGCCACGGCTGAACATAGATTCCCCCTAAAGTGACCCACAATGACCGATTTTGCGCTATTCTTCGCACACCTGAACTCGTTGGTACACTGGCCGCTACAGTAACTTAGGGTATCGTGGGCCACTGGGAACTCGAAGCCACGGCTTTCGTTTGCCTTGCACGGGGGTAAATGCCATAATCGCCACGTCAAACAGGTTAGCGATCGTAGTCTTCCACCACATTCCAGATCGCAGTATTGCCTGTGTCTGGCGTTGCATTACTTATGTACCACGATAAGTATCAGATGACGATTTCGAGTCTCATCATCTCCGTTAAGTTAACGATCTGTAGTCAAGTGTTCGGTTTGACAGTTTATTAGCGTCCAAATCGGTCCTAAGCTTCGAACACGACTCAATTAGACATACATTTTGTCTCTTTGCAACGTTTATATGTATTCATTTTATCATTTGGCACAAAGGACACTGTCTGCCCATATTCGTTTATTTAAAATCAGTGACAAAATGAGAAACTAAAAGGCTAAAAATAAATAAACTTTTAACAAAAAATAAACCCGACTTCAAATAGGTACTATAAAGCAACAAATAATTGTTTTCTTTATCACTTGATAAGTACTTTTGGACTATTTAGAACAAATCAATTTCTTAGGACAATTATATACAATTATTTTTGGTTTTGGAGTCGGTGCCAGCCACTTTTTTCGTTTCCAGAAGCCTTCGGCAGTCGTGAATAAATTGATATCTGAAGCGCTACCACGAAAAACGAAATTCGTAAATTTCGGGCATCTTTCTATTTTACCCCTATTAAGACCTCATGAGAGTGACAGAGACAATCGTTTGAAATTAACGAATATCGTTTTTGGCGGTAGCGCCTAAGTTTCAATATTTCACTTCCCTCTCGGTACACTCTGCACTATAATTAGTAACTATGTATGGGATGAGTACAGAGTTACTGCGTAACTGATACAAGATTTTTTCAAAGTACCTAGTGACGATATATATGTATTACATATTTTATTAGTCTATTTGTCAACAAATCAAAATCAAAACAGCTGACATGCACGTACAGCGGTGTAAAAAATCTAAGTTTCAATTGTATGTTGACTCTTGTTGAGTACCGTGGCTGGCACCGACTCCAAAACCAAAAACAATTGTATATAATTGTCCTAAGAAATTGATTTGTTCTAAATAGTCCAAAAGTACTTATCAAGTGATAAAGAAAACAATTATTTGTTGCTTTATAGTACCTATTTGAAGTCGGGTTTATTTTTTGTTAAAAGTTTAATTTTTAGTTTACCGTGGGGCTCAGACAATTTGTGCAAGAATATCCTGTAATATTTATTTATTTATAAATTAAACAAGGAAGTTGTATATTTAGGGATATCCCCAGGCATCGCTTAATTTAATACAAAATGGTTTAGGTATGCTGTAAAAAGTGAAATATGCAAATGTCTTAGTGTGCTACAAACTGCATTCTTTTCAAGTATACGTAACTTGCAAGGTATTTTTTCTTTATATACCCGACTAAGTCCCGTTTTATTGTAAATAACAGAGAAAGATAACTTTATTAAATTCCACATTCTCGTTTTAAGTTCTAAACGACGTAGCTTGATGTTACATAATTGTGAAATTAGGTAGCCTAAGTAAAGGCGTGGTGTTTAGGCTTATTAGAATCCATTCGACAGAGTTCATGATTGTGCAAGAAAGTCGGCAATAAAAGCTTGTACGACAATTTTTTGTAAAATGAATACCGACTCTGGACGCAGTATAATCTAGAAATAAATTTCTCAACTAGGTCAGGGTTTGCGGGGCCGCTGTTGGCGGATGTTAAAGAACACTAACAACCCTTGTGATAAATCTTATTGGAAAGAAATTGAAGACATCAAAATCATCATGTCGATCAAAAGTGGACGGATTACGTTCAATTTGTACGAGACGATGGCACGCGGCGTCTAGGTAGGTAGCCGATATAAGTCTGTAGGTGTATCGTATATTATTTATAAGTATAAGTCAAACCTACATTAAAAAAATATTTAAAAAGATACACAAGTTTTACAATATTAAAATAACTTAACTAAAAAGGACACTTAATACATATGTACATAAGTGCTTGGTCAAATACCTGACCCCCAGATGTCTCCCAAATCGCTCCCGTACGGAAGGGTGCCCGTGACACTGGCCGCATTTCCCCTCTGGATAGCGATACTATAGTCCAGTCTACGATAGTCTGTAGGGGTATGTACGTCTTGTCGTTGTAGTAGTATGTACTTATCGATAAGAGGATTGTCGATATTGTATACACAAAGTACATATTGTTGCTGCTACAATAATATCTAGGTATATTTATACCATATCACTCTTTTCGATTTTTCCCTGGAATGAAACCTTATTGCAAATCTTGTACATTTATTACATTCTGCGGTATAAAAGTAATAGCCAAATCATAACACAGCCGTAAAACCTAGCACGCTACCAATATTAAAATATATAAACGTACGGAGTGTTAAAACCAGGTCAGGGGCATATATGTACACACTTTCATCTTAGACCAACAGGTTTAAAAAAAGTATTGCACATTGCACGGAGAGCCGATGGCCGTTGGGGCGGAAAGGTTCTCGCATGGCGACATGGTAAACATGGACACGGTAGACATGGCGTGGGCAGACCCCGACAAGGTGGACCATCGACATGATAAAGGTCGCGGGAATCCAGTGCGGGTGGCGCAAAACCGTTCGGTTTGGGTCGCTTTGTGGTTGGCCTACGCCCAGCCCAGCGTAGACATCCTTCGACTGATATGATGATTATAATGATGATGACATATTTTTTATTTTACGAGCAGATGGATTGCCTGATGGTAATCAATTACCGTTGCCCATTGGCACCCGCAACACCAGGGGAGTCGCAATCGCGTTGCCGGTCTTTGAGATAGGAGTATACGCTCTTTTCATGAAGATGAAGGTGGTATCGGCCCGGAAATACCGCTGACGGTAAATCATTCTGCAGTTCGATTCAACAGAAGTTTCTAGAGAAACGCACATTAGAGGATTTCTAACTATCCAGGTGGTGGGGATGGAAATGTTGCGTAGAACGATGGCGGAAGAAGGCGGCAGGGTTTAATCTGAAAAATTCTTCAGAACACTCTCCATTGTAAATGCAATAGAAGATGCAGAGCGAGGCTCCATCTCTACGCATCGCTAAAGGATCAAGCCGATCTGAGAGACCCTGGCAACCGACGATTTGAGCTACTCTCCGTTGAATATTCTGTACAATTGTGCCTAGTTGTTATTTTATGACGATATAATCCGTCATCTGATTCAGGCATTAAGTTTTCACAATCAAACGGCGCATGACGGGAATTCTTAACTCAACATGAATATATTAAATAAGACAGAAGCTTTAGTTATGTTAAGAGAATTATGAGATGCTAATTGCCATCAATTTATGTTATTAATGTTACAATTGGATGTCTTTTCAAAAGGTCTTATTTCTCTTTGTCAATAGGGCTTGTTTTTGTTTGGTTTTCTTAGAGAAATGACCCTTGCTGACATAAAGAAATAAGCCTTTTGATTGCTCTTCGTTTGTTATTTAAATCCTTACGGTAGCATCGAACGATTATCTCCGTCACTCTGATTACGCCTTAATTGGAGTAAAAGGGACGGATGTTCGAAATTTTCGCGGCAAAACGGAAGATTGACGCAATTTAGCTGGTGTCTGTAATATGAACATCGTATATTTATCGATAGAGCTTGGCTAACCAAATTTTGTTGACAGATATTTCGTTGTTGTATCACTAATTGTCTATGATTTTAAAAAAAGCTAAAAGTCTGTTGTAAATTTATGTCATTCGTTTAAATTGTTCGCGGTGGCTACAGGATTATTTAAAAGATATTAATAATGACGATATCAGGAGAGGTCCGCAACCTATTATTTAAGATAATAAACAATTACGAAAATGTGCGAAGTAGGCAAGAAGCGTTTTTCAAGGAAAAACTGCAATGTTTACAAATCGTAAACAATGTAGTAGGTTGGTACTCTATTAATCTTTTGATACTTTAAGTAAAACTTCTAACATTTGGCCATAAAATATTGTCTTCGGTTTCCGCTATAATAGTCATTCATTAAATAAAACAACTAAAACGGATTATATCGATTAGTCGACCCGTTGACCACGAACGCGGTAGTGTTCGAAACGTCGGGACGTAATTTAAGACCAGTACACGAGATATAATCCATTTTTAGTAGTTTTATTTCATTTGCCTATACCTTTGATTTAAGTACAGTCAGCTGCAGAGATAAGTATATAAATCCCCCTTCATATAAACTTTGTATGCAGGGGGTATACTTGTCTCTGCAGCTGTCTGTACGTGTATGTATTACTCTCATAAACAGGACAAGTGTGTAATGACACGGATAAATTAAAAGTTCTCGAAAATATTAATAAAATAATAACTTTAGAACGTATGGAGTTTCTTACGGTGAATCAATATTTAGAAGAAATCGGTGGTTTGCCTACATTAGCAGATGGTTTGGTGCAATCCGCCCTTAGTTCCTTACGTACCTTACGTGTGGACAGAAAATCAAAAATATTTGCTAGTATCAAAACTATACGTCCTACTATACAAGGTGTGACCATCCTAAGATTTTATTCATTTCCCGCCAAAACATTGATTATTATTTCAATAGCCAGACTCTATAGAATTGGACATAAATGGACGACAAAAATAAAAATATATGTTGATAATAAAAAAGATTAAAATACCAGTATTTCATTATACGAATATAAATCAGTGAATAGGTTGTTACTGAACAGGCATGCTACACCCTCGACCTCATCGATACTTACCATCAGGTGTGACTGAGGTCAAACGCTGAGTCTTGTATAAAAAAAACTCATCCAACCAGCTAACGTCAAAAAACACTCAATTTCTAAGAAACGACTTGGTGATAAGTTGAGAAGGAGGTTGGCTCAATTGGTCTCGGAAGTAGACGCACAAGAACATGACAAGCGGAAAACTCTTCTACCTACTTCTTCTACTTTTTTGGATAAAAAAAAAAAAAAAAAAAAAAACATTTATTTGTGACAACACATATACAAGAACAATGATATGTACGGGTACGTCCTTAAACTACGTCCAACAATGAGAGGTAGGGCACAGCGATGACCATCACGCTGAATCTGGGGCAGCCCAACTGGGGAAGTACCTCGTCCTTATAGAAGACCACTGCCATAATAGCACTTGTACCTTTCAGGTATGTAGTGTTGTGTTCCTGATGGTGATTAAGGTTCCCAGAGCTCCAACCCCCCCTTAAAGGCCGGCAACGCGCTTGTGACATCTCTGGTGTTGCGACAGTAATTGCTTACCACCAGGCAATCCGTCTGCTCGTTTGCCAAAAAGAAACTATGTCCCTATAATAAGGGATAAAAGAAACTCATCATCATTATTCTTGTTGCTATCCTTTTTTAAAGAATAGAAAAGAACTTTCCGAGATAAGAAGATATTTCACAATTTCACATCATTGTGATTCTATCGACTGAACAAGAAACTCAAAGAGCCAGCACACGTCCACTCCCCAGAGTTTATGTAGAATTCTAGAAAAATGTAAACAAATGCTAGCGCTATACGGACTGGAAAGTCCCGACGATTGCCTAGGGAGCTAGGAGTGTTTGTAAGAGATTTTAACTTAAGTTCCACACTTTACTAGCCTGCGTACTTAGTATGCTTATCGTGTAGTCTCAGTGGAACCAGTCTTGAAATATAAAAGTGAATAAATATTATGATAACTATGGAATAATTTTCCGTCAGCGTATTTCCGGACAGATATGACCTTTATACCTTCAAGAAGAGAGCGTACTCCTATCTAAAAGGCCGGCAACGCGCTTTTGACTCCCCTGGTGTTGCTCTTGGGCAATCATCAGGCAATACATCTGCTCGTTTGCCACCTATGTCATAAAAAATGCGCTTTCTTGTCTACGACGACAGGTCTGGCCTTGTGGGTAGTGATGCTGCTTATGAAGCCGACGGCCGTGGGTTCAAACCCAAGTAAGGGCATTATTTTGTGATGAGCAGTAATATTTGTTCCGGAGTCGTGGGTGTTGTGTATGAGTTTATATATTATTTATATAGTTGGCTGAGTATCCGCAAAATAAGCCTTCTTGAGCTTACCGTGGGACTCAGACAATTTGTGTAAGAATGTCCTGTAATATTTATATGCATTTTTTTATTAATTATTTTCCGGTTAACTAGATTCCAGTGTTGAGATAATTGGTCGAAGAAACTATTTGGTATTTTAGTTCAGCTGGTGATTTCACTACGTAACGTTAATATTCAGATTTATATTGATATACAGTTTTTTTATGCATTCGGTATCCAGGAAAAAATATTTGAATTCGAATTCCTTATAACGAAGATCATTGATTGGGTCAACTGCTCAAAGGCAGACATTTTCTTTTCCCCTGAAAAGGGACGCCATTACCTGCTCAAAGTTATTTTATAGTCTTTGTGGTTTAAAGCGTAATTAGCTTGGAGATTTATTTGACTTGAGTAAGGAAACCTTTAAATGTGTATTCTTTGTACAGTTATCAGATATATCGCAACTGTGGAGGTGGTCACACATATCTGAACATGCACTATATCGCCTTGACATTTTTTTTATACAACGACGGTGGCAAACTAGCATAGCTGCTGACTGAGATTTGAACCCAGGACCATGGGCTTCATAGGCAAGGTCACTTACCCACTAGGCTAGACCGGTCGTCAAAAGTGACAGTCTCGAGTTTGATTGTTGAGCCACTTACGGGTCAAGTATTTTATTTTGTTTAATAATGAATGTCTCATAAAATGAACCCTACATGGCTAGATTACGATTCTTTGTAACACAGCTTTACAGAGCCAAACTTTAAGAACTTATTGGAATGTATAATTATAGCACCTTTTCATACATGAAACTTTTCCTTGTTGGTATTATGAAAACCGGAGAAATATTATAACTTTGATGTTATTATTTAAAAAAAATACGTCCGTCGAAACCCAGTCTATAGATACTGCGGACGTCAAACTGCCTGCCAAGCGTGGCGACTATGGCAACTACCCCCCAAGATGATGCAAGTCATATTTAGGAGAAGCCTATGTCCAGCAGTGGACGACGAATGGCTGAAATGATGATGATGTTGATGATCTAAAAATATGTCAATGTTTGTTCATACCAGACTGACCGGCGCCGGCGTTTGACCTCAGTCATACCTGATGGTAAGTGTCGACGAGGTAGCACGCTGGTTCATTAACAGCCTATTCACTCTTCCCTTGAAAATAAAGTCAAAGTATATTTTTGCTTCGGTGTCAACGTAAATAGTTTAGGTGCAAAACTTATCTAAAGCACCTGGCCTATGTAGTAGTATAGTGTGTACACGCATGTCGGCGTTCTATATTCAAATGTTTACGTACAGTCACAGCACAGCGAGTGTAGGTCATTTTGAACACTTCAAACGCTTAGCAACTTTTGCTGCTGACTGTACTTAAGTTCCATATTCTTTCTCTGCACAACTACATAGACATGGTCTTTCAGTTAAGTTTTTCACCTGTCTGTCAACCAATTTCTGAATAACGCTTCTCGAATAGAGTCAGCCGTATAATTGGACGCGTGTCCAACAGACGGCCGGGCACCTTTCCTTTTTAATTTCCGGTTAAGTTCACCCGACACCTGAATGGTGTCGCTGTGCAATGCTAGCGTCACGATTGCATACACAAGTCGAATACTTTACAAACCAGTCCAGTGGGCCTAGCACAAGAGGGGCGTTAGAGTATCTGGCGAGATAGACCCTTCCTTTTTCTAACTATATTATTTAAACAGAAACGGATAGTTTTTTTTTTTATGACATAGGCGGCAAACGAGCAGACGGATTGCCTGGTGGTAAGCAATTACCGTCGCCCATGGGCACCCGTAACACCAGAGGAGTCACAAGCGCGTTGCCGGCCTTTAAGGGGGGTTGGAGCTCTGGGAACCTTACTCACCATCAGGAACACAACACTGCATACCTGAAAGGTAGCAGTGCTATTATGGCTGTGGTCTTCTGTAAGGAGGAGGTACTTCCCCAGTTGGGCTGCCCCAGATTCAAGCGTGATGGTCATCGCTGTGCCCTACCTCTCATTGTTGGACGTAGTTTAAGGACATACCCGGGTCCAAAAGTCTATTTCGGCTCAAGATACTGTACCGCGAACGTCGAAGTTCAATCCTCTAGCCGCCCAGATATCAAACATTGCCAGGCCAAATGCAACTATGGTTTGTCATAATTAAAATTCAAAATGGCATTCAATGGGATACCTTTTTATAGGTCTCTGGGTGGCTAGAGGATATTTCTTCCTGCCTCGAACATCAAAACTGTGGAATGATTTGTCGGCAGCGGTATTTCTGGACCTATACGACCGGACCCTCATACTACTTAGTTACAAACGGATAAACTCACGTGTAATTATATCGCACTAGGCGACATGTTTCGGGTAAGCTCTGGTACCCATCTTCAAGCCGAGTCAGGACACACCGATCGCGATGAGGGTGTATCACTCACTGCTGTCCGCTGCCTTGCACGGCGTTCTCGCCGCCTAGTGTAACATGTCGCCTAGTGCGATATAATTACACGTGAGTTTATCCGTTTGTAACTAAGTAGTAGTAACATGGCTCACAAAAGTTTTAATTGTATTATTGGACCCTCATACCTTCAAGAAAAGAGCGTGCTCCTATCTTAAAGGCCGGCAACGCGGTTATGACTCGCCTGGTGTTGCATGTGCTCATGGGCGACCATAACTGCTTACCATCAGGCAATCCGCCTGCTCGTTTGCCACCTACTACTTGACGCGAAATCATCGATCCATTTAATGGAAGCCATGTTTTAAAACAAGAAAATGCATCTCATTTAATACAATCAGTGATTTCGATCGAGATCCGAGTTTTCCCGATAGAAAATCGTTTTGCTCTACATCTACGGCGCTATCGCGTAAAACGATATTCGTTAATTTCAAACAATTGTCTCTGTCACTCTTAGAATGCCTAAATTGGATTAAATAAATAATAAATATTTCGGGACAATCTTACACAAATCGACCTAGTCCTACGGTAAGCTCAGTAAGGCTTGTGTTGTAGGTACTAGACGACGATATATATAATAGATAGATACATATAAATACATAGAAAACACCCATGACTCAGGAACAAATATCTGTGCTCATCACACAAATAAATGCCCCGACTGGGAATCGAACCCAGGACCATCGGCTTCATAGGCAGGGTCACTACCCACTAGGCCAGACCGGTCGTCAAAATTAAAAGAGAATGATACTCGATATACATGAACTACGGTGTTCGTTGTACCGGGCCTGTAGGCGGTTGTAACAGCACCGGACGGCGGCTCGGTACGGAAGCGAGCCGGACTCGGGCCGCCCGGAAATTTGAAATTGGAACCTGCTTTGAGAGCTAACGGACTTTTACCTGTAAACGGAGATGTAAGGGACTAGTTTTTATAAAATATCTTCAGTTCTAAAAGGCTCTGTGACAGCTGTCAATTTGGAAGTAATATTATTATGACAGCTGTCATAGACACAAGGTCTAACCTAGGAGGAATAATGACTGGAGAACGCATCTGCGAACGTCAGTAAGGGTCAAAGATATTCTGGCTTTTGTAGCCCAAAATGTAACAATTCAATATACTTTTGCTTTACAGGGCATTCTTTATAACAAAAATATTAGCTTATTCTGTATTAATTACCGCAACTTTGGTTGAAAACCCAAGAAAACTCCAATTGTATTTGTTTGTTCCCCTCCAACTTTGACAGTTCTGAAGGGTCCAGTTTGGAGGGGAACAAAAATATGTGAGACTATGACAAGGACGGACGAAAATAGCGCCGTCTCTGCCATACCTATGAAAAGTTACATAAGACCATCCCTTTCGATCGTGGCATTATTAGCACGCTCCGTCTAGGTAAATGGTATGTCTATGGGTCTAACACATTTTTTTTTGTAGCGATTCAACTCTTTTCTTGCTAGATTCCCTATTGCTCAAACAATTCAGGTTTCCTTCCTGCAGTGAAAAGAAAATTTTATTTATAATTTACTTATTTTTCGAATTTTATATGAATGTTTTTGTACATTTGCATGCACTGCTTTTACAGTTATGTAGGTGAAAAAAAAAGATATGTTGCAATTACAATGTCTATGATAGAAACAATTGACACACAACCGCCATCAGATACATCGGAGCTGTGAAGGTGGTCACAAATATCTGAACAACGCCTGTATTGTCAAGGCGATAAAGTGCATGTTTAGATGTTTGTGGCCAGCTCGACAGCTCCGATATATCTGATGGCGACTGTATGTAGTTAGATGGCGTTTTTTTCTCAGGAAAACATATTCCTGATAGACACTTTTATAAACGTGCAAGCCGGGACTCGACCCGACGACCTGCTTGCTGCGAGTAGCGATGCTCGGTTAGGCAGAGGCGCTACCCCCAAAAACGATATTCGTAAATTTCGGACGATTGTCTCTGTCACTCTCATGACGTCTTGATTGGGGTAAAAGAGAAAGATGCCCTTTACGAATATCGTTTTTGGCGGTAGCGCCTCAGTTTTATCTCATGCCAAACATAAAAATTGTTTCATAACAACCATTGCATAAAATACAAAAATAACCAAACAAGTTTGACACAGGACAGCGAAATCGTATAAATGCAAATGGCGACATTTAAATTGAAAAATTCAAAAATAGAACAAAACTCGCGAAATAACCGAAACGGGTAAAGTTCAGGAGCGATCCGTTAATTAAGAATTCTATTTTCGAATCTCCCGAATGTTATAACGGTTTATAAATACGGGTTGGATGCGTGTAGGTTAATAAATAATAATAAATATTTCGGGACAATCTTACACAAATCGACCTAGTCATACGGTAAGCTCAGTAAGGCTTGTGTTGTAGGTACTAGACGACGATATATATAATAGATAGATACATATAAATACTTAAATACATAGAAAACACCCATGACTCAGGAACAAATATCTGTCATCACACAAATAAATGCCTCGACTGGGATTCGAATCTAGAGGACCATAGGCTTCGTAAGCAGGGTCACTACCCACTAGGCCAGACCGGTCGTCAAATGACAATAATGATAATTTTGTCATTTTAATTGTTGGCCCTGCTAGCCTAATGTGGTTGAGTTTTTATCAATTTCTCCGTTCTTGCACTCATTGGCGATCCTGAGTCAGTGAATGTAAGATTACACAGCCTTGAGCACCGTCGCAGGGCTGCTAGTTTGTGTTTTACCATGGGTCATTTTATTTCAAGTTGTATACTTAACTTTTTTTTATTTGGATTTTTTTTTTGGTATTTTGATTTGCTTTAATTTTAAAAAAATTAACAAGATTACATATAGGTACTTGATTAATTTCGACGGGTTCCGCTGTGTATGGGTGGTCGAATTGGTTAAGGCGTCAGCCGCGATAGCTGGAGATGCGGGTCCGAATCCCGCCTCGAACGCCGGAGGTCATCGTCGCTTTTCTTAAGTGTATGTCATCTATTTCAACTTCTAAAAGTATGCACTTATAGTTCTGTCTATGTACTCGTAATTGGCAGATTTAATTCAGCGAGTAGAAAAAAATCTTTTACAACCGAATTCAAAAAAAGAAAAGTTTCTATATTCGAATGTATGTATTTCATATTTTTAGCCGAGAGTTGAATAATAGATCAATAGACAAGTTTTCCCGTCGCCCGATCACTGGCAGACTGGAAGTCACGAAAATTGCGGAACACTCCACAAATAGAATACCAAAGTGGATGTCTGATACAATTCAATTAAATCTATAGGTAGTTACTCAAATATTTACTTAGTTATAAACTAGATCGTAGAAAGCGAACTTCTGTAATGTAAATGCAGTCGGTAATAATCCTGCACAAATCTGAAAATACGGGATAATGTGCTTGTACATTTGCTGTTGAAATGGGTCATCTGATACCAAAAAAGAAATTAAAAAATTAAAGTGTGTTGTAATTGTACCCAGGTTATGGGACGTTATGTATTAATAGGTGAAAAACTGAACTGAAGGACCATGTCTATGTAGTTGTGCAGAGATAAATGTGGAACTTACGTCAACATTTCAATATAGAACTGCTACCTTTCAGGTATGTAGTGCTGTGTTCTTGATGGTGAGTAAGGTTCCCAGAGCTCCAACCCCCCTTAAAGGCCGGCAACGCGCTTGTGACTCATCTGGTGTTGCGGGTAACTATGGGCGACGGTAATTGCTTACCACCAGGCAATCCGTCTGCTCGTTTGCCGCCTATGTCATAAAAAAAAAGAACGCCGACATGCGTTTATACACAAATGTCCCTACTTAACTACATAGACCAGGTGCTTTTAGCTAAAGTTTTTCGCCTATATTTAAGTAGTAGTATCAGGCCGTGTGATGGCGGCTGACTAGAATAGCACCACCCCATCAGCTCATCCCGCGGGCGTCGTAAGAGGCGACAAATCCTACGGACGGGTAGCAGCGTCCATGGAAACCCAATCTACAGCTACTGCGGTCGCCAAGCGTGGCGACTAGGGCAGCTACCCCCAAGATGATACAAGTCATATTTGTGGGAGGCCTATGTCCTGCAGTGGACTGCATACGGCTAAAATGTATGATGTATGTAACTCAGTGAAAACCGTGAAAGTTTAAACCGCAAGCAAGAAATAAGTATAAAAATATCGCAATACAATATGCGTATACAGGGTGTAAATCTAATACGGGCGAATCTCTTAACGGAGGGTAGAATAGTACATAAGAAATATATTTAGATAACTTTTGCTTAAAAGTACAATAAAATTTTTATCCATATAAAAAAATCGGCCCGCAATGTAATTCAACACACTCGAGTTAAACACTCGTTGACAGATAGTTTCAAAAGCGCATATCGCGTAATGTTCGCAGTACATTACTACTCAGAAATTTTACAAAAAATAATTACATATGTATAATAGGTGTAATTAAAGAAAAACCTTTTGGTCAATGATTATACTGGTAAATCCTATGTCTGGTTTAATTGTTCGCCCGTATTAGACTTACACACAGTATATAAAATATTACATATACGTATACCGGGTGGGGCCTGTAATAGTAGCAAAAATTTTAGGGATCGCTTTACACCACGAACGTAACAACATTTGTTCTACAACTTTAAATAATTGGGTTATTTATTACTTGTGATTTTTTTGAACAAACTAAATAGTATTTTCAATATCCAATAGTCTAGTTGACGTTTACTGTCAGCCTACAAACTTCATAGTTTACGCAATACATCTTGCTAGGAATACCTTTTTTTATTAATATTTATTAAACTATTCGTTATTTTCAAAAGTCGTAGAACAAATGTTGCTACGTTTGTGGTGTAGAAATTATGCCCAAAGTTAATGCTCCTATTACAGGCCACACCTGGTATATAATAGTCAAATGTAGACGATGTATTTGGATATCGTAAGACATAACATGACGTCTAAGTAAGTCTATTACTGTTATGTTTATAGTTAATCGTCATGATTAATGCCCCAAGAATCACCCGAGAAACTTAATGCCCTCATCAATCAAATTGAAGATATTTTGAACTAACGGCCGGTAGTAATTCCAGATCTTTATCTATCAGAATCGGATTGAGCCAGTTTTGGACGATAGATGCTAGATATGGCCAACTTGTAATTATAAGCTAACGAGGTGTTATAGTTACTCAAGATATTATTATCTAATAACATACAATAACTGTATATTTTCAATCATGAACACAGATTTATATAATTTTTTGGGTTGGAGACGATAAAGAAGATACACGTATTTCTGGTTTTAACCCTTCATAGGGCAATTTCAATGCAAAAATGACCACCCAACAAAAGTCTTTTTGTATTTTTTTCTTAACAAGAATTATTAGGACAATCGAGCCGCGATGAGGCTTGAACGCACGACCACAGTGACTTTTGGGTGTTAAAGGGTTAAACTTTTTCTACTGTTTTTTTTTTGTTTTAAATGTCAAGTTATGACAAGTAGTGATCTTTAGTTGTAAAGTATGGTACCAATTCGTTAGATACGAGTGTAGACTGCATGTAACAGTGCGTAGAAACGTTCAGAAACACCTCTATTAAATTCCGAGGCATTTGAATTATATGTTGCCTACAGTCTACACTATGATACAGAGGGCTAAAAAGTACTTTGAGGTATTTGGCTAATTTCGTAGCCAAAGAGTGAGGTTTGGAAGCTCAGTTGGCAGAGCCTGGTATCCCGGAGTCTAAAGGTCGAGTCTCGCCCGAATCAGTACAGTTTTCATTCTAAGCAGTCCAACTCTTACATTTCAGCCGTATGCAGTCCACTGCTGGACATAGGCCTCCCACAAATATGACTTGTATCATCTTGGGGGTAGTTGCCATAGCCACGCTTGGCGGGTTGGCGACCGCAGTAGCTGTAGCTGTTTCCACGGACGCTGCTGCCCGACCGTAGGATTTTTCCCTTTGTCACCTCTTACGACACCCGAGGGAGATGGGGTGGTGCTATTCTAGTCACCCGGCGTCACACGGCAACTCTTAGAAGTACAGAATCCGATATGAAGTCTATTCACGTTTCTTGCGAACCTTTTCTACATCCAGTATGTGAATGTTAATGTCGCCAGGGGACCAGTAACTCGGAATTATGGGCCATTGGCGTTAAGTGTCTAGCAGATAACCTAGGTCATATTAAACAGCTTTTGCTATTGAGACTAAACCCAATATTTAGTAAGATCTGTTTCATAATAAATTGAATTTGATAACTTTAGAAACTAGATGGGGCGATGATCTGGTCAGGATCGCGGGAAATTGCTGATTGCTTATGAGAGGTAGGGCACAGCGAAGTACCATCACGCTTGAATCTGGGGCAGCCCAACTGGGGAAGTACCTCCTCCTTACAGAAGACCACAGCCATAATAGCACTGCTACCTTTCAGGTATGTAGTGTTGTGTTCCTGATGGTGAGTAAGGTTCCCAGAGCTCAAACCCCCCTTAAAGGCCGGCAACGCGCTTGTGACTCCCCTGGTGTTGCGGGTGCCCATGGGCGACGGTAATTGCTTACCATCAGGCAATCCGTCTGCTCGTTTGCCGCCTATGACATAAAAAAAAAAAAAAAAAAAAAGACTATGAAGGCACAGGTCTGGTCGTTGTAGACATCATTGAGGGAGGGTTTTTGTTGTTGACAATGACCGATCACCTCAAAATAGAGCGACTTAATCACTACATACATTCGCCGGAACCATCTCCGACGTTTCAAGAACAATATTAGTTCTCATGGTTTTTTGTACTAATAATAGAAGATAAACTAATAGAAGATTTAATAATTGATATAATCCTTTCAGGTGCGTGTATAACCGAGTTTTGTAACCAGGTACAACAAAAAAAATGTCTTTTTTCGTAACCAGTTACAAACTAGCTAAAATATTTGAAAATAATTTAATCGCAAAACACTATGTTAGTAAGGTGATTTCAGATGCGTAGAGGGCAATCAGCTCAGAAATCGACATAATACAACTAAAATTGTTGCAACTGGTTTCATAGGGAGAATATTATGCATCGATCGTAACTGGTTTAGTAAAGTAAAAAAAATATTCATAAGTAACTCGTTACAAAACTCGGCCGAAGGAAATCCGATATCATTGCAAAATGATAAAATCTCGAATAATAATATAGTTTTAGATTTAAAAGAAATCTGTCCACGTTTCGTCCCTCTCCCATCTCTATACTCTAGTACGCTCAGAAGTGATGAAATCGGGTCATATTGTTCCATACAATTAACCAGTTTCATTGTCTTTTAGTGTAGAAACGGAACAATTTGCATGTTAATGTCGCCAGGGGACCGATAACCCGGAATTATAGCCCTTGTCTGCCGTAATGGGCGACGGATGGATTTGAATGCATATAGTTAATTATTAGTCCGATTCATTGGCGTATTGTTTCATTTTGAAATATCTTTGAATCTTCAAAAATGAGGAGGTACGCAAGAGAAACGAAGTCACCGATATCGCTCTCAGAATCGCTAGACTACAGTTTGTCAGTCGATAGGGCCAAACCTACTCTAATACTTTATCATGTGTAAAAAAAATTGCCACAGTCGCCACGCTTTTTAGGCGGTTTGGCGACCGCAGTAGCTGAAGGGTTTGGTGGAGACGCGACGTGGGTAGATCCCACCAGGTCGCTGGAACCAGCCGGAGGCAAACAGCGCAGCACCGATCGTTTCGTCGGCGCTCGAGGGAGGCCTATGTCAGCAGTAGATAGCAGCAGCAATGTTATGATGACGCTGATAAAACCATTTTTTTCTCGTTAGCATTTTATTCGTGTATCAAGTTTTTTTCCAAGCCCTTTGAGAATGTCGTAGGTCAAAGGGCTTTAGAAGATAGGAAATGCTAAATTGTATTTGTTTGTCAGTGACGGATCGGAAACACTTGTGAGTTGTGGCGCCTGTCGAAAATATGCGAGCAATTACTCACAACCGCTTGAATGCCATTGAGACTATTTTGAATAGGCGCCTGTTTCGATTATCATCGTTTTAGCAGAAGGACCACTGCTGGACATAGGCCTCCCGTAAATATGACGTGTTTCATCTTGGGGTAGTTGCCAGAGTCGCCACGCTTTTCAGGCGGTTTGGCGACCGCAGTAGCTCAAATGGAGTAGTTTTCGGCCCTATCGACTGACAAACTAAGGTCTAGCGATTCGGAGTGCGATGTCGGTGACTTCGTTCCAAAGCGACCTAAAATGAATGATTTTGTGCCACCCGCATCCAGTGGATTCACGCGATCTTTGCCAGGTCGTCGATCCACCTTGTGGGGGGTCTGTCCGGTACGATCGCTGAAGAACCTTTACGCCCTTACGGTCATCTGTTATGCGTGCAATGTGCCTCACCCACTCTTACTTTGGTTTTGTTCCAAATGACATCATTTCTGATGCGATCGGGCAGTTACACTACCAGCATAGCCCTCTCCACTGCCCTTTGAGTGACTGCCTTTTTGAACAATTGCACATTTTTGTAACAAAACTACTGCCTTGAACGAGACTCGAACTCTGCTGTCAAAGCGTAAGATAGTAGAGGAGCAGGCTGCGGGCGGGCTTGAAGCAAAGATATAGATGCGGTCAAAGTGCCATAATTTGTATACATGCACCTTATTGTCTTACAATTAAGGTACATGTATACATATTTTAACATTTTGGTTGAGTCGATAACTTTGACCTTGACTGTACAGTCGCTATCAGATATATCAGAACTGTGGAGGTGGTCACATCACATCACAAATATCTGGACATGCCTTGACATTAGGCGTTGTTCAGAATATTTGTGACCACCTCCACAACTCCGATATATCTGATGGCGACTGTACCAGACGCGAGAATTCGAATATCACTAAAACATATTCCTTTGTTTCTATGCAATTAAGGTATCATTAGCACATGTTCCATAATAAATTTGGTTTTTATATCAATAACAGCACAACTTTATATGACATGCTCAATGCTTATGACGTTTTGTAAGCAGAGACAGTACGATGCATATTCATGCCACACAGACCTAAGCTTACCTCGGAACCCGTCTATCCCTTCACGTTTTCGTTAATGATACCCTGTTTTAGTTAGGTATGGACTCAGTCATACAGGATTTAGGTAAGAAATATATTAGGGAACAGCCCGAAAATAATCTATCGCCTATGTTATTCAGGAATAATGTAGGATCTTTGAAATCTAAAGCTACTGCGGTCGCCAAGTCGCCTGCGTGTTGAATATGGCAAATACGATGATGATGATGATACGACATTGCGTTTCTTATTCTGGCAAACACATAAGCGACATCTATCACGTTCAAAATCAGTAGGTCTCAGCGCTATACTAGTTCTATGGAATATTGACTTAAATTTTTACGGTTTTTACTCATCATTACGTTCTCGAAACGTCGGAGGTATTTTTTACAGTAAATACACGCGGTCAAGTCCCGTTTATTTGTAAAATGTAGCCTATGTGTTCATTCAGGGTGTCAGCTAACTCCATACCAAATCTTATTCAAATCGCTCCAGCCGTTAAGACGTGAAGAAGTAACAAACATACACACTCACATACTCACAAATTTTCACTTTTATAACATTGATGTAGTCCCATCTTCCATGGAACAAGCAGCGGTTCTGGTCATGCTGCATCCACAGACGTAGACCTCAAACGTCGCAAGTATGCTACCCTCAGGACTGGTTACATATTCGAGGCGTTTGGGGTCGAAACGCTGGGACCGTGGGGACCGAGTGCGCGTAGGATGTACAAGGCTTTGGCATCCCTGTTGATTGAAACTACAGGTGACCAGAAGGCTGGTCTATATTTTGTTCAACGAATAAGTATTGCCATCCAACGAGGCAATGCGGCCAGACGGCGGCACTTTGCCCATTGGCAGCGATTTGGGGGATATTTTTTATTTGTAATTTTAGTTTATCCTTTCTTTATAATATTATTGCAATAGTGTAGATAATGGAGATGTCTCGCTGTCAAAATAACTCGACGTGTATCAAGAGATGGCGCTGCGCCGCATAATACCGAAAATTGAGAAATAGCCAGAATTCAATGAACGTGACTTTGGTTCTATGCTGTTCTAACTATTTGACTGTATATCTGACAGACCAATAACAATATTAAATGAGTATTCAAATAAGCCTCGGCCGCCATATACGTAATACAAGTTAGGGCCCTCGAGGGACCAGAGCTGTCATAACGACGCATGTTCATTACAAGCAAATGGTTGTTACGACTTTCTAAAACTGGAGGGGTATATGGAAACTTCTTGATGGGACAGCCTGCGAATTATAATGGAGGTTTGAATTTGATTTTATATCACATTTTGAGTTTGTATTTCTGAACAAAAATTTTCTTATTGCCAGTGGAGACAGACCTGAAAACTTGGTTGTTCACAATGGAACTCATCAGGCCCGGGTATGTCCTTAAACTACGTCCAACAATGAGAGGTAGGGCACAGCGTCTGGGGCAGCCCAGCTGGGGAAGTACCTTCTCCTTACAGAAGACCACAGCCATAATAGCACTGCCACCTTTCAGGTATGTAGTGTTGTGTTCCTGATGGTGAGTAAGGTTCCCAGAGCTCCAACCCCCCTTAAAGGCCGTTAAATCCGTCTGCTCGTGTGCCACCTTTATCATGGAAAAGTAAAAATATCAAATTTCCATAATTCAGTTTAAAATATGTCACTTTATTTAAATTTTTGTTTGTGTATTTATATTGAATTTTAATGTTACACTAGTTAACTATTGAGGTCGTAAGGAAATAAGAAATGAATTACATCTAGGTTTTAAAATAGGTTTTAAGGCCGTTTATAAATACACAGCGCGCCACGCGATAATAAAACCATAACTTATAAGAATAACTAGGTGCCAGTTGCATAACTTGTAACTTGAACTATTCGCGGAAATCTCTTTCCAATCCCTTTTATTAGAAAGAGAGTTCGGCTAATATTGTAAGTTGTAAATTATTAAAAGTTGAAATAGATGACATAATACTTAAGAAAAGGCGACGAGGACCTCCGGCGTTTGTAGTTTTAAATTTATATAGTAATATTACTGCTTAAAAAAACAAGGCAAATCAAAATATTTCATAAAAAAAATAATTTGATTTGTTTTTACTTTTAAATTTTAATGATTATAGAACAGTTTTATTGTTAGAAATGATGTTATTTGCAGCAGAACCAAAGAACCTATATAAGTGATAGTCTCCCGGATAGCCAAACTTAAATGACACGTAGAACCAATGGATGTTGAGGCGTTAAGGTTTGAGAGTGGCGACCACGAAATGGAAAGCGCACCGGAGGACGAGCAGCAGCGTCCCGTAGAGCGATGAAATATACTTTGATCGCCAACCCGCCTGCTACGCGTGGCGAATATGGCGCTCAACCCAACATGCTCCGAAATCGCTTCCTTAGTCGGAGTGTGGTGAAGCAGGATGTTTCGGAACATTAATTATTTTTTTGAGAAAATTATACTTCGTGTGTAAATTTCGAGAAAACTAGTTGTATAGGTGAAAAATTTTGCTAAAAGACCTGGTCTATGCAATCGTAACGTGTGTCTACACGCATGTCGGCGTTCTTTATTCCAATTTTGACCTAAGTTCCATATTAATTATCTGCACAACTACATAGACATGGTTTTTCAGTTAACTTTTTTACCTGTATGACCTTAGGTTCCAAATATTTAAATTAATGACCTTCCGGATTGAACAGTGGCTCTTACCGATATCGACCAGCAACCTTTCACCAATTTAAACTTAACATTGATTAAATAAAAAAAGGTACACCATCGTCCGTTTCCAAACAAAAACCCACCCGTCAAACGCATTCCCGAAAAACCTTAAACGCAAACCGTTTCGGAAACTCGCTTTCCGCGCTCCCAGTTCGAAACGTAACAGGTTTCATACAACTTACATGTCACTTACACCTTTTTTCAATAGCGCTACCGAATTTAAGTAGGGTAGGTTGGGGAAAACGAGAGCGTAAATTTACATATTCGTTCGCGTTCTCAGGATAAATTGAGTTTTTGTGTCGCGACAATATGGCCTCCGCAGAGTTGACAGAGGCTTTTTGAACCGAGACCCTGTTAGTTTTTGCGAAGACTTAGATATTTTGCTACTTGTGACAACGCAAATGTTAATTAAAATAACTTTACTCTGCACGTTGCTATCGTAGCCTAAAATAAATGCTTGAAGGATGCCATGCAATTTCGTCTTCTTCTTTTAAAACATGGCGTCCGTAAATATGTCAATCGATGATTACGCCAAAGTCAAGTAAAATAACATAAAGTTTGCTGTTAGAGCATGGCGTTGTTTGGTAGCAGGCCTTGTGTTTTGTAAAGTAGCTGGACTTTATAGAAAGCCAGGTGGCGGCCGCGTTTTGAGATCAATTCTTCATTAGCTACAGAATTCTGCGTTAGATCACTGCATAATCTGTCATCAGAATTCTGCTAGCATTTTTGAGCTGTCATAGGGACTTCTCGTTCATCGACTACCGATTATGCATATGTATATCGATAAATACAGAAGACAATGTAAAATAATTACGATTACATGTAGAAGTAAACAACAGGCGGTCTTATCGCTAATGAGCGATCTCATTTACATAACCTTTGGATACCAACTTCCAGTGAAGAGAGTGAAGAGTTTTAGGCTATCAATATTATACAATAAACAACAAAAAATGTATTCGTAATGGGTAATGGCCATGCTGCCCATTCGTCCCCTCTTATGACACCCGCGACAGAAAAGTTCTTTCAGCACCTTTATTAGCTACCTTTTTAAACATTTGTCGCCCCCACAATCATACTCATAATTGGCTGGAATAAATGTGCGTAAAATAATCAGTAAAAGCTTCGCGTAAAATGGATTGGATTGAGTTTGCTACAAATAAGATTAAATCCCTCAGCACACATCGCGAGGGAGCCTCGTTTGGACATATTTAAAATTTACGAGTACTACTCGCTTTTTCTCAAATGGAAAAAGACTGTATACAGTTAAGGTCTAAGATATAGGTATACACAGGTGCGACTGAGGTCAAACGTTGGTCAGTCTTGCATAAAAAAAAAAAAAAACACGGCCAACCAAAAAAAAAAAATTTAAACTAGACTTTTTTTTTTATGACATAAGGTGGCAAACGAGCAGACGGATTGCCTGATGGTAAGCAATTACCGTCGCCCATGGGCACTAGCAACACCAAGGGAGTCACAAGCGCGTTGCCGACCTATAAGTGGGTTGGAGCTCTGGGAACCTTATTCACCATCAGGAACACAACACTACATACCAGAAAGGTAGCAGTGCTGTTATGGCTGTGGTCAATGATCGGCGTTTGACCTCAGTTTCTTTCATGTGACTGGTTGATATCAATTCAAACACAAAATTTCGTAACATTTCCTGTCAAAGATAGCGGTTTCAAAGTGTATTTTACACATAATTAAAAAAAACTTTTCACTTATTATGTTAAATGACTTAATCAGTATTAAATTAGGAGCGCATCTGGTATCTGCTTACCATCAGGCGGGCCGTATGCTTGTTTTTTTTTTATTGTACCGACGTAGAATAAAAAATAAAAGATTTCTATAATCTGAATACCGCTCTTCCTATTATACGAGTACATACTTACTAGTAGTTTTATTAGACTGTCTCGTGAATAGATGCTAATGACAATGTCATTAAATCGAAGGTTCGGTACCACCTCTTAATTGCAAATTCCCTCGGGTTCCTTCCAGTAACTTGAGCCAGTACTAACGCAGAGTAAACCCTCGTCAAAGGGAGCGCGACAGTAATATGGTAATCAGATCAAGGTTAGTACAGCTTGTGCAAGTTTCCATCGAAATACGAAATAGCTGAATGTATAAATAACTAAATATTCCGATAAAAATGAAATTACGATATGATTTAAATGAGATCATTAAAAATACATTGAGAATTGAATGTTATTCAAACGTAATTAAAATAATCATTTCATCCATCAGTAATAGTAGCTTATGTATCTGTGCATAATGAAGGGCATTACAACAAGAGGGTGGGGTCATAATAATATCACACGATTGTTGTAAGGCCTAATTTTGTATAGTTGCATACACTACTTTATCTGCACACATGTCATAAGTGTTTTAAGATGGGTTCAGGAACCGTAGGGAAATGACTAGTACTACTTGTAAACATTAAAAAGTCAACGAACAAAACAAATGACAGCTTCAAATAGCGGCGTTTCACATATCGTATCTCAGTCAAAGATTTTTTTAGACCATAGACAAGCGAATGAACTCCCTATTTAATTGTCAGTCGAGTTCAAATGTCGTCCGTTTTATATTAAAAAAACATATTTGACAGCTGTTCCAAATTTAAACTCATAACCTACGGTTTTCAGGAGGTAATGTTAACATTACATCTCAATTCATTTCTGATGGTTGGTAATGCTGGTTGGTAACTGTACGCATTTTAGAGCACTAATGATATGTACAGTCAGCGTCATATAGTTGGTAGCATCAAAGTACTCAAAAGTTCGGTACACCATAGAATTAGTATGGTGTACCGAACTATTTGAGTACTTTGAATGCTACGAACTATATGACGCTGACTGTACGTAGATAAACTATATTCTATCTTTTTATTTTAATATCATGATTATATTTATTAGCGATTTGGGCCAAGTTTTTTATTATCTCTAATTTTGTTTCAGTAGGTTTAAATTGTTAGGGTTTTTATTTACTTTATTATGTTTTTATACTTTTTCAGTAAACTTGTATAGAGCTTAGCTTGCGTATGATCCTGCCTACCTATGTAGCAACAGGTTCCGGGTTTGAGTCCCGGCCAAATTATTTATTTGTGAGTTTATCGCGCATATTTGTTCCTGGAGTGGATATTATCTATGTATAGGTGAAAAATTAATTGAAGGGCCATGTCTAAACTAGTTGTGCAGAGAACTAATTTGGAACTTACATACATCAGAATATAGATCGCCGACATGCGTGTACACACACGTTACTACTACACATGCCAGGGGCTTTAGCTAAGTTTTTCACCTATAATTAAGTGTTTGTAAAATATGTATCTAAATTCAAACCTATTATATTATAATTGTCGTTAAGTAACTGCAACTTTTGGTAAGATATTTTTTTCTTCCTCGCGTTGTCCCGTTATTTTGCCACGGCTGGAATTCGCTTGGAAACTAACCCTAGAAGTTGGCGTAGGCACTAGTGTTACGAAAGTGACTACCATCTGACTTTCCAAACCAACTAGAGTAACTAGGCCTCATTATGATTTGTCCGCTTTCCTCGCGATGTTGTCCTTCACCGAAAAGCGCCGGTAAATATCAAACGATATTTCATACATAAGTTTCGAAAAGCTAATTGCGGATACGGATTGCAAGTTGTTGGCATTTACCGCTAGGCCACCAGCATTCCTTAACCCCGAAATATTGTATTATTAACACTTTAACTGTCCCTTCGCTTGCGCCACTGACATGAATCTATACAACGTCCGTGCATTACAGGTGATGCACTAATGTACAGCGCCATCCATTTCTGACGTCACGTGGACTTGACAGAGCTAGTTTGACGGTGCATTATATGTAATTCACGGACAGTTATATGGTTAATAAAGATATGGAAAAAGAATATGGCATGACGGACACCTCCAGGCTTTAAATAATATTATAATTAAGATTTAACCAGGCCTACTTAATCGACAAAAACTGTGGCCACCTAAATGAAAATGACACCGGTATTCCTTCCCTATCTAATGAGACAACCGTGCCCCGACTCCCCTTGGCTAATTAAATAGAGCAGGCTCACGTCGTACCCGTTTCTGCACGTGTTTCAAATACACGCGCCATTTTTGCGTGTACCCACTTACACGTGTACTAAAACATGGTTACCTACATTTAATGTGAAAAAAATATGTGTCCATGATTTCGTAAATGATAATAAAGGCTCTACTCACGTTTATTTAGTCACTCGCGTGACATGTTTCGGAGAACATAAGCATCAGTTTTCAAGCACTGAGAGTGCTAAGTATCCAAGATTGATGTACAGTTAACTCATGGCCTATTGTAAACTTGTAAGTTAGACCGAAATAGGACGTATAAAAAACTGAATTAAAATGTCTTTGTGGTGAGTTGCCGAAGTAACCACGCTTGGCTGGCGGGTTGGCGACCGCAGTTTCGACGGACGCCGCTGCCCGTCGGTCGGTTTTTCCTTTTGTCGCCTGTTAAGACAGCCGCGTAAGGAGATGGTAAATATAATAGATTTATTAGATAGATACATATAAATATTTTAATACATATAAAATGCCCATGACTCAGGAACAAATGTCTTTGCTCATCACACAAATAAATGCCCTGACTAGGATTTGAAGCCAGGACAATCTGCTTCATAGGCAGGATACCCACTAGGCCAGACCGGTTGTATTACATTGTATTAACACAATTTAATGTTAAAAATCAGTAACAAAGCAAACAGATAGGTGCTATAAGTACATTGTAAAACAATTTGAATTTGGGATTTATTACGCGGGAATAAGATAGACAATGGGAAAAATAATAATGGCAGATACGACTCTTTTGAATGAGGGGGTAAGACAAGGGTCTGTCAGAGTGAAATGTTACTGATATGAGACAACAATACGCCGCCATGTGGCGCTGTCGATAACGGTTTCAGAATTCCGTAACATGAAGGTAAAAAAAGTTTCGGACAAAAATATGATTTTGGTACAAGGTTTTATGACCGTTTTGATGACCGGTCTGGCCTAGTGGGTAGTGACCCTGCCTATGAAGCCGATGGTCCTGGGTTCGATTCCCAGTCAGGGCGTTTATTTGTTATGAGCACAGATATTTGTTCCTGAGTCATGGGTGTTTTCTATGTATTTAAGTATTTATATGTATCTATCTATTATACATATCGTCATCTAGTACCTACAACACAAGCCTTACTGAGCTTACCGTAGGACTAGGTCGATTTGTGTAAGATTGTCCCGAAATATTTATTTATTTTATTTTATAGTCGACTAAAGGTTTTATTGTCGACTATTGTAGTAATCTAACATCAGTCTTTGCGACTACTAATACAGTCAAGTGCAAAAATATGTACCGAAAGAATCCTTTCATAAATACATCCTACAACCTTAGTTACTGTACAATAGAGTTACTCGGTACATATTTTTGAGGCTTTGGCACTGAACGAATTTTTGCACTTGACTGTACCTGATCAGTTGGAATCAATTGATAATTATGTCATCGGAAAATATGTAAATACTTAACTGAAACTTAGCTAAAACTAGACAAATATCCAATATATTAAATAAAACATATTATTTGTAAAATTATAAATAATATAATGCATATGCGCAAATGCGATTAAATAGTGCAAGAGCTTATCTTAAATCCTTTTTAATATTTACAAGTTATGATAAAATTAAATTGTATTAATAGTTAAACTGATTATAAAACAATTTTTCCTAACTAGTGCGTAAAAAGTGCACTTTTCGCACGCTTCGCGTGCGTAAATTTCACTTTTTAAGGCACTTGCTATGAAAAATTAGGTTCGATATTCGTGTATAAACTTCTTTTAGACTCGGGTGATTGTCACCCTCGTTTCACTCGGGCTCCAACGTTCACCTTCGTCGAAAAAAAATTTTTTTTTCACTAGTATCGAAATGTACTATTTCCTAACTAGTGCATAAAAGTGCACTTTGCGCACGCTTTGCGTGCGTAAATTTCTCTTTTTAAGGCACTTGTTATGAAATATTGGGTTCGATACACGTGTAAAAACTTCTTTAAGACTCGGGTGATTGTCACCCTCGTTTCACTCGGGCTCCAACTTTCACCCTCGTCGAAAAAAATTTAGTATCGAAATGGACTATTATAATAACTATGTATTTAGGTCAGAAAGCAACTCTTTCATTATAATTTACATTTCTAATGATATTTTGTTTTGTTATAGCAAAATTACAGTCTGCATCAATCATATGGTCTAAAAATTCTCGAGTCTATTATTACAAAACTTGGCTATGCCTCGTTTTGTAACTTCGACTCTCAAGTTTTAAGACCACTTATTAATAATATAAGAATATAGCCTTTTTATTCCGAAACAAAGTATTTACAGTTTCATAGAAAATAAATACATTATGAACAAATATAACTTAGTTAAAAAAATAACCACTATTCACACACATGTTACAAAATGTCTCTTATTTCGGTGTGCCTTACGGCAAAGGCCTCCTCCAATTCTCTCCACTGTTTCCTATCCGCAGCTACTCTTAACCAGTGGCTGCCTAAGGTAATTTTTAGGTCGTCTTCCCATCTTATTGCTTTTCGACC
The DNA here is from genome assembly GCA_022674325.2 of Grapholita molesta. Taxonomy (NCBI): domain Eukaryota; kingdom Metazoa; phylum Arthropoda; class Insecta; order Lepidoptera; family Tortricidae; genus Grapholita; species Grapholita molesta. The sequence goes on along the minus strand of CP053138.2, from coordinate 15,611,056 downwards.
TCTACTCCTGACGCCGTCCCTTGGGTACCAAACTGTCACTTGTTACTCCATTTTTCCTTTTTGCAGCGAAGCATATGCCCCGTCCATCTCCATTTTTGTTGATGAAGACCACTTATTACTGTGCATAGAATACTATAGCTATCGACTACAGGTGAGACAAACAATGTAGGTATACCAGCTAGGGGGTCAACTAGGCACTATAGGCATGTAGTTTAAATGTATTAAACCCCACAAAATTATTACATAACATACCTCACCGTCATCTACAAAGTTGGCCATAAGCCTTCAACGACGTAAACGTGGCTTAAATTGCCGCCGAAGTCTGAAATTGGCTGCAATATTAAAATCACGGGTGGGCGGAAGTTCGTCTATTAATCAGACCCCAGGTGTCCGGGTTCCCGGATAGCACGAGTCTAACCCAGAAGTACCTATATCGTTTTTAAGCTAACATGGCCGTTCAGATTACGGGGTAGTTACCATGTATGTTAATACTCGTATGAATGAGTTTCCGATATTTCGATCCTCTTGCAAGCGCCATCCTTACGGAATATTTTTTTTGGGACATAGGCGGCAAACGAACAGACGGCTTGCCTGATGGTAAGCAATTACCGTCGCCCATGGGTACCCGCAACACCAGGGGAGTCACACGTTGCCGGCCTTTAAGGGGGGGTTAGGATTCTGGGAACCTTACTCACCATCAGGAACACACACACACACACTACATACCTGAAAGGTGGCAGTGCTATTATGACTGTGGTCTTCTGTAAGTAGGAGGTACTTCCCCAGTTAGGGTGCTCCAGATTCAAGCGTGATGGTACTTTGCTGTGCCCTAACTCTCATTGTAGTAGTGTAAGGACACCCCCGGGTCCAAATTCAAAGCACCCATTAGAGTTAGAACAAAAACAATTGTATGCTCAATATTTTTATCCAAGGCAGTAAGCGTTCGACTCCCGAGCGTCTGGAAACGCTTGGAATGGCACAAGCTGTGATTAAAGTTGCAACGAGTGCAGCAGTGTGTCGTATGAGAATCTTTAAATTGCTTTTTAATGCAATAAGTATTTCAGTATGTTTCTAGTGTTCAGAGCCTCATGTTGTAAACTAATTTACTGTATTGGGTTGCGAAGGATGCTGCTGCCCATCTGTTACAGTAACAATAACACCAAACCTGCTTTGTTTTACAATTTTGTTATTGTAACACATCATCATATAGATTTTTAAACATGTTAAAATCACCATCCAAATGTTACTATAGTCATACAAAGGGCTGGAGTGCTGTGATCCAATCCAGTCGTGATCATATTTAGTGATAGCACTGTCGAGACGTTAGGTACCATACGTTTTAACTCGGGACTCACCCGTTTAATTTATAATTTGGAAGTCAAAGTCGTAGTAGCCGTAAGTAACATGCCATATTTTCTAAAAGGCTCTAAATTCACAGAACTCATTTTTTTTTTGAAGAAAAACGATTAGACTATGCCCAGATGCTTCACTTTACGAATCGTCTGTTGACGTAATACGATTTTTTTTCACAATGGTAATGTCTTGTTCGCAAACTGTAAATTTTCTTGTGGTATTTGGCCGAAATCGTTATTGTTACTTTGGAGGACAGGGTCAATTTGTTTACAAATTGTATATATAATATATTTTTTCGCCCCCAGAGTACCTTTTTATTTTTCTGCTAGCCTAATATGGTCGAGCTTTTATCATTCGTCACAATATCTGTCACGCTCCAACAAGTATGTGAGTGCGAAAGTGACGGATAGCGCGATAGATGATAAAATTGCAACCATGCTATCCGTTCTTGGCAATGTTTATGCATATAGCCTATGTAGTAGTAACGTCTGTACACGCATATCGGCGTTCTATTCTAAAATTTTGACGTAAGCTCCATATTAATTATCTGCACAGCTAGGTCCTTCAGTTAAGTTTTTCACCTATACAGTTCTACACCATGCCGTCACTGACCAGTTCTCTTGTTACAGACAAAGCGCCTTCAGAAGCGACGTTCCGCGGCGCCGAGTTCCTCTCCTACGACCTGACGCAGACGGGAGGCGAGCCCATCGTCAGCACCCAGGATACCATTTCGCTGTACTTCAAGACTCGGCAGCCGAACGGACTGCTTTTCTATACCGGTATGTTTCCAATGTTTTTATTTTATACAACGGTGGCAAACAAGCATACGGTCTGTCTGATGGTAAGCAGTTATCGTAGCCTATGGACGCCTGAAACTCTAGAGGATTCGCGTTGCCTACCCTAAAAGTTGTTGGAACCTTACTCACCATCAAGAACACAACACTACATACCTGAAAGGTAACAGTAGCTGTGGTCTTCTGTAAGGAGGAGGTACTCCCCAGTTGGTCTGCTCCAGACTCAAGCGTGATGGTACTTCGCTGTGCCCTACCTCTCATTGTTGGAGGTAGTTTAAAGACATATCCGGGTCCAAAAACCCGGGTCGAGTTTGCACTAGATAGGAAAATATACTTATTTTTAACACACTATCGTGAGATTCCACGATATTAATTGTATAAAAGCGGGTAACTCACGTTTTATAAGTCGAATATTGCTTGACATGTTTCACTCGTAACAATTATGAGGTCTAATAAGTTGTCTAATTGTCAGTATTTTATAAAGTCACAAAATAAAATTAGATCATTAAAGTATGTAGAATCAAAACTTGAATTTAAAATTCTTTGGCTTGCTTTGCTACAACGTACACAGAAAACCTTTTTTATTTTTATTAATTTTCAAATTATATTTTGTTTGTAATTCCACTCTTGTCTGTTTGTTCATTTGTGTGTATTTTAGAACCCGGGTATGTCCTTAAACTACGTCCAGTAATGAGAGGTAGGGCACAGTGATGACAATCACGCTTGAATCTGGAGCAGCCCAAGTGGGGAAGTACCTCCTCCTTACAGAAGACCACAGCCATAATAGCACTTTCAGGTATGTAGTGTTGTATTCCTGATGGTGAGTAAGGTTCCCAGAGTTCCAACACCCCTTAAAAGCTGGCAATCCGCTTGTGACTCCGCATGGGCGACGGTAATTGCTTACCACCAGGCAATCTGCCTGCTCGTTTGCCGCCTATGTCATATAAAAATTGTATAAAATACGTATCTATCTATCTGTTGATCTATCATAGTCGGAGTTACACTGTATGTTTGTAGGTCACAACCTAAGACAAAAACAGGTCATATGTACAGTCAACAACACTCCTAGCTATACATTGGTAGACCTTATTCTGTAAGGCATAAAGTCCACCGATGTGCAGTTAAGAGTGTTGCTGTGTGTTCAAAGACTTCTCGCTCCCCAAGCGGTCAGTAGTCGTACTCACCAAACTCTGCGCAACTATATTAATTTAGTTTATTATTCCCACTAGCCTTATTTCCATGCGAACTGTCGCAACAAAAGCTAATGATTGCCTGAAATTCCCTACGCACATAAGCCGTTTTGAAATCAGGACGCGTTTAGCTTTGTTTAGGTTTGGTCCTAGTTTCTGAAGTGGCTCATTAGTGGAAGGATGCAAGTGACACGGTTTTGCAAATAGGACAAGCTTTAGGTTAGAGTTTTATAAAATGGATGGAGCGTGCCTTTGTTTGGTTAAAAGTGGATTTTTTTGGACTGGAACAGAAACATTGCCGTTTGAGGTATTTTGTAAAAGCCTGGACTTAGCCTACTCAAATAAACTTACTATTTAATCATCAGCACTATCATCATATCAGCCGAAAGACGTCCACTGCTGGACATAAGACAAAGCGACCCAAAAAGATCGGTCCAGCGCCTTCCACATCCAGCGGTATCCCGCGACCTTCACCAGATCGTCGGTCCCCCTTGTGGGAGGCCTACCTATTCTGCGTCTTCCAATTCGTGGTCTCCACTCCAGAACCTTTCCGCCCCAAAAATAAGATCCGGGCGGATAACGTCGTACAGATTTCTAGGAGTCGGTCGCTAATCGCTCCCTGTGGCTGTTAGTGAGGGAGGCCTATGTCTATCAATGGACGTCCGCGACTAATGCTTGCATTGTTTCATAGGTTACAACTAAAGTAATTCTAATGTACATTTAATTTCCCAAAACCGGTCATTGTTGGTCGCTTTGCGAGGCATCGGCCCAGCCAGTGGACGTTCTTCGATATGATGATGATGATCAGGTTATAATTTTCATGAAATGGTTTTGTGCGTGTTTTACTAGAACTGCTACTAGCCAAAGGAGTTTCAGTCTTATTGCTCTAGTAATTCAGTTGATATTGCAATAATAGCGCCGTGAGGCAGCATGCTCGCGTCTTCTTGCGGCTATTGTAGCTGATATTTGAATATGAATCGTAACTGTAGAGTATAAGGTTGAAAATGCTTTGATATCAGACAGTACGTTTAATGTATTTCCTACATATTTAGGTACTATATTTTGACTGAAGCTCGCTAAAATCCGAGCTGGGATACAATGCAAGCTCATTTATTACGCTAGTACCCCTTTGTGCTGCCATATTTGTTTATCTAGGCACCACTGTCCATTTATCAATTTCGCGCTGGATATTAATCTTTTCGTGAAAATGTAAACAACAAAGCTTTGAAATTGTATTGGGTATGAATTTCGATTTTGAAATTTAGAAACTCGTCACTGGCGCAGTCAGTAGGATGTAGAAGTAAGCGACCATTTTTTACTATTAAATAATAAATCATCATCTCAGCCATAAGACGTCCACTGCTGAACATAGGCCTCCCCCTTGGACCTCCACATGTACCGGTTGGAAGCGACCTGCATCCAACGTCTTCCGGCGACCTTAATGAGGTCGTCTGTCCATCTTGTGGGTGGACGTCCTACGCTGCCCTTACTAGTCCGTGGTCTCTACTCGAGCACCTTTCGACCCCATCTGCCGTCAAATAATAAATGTTTATAATAAATAAGAGCGCTGGTAGCCTAGCGTTAAGAACGTGGGACTTGCAATCCGGAGGTCGCAGGTTCAAACCCTGTCTCGTACCAATGACTTTTTCGGAACTTGCCCAACTATTTTGCCTACGGCACCTCTCTGATTTCAACTCCCTTTCTTTGGCACTGGTCCTACCGCGAGCTAGTAAGTATATGTCATAGCCGGGCGATTGTAGTTCATCGCCGGGTGATGAGCTATAAATATATATCTCTCTCGTTTATTTACACGGGAGCGATTATCTTTTGTCCCTTGAAATAGCTGCTAGCTCATAGCTTATGATGGTCCAGCTCGCGATGGGACCAGTGCCTTTTGGACAACTACAAATATCTTCTTTCTTTTCTCCAGGTCACGAAGCCGACTACTTGAACTTGGCGGTCCGCGATGGCGGCGTCTCCCTCACCATGGGGCTGGGGAACGGCAAGCAGGAGATGCACATCAAACCGGCGAAGACCAGGTTCGATGACCACCAGTGGCACAAGCTGACTGTCCACCGGAGGATACAGGAGGTTAGTAATAGTAGCTACATTGTCACCGAGGTCCGGAAAGAATAGTTGATTGTGTCACAAGGGAGCAAAATGAAATGTTTAGGGGGCGTACATTGAATCCTAAACTAAAGGGATGACTAAATATAATTAAAAAAATGGCTAATCGTAGTTGTTTCAGAGTTAAGGTCTGAGGTGAAAATATTTTTGCTCCATGTGAACTTTTTTTATACAAGACTGACCTCAGTCACTCATGATGGTAAGTGTCGACGAGGTTGAGGGTGTAGCACGATTTGGTTCAGTGACAGCTCATTCGGAGCCTTTGTTTAAAAAAAAGGACACTGCGTTAAACTTTTTGGATTCTATTATATATTATGTAATCGTTTATTTTCATGAAGTAACGACGCACGGGTCGGCAAAAAAGGAAATGTCTTAATAGAAAATTCCCACTTTGTTCCCTTTTAGCAGGGAAGAAAAGTGCCTTATACTTACAAGCTAAATTCAGCCTAAAAACATTTAGATCCGGAATAAGGTTGTTAGAATAAAAAAAACATCTATTCTTGAAACTTAATAAAATTGTATCAATAGCGCACCAACCCACTCGGCTCTTTTGTCCCGTTTCTAAGCCTTAATAAAAATTACAAATTGAACAGCCATCGAAGTAAGCTGCAATTTATATTCAAGGTACAAGTCGTTTGGAAATTAGTTTTCCTCGGCTTGAGCTAACTTTTGCGGCCTTTAGTTGCTTTCCCTTGTACCTATAGCCAAGAAACTGGAGGTACTTTATTTATAATTTATAACACTTTAAACTTTCGAGTTTTCTACACATACCTGGCCAGAAGTATGGAGCACCCGTGCTTTTTAACGATATTTCGTTATTTTATGGCCTGTTTCACAATCTCCAGTTCTTTTATATATTTTTTTTATAAAAGACTGACCAGCGTTTGACCTCAGTCGCACCTGATGGTAAGTGACGACGAGGTCGAGGGTGTAGCACGTTGGTTCAGTAACAACCTATTCACTCTTGCCTTAAAAAGACCCAAATTATATCTTACCGGGAATACAGACAAAGGGAGCGCATTCCATTCCTTAGCAGTCCGCATTAGGAAGGTAGAAGCGAATCGCTTCGTGCGATAGAATGGAATATTCACAACGTAAGAATGAAACCGCTCCCCTAGTCTGGACGTCCGGTGGAGGAACGGAGGTGGCGAAATTAAATCGTGCAATTCCTGTGCACACTCTTCAAAATGTATCCTGTAAAACACAGACAAACTAGCAACCCTGCGACGGTGCTCAAGGCTTTGTAACCTTACACTCAGTAATCCAGGATCGCCAATGAGTCTGCGAGCACGGTGCTCTATTGAATCCAAAGCGGCCAGCTGATACTTGGCAGACCCGTCCCAATGGTGGCAACAGTACTCCAGGCACGATCGAACCTGAGCTTGGTAAAGTGTTAGAAACTGTTCCGGCGTGAAGTACCGCTTCACCCTGTGTAAGACCCCAAGTTTTTTAGCAGCGGATTTTGCTTTGGCCTCAATATATGACTGGAGAAAAGGATATCAATAATTTTAACTGGCAGATAAGTTTACCTGATGATTGTGAAACAGGCCCTTAGTGTAGTATTTACATCTTTTCTGATGACATACTGGAATCATCAATAAAGTGATTGTATGTCTTTTACGGATATTCTCATTTCTGATTATATTACCTAGAGACACTCCGAGCATAGCTCTGTTTATTACAAGTTAAGTGATCCTGTCTGCGGAATCACCAAAAGTAGCCGATCGGTCCTTCAGTTTGCTTATATCCAGTTTCTAATTTTAGGAAAACCTATTCCTCCCTTTGTACCGTGGACACAATAAGTACCACTTTAATTAAGGTAAAGTCAGGGTCAAAAATATCGACTCAACCAAAGTGCTAAAATATGTATACATGTACCGTAATAGTAGGACAATAAGGTGCATGTATACAAATTATGGGACTTTGGTCGCATCTATATTTTTGACCTTGACTGTTCATAAGGAGCTCGAAGCCATAATCGATCGCACCACTAATCATTCACTTGATGGATGGTTTACCGGTATAGTAATTGTTTGTACCGGTATCGTAATTAGACAAATTGCCGTTAACTTCACTATATTAGAAGTCTGTTTGATAATGGAAAACAGTAATATAATTGGTTTACGACACGCAAACGGCGTAGGGGTTTTTGTATGGTCATTAACTATCCTACTGTGCGTTTCTCTAGAAACTTCCTGCCTCACACATAAAACTGTCGAATGATTTGCCGTCAGCGGTATTTCCGGACCGATATCACCCTCATACCTTCAAGAAAAGAGCGTACTCCTATATCAAAGCCGGCAACGCGCCTGTGACTCCCCTGGTTGCGGGTGCTCATGGGCGACGATAATTGCCTTCCATCCCGCAATCTGTCTGCTCGTTTGCCACCTTTGTCATAAAAAGACTTTCTTATATCATCATCATCATATAAGCCGAAAGACGCCCACTGCTTAACCTCCCTTAAAGAGACACATTGACCAGTTTTGCTTCATCCGCGTCCCGTGGATTCTCGCGATTTTTCCACCTTATGACGGTATGCCCACGCTGCCCCTTCAGGTACGTGGTCGCCATTCAAGAACCTATAAGCCCCAACGGCCACTGGTTCTACGTGCCTCGCCCACTTCCACTTGTTTCACCATTTGTATCGGTTACTTTGGTTCTGCTGCGAATGACATTATTTCTGATGCGATCGCGCAGAGACACTCCCAGCATAGCCCTCTTGGGTGACTTTAAGGTCTTCTTATGACCCCACGTTTCAGTACCATATCATCACTGTTTTGTGTTTGTCCACGAATAAATAATTTGACATGAATAAATAATTAGTCAGTAAAATGCTTGACTTGTCGCCGAAAATACATCAATCAATTTCCTTTAATTCCTTATGGATCTCATCATCAAACTGAATCCTGGTAACAACGGGACCAACCAAAGCATATGCTTACAATCAAAAATTTTTTTTTTTAAATAGGTTCATAAATGAGGTTACACTTATCAATAAAAAACATACAACAGAATTGATAACCTCCTGTTTTGTTTAAAATACAAAGCCTTACTGCACAGCGCACGTTGTAAAAGCACACTTAGTCCCCCACTCAATACGGTAAACCCAAAATCTGTTTACCGACCGCACGACGCCCCAGTATGCACTTAGAACCCTTTGTCGCAATTCCCATTACCGAGATGTCATGGATGCAGTTATATGGATGCACCAGGATAAGAACAACCTCCAAACCTAGTTGATAAGATTATGATAATGACTGTAATAATTTTTTGTATCTTTATTGGGCTGAATGACTGCAGCAAGCGATCGACAGCCCGCCTGAGACCGGCCGGACGTCTCTACACTACATCTACATCTACAAATTATTTTATTGTTTGCTGTATTTTGCTGTTTTGCGCGTTAATGTCAGATACCAAAGAAATTAATTAAAACCTTGGCCAAATGAATTGAGGACACACATTTATTCTTCTAACTCAAAAACCATGTATTTCTAAATTTAGTTAAACAATTTTCTAATAAAAGTTGAAATAGATAACATATACTTCAGAAAAAACGACGAGGACCTCCGGTGTTCGAGACGGGATTCGAACCCGCATCTCCAGCTATCGCGGCTAATTTTCTAATATTTCAAACCTTAATTTACAAGTATAGCCATTTTTTTTTTTTTATATACAGCTGACCAGCGTTTGATCTCAGTCGCACCTGATGGCAAATGTCGAGGGTGTAGCACGCTGGTTCAGTAGCAGCCTATTCACTCTTGCCTTGAAAAGACCCAAATTATATATTTCCGGGAATACAGACGAAGGATTTTCCTTAAAGGATTTGAACCCATGACCGTCGGTTGCATAGGCAGGGTCACCCACTAGGCCACACCTGTCGTCTAATACTACGCATAATCGGAAAGCGAGTTACTGGAAGTCTTGCTTTCCAAGTGACTGTGCTTGACAAGTTACTGGAAGTCTACTCGCCCGCGTTTGTCAAGTTACTGGAATGTAAAGTTAGGGTTGTGAGTGACTCTGATGTTTGGTGTCTAGCTTGCTTGTGCACACATTGTAGCTACACTAAGCCTCAAAGGATATTCCGTGCTTTGAGGCATACGGCGTGTGTTTTTCAAGTGTAAACAGAACATAAAATCTATACCAAGCACTGTTATTTTTACGTACAGCCCTTTAAAAAAGCCTCAGTAACCCGTATTTATTTTATTCTTTGGAAACAAATAGCAACTACGCCTATTATCCTTTTGAATACAAAGCAATTTTATAATTACACATTTTTAAGTTGTTTTACATTAACTGATTGGATGGTCTTTTAAATTATTCGTTGAAATAGATGACCTATAGTTAAGGAAAAAGTGAAGAGGAGCACCCGAGACAGGATTGATTACGGTTGAGTCTGGAGAAGCCCAACTGGGGAAGTACCTCCTCCTTACAGAAGACTACAGCCATAATAGCACTGCTACCTTTCAGGCATGTAGTGTGTGTTGTGTGTGTTCCTGATGGTGAGTAAGGTTTCCAGAGCTCCAACCCCCTTAAAGGCCGGCAACGCACTTCTGACTCTCCTGGTGTTGCGGGTACCCATGGGCGACGGTAGTTGCTAACCATCAGGCAATTCGTCTGCTCATTGCCATCATTGTCATAAAAAAATAAGGATTTGTAATCCTCAATGAATCAAAAGGTTGTCCAGTGGATTGCTACTATGGCAACGAGTTAAACAAAATTTGTTCGACCCACTAACATTGATAATTTTGCCACAATAGTTGTGTTACAAAACCACCTACACATATGAGTAAGTATTTCGTAATTTTACACACGCTTATTGTATTTGGTTCATTACTAGCAAAATTAGTAAATATGCCGACCGCGCATTACCAAATTATTATGATATATATGGTTCTACAAGGTAATTAGTGTGGGCATGTACAACCGCCATCAGATATATCGGAACTGTGGAGGTGGTCACAAACATCTGAACATGCACTTTATCACCTTGCCAATAGACGCGTTGTTTAGATATTTATAGGGTTTAAAACCCAGTCAGGGCATTTATTTGTGTGATGAACACAGATATTTTGTTCCTGAGTCATGGGAGTTTTCTATGTATTTAAGTATTTATATGCATCTATCTATTATATATATCGTCGTCTAGTACCTACAACACAAGCCTGGGTATGTCCTTAAACTACGTCCAAAAATGAGAGGTAGGGCACAGCGATGACCATCACGCTTGAATCTGGGGCAGCCCAACTGGGGAATTACCTCCTCCTTACAGAAGACCACAGCTATAATAGCACTGCTACCTTTCAGGTATGTAGTGCTGTGTTCCTGATGGTGAGTAAGGTTCCCAGAGCTCCAACCCCCCTTAAAGGCCGGCAACGCGGTTGTGACTCATCTGTGGTTACACCACGCAATCCGTCTGCTTGTTTGCCGCCTATGTCATAAAAAAAGTCTTACTGAGCTTACCGTAGGACTGGGGAATTATAAGAAGTGACACGTGTTGCCAGCGCTGGTCTTCCGATGAGGACGTTTTCTTCTTCTAATTATTAAACAACATTTTCCAAAGCTATAAATTCTTGTATTTTACTAAGGAAGCCATAAGAAATTGGAATACTTACTGATTGATTTCACTCAATATCCCCCTGCTGAAATGCGAAATTTTGCGCCCTAAAAAGTTGAAATTAATTTCAATATTTCAAAATCCCTCGGGAGGTTAGGGTTTGTATATTGCGTAACTTCAGAAGATATTGTCACATTGCGTTAATGTTTTATATATCGTAATGAATATTTGAATTGAAAGTCGGTCAAATGTCAATTGAGATTAATGCAGTCAGCAGCAGAAGTTGCTAGGCAACACTTGACATAGTAAATAAATAAATATTTTTGGAACAATCTTACACAAATCGACCTAGCCCTACGGTAAGCTCAATAAGGCTTGTGTTATAGGTACTAGACGATGATATGTATAATAGATAGATACATATAAATACTTAAATAGGTACATAGAAAACACCCATGACTCAGGAACATAAAGTGCTCATCACAAAAATAAATGCCCCCACTGGGAATCGAACCCAGGACCATCGGCTTCGTAGGCAGGGTCACTACCCATTAGGCCATATCGGTCGTCATGACTTTATTGTTAAAAAAAAAAAACATTTATTTCGAACGTATTTCAGTCCATAATTAGGTTAGTATACACAAAGCACAAAACAAAGACAGGATTAGTAACAAATAAAAAAAAAAAATTGGATGGAGAAATGAACATCAAATGCGAGCCCTATTTAATTTACCATGCTCTGAACTTAACGTTAAGGTCCCGAGGAGTTCAATAAATAATGTCATTGAAATGACATGCCCGGACCCCGACGTAAATAATGTATTAACGTAACTCCACGTGAGTTCGAGTAAATACGTGAAATATGCGGTACCGTTACCACGAGTAGTAACCGGGTACAAAATAAGATTTTTTTTGCTTTTCTCGTAACCAGTTACGAACTAGTAAAAATATTTGAATAGATTCCCGAAAAACTCTACATAAATAAATAAATATTTTGGGACAATCTTACACAAATCGACCTATTCCTACGGTAAGCACAGTAAGGCTTGTGGTGTAGGTACTAGACGACGATATATATAATAGATAGATACATATAATTACTTAAATATATAGAAAACACGCATGACTCAGGAACAAATGTCTGTGCTCATCACACAAATAACTAAATGCCCTTACAGGGATTTGAACCCACGACCATCGGCTTCATAGGCAGGGTCGCTACCCACTAGGCCAGACCGGTCGTCTAGATAGGTTGGGAGTTAGGTAATTTCAGATGCCCAGAGGGCAAACAGCCCAGAAATAGGAGCCCCGCATTGCGCGGCTGGGTTGAAACTAGTTTCATACGAATAATATCTCTTGATCGTAATTGGTTTCGGACGACGTTTTTCTTTCGATAGTAACTGGTTACAAAACTCGGTTACATACGCGACCGAAATGGCGTTTTTGACGTCGATTTATTAGGCTCTGTAATTTTTTTCCCTACAAATATTGTACGCAACTCTATCGTGACTCTCGTATAGCCAAATCTACAAAGAAATGCATTGCAAAGTATATCCTTGCAGCCTTACAAAGTATCATTATAAGTACCATAAAGTCAACAATATAGTACATGTTTGAGAAAAATATTTTTTTCTGTGCACCAGCGGGGCGAGTTGTGGTTTTAAGCTGTAACAACATGGCTTTCCTTTTCTGTAGAACAGATCTTTTTCAAGACAACAATAAGAAATTAACACGTTTTCTCCATCCATTGAAATATGAACTTTGTTACAATCACTTCAAATAGATTTTCGGGTAACACAGAATACAATGGGGTATATCGTCGTAAAGCAGTCATTCGACTCCCATGGCCCCGATATAAAAAATTCAATAACTTCTTGACACGGAAACGATTATTGCGACGAAATATTTTTTTAGGTGTTGTTGGCGTCAAAGTATTAACCTCTTTAATGATTTGTAATAGAAACACCAGTGCCTTTTTCTAGTAATTGTATTGTATATTCATATATTATGTTTTGTTATTGAAGTTTTTGACACTTCTATGTTTGAGCTTGATACGTAAACGTTGTGTATAAGTTAATAAAACTATTATTTACATTTCATTGTCTACTTAAATATCAAGTCAAAGTGGAGACAATATTTTGATATATGATATATTTTGGTATTTGATATATGATCCCGTCGTGTCAAGTTTAGTTAGTTAAGTTGTGTAATTTTGTTTATTTTTGACGGTTTTTGGGCACCGTTTACCAACTAGAGGGTGAAACACTACGTGAGTGCGCCTCTTATATGAATCCCTTTCGGGATTCTGATAAAGCTAGAGAGATGGTGCTGCTTGACAAATTTCGAGGGAATCCGCTATGCTCGGATGGCTGAAAAAGTTAAGGTGTTTTTTTTTTTTTTTTTTTATGATATAGGAGGCAAACGAGCAGACGGATTGCCTGATGGTAAGCAACGACCGCCTGTTTGCCGCGATAGCTGGAGATGTGCACTTAGAGCTCAAAGCAAATCAAAATATTTAATAGAATAAAATTGATTTGTTTTTAGCTAACTATATTTATTATTTATACTGGACTGGGTGTTCGCTGGTCGTTCGTGCGAATAGTAGTACACAATATTGTCGCACGCAAAGTAATGATATTGTACAGACCGGCATAGTTTTTTTTTAAATATTTAATTGGACTAATTTGTATTCTGTCATGAATTAAAACTATTTTCTCTTATTCACAGATCACACCCATGACGAGCTTTTGCAGAGTAAGTATTATTTTTCAGGGCACAGTTCAGATAAGAAAACATATCAAACGTTTTGTTAACTTCGTTCTAAGCAGTCAGATTTGGCCTTATATATTTTTTCTTTTGGTAGTTAATTTTTGTAACTGTTCGATATGTTTTCTTATAGAATAACGCATTTTTATGTATCTTTACGTTTTTTTTTGTAATGCTGCTTTGAAAAAATAACCCCCGCCGATTTTCTTGCCGGTCATAAAAGTCGAAATGCTTCTCGGGTCAGAGGTGTAGGGTTAGAACCGTTGTAGTTTTTGTTTTTCTCTTTTACTTTTGTATACTCAACGTGTAAAAGTTCAAGTTTGAATTTAGAAAGGATGTGGTAGATATATTCGCAAAACCGGTATACTTAGTCAATATTCAGGTCAATTTTAATAATGATTTTCAAAGAAAGTGGTAGGTTGGCTATGAAATGAGTAGAACTCTATTGTGAATCGCGCTATTCACTCGCGCCATTATACCCCGCGATGCATATTTCCTCCAGATTTTATTGTTATTTATTCTATACGAGGAATTTCCATTTGTGATATTGTGGGCTTGAGTTGTGCGTTCATAGTGCTGTTTCAATGGTTTTTAATCGACTTTAAAAAAAGTATGAGGTCCGCAATTAGTGGTTTTTTTTTTTGTAATCAACAAAATTGACGTATTTAGGCATAAACATGAACTTAAAAATCAGTCAAGCGTGAGCTACGGTTTCGTTTCAACAGCGCGTTTCGACAAAACGTTACAACTCCACTATTTATAAACCAATAAAAAAAAGTGCATTTACGCATTGACGTGAACTTAAAAATAAAAAATGACGAATTTCCTGGACACAGGCGACTTCTATAGACCCTCACAGGGGTTGGTAACGTGTCTCTCTATAAACCATTTACCGTTAACTAGTTTTACGGTTTAACCGGTTTTAGAACGTATTCGAAATTGAAGAGAATACAATTAACGTTGTAGTTTAACTTTATATATATATATATATATATATATATATATATATGTATATATATATATATATATATATATATACGGTTGTAATGTATGTATGTATACATACATTACATTTCAGCCGTATACAGTCCACTGCTGGACATAGGCCTCCCACAAATATGACTTGTATCATCTTAGGGTGTAGTTGCCATAGTCGCCACACTTGGCAGGCGGCTTGGCGACCGCAGTAGCTGTAGATTGGGTTTCGACGGACGCTGCTACCCGTCCGTAGGATTTTTCCCTTTGTCGCCTCTTACGACACCCGCGGGAGGAGATGGGGTGGTGCTATTCTAGTCAGCCGGCATCACACGGCAATATATATATATATTTTTTTTTTAAACAATGACGGTGGCAAACAACCGCCCGCCTGACCGTATGCAGTCACCATAGCCTATAGACGCCTGCAACTCCAGAGGATTCACATGCGCTTTGCCTGCCCTTTAAGAAGAAAAACCTCGGCAGGGATATTAATAAAACTAGCGAGGCAACATCTGCGCATAACGTATCGATGTATATTTGGCATGTTGAACGCGTAATAGCCTAAACCGAAAGAATTCCATCACCCGAGGCGTATATGAAAAAAGTTTCCTAACCCAGTGAAAGGATAAGTTTTTGTTTTGCGAACAACATTCCATTATTTTATTATAACAACACAAAAATTTGAAAGATAAGTTGCTATATTACAGTAGATTATTCTTTGATCTCACACATACAGCCTTGGCCAAGAGTATTGCGCACACACTTATTTTTCTAATTCCAAAAAACATCTCTTTCTAAATGCAGTTATACAATTTTCTGATATTTTAAACCTTAATATATGTACACAACAAGAGAACATCATTTAATAATAATGCTTGAAAGTTAGTATTAAACAAAAAGCACCAAAAATTCGAATCTACAACGAAGTGACTTATTGCAAATTTTGTATGCAATCACCAGTCACCGCAACGACCAATGCCTAATCAGTTTAAAGTGTTTAAACTAATTGATAATCATCAGAATAGATGTAAATACTAAACTAAAATATAGGGTTTTCATATAAAAAGCATGGGTGCTCAATACTTTCTATGTTGTACGTATAAGAGATCGTAAATCATAACTGATGTGTTTATGAGTTAAAAGTTGAAATAGATAACATATACTTAAGAAAAAACGACGAGGACCTCCGGTGTTCGAAACGGGATTCGAACCCGCATCTCCAGCTATCGCGGCTGACGCCTTAACCAATTTGGCCACCCGTAGACAGCGGAACCCGTCGAAATTAATCAAGTATATGTGATCTTGTTTATTTTAACGGTTTTAGCCACCGTTTTACCAGCTCTAAGGTGAAACACTACGTGTCTTACGCTTTCTATAGCCGCGATAGCTGGAGATGCGGGTTCGAATCCCGTCTCGAACACCGGAAGTCCTTGTCGTTTTTTCTTAATTATGTGTTATCTATTTCAACTTTTAATTTATATAGTAGTTATTACTACTTAAAAATCAAAACAAATCAAAATATTTCATAAAAAAATAATTTGATTTGTTCTTAGTTTTGTTTATGAGTTATAAACTTGATATTATAAATCCCAACTTATATTACAATTTGTACAGAGCCTAGGTCTCACTGCTCTATAAATTAAACCAAATTGATCTTAAAATGCTTATAGAATAATAACACGCTGACGTAACTGGTGACCGAAGAGCTGGCGGCTTCCTCGCACAATTTATCAGCATTGCGATACAACGAAATGCCGCCAGCATCCTTGGTACAATGCCTCAATGGCCTTTTATAGATTTAATAATATTAGTAACACATAATAGATTTCTCTTCAAAGCTTCTATGTTAGGGCTGATTTACATTTTATTGTGATAATAAAGTATTAATACCGTTAAATCTTTATCAGAGGATTACGCGATTTAGGTCACGAACCAAATCCTCGTGACGATAAATAGCTTAGTGTGCCCTCGACTTGACCTTTAAATCTAAAAATCAGCCCGTATCTAGTAAACAGGCTCTATCTAGTATACTAGTATACTGTAAGTCTATAGTCTACTATAAGTACCTACCTATTAGTCTAGACTTTCATGGCTTAATAGGTAGGTACCTATAGTCAGTGTCATATAGTTGCAGTCAGTCGATACACAGCCTTACTGCTATATAAATAAAGATCCGTACCGATATACTAACTGGAGTTGACTATATGACGCTGACTTTACCCACATACCTAGCTTACCCGAATAAGTTTACTACATATGCCGATAAACTGAAAGGCAAATTGCTACATTTGTGACCTTAACGTGATTTTCTAACGATAATGAGGGTACAAGATATGGAGAGGGCTATGCTCGGAGTTTCTCTACGCGATCGAATCAGAAATGTTGAGATCCGTAGGCGAGCTAAAGTCGCCGAAATAGCCCACCGGGTTAGCAAGCTGAAGTGGCAATGGGCAGGGCAGCATTACACGCAGACAAGATGGCTGATGGGGTCGAAAGGTGCTCGAGTGTAGACCACGGACTAGCAAGCACAGCGTAGAACGTCGACCCACAAGACGGACAGACGGACTCATTAAGGTCGCCGAAAGACGCTGGATGCAGGTCGCTTCCAACCGGTACGTGTGGAGGTTCAAAGGGGAGGCCTATGTTCAGCAGATGATGATGATGATGAAGGCTATGTTTGGCCCCAAATGTTTGAATCAAACAATAGTTGACTTTTGTGTTTATGAAAGATGAAAATATGAATGTGACGTATACACAAAAGAATTTTTTGAGTAATTAAAGCGCCATTTGAGCGAAGTTTTTCCTTGTTCTCTTAGTAAAGACGTAGGCAAACCGTAGGAGTAGATACGAATGCAGATTCGTTAGTTGTTTTAACTTTTTTTATTTACACGGTTCCACTCACGTTTATGTAGTCAAACTGGCAAAGGGCATCTAGACCAGACCTAGGCTCTCTGAAACATCGCACGAGTGACTACATACAGCCTTTGCCTAAAGTATCGAACACACATTTTTTACACTAACTCTTAAAACCATCTCTTCCTAAACAGTTAAATAATCTTCTGTTATTTCAAAAGTTAATAGACAACAAGAGCATATCACTGAATATTAAAAAGTACGTAATAAATAAGAGAACAAAAAGCACCAAAAATTCGAATCCACAACTAAGTGACTTATTTTCTATGCAATGACCAGTCACCGCAACGACAAATAACTAATCAGTTTAAATTAACTGATAATATGCCATCAGATGTAAATAAATAAATATTACAGGACATTCTGACACAAATTCACTGAGCCCCACGGTAAGCTCAAGAAGGCTTGTGTTGTGGGTACTCAGCCAACGATATATATGGTATACAAATACTTAAATACATAATATAATGCACCCATGCCGTGAGTCAGGAACAAATATCTGTGCTTATCACACAAATAAATGCACTTACTGGGATTTGAACCCAGGACCATCGGCTTCATTGGCAGTGACACTACCCACTAGGCCAAACCAGTCGAGAAATACTACACTTAAATATCGAGTTTTCATATAAAGCTTGGGTGCTCAATACTTCTCGCCAAGGCTGTAAACTCTTTAATCAATATAGGTATTTAAACTATATAAAAGACGCTTAGTCTATATCGCCGCGAAATACTGTCACCACTATAGCCCTAACGAAGCCGTTTGCCAAAATAAACCTCGGTAAGTAATCACTACACCCCGTTATCTTATGCTCAGTTTAGGGGCAAGTAATTGGGCAGTTACGATAATCTAAGTCTATAAAAATGAAGTTGACTTATTCACTCTATAACATGTCAAAAGAATGGGTCCAATTTTTGAAATAGTCACCAAGTGATTTCCATAGAGAATGAATGGAATCTTTGTGAAGATTACTTGGTGACTATTTCAAAAATCGGACCCCAAATTGACGATATTCAATATTTCATTCACGTCAGATAAACAATATTAGATTTTTATAATTGTCGCCCTCCGATCTGATTAAAGAGAAGAATGAATGTGCTATCTCTAAAGCTTTCACTAAAGAATTAGTTTGACAAATAACTTTTATAGGTAAATATGAATCGTTTAATTGTGTGATTTTAGATTATGCCCAAAATGAGCTTTAGATAACGGGGTGTACCACCAGAAATACAGTGAATGATTTAAACAACCGAATCGTGTGGACACGAACGATAGGCACGCACGTTAAATGTCAGCCTTGACTTTGTTGGGATTGAAAACATCGCTCAAGGAGTGTCCTCATATTTATAGAAATTATGGTGACGAGGTGAAAATTATATTAACGCGTGAGCATTCAACGGAACGTAGTGAGGCGTTCAAAACAAGCTAAATACGGACAGACATGCCACACACATGACTACAGTTTGAAGACAGGTCTGGCCTAGTGGGTGACCCTGCCTATGAAACTGACAGTCCTGGTTTAAAATCCCAGTCATCGGAAGTCACCCGAAAGATGTCCACTGCTGGACATAGGCCTCCCCCAGAACGACCCAAAAAGACCGGTCCTGCGCCTTCCACATCCAGCGCATCCCGCGACCTTTACCAGGTCGTCGGTCCACCTTGTGGGAGGCCTACCTATGCTGCGTCTTCCAGTTCGTGGTCGTCACTCCACCCCATCGGCCATCGATTCCGCAAGCAATGTGCCCCGCCCACTGCCACTAAAGTTTGGCGATCCGGAGGGCTATATCGGTAACTTTGGTTCTACTGCGGATGACGTCATTCCTGATGCGATCAGGCAGAGACACTCCAAACATCCCCTCCCATCCCCTCTCCTTTGGGTGACTTTGAGCCTTCTCATGAGGCCCATAGTAAGCGACCACGTTTCACCACCATAATTAAGTCCAAAATCCACTAAGGTATTTGTGTCGCTTAACTTCAAACTCAGGTAAATCCATTCTGCTTTAAGGTTGATTATCTAAAAAAATGTATAACAATCTGAAAGATAATCAACCTTAGAGCAGAATGGAGGTACCTGAGTTTGAAGTTAAGCAACACATTTGTATCAATGAGCACATGTATTTGTTTGTTAGCGCTATCAAATTGACAACTCATGATACTCGATCGATGGCTATTTGTGCATTTACTAAAGATATACTTAGGTATTGTTAATACCTTCTTATATCATCCTTGGTTATGTTATTTATATAAACATAAATAAATATAAAATGCCGTATTGCCTTAGGCATCACATGTATCAGATATAAAAGTAACTTTACTAGAACACTTTAATATTATATCAACAAATGAATAAGTAATACCCTCAACTACAAAACTAGCCAGATGATCTTAACTCCCGGGAATATCACTTTGGGTACAATCTTCCGTAATGTAACATGACAAAAAGTTTCTTTTACGACTTTGGGGTAATCATCTAAATTAGAGCGTGGGCGTTTCTGACCCGCGTTTTCTCCACGTTCCTATAAAATTGCTGTGGAGACGCCGCGATTACGCCGCGTGCCAATGGAATCGTCAAGAAAATGTCGAATGTGCACGCTTACTTACACGCAACACTTACAGCATTTTCTACGAATGATCAATCAAATCGATATCGATAGAAAAATGTTTCTAACACTAAGATTGCGACAGTTTATGCAATAACAATTTCGGGCTCCACCGTTGCTGCTCTGTACTGGTTTGCCACTGCTCCGATGTCCATTATTGAAATAAATTGAATCACTATCAAAACGTATTTTCCTCTTTTCAATACTGACGCCCGAGAACGTACCAAAATCTTGAAGTACGAGTGTCTCGATACCCAATACGAGTTCGTCGCGTTTGCTGTCGAGACTCTTGTGAGGCAGAGGTGCGTGTGGGCTCCATAGAGCGCACAGCAAGCGTCTCAGGGAGGCAACAGGCGATCCTCGCGCAGGCAGCTTTCTCGCACAAAGGAATGCTACCGCAATCCAGCGCGAGAACGCTGTCTGCGTGATGAGGACCCTCCCTAAGGGTCCAAATTTAAGTTTAGTGTAGTTTTAAGTTAGATTTAGCGGTTTCTATTTTAGTTTTGTTACATTATTATTTACTTCTTGCATCTAAACTCTCCCGTTTCTTTAAACGTGTAAGTCCTTATTAAGTTAATTTATTCTCCATCAGGTCTCAGCAGTGGTCGATGACGTGTACACCGAGCATTCTCACGTGGCTGGCTCGTTCACTATGCTGGCCAGCTCACGGGCTCACGTCGGAGGCTCCCTCAACGCTCGAGCCCTCCCTGGAGCCAGGGTCCACACCAACTTCATCGGCTGCTTGAAGAAGGTAATTGTTTTCGCTATGTCTTCGGTTATTTAATTGGCTAGTCCTGACAGCTAATCTAATGCCCCACACGTGACATTGGATGACAAAAAGTACTAAACTATCAATTGATACAAAGCACGTCGTATCGCATATGTATGATGACGGTCAAGAGATTTAGCTTGTGCTGTGGTTGCAATGTCTGTTCTAAGTTTATTGGCTGTTAGAGAAAATGGTTTCGGTATCTCGTAGTGGTCAGCTCACGTATCATGTTCATTTAGGTCACCAGCAAGTTCTCCAGGCTTATGCCAGTGTTTAGCTTTAATACATCAGCTGCTTCAAGACATTAAAAATGGTACGTTCTTCTCCGGTATAACTATAATGTTAATTCTTAAGCGTTACTAGCCAGTTCTCATATTTACGTGAAAGGTTTTCAAGATGCAAGCAATGATACCAAGCTCACTTAAATCATGGTCTGCTAAAAGAAAATAGGATTACTGTACACACAGCAACACTCTTAACTGTACATCGGTGGACTTTATACCTTATATAATAAGGTCTACCAATGTATAGCTAGGAGTGTTGTTGACTGTACCAGGCGTAGCAAGCCCATATATCTAATTTGTTTTTAAAGCTAGTTCTGGAGTAACTGCCGAGGACACTCTTAACGCGCAGCTATTATCGAGGTATGCGCAGTAAAAATCGAAACTGCAAAGCGGAACTTGCAACTAGTTAGACATGCGATGCAAGCGAAATTAAGAGATTTGAACAGTGTCAGTCACATAACACTTTATTAATCAAAAAGCTAAGAATGCTACCTCACTGAAAGTTACTAAATATAGCATTTGTATTTAGGTGGAGTTCTCAGCAGACACCCTCCGGTTGAACCTCATAGATCTGGCGCGGACAGGCAGCAAGCTCATCACAGTCACCGGACGGCTGGAGTACGCTTGCACGGCTACCGACTCCGCTGATCCCGTCACCTTTACCACCAGGGATGCTCATTTGGTAAGCTTTTATAGAAATTCCTCTTTTAAATAAGACAACTGAAGATTGGATATATCACGTATAACAGCGAAGAGCGTAGGATGTATGTTGTGTATGTGTGTTGTGGGAGGCCTACCTACGCTGCGTCTTCCAGTTCGTGTTCGATACTCCAAAACCCATCCGCCCCATCGGCCATCGGTTACCATGTCCCACTGCCACTTAAGTTTTGCGATCCGGAGGGCTATATTGGTAACTGTGCGCTTTTTGATTTTTCCAGCGTTTTAGGAATAATACCAGTGAAAAACATACAATATGTATAATGTAGGCAGTTTACAGCTGATACGCTCATAGTTCAGTACCCAATTGTGTCTTGTTCATTTAAAAAATGTTCATCCATTCCAAAAAAGTTTGATGGAGTATACGATTTTGCTACGACTACGCGGTTAGCCCGTAAGGAAGTGTCTAGGGGTTGCTACTCCTCTGCGTCCGTATCAGATTCAGAATATTTTCTGCAAAGCACAAGTAAACTCTAATAAATTTAAGTAATCAACAATAAAACGAGTGGTATCACTAATTGAAAACTTAAAGTTTCCGCTGCGAAACGAAATGGCAATGAACACGATTCCAGAAGTCAATTTAAAAGCCGTAGTGGCCAGCCTTTTGTGAAAAGTACAATGAATTCTTTCGTCAAATAAAGGAACCACAAAGGCTTCGTTAAGCCGAGGATCGAGATCCTTCAGTGAACGTAATTGAGTATTTTTCGGGCACTCGCAGAGACACCTCATTACCCAGGGAGCCGGCGAGACTAAGCACCAATTAAAAACAATGGTTCGTCGCCGGACGCGCGAAAAATCCTGCCCAACCGAACTGTTAAAGACGTAGTTTGCTAGCTCTGAGGGCCCTTTAAACGCCGGACTCTTGAATTCGGTCGAGTGTCCCAAAGTGCTCTGAAGAGGGCAATGCACCCCGATTAGATTGCGATGTTCGATCGGGGCTAACCGAATTTAGAGGTTGCGGGTGGACTAAGTGATCTATTGATTGGTTTGTGGCTATGTTCGTGTCCCTGTTACAGTGTTAAGTTGGCGTGAATAGGGAACATTATTGAACTGAACATATTTCATAAACGTTCTGATATGTTGTAAAGATAACTTATCGGGTGCAATTAGAGGTGTACTGACTTTATTTGAGGTTTGTTTTTAATGGAATTGTAAAATAATTATTAATACAGGTTAATGACACCTTTTGACTTGAAACGCAGTTTTGTTTATAAGAAGATCATCATCATTATCTCAGCCGCAAGTCGTCCACTGCTGGACATAGGCCTCCCCCAAATATGACTAGGCATATATTGGGGGGTAGTTGCCATAGTCACCACGTCGGGCGGGTTGGCGACCGCAGTACACATTGTGTTTCGACGGACGCTGCTGCCCATCCGATGGTTTTTTCCTATTTCGCCTAGTATCCGCGGGAGGTGATGGGATGGCGCTATTCTAGTCAGCTGGCACCACACGACCAAAAAAATATTATAAACTTATTAAAACTTACTTAATGTCTAAAGTTAAGGTAAATCAATCAATCATTTATTTCCAAGAATATGGTACAGGGTTGGTCAGTAACATTATAGATCAGAATAATCTGCCAGTATGTATCGGCGTAGAAATATTTACACACAAGGTATATTCACAAATCAGTACTTATAGGTATATAGAATTAACAATGTCAGTCTTCATTAAAAAAAAGTCAGCGGCGGCATTTCATAAAAACAAATTCCTGCTTTGACATTTTGTTTCTCAGTTCAGCAGATTTTCTTTGGTCTCAAAAAGAAAATGTAAACCAAATTGTTTCCGTGTATTCTAATACAAAAATATACTCGCCTCCACTGCCATAATTATATTTGAATAACGGTCAAAATTTACTTCGGATTGTCAATATCAAAATAAGATGTTGTACTATTAACCAAGAAGAGTCCCTTGTGGTATTCACAATCCGAACATAACATAAACCACAGAGATTATATTTCATACTACATTCAACTACAAACCTTATTCCAAATACTTCAATGGTGTCTATTGAATAACATTTGGAAGTATAGTTATGGCTTATTGATGTCATCAATCGTATGACAAAAGGTCAAATGCCTCTTATAAGTATTTACAATATTGAGGCTTTAGTGTTTGACAATACGGACTAATTTGCTAATTGATCTTGCTAGGCGTTTGTAACAGTACTTACAAGTAATGATCCTGTGAGTGTTTTAAATTAGAACTCTGGAGGTCTGTATCCAATTAAGGCGATATGAAGGTCGAGTTCCTATTTAGTAATTACTAGACCTTTGGGATGATTGTTATTACTGCTAGTTTCGAGATCATTCCAAATGGGCAGCATTGTGGGGTTTACATTCCCAGTTATATTTCCATCGGGTGTTAATTATTTTGGTTATAATTTTGACCATCGGTCTCGCCTAGTGGCAATTAATTAATATTACTAATTAATATATATATATATATTTTGGGACAATCTTACACAAATCGACCTAGTCCTACGATAAGCTCAGTAAGGCTTGTGTTGTAGGTACTAGACGACGATATACATAATAGATACATTTAAATACTTAAATACATAGAAAACACCCAAGACTCAGACAAATATCTCTGCTCATCACACAAATAAATGCCCTGACTGGGTTTCGAACCCAGGACCATCGGCTTCATATGCAGAGTCACTAGGCGAGACCGCAACAAAATAGAAAAAAAAAACGTTGGAACAATATTTTATCTTATCGTGTTAGAAAAAGCTCATGATTTTGAGTAAAAAAACGTAAAATAACCAAACTTCGATAAGTGGCAATTATTTTTGGAAATGCCTCTTATAAGAAATAAATTGCCTCGGTGATCTTTTTATAACTTAATCACGAACTCACGTTATCAAATCAGAAGTCAAGTTAGATTGAAATCCTACGCTCGTTTGTACGTTTTCACCACCCAATCAAGATCCGGAGTCCAATCAAACATGAAATTCTTGTAAGTTCCACCCTTGAATATACAATGGCTAACCGAACTTGTAAAGGGCACAATCAATACTTTACTACAAATAGTCGACGTTTGCTGAGCGTTTATAACCCTTATTCTAACGTCGTTAAGATGGTCGTTTAAGTGCACTTGTTGTGGTAAGACGACGATCATTTAGTCAATTGTAAGGCAAGGACGCAACCTTCGCTAGTTGCCTTCTCGAAAGTTATTTCATGTAGGTCTGGTCTGAGGCTAGTGTAAGTTTCTTTTGACGTAAAAAAACGTCGCGAACGCGTAAGTGATAATGTTATTTATATGGGAAACACTAACGCGATGGTAAAGTAATATTACGTTAAAAACTCAGGGCTCTGGAAGTGACCCTGCATATGAAGCAGACAGTACCCTTACCACGAGTTGTGACATTGACGTTTTCGATAATGAGTATCGTGTTTACTATCTGTGCATCTCGTTCGCTCTCAAATAGTACAAGCGAGATGCACAGATAGTAAACTCAATACTCGTTATCGAAAACGTCAATGTCACAACTCATGGTGAGGGTACAGAGGGCCGATTTTTGAGATTCGAAATCTTTTTGAGACTCGAATTGTGAGATTTTAAACTCTGTCAGAAGCTAAGAAATAGTATATTAAAACATGAATTATAAAAACTAGTGATCGTGTATCGAAACTCTAAATTTTGGGCAAAAATAATGGTGTAAAACATTTGGGTGCGATTGATTTTGTCCTTTTTTTTTGAATTCGTATGCATGACTCCCAAAAATCGGCCCCCAATCCCGTGTTTAAATCCCAGTAAAGGCATTTATTTGTGTGATGAGCACAGATTTGAATTTGAAGACAAGTCTGGTCTGGTAGTGACCCTGCCTATGAAGCCGACAGTTCTGGGCTCAAATCCCAGTAAGAGAATTTATTTGTGTGATATTTTTGTAAGGATGTCCAGTAATATTTATTTTATTTATGAGGACAAAATGTGTGTGATGAGAAACATGTTCGAGCAAGTTGAAGTTGGGATTTTAAAATGCTAACTAATACGCACTCGCCATCTTCTCTTATAAAGATGATTTTTTTTTGTTTGTATGTTTGTATTGAATCGGCTTCGAATCTTAACCGATTTTGAAAAATTCTTTCACCATTAGAATTCTACATTTTCCCTAATGAACAAAAGCGAAAGAATTAAAAAAATAGGGATTCTTAGGAAAACTTCGATAACGTTAGCTAAGGTGAGATTTTTGTTAAATATTACTTCTAAGCCTAGTTAACCCTCTGGGTTGGAAGTTCAGATGGCTGTCGCTTTCGGAAAACTAGTGCCAAATCATGGGATTAGTTGCAAAGTGGACCCCAGGCTCCCATGAGCCGTGGCAAAACGCGATGCCGCCGGGTCGCTGGTTAAAAAAATAACCAATTTCAGTTTACAGAGTAATTACATAGTTTTGGGCGTGAAACACAATCAAAGTTAATGAACAAACTCAATTAGTGTTACTTGAGCAAATGAACCAAGTTTAGAGTTAATACCCCTTTTTAACAAAGGTCGTGTAATAGGGTTTGATGTTTGGTAACTACTGCGGTTCAACATTAATAGTAAATAAAAACTAACAATAAAGCAATAAAAAGCAATTATTATTATTTGGACTAGCAATCGGAGAGTAGGCTGTCCACCCACAAGATGGGCAGACGACCTTATAAAGGTCGCCGGAAGACGCTACATGCAAGTAGCTTCCAACTGATGCGTATGGAGACCTACATCCTCCAAGGACGCCTTTTTTTCAATCACTATGTGCCTATGTTTAGACCCCAGCTAGCTACAGATTCCAAAATGTGGAAATATGAGCTTTATACTTATTATTTAATAGTGTTCTTCGCGGTAACGCCGCAGGCTTACGTATAAGGATTGTCGACCCACTTCCCTTGTAGTACATACAAAATTAATTGTAAGAGTAACATATACTTACGGATTATTCCGAAAAACTAAAATGCTTTTTTGAGAACTCTCCACAACAACAACTCCACCTTTATAGGGGTCACAATACGGTTTTTTTTTCTTAAGCTGATGAATTTACTGGTATAAGGAAGTATTTAGATAATGAAGAAAAGTACTTGAATCGCTTGGTTGTACAATCCTCTTACGTTCGGCTCCGAGGTTGGAGTGCGCTTGTGGTTTCCTTTGAGATGTATTCATGTTTCAGGAAAGGCTTTAGAATATAGATTGTTATTATTAATTAAACTAAGCTTCGAATCAATAAGTTGAACGATTTATGTAACACATGTTTAGACATGTTAAGACATGTTTGTATGTTAGATGTTGTTTTATTTAGCGTGTTAAGAGATACGACTCTTGTTACGTATCACTCAATATTATTATATGAAATTGGAAAATATAGTGTAGCAATAAATGAATAATATAAAAAGGGTTAAGTATTGAGCACCCATGCTTTTCATATGAAAAGTCGATATTTTATTTTAGTCTAGTGCAGGGACCGGCCCGCTATCCCTTATAAAGGGTTTTGTATGGGTTTTACATAAGGCTTTACTCACCATACCCTTATTTGACGATACCCTTTCATTTTGCTTTTAAAGCCCTTATAAAAGCGCTAACCCTTATAACTAAGCGCTATCCCAATACCCTAACAAAACCCTAATCATCCGCTCACCAAAACCTTACATATTGCTTATAAGGGTTAGCCTTATAAAAAGGCTTCCCTTTTACATACAAGCGTGCTAATTGAAATCGTCTGCCTTGTTCATAAAGCACACATTGCTCTGATCTAGCGTTTTCTTTGACTTCTTTGATTTGATGTACGCGCGCTTTTCGAACACTAGCGTAGACATATGTCATAGTATATACTAAACCTGTCTCTTTCAAGCAAGGATTAACTACGACAGTACTAAAGGGAAAGCTTTATAAAAAGCGCTAAGTAATAAGGGTAACCCTTTATACGGGATTGCAAGGCATAAAGGATAGCGGTTAGTGATTGTAAAGGGCTAGTTTTATGTTTGGCTTAGTCGTACGGTAAGGGATAGTCAAATAAATGGGCTAGCAGTTCAAACTGGTAAGTCTTTCAATGTGTTAGCCGTGTTTAAGAGTTGCCCTTTTAATGGCTTTTGCCGCGGAAAGGGTTGTCCGATCCCTGGTCTAGTGTTATCTTTGATTGCATAAAATGATTGCGATTAGGCACTTCGTTGTAGTACGACTTTAGTGGTTTTTGTTTCCTTATTTTAATACGTACTTTTAGTATTATTAACTGCTGTTCTCTTGTTGTGTACATTAAGGTTTAAAATATCAGAAAATTATTGCATATGTACGTGCAGCTAACGTAGAAAGAGATGGTTTTGGAGTTAGAAGAAAAAAAGTATGTGCTCAATACTTTTGGCCGAGGCTGTATATGTATTTGATCGTCTAGGACCTACAACACAAACCTATTTGTGGTTACTATAAGCGCGGTTTGTGTAACATTTTTCGGAAATATTTCTTTATTTATGCGTTTGGTTTCCTTTTGTGTTTTCGGGTTATCTTAGATTTCATGTTTTATGTATCAAACTCCGTCAAACGTTCCTTTCTATAAAGGTCCATTCCTTTCATTGGTTCTAAGAAGCCGAAAGTCTTGGGTTCCAATCCCTGTAAGGGCATTTATTTGTGTGATGAGCACATAATACCGGGTGCGGCCTGTAATAGGAGCAAACAATTTAGGGATCGCTTCTACACCACGAACGTAACAACATTTGTTCTACAACTTTAAATAATTGGCTAATATATTAACTGTGATTTTTTCGAACAAAGTAAATAGTATTTTCAGTGAACAGCATCCAATAGTCTAGTTGACGTTTACTGTCAGCCTACAAACTTCATAGTTTATGCAATACATTGCTTGCTTGGAAAATCTTTTTTTATTAATATTTATTAAACTATAAGTTATTTTCAAAAGTCGTAGAACAAATGTTGCTACGTTTTTGGTGTAGAAACGATGCCTAAAGTTAAAGCTCCTATTACAGGCCACACCCGGTATATATTTGTTTTCGAGTCATGGTTGTTTTTTTTATGGATTTAAGTGTTTTTACATTATACTTATATCTATATATAGGATATTATTATTATATATAAGTATATATTTGTTTTCGAGTCATGG
The DNA here is from genome assembly GCA_022674325.2 of Grapholita molesta. Classification (NCBI taxonomy): domain Eukaryota; kingdom Metazoa; phylum Arthropoda; class Insecta; order Lepidoptera; family Tortricidae; genus Grapholita; species Grapholita molesta. Next base: position 15,581,920 of record CP053138.2, on the reverse strand, counting down.
TTGTTTTTTTTTATGGATTTAAGTGTTTTTACATTATACTTATATCGTTGGCTGAGTACCTACAACACAAGCTTTCTATGAGCGCGTGGGGCTCAGTCAATTATTGTAACGATGTCCTATCATTTTGATTTATTCATGTAATGTGAACAAAGTTTCGAAGCAGATACATCTTTTTATGAATTTATTTACTCACCAAAATTTTCCTCCGCAGATCTTGCCGAAATGGGAAGCCGTTAAAACTGGAACGATATCATTCAAATTTCGAACGAATGAACCAAACGGTCTCATCCTCTTCAACATGGGCGCTAAACCACCAAGGGTAGGTTGCACGGTAAGGGGTGAAGCTTTTGGGGTTGGCCAAGTACCATTCAGATCATCATGGTCATCAATATCATCATCATTTACATCCAATTTAAGTAAGGTCTCATTTATAGAGGATTGCGTTTTTGATCGGGTTTTCAATTTTATGGTTTTTGATATTTGAGTTATGTGACAACGTTTTTTGATATATTATAAATTATAATTATTGGGATATCCAATGGACTTCCATATTTATGACTTTATTTTCAATCTGCTAAAAATCCAATCAGAGATAAATGGCAAGTTTTTTTTTATAAAACCTTCAGAAAGCATAATTCTTAAAATAAAACGAAAAATTGAAAAACACTTGCCTTCGGTGTGAAACTTCCTATATTTCTAATAATTATGGTTTCATTAACTTAATTCAAAATGTAAAATAATTGTCAAGAAAGTAGATAAATATGTGATCAAAAGTAATTATTGCAGTTTTAAAATGCCACCATTCTAGGTAAGACAGTACATATATTCGTAAGACAGTACGAGTAGTATCAAATAATTAGGTGAAGGCCAACTTAGTACAAAAATCAATATATACCATTAAGATTAATCGTAAGCTCACATATTTGTCATCAAGGAAAAAATATCTAAATTCGCAGTTCTAAGACGTTGTCACATAAAAAAGTTTGTGTTTGAAACATAAAACTATCTTGATATTTAACCATTTGTTAATTTATAGAAACGGGTAACTCACGTTTTATAAGTCGACAATTATTAACATGTCGAGCAATATACGACTTATAAAACGTTTGTTTGGTAATTCACGTTTTGTAAGTCGAATTGCGCTTCTTTACAATTAATTTTTGTTTTAATAATTAAACTGCAATTCTCTATACAAACATCACTCGATCGTAATAAATTTTGATTTGATCAGACGACAAAATTATCGCGGTCAAAACAAAATGATCCCTTTAAGGCCTGCATGGTAGGCTCTGACAAAGAAAAATTAAATACACAGAAATAGGGGAATTTGTGTATGGTACCTTATAAAGTTTCACCCACTTTTTAAGTGTTGAAATGTTTTTATGTTTATATGTACTTGGGCACTGTAGAAGCGAGCACCGACACTGTTAGGACACACGTATTTTGCCGTAAAGGCGAAAATGTCTTATAATTTCCTATATATTTAAAGCACAGGATTGTAATGCTAAGAGGAATACTTACAAGCTTTACTATAGACAAGGCTTTATTAATACCTACACAAATTTGCACTATTGCTTCTTTAAAGTCAGTTACTTTATCGACCAATGTAAGTATCATTATTCCCTCCAACTTAGTCAATATCTTTAATTTATTCACAAGTCACTTCAAAGATTTTCTCTTCAAATAGTTTATCTCCGTGAATATAGATATTAAAACTTTTGCCTTTTGGTTCAAAGACTTTTTTATTGTGCTAATTCGATCAAAGCCAATAGAAGCATGCCCGGAATGTTATTCAGTATTCAAATCGTCCGTGAATAGTTTGCATGCATTCCGTTGGTTTGCGACAGTTTTTATTTTACCGTGAGTTACAGTTTTATTGATTTGTGCTAGGTTTGATTCTATTTTAGGTTTCTGTTCAGTATCATTGCTGTTTGCATGATTACTGCTCTATAGTAGTTTGAGCTAATGAAATGAAATAAAAAATGATGGATACTCTTTTTTATGTGATATATTCAATTTCATTTTTCAACTATAGATTGTTTTTACAAAATCTTATAAACTTATTGGTCTTGACTTGAGATAATTATTTGAAACATTTTAATATATCTGAGATTGTGTATACGCCCAAGAGTGAGACGTATATTGGTTTGTGTCATTATTTTTTGTGCGTTATTATGATTCACACAAATTCATCGAATAATGCTTTGTAATTGAGATAGGTCAAATCTACAAATTTACGATGATAATTACTTTACTTGTGACTAAAATAATTAGCACATTAAAACACATTGCTTTTAAATTGCGTCAGGATGACATAATTAAAATGGCGTTTCTGGTATATAATGCAATTTGGCGTTAAATGTTCCTTTTGTAAAAATATCGTTGTTTTCGTGAACTGTAGGTAAATAAATGATGCAGTATACAATTGAATAATGCAGTTCAAATTTTAAATACTGATTTATATTAGCTTTGCAAATAACAAATAAGTAGTTCCCTTAGCGCATTAGTTATCACACCAGCCAAAGCATGACTTAGGTTCTAGGATTAAAAACAAAAAAATCCTATAACCTGGCAACAGGACCTTTTCCAGGCGGACCTTTTTGCTGTCGAAATGCTAAACGGATACATATACGTACATATGGACTTGGGGTCTGGGGGTGTGAGGGTCAGGGCATCGAGGAGGAGGGTGGACGACTCGCACTGGCACGAGTTCCTGCTGCGGAGGACTGGGAGAGATGGAAGGGTCACGGTGGATGGGGCTAATGCTGAGTTCAAGACGCCTGGTGAGTGAGAGTTTTGTTGTTTTTACGGACTATATTGCTAGTCAGTGCTTATCACTTTTACTATGCAGCTGGATGTGTTCAAGTCCCGGTAAACTAGAGAATTTATTTTTGTCTATTATTTTCAACGACAGGTTTGACCTTGTTGGTAGTGACCATGCCTATGAAGCCGATGGTCCTGGGTTCAAATCTCAATATGTGCATTTATTCGTGCGATGAAAACAATTTTTGTCCCTGCCTATAAGGCCTAGTTTACCTTCTGGATTGGAAGGTCATATGGCAGTCCTTTCGTAAAACTGGTGAACAAGCTCGAAAACAAGCGAACCACAGGCTCCCTTGAGCCTTAGCAAAATGCCCGGACAGCACAAGAAAGATGATAAAATTTAAATTTGATCAAGACTGACCAGAACCATTTGAGTTATTGTTAGTAATGAGCATAATTACTAAGTTGGTTTGTTACAAGTTAATTAGGAACATAGTTTTCAATTTGGCGTTATGAATAAGACAATCGCCATCTTCTTTACCAACCTACGACCTTAGTGAACAAATATAATAATACAACCCTCTATTTCTCTATTAACTTAACTTACCTTTCCCTAGATGTGGCAACACAAAGGCAATGCTCAGTTTCCCTCGCCTTTTTAAGCAAAATGGGCACACTGGATGTAGATTTGCGGACAAACGCCTGGAAAATTGACTAACCTTTCGCTATTTTCCATTTCAGGAGAATCAAATCAGCTAGAACTGGACGGTCCGCTCTTTGTCGGCGGCCTAGGATCAGAGTACTCCGCAGCCAAAACCCCGCCAGTCCTCTGGACTGCAGCCCTGAGGCAGGGTTTCGTGGGCTGCGTCAGGGATCTAGTCCTGAACGGGAAACCGCAGGATCTGACGGCGTATGCAAGGCAACAGGATTCTGGTAATAACTTTTTATAACCTTATGGGTTTTCTTAATTCGGTCCAAAAAACCTTGACCGCCACGCTATCAGAGTGAGATAAAAATGTTTTATTTCATTCGCTGCTCTGCTGATACCTGATAACATTATACTGCACTCCTTACGTAAAAATAAATGGTTTCTATAATTGACCAATGACCATATATGAAAAGTCTAGTCATAAATGAATCAATTTTAAATGAAAACCTCTTAATTGCCACATTTTATCAAACAAAAATGAAATATTTGATTGATGAAATTAAAAATCTAATTGGATACAATTACTTGAGTTGGTGTTAATAATGTAGAAAACAATTAGTTCAAATGGATTTTCAAATGAACTTATGTGTTATTATATTTCTTCTAGTCATAATTAATAGCAGTCGAGACATTCTCATTTAGCATTTGATGTCTACGTCAAAATAAAAAGGTGGCGCCCATGCTTATGGACAAGTTCCTCTTGTGATAGGATGTGGACAGTGATGTGAAATTTGACATGTTCTTACCGATTCGAAATATCAAAATGAACATGAATACTTATGGATGAAAAGCGATTGCATGTAACGGAGATGAGAATGTTAAGATGTATGTGTGGCGTGACTAGAATGGATCGGATAAGGAATTAATACATAAGAGGAATGGAGGTTACACCCATAACTGATAAAATACGGTCACATCGCCTAGCGTGGTATGGGCATTTGATGCGGAAGGATGAAAGTCATGTTATGAGAAAGGTATTACAAATGAATGTGGATGGACCTAGGAGAAGAGGAAAACAAAAAAGAGATGGATGGACTGTGCGAGAGATGATATGAAAAAAAGGGAGTGTGTGATGAGATGACGAGCAATAGAGGAGTATTGAAGGAGAAGACATGCTGCGCCGACCCAAATAAATGGGACAAGAGCAAGGGAATGATGATGAACGGGGATACTTGTGGTCCACGTAAAGTCCATGTGGATTGTCAGGGTTCCGTTGTCAAATTACGCCTTTGGATTTTTTTTTTATGTATTGTTAACTTATGTTCTTATTATTCCAGCGTCAGTTCGCCCAGCTTGTCATGTCCTCATGAAGCAGTGCGTCAACTCTCCTTGCCAGCATGGGGGCGTCTGCTCCGAAGGGTGGAACCGGCCTCTTTGTGATTGCTCTTCTACAAATTATGGCGGACCGACATGTGGACGAGGTAAGAATGGCTATCACACTAGCTAGTCACAGTTGTGATCATTCTCCAAATGTTCGTGGTAGGACATAAAACCGACCTTGTGATTTCTCTTCTACATATTATGACGGAGTCATTTGTGGAGAATGGCACGTCAGAGTTGTGATCTTTCTTCCAATTTGCATGACAGGAGATGTTTCCTCGGAGGGTTGATACTGACGTCTTTACGATTGTTCTTCGGGAAATTATGCCGGAGTGACTAGTGGGGTAAGAATGAGTACCGAACCAGAAAGAGAAGAAAGTCTGGACTAGAGTTGTAATAATTTTCCAACTGCGTATGGCAGAATATCGAATTCTTCGGAGAATTCATACCAACTTCGTATTTAGCCTTGTAAAAAATATGGCGGAACTACTAGCAGTAGTTACTTAGTACAGTCACCATCAGATATATCAGAGCTATGAAAGTGGTCACAAATATCTGAAAAATGTTTCTATTATCAAAGCGATAAAGTGCATGTTCAGATATTTTTGACAGTACGGCAGACAGTTTGTTTTAAGGTCTACTGGCAACACAGGCATTGATGCGAAAAATAAGAAACGGGAAAGTAAACGAATGTCCCTTCTGTCTTATTACAGAAAGTTAATGTCCCTGAAGGGTTTGCAGAAACGTACGCCTCATATCGCCCTCCTGAATTCGTTAATATGTAACATTCCGACTGGCCATGTCCATAGTAATTTAGAAAAAGTAACACAAATTGTCAGTTACCAAGGGAGTGTGTTTGTATGTCCAAGTATCGATTTAAGTAGTGAAATAGACGTATTTAAAAGCAATCGCACAAAGCAGAAGCATATAAGGCATATTTTAGTTCTCTGGCCCTTTAAGGAGCAATTTTTATACGAAAATTATTTGATAGGACATTTGATGTGGATAGGTAATGTTCGTCCATTTAATACAACCCGATTAAATACGTTAATGAAATAGAAATTCTTCTAAAGGAACTTCAGGAAATAGAGGGTTTTTAAACGTAACACGGCTTCAGTGTCGAAATACTCTAAACCATGTATGTAAGAAATTAAAACTATCCTAGTTTTTAAGCGGATTTCCGATGTTTATGTTCATTTATGGCCCATGAAGATAAGTCGAAGATATATTGGATTCGTCTAGCCTAAGAAAAAAATCCAGCGCTAAATTTAAATTAGCAGATTACGAAATTAAGACCCACTATAATAGTAACGCCTTAATTGAAGTAGTAGAGGAGAATGCATGAAAATTTAACTTCGATTTTCGAGGTATGCCCGCGCTAGCTTCTTAGCGCTCGCTTTTATTCTGAATCAAATAAGCATTAGCATTCGGCACTCATTTTGTCTGGTGAAAATCTTTTATGGAGCTAGATCGGCGTCCGTCCAATATAATATCTGTTCCACTATAATGTTGTTAGAATTTAGTACCTCTATAACAATTCTCGTTAGAAACCTACGTGACATAACTGTGACACTTGGTACTAAAACTAATAACCGTTTAGTATGGTAATAACCGTTTTGAGGAACAATTTGGTATTCGACAATATGATAACGGTTTCTGATATAGTCGAGTTTAGGGACAATTCAATTAGATTTGACAACAAAGAATGTATTCATATGCAGAATTTATTTAATTGAAAACTACTAATAGGTACTTATATTTTTACTAGTTTTTCCTCGCAACTTCGTCGACCAGACATGCCGGTTTTTAAAGTATAACGTACCTATGCGGAGTGAAATTTGGACAAAGTGCAATGTTAAATATAAAAAACACCATTATTTTTTTATAATTATTTTTTATAATAAAGTACCTAATAATGATTAATGTAAAAAAAAGTTTACTCCCATGCGAGATGCTCAACGGCAGTTCTGAGGAACTTTGTCCATCGCTGTCGAAAACATAGATGTGGACATTTTATTCAATTCCAATTTTATTTTACGAATCAAGTTTTGCACATTTTTGGGCCAAAAATTATTGCAATATACTCGCCTCTTTAGATTTTCCCAAAAATCTTCAGTAGGGCGAAGTTGCGGAACATTAGGTGGATTTGATGTCTTCGGTACGTATGGGATGTTTAGCTCCGCCATTTTGCTAAGTGTTTTTTTGGAATAATGGCTTGAGGCTAAGTCTGGCCAAAACACAACATTTTCTCCTCTATGACTTGTATTTATGAAATCTCGCACTAATGGCAAACAACGCTCTATGTAGCGATCGGCGTTCACAGCTAAACCTGATTCAAAGAACACCGCCTTGGACATTCCGCGCCGACTGATGGCAAGCCATAGCAAAACTTTTTTAGGAAACTTGGTATGCTCAACAGATTTCACTTTCTCATCAGTTGGACCATTGGTGTTCTCAAAATAGTAATTGCGTTGCCACTCGTTTCCATCTAACGTGAAATATGACTCGTCATTCATGACGCAAGTCACATTGTTTTTGGCGTTAAATATTTCTTTGGCCGCATTTACGCAGCCGTATTATCTGGGTGTTTTTTTTTTATTTTCGGAGACGGTGGGCTTAACTTTACTACACCGCTTATATTTTTCGACAGTTTTTCCGTCACATTTCAATTTTCTTCCGAGCTCTCTGTAAGATTTAGCAATGCGGCCGGCGGTAATTTTCTTTAGACGAGCTCTCTCAGAAAACTTGCTCAAGCTGGAATAATTTCCAGAACCAGGCTTTCTAGCAGTGGTTTTTTTCAAGGTAAAAGACGCTAAAATATAAAAATGGTGCTGCGACTCTCACCCATTGGTACAAAATGTTCCACTACCTTCGATTTCGGCCATAGGGGATGTATAATGTAGAAATTACATACAGTTTTACGACGGCGTTCTTGGTTATTTACCATAATTGGACGACCGGTTTGGCCCAGTGGGTAGTGATCCTTCCTATGAAGCCGATGGTCCTGGGTTCAAATCCCAGTCAGGGCATTTATTTGTGTTATGAACATATTTGTTCCTGAGTCATGGGTGTTTTCTATGTATTTAAGTATTTATATATATCGTCGTCTAGTACCTGCAACACAAGCCTTACTGAGCTTACCGTAGGACTAGGTCGATTTGTGTAAGATTGTCCCGAAATAATTATTTATTTATTTATTTAATTACAAAATCAAACATCCAATCCTTATGAAACTTACTAGATTGATTGACAGATATATAGACTTGAAATTGACATACACATATATTTTTTTTAGATTTATGTTTTTTACATTTTATATATTCAAACTTTGTCCAAAATTCACTCCGCATACGTTAGTTGCGTGATAAAAAATATCCTATGTCCTTTCTCGTAGCTCAAACACTCTCCATACCAAATTTCATGCCTGAGGAGGTAACAAACACACGACACTTTTTACTTTCACATTTATAATATTAGGTAGTATAGATACAGTAAAACGTAGTTTACAATCCACCGATAAATAGCTGACATAATAATATAATGTCACCCTAAGGATCACATGTGCGTCGGTGGCAGTGAATGAATGAAAACGTATTAGTACAAATGGCGGACTCAACGCTATAACACATTCGCTGACCCCCCCCCCCCCCCCCGAATGTATGGAAATGAACGCACATGTGCGTCGGTGGCAGTGAATGCGTTAACAGTTCCAAATAGTTTTTCCCAAATATGAGTATAATATCCGATCCACTTATCTTTGAAATTAAAAGATGATTAATTGGGCGTTATTCATTTCAGTTATTTAATTACGGGAACTTAGATCCGACAAAATAATTGTTTTAACTATTTTGATAGTTTAGTTGAGTGTTGCTAACGGCCTTGATTTGAATTATTTAGCAGATTGAAATCCGATAGCCGGAATTAACAGTTTACCTTGACTTGGATAAAGTATATTAAATAAAAAAAGGTAAAAATATTTATGCAAATAAACGATTTCATTTCATTTCATATATTATTTCAATGATGTCTGTCAATTGGGCGAAGACATTAGTTCGGTCCTTTGCTGCTTCCTTTGCTCCTATAGTTCAGTTGGTGGTTTCGCAATATTGGCGTGCTTTATTACCGTTCCTCGTCGCACTAGCACAATCGTGCATTTATTCCGTCTCACTTCTACTAAAATCTACTGAACTATAAGACCGACAATCGGTTTAAATCTAAAGAAACGAAGTAATCCGTTACGGTTCTAGTTCGGAATTCATATTTAGTAGTTATACTATTCAAGAGCAGAGAATTTGTGCTGGAATACTCCTACTGAGTTTACGCTTCCAGCGAGATTGGTTGAGGCGGGCTCAACCGAATCTGAGTGGTGTGTAATGGTGTCGGTCTAATGGGAGTTTTGTCGCTGATTCGCTAAACCTAGCCTGCTGAGAAGACTCCAGCAAGAGACTCGGCTAGGCCCGACCGTTGTCGGAGTGTCTCTATCCAGTACGCGGATTAATAAGGGACTATATGTTTATGAAGGGATTACTACGAATGTGCGACACCCGCTGGTGCGAAATACTGTTCGAACAGTAATACGTCGCACAATATCACGTCGCTGAATTCTTGTGGTGTACAAAAGAGATGTCGCACTATCGATCATCGCATATTCGGTGTCGCACTAACGTGATATACCCGTTTATAAAGTGCTCCTTATGGGCAGTATTATTTATATTTTTAATTATAGTTTATCAAATTATTCTAAGTATCTTCGTCACTCTACCAAACCAATTAATTTACCATCGAGTTTGTGAAATTCCTTGACTTCAGTGGTGCGCGTTAGATAAGATCTTTATCCAGCATTGATCTGCAATAGGTTGACAATAATTATGAAATTACAGAATCAGCAACCATATACCTGAACGGCAGCCAGCACCTCACGGCAGCACTGGGGCCAGAACACGTCACCCAGACTGAGGAGCTGATGCTCCGTTTCAAGACCAGCAAGGCTGGGCTACTGCTGCGGACGGCATCCGAGCATTCTGCTGACAGAATCGAGCTTGCTGTGGCGGCTGGGAGGGTGCGGGCCAACGTCAGGCTGGGAGACAGGGAGAAGGTAGATTTCAATCAGGTTGAGAAGTTTCATATTTTTAAAATACTAGATGTGCCCGCGGTTTCGCCCGCATGGTTAGAGGAAAATCCCGTGGGAATGAGATGTTTTCCCGCTGGAAAAAGTAGCCTATGTCACTCTCCATCCCTTCAAAAATCAGATATCCACTCGAAAAATCACGTCAATTCGTCGCTCCGTTTTGCCGTGAAAGACGGACAAACAAACAGACACACTTTCGCATTTATAATATTAGTATGAATTATACTTAGTAAGTGTTATCATCTCACTGAAGCGATTTATATTCAAGTCTCCTACACGACTGCCGTGTTTGCCTCCATATAAAAATCGTCACAAATTACTTGCTTGAATCAGTCTTACCGGTTCTCTATTTGTGAGAGAATAAACATTTTTTCAATATTTCTTGCTTAGTCAAAATCATCAACACGATGCTGACGAATGCATTAACCACAACACAAGCCTTCTTTGGGGTTACAACTCGAGCGACACGCTACACTCACAAGGGTCATCATCATTATCATTTCAACCGTAAGACGTCAACTGTTAAGCCTCCCCAAAATATGACTTGTATCTTCTTAGGGGGTTTGTTTTCATAGTCGACACGCTCGGTGGAGGAGTTGTCAACCGCAGTAGCTGTAGATTCGATTTTGACGGATGCTGCTGGTTTCTTCCCTTTGTCGTCTCTTACGATATCCGCGGGTGACTGGGGTGCTATTCGCAACTGGCTCCACACGACATGCCCTGTAAGTTTTATGTATCCTAAATATCATTAACTTTCAGAATCTCCTAGCGGGCTCGAACGTCGCGGATGACAACTGGCATACGGTTCGTTTCTCGCGTCGCGCCTCCAACCTCAAGCTGCAGGTGGACGGAGCGCAGCCCGTGCGCGGTATGTTATGTACGTATGCACGGGACAGCACCCGCACACTTTTATTTTGACCCCAATGTAGAAGGAGATAAGGTTGGTTTTGGTTCCACTCCGGATTCCGATGAGCATGGGCATGGTTATGAAGGATATGATGATATAGTTTATGTTATCACAGACAATAGTGACACAGATACAAATGTTGACCTGAACAATTTCCCACATACGTGACATTTTGTAAAAATACTATACATTTTTTTTAATTTAGTAAAACTACATAATTCTATTGGAAATAGTTATAATTAATACTTAATTCCGATTCTCAAAGACAAGGAATTGACAACAAATACTCGAAGGTTCCCACAGGGAGAAATAACCAAACCAAAGGCGTTACAGAGTAGGAAAATTTTGTGTTTTCATTAGGTCTTTGATGAGAGGAAAACGTGTGGTAGCGATGATATTGCATATTCTGAAGGGGCATATAATGAAGTTTAAAAATAGCTAACTGGTTTGCGGTTGAATATCATAATGAGATGTATACAGGGCATTTTAACGAGCTAATAATCTCCTTGCCATATGCCGTTGTATCATGCAACATCAATGTTACCTTTATGGTTTGTTTTCATCAAAAGCCTTGCAGAAAAACATGTCAATTTAGACACTTACAAGAAATGCAAGAACATAAATGAAAAACATTGTAACATTACACAATACAATACCAATAATGATGTTATATGTATTTTGATCAACGGAGTGGAACCAAATATTAGTATTAAGTCTAATAAGGTTTAGATTACAAAAGACGTTTATATAAAAACGCTCTTTATTGGTGTTAGATGTCCTATTAGAGATGTAGTTAGTTGCTTATTTTCCGTTGTTTTCTAGCTGGCACTTGATACCTTCACCTTTTAGTTGGATGCCCTGACTGACTTTGTTTACTTTACTTTCTCCTGTAGTATCCTATGTGAATGTGCTAAATTTTAAAAATATCTAAATTGATTTTCTAAATTATCTTTGTATCAGGATCTTTAGTATTTCATGGATTACAATAATCATTTTCAAAAGTGTAATTAGTAATCACAAAAATATATGCTAAAGATTCTTTATCTAATTTGTATTTTCATGTTTTAAAATTAAGATTATTATAGTTGAATTACAAATAGCACGTGCAGCTACGGCGTTAATGACAACAAACAGGTTAACACGTTTCTTTGAAGTAACTTTCTCAAGCCAGCTCATGTCAATAATCATTCTCTAGAACTAGCTAGCTACAAGCATCTTGAAGTATGGCTCTTTCCAACTAGAATGGCAGTGTGTACAAATGCTCCTGTAGACATATGATGTTCTATCCAGCTTTCTTTCATGTATAATACTTGTGCTGACTCTGTATAGTTTATGTAAAGCAATTGTAAATGTTTGTTAAACTGAACTAAGCTAATTTCTTTTTATTTCAAAGTCAATGTTGTGTTACCGTCCATGAACGTATCATTTCTTAATCGCTAAATAATATTGATTTTGGATTTGCAGCTGAAACGATTTTAGGTAAAGCTTCGACTTTGGAAATATCGACGCTACATCTAGGTGGAATGTATCATCCGGAAGAAGAAATCCAGATGACCTCGACTCTTCCAAACTTCGTTGGTTATCTGCAAAAGTTTGTTTTTAATGGAATGAAGTATATTGACTTGGCGAAATCCATTGGATTGGGCAACGATGGAAACAATAACATCAATCAGCATGATTCTAATATAATATTTACTGGCTCATTCGTCAAGCCTGATTCTCTAAACGTATATAAAGCAGTTACATTTAAATCAAAACATACATACGTTGGATTGCCACTATTGAAAGCTTATGGCAATACATATTTAGACTTTTACTTCAGAACAACAGAAACGGATGGACTGTTGTTTTATAATGGTGGAAAGAAGCAAGATTTTATAGCTATAGAGCTGGTCAACGGCCATATACACTGCGTGTTCAATCTTGGAGATAATGTGGTTACCATGAAAGATAAACTTAAGAATTTGCTGAATGATAACAGATGGCATACTGTGTCGGTCAGAAGGCCGACGCCGAAAATGCATACTCTGCAAGTTGATGATGATATAGAAATGCATACGACAAGTGAGTATCATGGTCGGCTTATTATTATAAAGACCATCGTACTGCTTTTAGTTCTATCATTTCAGTTTTCTTCGTATCATTGCATTCTGTAATACTAGTTAACTTTGTTTTGGGTTTTGTTCATCATCGTCTGTCGGATATCAAGTTCTTTCCAAGACTTACCTTCTCGTATTTAAAATTGTTTAAATGTCAACATACTTTTAATAAATTATAATGTTCAAAGGCTTTTCAAACATTTCTGATTCATTTCTTACAGCAAATATATAATATTTCTTACAAAATAAAACATATTTAGAGAAAAGTTTTAATAAAATGTCTTAAACGAGGTCTTCTTTTATTTAGCAAGTGCACAATTAAGGCTACTGGGCAAATAGAATAGGATCATAGCCAAGATGGAAATCTTCATCGAAAACATAATCAATTCCAAAATAAATGTATGGAATGACAGACTGAAAAGTCACGCGATCTTTTCTAGTTCATTGACCAATTAAAATATTTCGTTTTTTTTTCTCATACCAAATCAGCGCTAGCTATTCGCTAGCAATATGCTGAAATGAGGCCATTTCACATTGGCACTTGTTTTTATATATATTTTTTTCTTATGTAATATGTCTGTGTTTGTGCATACAAAAACTTTAAATTAAAATCCAAATATACTACTAAGTTTTCCATTTCAGGTTCAAACCTAATGCTAGAGCTAGACAGCGTCCTGTACGTCGGAGGCGTGCCCAAGGACATGTACTCCTCGCTCCCAGTAGGGGTGCTGTCGCGGCAAGGGTTCGAAGGCTGCATGTCCAGCCTGGACCTGCCTGGAGAATCCCCATCACTCATGGAGGACGCTGTGGTTCCCAGTTCCTCGCTGGTGTCTGGATGTGAAGGTATAGTCTTTAACACATTCGCTGCCACCGCGTCTAATAATGTATGGAATTGAACGCACATGTGCGTCGGTGGCAGTGAATGCGTTAAAGTATGTAGGCCTTCAGTACACCATGTAGTTTGGTCGTTCGTCTATTTGCCTCTTTATCACTCGTATACGCAAGAACGATAGTGATGTACAGTCACCGACTTTAATTGTTGAGCCATGAACCGTTTGGCTACCAATACTGGCGACGTCCTAGTGAGGGTATTAAATGTGCACAAAATATATAGTCGCCATCAGATATATCGGAGCTGTGGAGGTGATCACAAATATCGAAACAACGTCTCTATTGTCAAGGCGATAAAGTGCATGTTCCGATATTTATGACCACTTCCACAGCTCCAATATATCTGCTGGCGACTGTATAGTGTGACTCAGTTCAGGAGTTGTTAACTGTACAGACGACAAACACTCGCGGATTCATAATATACTATTCCACATTTTTTTCAGGACCAACAAAGTGCACACACAACGCATGCGCTAATAAAGGCGTTTGTGTGCAACAGTGGAAAACGTATGTTTGTGATTGTGAACTAACTTCCTTCACTGGACCTACTTGTTACGACGGTAAGCATAATTGTTTGATCTTTAAAAGGCATATAAAATTATGAATTACATGGAGCTATTATTCTTACTAGCGATCTCGTCCGAAATCAGTTTATCATTAACATTGATGGAGTTAACGAAGTTGAAACTAGTGTCAATGTGAAGATTTCACTTTGGTATAAAAGCGAATAATACAAAATTCATATAGGTGTAAAACTTAACTGAAGGGCCATGTCTATGTCGTTCTGAATATGGAACTAAGTCAAAATTTTAATAAAGAACGCCGATATGCGTGTACAGACACAGACATGTTACTACTACATAGGCCCTGTTTTAGCTAAGTTTTTCACCTATAATGGCATATGAAGAACTTTTAAGCGGTAATTTGGTATGAGCCAGATTTCTTCTATGAACATGGCTAAGCCATCTGTCGATGTACCTATAGCAATAGCCAGGTGTGCCTGGTTATGTGCGACGGATAAATCTGTACCTAAATCTTACCGGTATTTGCTTCTCTCTTCATAAATTCTCAGCAGGTTATCTGCATCTTATCAAAAGTCGCAAAACACAAAAAGCAAATTGCATGTAATTTAAGCAATTGCAATTAAGTTACCACATTCCTAGGTGTCACATATTCATTAAGTATCGTAAATGTAAATTTTCCATAATGGACGATTCTGGCGAATGTTCCCTTTCTTTGAATGGTATTCAATCGCTGTTTTTTTAAATCTTTTTGAGCCTTCTGTGTTCAACTAGGAACAAATATTATTTGCTGGGCCTGTAGGCCTACCGCAAACATGTGAGTTTAGAGAATGTCGTGCATCTTTCTCTTTTACTCCGATTACAACATAATTAGAGTGACGGAGATAACCGTTCCTTTCCGAAGTAGATTTTTGCAATAACTCTATTTCAATTATTAATTTTTGTATGGGTAGCAAATTACCATACACAAATTCTCCATTCCAGAATCGATAGCCTACGAGTTCGGGCCCGGCCGTGGTATCCTGACCTACACCTTTCCACCGCACGCCGTGGCGGACACGGAGACGGACCGAGTGGCCCTCGGCTTCGTCACAAGCAAGGCTGATGCCGTGTTGCTCAGGATAGATTCCTCTAATACTCAAGACTACATGCAGATGGAGATAGTAAGTTTTGTTAATAATGGTCGATTTAAAACTTAGAACCTTCCCTAAATCAAGCGCTGGTCCGTATTTTATAAAAATGTTTTATTTTTTATTTATTTTTTTTATTTATTGATAAACGCGAAGTATATTTTGAAATGAAATGTAGTCCTCAGAAGTTTGATTTCCTGGTAAAAAAATCAATCAGAATAGACAAAGAATGGTGCATTATTATTGGATAACCCATACACTACTTGTTGGACCTTTATTGAGTGGAATAACAGGGAAAATCATAGATTAAAATGAATTTGCTAAATCGGTTACTACCAAGAACCCAGAACAGGAATCTATGGTTAAATCCAAAATTGTTCTTTTTTTATTACATAGACGGCAAACGAGCAGACGGATTACCTGGTATTAAGCAATTACCGTCGCCCATGGGCACCCGCAACACCAGGGGAGTCACAAGTGCGTTTCCGGCCTTTAAGGGGGGTTGGAGCTCTGGGAACCTTACTCACCATCAGGAACACAACACTACATACCTGAAAGGTGGCAGTACTATTATGGCTGTGGTTTTCTGTAAGGAGGAGGCCTATTATTTTCGGAAAAGCCAGAAAAGCGAGATACTACAAACCAACATTAATCCACAGATCCGCGGTAACCTCTTCATGGTGTACAACGTCGGTGGTGGTGACCATCCTCTCGGAGACGAGACGGCGCGAGTTGACGACGGCGCCTACCACGTGGCCAGGTTCACGAGAAACGGGAGTCGAGCGGCGCTGCAGATCGACAACTACGCTGTTAACATCCGGCATCCACAAGGTATGACAACATTCTTTCTAAAGAACATTAAGGATTACTACTTAGTTACTAACGGATAAACTCACGCACTAGGCGGCATGTTTTTGAGAAGCTCTGGTACCCATTTTCAAGCCGAGTCAGGACACACCGCACACGGTAACATTAAGGATTCACTAGGAGACGAGACGGCATATTGGTGCTACTGTGGTCGACAAATGTGCCAAATGTGGCGAAAGTGGCAACTACCCTCTAAAAAAGATTCAAGTCATATTTGACGGAGGCTTATGATCAGCAGTGGACGTATTAGGGCTAAACGATAAACTTGACTAAAATGTGAACTTTGAAGAGCATCTTCTAGTAGACTAAACAACGTGACTCTGACTACCTGACTATTGACTGGATATCTTTTTTTTATGAAACAAATCTCCGTGTCACTAGAGAGTAAACTGATGATGGACCTTTTTTAGTATTATTAGTTGAAGACGACTAAAACCTTTTTTAGTAAGAAGCATCCATTGTAGGTAAACGCGCAAATTATCTAGTATTGGCATGTAATTTGGAGATGATTTGCATGTGGCGAGATAGTTTCTAATGTTGGTATTAAAAATGAATGTAGAAGGAGGGAGTGTCAAAGGAGTAACAAGATTTAGTTTGGCGATAGAGAGGTAAGGAGAAGGAAACAAATGATGAGCCTACTAAACAAATTCCTATTTAAGAGAGAAAATAAAGAAGAAGGGAGGAAAGCCAATGCAGCATTGGGTTGGCGGGTTTGGTATTAAGTATACGTAACTTTCGCTGCTTCGAATTATTCTGAGTTTCTCAGGATCTCTTTTCTTTCTTCGGAGTTTCTCATTTTTTTATTTAATTTATTGCACAATACAAGAAGGTACAAATGGCGGACTAAATTATTTATTCATTTGATATTTGTTAGTCACTCGAAGGAAAACATCTACTTTAGTATTTTGGTAAGGTATGCGGTGTAAAATTTGGGGAAAAAAAAAACATCATCTTTGCTTGATGTAAAAATAGTTTACTCCCATATCAGATGCGTGATGTTTTTCGGCAGTTCTGTGGTACTTTGTCCACGACGCTGTCCAAATCAGATGTCGGCATTTTAATCAACTCTTCTTTTGTTTTTGGCATCAAACCGTACATTATTGCAATATATTGGCCTCTTCAGATTTGCTCCATAATCTTCAATAGGGCGAAGCCCTTAAAACATCAAATCCACCTAATGTTCCGCGGATTTGATATTTTACGGGTATGTATGGGATGCTTATTTTTTGAAAAAATAAGTCCCGCCGAGTTTCTTGCCGGTCATAAAAGTCGAATGCTTCTCGGGTCAGAGGTGTAGGGTTAGAACCGGTGTAGTTTTTATGTTTTCTTCTTTTGTATACTCGACGTGTAAAAGTGCCCTTGTGGCCTACTTACTGAATAAATGTTTGAGTTTGAGTTTGAGTTCAACGCCACCATTTTCCCTAAGGGTTATTTTTTATATATAATAATAAATATAGCTTGAGTATAAGTCTGACCAAAATACATTTTTTTTTCTATGAATTGTATTTATGAAATTCCCCCATATAGCAAATAACGCTCTATGCATCATTTTACAGTAAAACATTTCTTCAACCGTACTTTCTAAGTAATCGCCATGAAGTAAAAGATGTCCCAAAATCTTGACTCTTCTTTTTTCTATGATTTTAAGTTGATTTTTTTTTCTTTTATTTTCTGTAGAACGTGCGTTGCATCAAGGTTCACATTTCGCTTTCGTATAATGCAATACTTCACTGACAAGAGCAGATATTCTGAGCGATTTTTTGGATTTCAGGGACGATGGCCTAAATGAAATGAAATTGACTAAATGATGCTCATGTGTTTAAAATACTTCTGAACTGTTTTGGCGTCACACTAAAATTTTTCTTCTATAACAACACGGCAGGCTGTCATTATGTCTTTAATCGAACTCTCTCAGAAAACTTGCACAAGCTGGAATTGTTTCTAGAAGCTGGCTTTCTAGCGGTGGTTTTCTTAAAGGCAAAGGACGCCAAAATATTGTAAATGGTGCTCCAACTCTCACCCATTTGTACACTCCACTCAGCCGTAGGCTTTTAGATGACGGTGTTCTTGTAGATTTACCATAAATCAAACACCCAATCAACAAAGATCACTTTGTAAAGCTTAGGATTACACACTCTCTCTTTAAAAGCCGGGACTGATGAGGACAAGACGATGATCAACCGTTTCGCTTTGCAGGCGGGCAGCAGTCCACAATCTTCAACAGCATGTCGAGCATCACCGTCGGTGGAGCGGGGGGTGTGAGCGGCGCGGGGGGAGCGGGGCCCGGGGGGCGCGCCTTCAGCGGCGTGGTGGCCGGGCTCAGCGTGGACGGCGTGCGCGTGCTGGACCTGGCGGCCGCCGGCAGCGCCGCCGTGGCCGTGCGCGGGGACGCGCGCAGGGCCACGTCGCCGCTGGACAAGGGCTGGATCAACGGCATGCAGCAGGTGAGTGGGGCCGGCCTCCAGCGGCGTGGTGGCCGGGCTCAGCGTGGACGGCGTGCGCGTGCTGGACCTGGCGGCCGCCGGCAGCGCCGCCGTGGCCGTGCGCGGGGACGCGCGCAGGGCCACGTCGCCGCTGGACAAGGGCTGGATCAACGGCATGCAGCAGGTGAGTGGGGCCGGCCTCCAGCGGCGTGGTGGCCGGGCTCAGCGTGGACGGCGTGCGCGTGCTGGACCTGGCGGCCGCCGGCAGCGCCGCCGTGGCCGTGCGCGGGGACGCGCGCAGGGCCACGTCGCCGCTGGACAAGGGCTGGATCAACGGCATGCAGCAGGTGAGTGGGGCCGGCCTCCAGCGGCGTGGTGGCCGGGCTCAGCGTGGACGGCGTGCGCGTGCTGGACCTGGCGGCCGCCGGCAGCGCCGCCGTGGCCGTGCGCGGGGACGCGCGCAGGGCCACGTCGCCGCTGGACAAGGGCTGGATCAACGGCATGCAGCAGGTGAGTGGGGCCGGCCTCCAGCGGCGTGGTGGCCGGGCTCAGCGTGGACGGCGTGCGCGTGCTGGACCTGGCGGCCGCCGGCAGCGCCGCCGTGGCCGTGCGCGGGGACGCGCGCAGGGCCACGTCGCCGCTGGACAAGGGCTGGATCAACGGCATGCAGCAGGTGAGTGGGGCCGGCCTCCAGCGGCGTGGTGGCCGGGCTCAGCGTGGACGGCGTGCGCGTGCTGGACCTGGCGGCCGCCGGCAGCGCCGCCGTGGCCGTGCGCGGGGACGCGCGCAGGGCCACGTCGCCGCTGGACAAGGGCTGGATCAACGGCATGCAGCAGGTGAGTGGGGCCGGCCTCCAGCGGCGTGGTGGCCGGGCTCAGCGTGGACGGCGTGCGCGTGCTGGACCTGGCGGCCGCCGGCAGCGCCGCCGTGGCCGTGCGCGGGGACGCGCGCAGGGCCACGTCGCCGCTGGACAAGGGCTGGATCAACGGCATGCAGCAGGTGAGTGGGGCCGGCCTCCAGCGGCGTGGTGGCCGGGCTCAGCGTGGACGGCGTGCGCGTGCTGGACCTGGCGGCCGCCGGCAGCGCCGCCGTGGCCGTGCGCGGGGACGCGCGCAGGGCCACGTCGCCGCTGGACAAGGGCTGGATCAACGGCATGCAGCAGGTGAGTGGGGCCGGCCTCCAGCGGCGTGGTGGCCGGGCTCAGCGTGGACGGCGTGCGCGTGCTGGACCTGGCGGCCGCCGGCAGCGCCGCCGTGGCCGTGCGCGGGGACGCGCGCAGGGCCACGTCGCCGCTGGACAAGGGCTGGATCAACGGCATGCAGCAGGTGAGTGGGGCCGGCCTCCAGCGGCGTGGTGGCCGGGCTCAGCGTGGACGGCGTGCGCGTGCTGGACCTTGATATTTAAAATAAATCGCACAATAATAAATACCCTAAAAATTTTTCAGACACCACCATCAGGCTACGGCGGCCCAGGAGTTTTGGATGAGCTGGTGTACTCCGGAGCAGGATCTGGATGCAGAGATGATGACGAAGACGCCTGCGTGCTGCCCGATGCTGGGAGCGGAGATGACCTCATCACGCCGGTCTACGTACCTTCCACTAGAAGACCTCCGTCCAGGATCTATAACAAGGTACCCTTTTTACATCATCGGATCTCTGGTTTCTTTGCAACGTATTTTTCTTTATATAGCAATCCAAGATATGGTAATCCAACGTGACAACTTAGTATATATTATGGAGTCTTCAAAAGGCTTAACTAATGAGGTACAATAAAAATAAGAGAGAGAGTGAGTCAACACGCAGGTCTACATAAGTTTCTATAGGAGTAGGCTGGGTTAGTAGTGGACAGCGAAAACTAATCTACAGTCTGCGCCTGGAACTCTAAAACATTAACAACTAAAGTATTATTTCTTTTTTTCAACTTTATTTTACGTAAAAAATAGAAAATTTTAAAATGCGGATTTAATGGCAAATGACATTCTGTATTAGTCAAACATTGGGCTAAACAGAGACAATTCGGTGCAGGAGGAGAATTAAATGAATAAAAGGTAGTGTTACTAAAGCCACCTTCTCCATTAGTAACCATACTCAGGTTTTACCGTTAATCTGTCTATAAGGTAACGAGAGAAATAGGATCTAAATTTTAGTGTAAAATTTAAGCGCCTGGATCTTTACGTTAGAGTCTAGTTTTCGCGGTATTTCTATGTTTTTTTATACAAGACTGCCCAGCGTTTGACTTCAGTCACACCTGATGGTAATTGTCGACGAGGTTGAAGGTGTAGCACGCTTGTCTATAGAATATTCTAAACCTTTTCAAATGTTTAAATATTGATAGTGTATTCTGAATAGTCCCTATAGAGTTCTGATTTTACTTTTTTCAGGGTGATACGAGTGGTAAGCTGATGAAGCCGTGTGATGACGAGGACTGCATCGAAGGCTCCGGGTCCAGTGGAGAGGAGATTACTGAACCCGACCACCCCATGACTACGTAAGTTGTTCTGAACATACAAAATTACTGAACCCGACTACCCCATGACTACGTAAGTTTTTCTGAACATACAAAATTACTGAACCCGACTACCCCATGACTACGTAAGTTGTTCTGAACATACAAAATTACTGAACCCGACTATCCCATGACTACGTAAGTTGTCCTGACCATATAAAATTACTGAACCCGATCACCCAATGACTATAACAGATATCAGAAAATTTTAAACTGATATCGAAGGTACGTTACCCAATGAGTTAAATCACTTTTTTTTTAAAAGCTTAAGTGGGCTCGTTCAGCCCACCGTGTAATATTATTGTTCAACCTAACAATTTTTCGTCTAATAGCTAACATTGGAAGTAGACCTTAAACTAATACACCGCCATGATTCTCACCCATAAAATATAATTAACTGTCTTGACCTTAATGGCTTTTGATTAGGTTTCCAGAAGAAATAATGCCTTTGATCAATAACACCTTTACCAGGAGCGGTGCCTCAAGCACCCACAGCATGACGTCACCCACGGCAGCCATCTCCACCGAGCACGCCAAGACTCTAGAAGGTTCTACGGACGGTTCCACTGACGTGACACACGGGTCCACTCACAGCAGCCAGGGTACCACGCCGCCCGATCACGGCAATATGCACGCTGGGACGGTAGACTCGGCTACCACTCCGGAGAAGACTACTCCTACTGATGGTAAGTGTATAAATCTCAACTGTGTAAATGTGGTAGTCCATAATTATGGAAAGGTAGTTTATGGCGCTTGGCGCTTACGTTGCCAAGTGTCGCATTAGTATTGAAGCGTCATTAACAATAGCGTAAGCGTCAAGCGCCATAAGGTACCTTTCCATGTGGACTACCACAAATGTACTATGGTAAATAATCAGTAAACGGCTCTAGAAAACCGTTGCAAAAATGGCACGTAGGAATGGTGATGATATCTAAGGGTATTGTTCCTAAACAACGACCAGAAACCACTGTGACAGCGTCCTTTAAGACGGTGGAAATGGTGGAAAATACTGCGATCACCAACAAGTGTAGCAATTCGATAATTGCGAATAGTCACTAGCGACATCTGTAGCCGAGGTTCTACACCTGAAAAAATGATATCCAAAATTTTGATTTCGTTCTGATTTGGGGCTTTTGGTGTCCACACCAATAAGGGAGCCTGGTAAATTTTTCTTAACATGTCTATTTTAATTTATGTATGAATATTTGTAACTAATACTTGGAATGACATTAATCGTATACTCGAACCAAACCACCTTGTTTACAGATCACACCGCCGCCCACTTCACCCCATCCCTCCCGGGCCACCACACGCCCGAGGACATCACCCACACCACCCAAGAGGAGCCCCTCCCCGAGTACCCGGACCCGAACGAGAACGACATCGACTCTCGCACTCCCACCAACGGCGCGGAGGAGAGGAGGAACGAGTACAACGGATACGAACACGAGGCGACCACGAAGTGGTATCTGCCTAAGTCGACGGATCCGGGGAGGATTGTGACGCCCGAGTCGGAGTTCTTTGCTACTATTGTTGGTGAGTTTTACTTCGTCTAATGTCCTAGTGTCTTCCAATATTGCGCAGTGTTTCAAGTGGAAAATTTTTGACCAGTGTGTGTGTTGCCAGTGACATAGTTAGTTGGTCCTAGTTTATTTTTTATTATGCAGAAACGTCTGCTAGCGTGTATCTTCGATATTTAGATCGAAAGAAAAAATTGAAAAAATTGACTCGCAGCTGGACTCCTTAGTCCTAATTCTCAAGTGGCGACCACGGACCGGAAGACACAGCAGGGTGGACTCCCCACAAGGCGTACCGCCGACATGGTAAAGTTCGCGGGAATCCACTGGATGGCGGTGGCGCAAAGTTGAATTGTGGGTGGTTGAAATTTGTTATGGTTCCAAATATCAGAAAATCGTTTAACTACATTTAGAGATATTTGATTCCTAACTACACTGTCAAAACACAAGATCTGTCTCCGCGGTACAGTCACTAGGAGTACCTACCAATATTACCTGAATTGAAATGTAAACCAATTAACAATTGTTAAATAGATGTAGGAAGTGGCAACTAAAATAAACACAATGAACTTGTGAACTAAGTATATTCAAAAAATTTAAATAAAAATAAAAATTACATGTCCTTCGCTATAGCTTCCACCTCATTCTCGCATGAAAAGTTTGGTTCGACTCACAATACGTGATCCATGCGTTCCATTTTACTTAATCCTACATAAATATATATGTCTTTTTAATCGTTTTTCTTCTTTTTCCAGGAATTGTGGCATCAGTGTTGATAGCAATTATCCTAATAGTGATAATAGTGTTGAAATACATCGTGTATCCCCTGGACCCCTCGTACAAGGTCACGGAGGACAAGAGTTACCAGCAAGGTGCAAGCGCCGCGTTGCTGGGCAATCAGGTATGGATTTTGTCATTAATTTTGGGTAATTTGTTATTTAAATGGTTGACACTAGAGAAATGAATGTGTGTTACCAGTGATGACTTACGGCTCCGAAACGTGGTCTTTCACTATCGGCCTCATCTCAAGGCTCAAAGTCGCTCAACGAGCTATGGAGAGAGCTATGCTCGGAGATTCGCTAGGAGATCGACTCAGAAATGAGGAGATCCGTAGGCGAACTAAAGTCACCGACATAGCCCACCGGGTTAGCAAGCTGAAGTGGCAATGGGCAGGCCACATTGCAAGCAGAGAAGATGGCAGATGGGTTCGAAAAGTGCTCGAGTGAAGACCACGGACTAGCAAGCGCAGCGTAGGACGTCCACCCACAAGATGGACAGACGACCTCTTTCAGGTCGCCGGAAGACGCTGGATGCAGGTTGCTTCCAACCGGTACATGTGGAGATCCAAGGGGGAGGCCTATGTTCAGCAGTGGACGTCTTATGGCTGAGATGATGATGACGATGATGAGAGAAATGAATGTAAATATATCTTCTCTCCAGTTTTTTAACTCCACTTAAGCAATAATGACAGCACAGCGTTAGCATATGGAATTCAATATCCGGATTTTAATACTTAACTTGGCTGAAACAGAAAAAGTCTTGTGGTCAAGTCTTTTATAGTTTCTGTCTATAGTTTGTTTGATATCGATATTGGCAATGATTTTGGTTAAATGAATACAAAAGATGGTGAATTATTACGTATTATTAATTATGAACCTATTATTGAATTAGTTTTATGCCAAATTAATGGCCCTGAATTTAAAATAGCGAATTGCTACTAACTCGATGACAGCTGTCGGTTTTTACAATCGGATTAGCAGCAATTTATTTCTTGTATATCAAATCACCAAGTACAGCCATCGGAGCTGTGGAGATGGTCAAAAAAATCTGAACAACGTCATGATGATAAATACATGTTCCGATATTCGTGACCACCTCCACAGCTCCGATATATCTGATGGGCACTGTACCACAGATAAGCTAAGGTTGCCCTGTCGCGTGAGCGACATCGAAGTGCCTATCCTCCCTGACCCGCCTCGTCCCGCAGGCGCACTCCAGCTACCAGAGCGGCGCGGGCGCGGGCGCGGGTGTGCTGCCGCGCGACGCCGCGCCGCCCGCGCAGCCCGTCAAGCGGGACGGCATCAAGGAGTGGTACGTGTAAGGCGGTGCTCCCACACGCGGCGTGAACAAGAGACGCGTGATGTGACCCGAACAGTACATCTTTATAGTAAGCATTGTGACGCTGTACGCCGATGGCGTTTATAGGAGACTCGTAGCGTGGGAAGACTCGTGCGTGGTTCTTGCAAGTCTAAAATGTGAGGTTCAGCTTCGGTTGCCCAACATCATCTATCAACGTCTTATTAATAATTAACTTGTAACTCTTATTGACAGCTGCGCCGCCATATTGAGTATAGGTAATCAGTTATTGGCTATACACGGTGTAATCAGCACTAAATGTTGTTTAGTTTATATGTTGTTTAGTTTACATGTTATTGTCGAGCTCAAAGTTTGTTGCTAAATTATTTTTGGCAAATCCGCACTATGGTTATGTTATGACATGTAAAATTACTATACTATTTATTGTTCATTAATAATAGTCTTAACTTTTTCAATTTATGATGGCACAATTCGAAGTCTAAATGACATTATTATTTATAAAAGACGTTTTACTATATTTAGTTTACTATTGAAAATAAAAAAACTAGCGGTAAAGTAATTGGATATCAATATTGTTAGTTTCTTTTCGACTCAAATTTTAGAATTGCCCAGAATTCCACTGACTACCATTGCGTTTGTGATGTGCTCCGGACATATCAAAGACCGTAGAATAGAGGAATGAATGTACTTGTATCAATCCTGTAGAAGCTTTGATCCTCGACCTCGCTGAAGGGAAAGTTAATGAAATGGAAGATCGTAATGAATGTATTGATAATGATTAATTTGCTTTAATGCGTAAGAAGATATAATAAGATGAAGTACTGACTGATACGCAAGTGTTTAGTATTGTAAATAATAATTACTATAATGTTTAGTCACTTGTGCGATCTAATGTGCAATTTTTAAGATCAATATGTGAAAGTTTAAGTCTAGATTAAAATGGAATTGCATTTACAAGGTTGATGTTGGTGTTATGTTTAAGTTTCGTGTTTTTGTTGTATTGTTGTTTGTTGTTACTACTTCTTTTTTGTACTTCTAGCTTATCTATATACTGTTTCCGTGAAATAACTTTTCTATCAAACTCGCCTTTGGTAATATTAATTACGACTAATGATAAAGTTGATCGTTTGATTGACAAATCGTCAAAACGAAAAGGGCAGCATAATGTTTTGATGTAATACCATAAAGTTTAAGAAGTTATTTTTATAACTTTAAATTTTCATGAATAAAATGATAATGCTGAAATAAACTAAACAGCTCAGTCAGGCAATTTCATGCTACCCTTTAAATTCAAAGTTAAATCAACGTACGATAATTTTGGCTGCCATCGTGAAAATAAAGCATATCGATCAAATGAAGACTACTGTACTTTACAATTTCAATATCTCTTTCCTATATTACTAGGTCTTGTACACTTTTATTGATAGGTATGACGCGGCGTTAGAAGAATTAGAGAAGGAATCATAATCACTCAAACTTAAGGTCGAAACTCGCTTGATAGATGCTCTGAAGGGTATTGTAAAATACGTAGACGCGTAAAGTTAACAATCAAGTATGAGCTTGTAGATTTGATATGGAAAGTAGAAAGTCATTATTGTTTCACATTTGCCAATTTCTTTTATTGCTCAACCTACATCTGTCCTCTTAGAGTAATAGGCCTAAATTTAAAAGTTATAGAGAATTTTACAACACGTTGCGGTTCAGTTTGGATTAATTAAAAGCTTTAAATATAATAATATAAATGAAACTCCAAAGCGTCTTTATTATGTTTATAATTATATAACTTGCCATAACTACAGGCGCTTCTTTAATACTTCTCTTGCAGTTCGAAAACTCAGTGCATGAAAAAAAAAGATTGTTAGTGAGTTTCTCTGGTGGCGTGCCACAAGGAGCTATCCTCGGTCCTCTAGTTATAATCTATTATATTGCATGCAGTTTCCTAATCATTATAAATAAATTGCTTATATTTTTACAACTAGAGTGTACATCCACCGTCCCATTTCCTCTTTCCGATTATATAAACCTTGAATTAGCTTTAAATTAAGACGAAAAACATATTTATATAGATTGTTATGAAGCACAGGTTCTAGGTCTTTGAAATTGCATTTATTGTAAATAGTTAATGATTATGATATTGTAATTAATGAATTTAAGCGGTATTGTACGGTATGATTATCACACTCGTTTTACGGCACAAAATGTTAGTATCAACAATTTGTTTGTCTGTCAATTTTAGTGTAAAATTTGGAGAACAATGGTTGATTATTTTGTACCGAGATATTAAGGAAAGAGATTTGCTGTTTCTAATTTCCAATATTACTACCGAATATTTCCAAATAGTATTTGTTTATACTACGACGGTGGCAAACAAGCATGCGGTCTGTCTGGTGGTAAGAAGTTACCTACTTGCAATTCCAGAGGATTAACACACCACTTTAAGAACCTATACACTCATTTTGAAGAACCTCATACTGTAGTCTTTTCAGGGAAATATTACGGGAATACTCCCGAATGGTAAACCCATAGTCATAATGGGAATTTCATATTACTATTAATTTACCATTTGGGAATATTGCCTGCAGTAATATTGGGAATTTATCGGGAACAACACATCTCAAATTAAGGATATTTGATGCAATTTTCTTTAGACACGACATTATTAGCTTTGTATCAAGAATTAATGAAAGTGCCTCAAGACTTGACGGTTACTGAATTATCAATAGCAGTTTTGCTGATAACATTTACCTCTTTGTTGGCATTTCAATAACGCATTTTAGTATAAGTAACTTTATTTCTATTTATAAGAATAGTTTTTGTAACCTCGTCCGTGGCTGTTTTAAGAGAATTGCTGTTTTTTTTGTTGTGTTTGTTATTCACATCAAGTTGTTGTATAGTCGACTTTGGTCGGACCAAGTTTTGTTTTTAATATACAAGTGACAGAATTTGAAATTATACCATGTAAATTACATAATGTGTTTGTTTTATTTGCATTCCAATGTACTTAAGATTCTTGAAAAAAGCTAGTGCAGTCGCCAACCCGTCTGCTTATCGTGGCGACTATGGCAACTCCCCCAAGATGATACAAGTCATATTTGGGGGAGGCCTATGTCCAGAAGTAGAGTAGATTATGATTACTTTACTATGTAAAGCGGCCCAGGTATTCAGAATGATTTTAACACAGAATAAACAACAGTTAAACAGAAACAGCGCAAAATAGTCGATTCACCTACAGTCTTTTGGACCTGGGTATGTCCTTAAACTACGTCCAACAATGAGAGGTAGGACACAGCGATGACCATCACGCTTGAATCTGGAGTATCCCAACTGGGGAAGTACCTCCTCCTTACAGAAGACCACAGTCATAATAGTAGGTATGTAGTGCTGTGTTCCTGATGGTGAGTAAGGTTCCCAGAGCTCTTGTGACTCATCTGGTGTTGCGGGTGCCTATGAGCGACGGTAATTGCTTACCACCAGGCAATCCATCTGCTCGTATAAAAAAGTCTCTATCAGATATATTAGAGCAATGGCGGTGGTCACAATTATCTCAACGCATATATTGTGAAGGCGATAAAGTGCATGTTCAGATGTTTGTCACCACCTCCACAGCTCCGATATATCTGAAGACGACTGTAGATATGTAAGGAAAAAAAAAAGATTTTCTTACATAAATTTATCCGTCTTCAAGCTGAAAATCTCTTAAATATCGCCTACAACCCAGAAACAAAATATTATTGGTAAATACACAAATAACTGCCTTTGCCGGGAATCAAACTGGTAAATACTGATTAGTCTAGGAGGCTGGAAAGCGACTAAGCTAATTACTAGATTGGTCTTCCGTGAGACACATTTGTTACCATTTAGTAAAATATAATTACATAAAAGATGAACATAACAAAGAAAGAAAGAATATAACAATTTTTGACAGCAAAATTTTCGCCTTCAATGACTTGGTATAAGAGAGTTTTCAAAAAATAGTGTACCCAGAAAAGTTAAATCACTGTCAGTTTATGAAGATCGACTGTTGCCTTTAATTATTCTGTAATATCGATTGAAGTTTATAAAGCGAACATCAAAACCAAGTTTATTTCGAAATATAATGCTTAATTGTCGTCCCGAAACTGACAGTTATACACAAAAGTATCGTGAGGTTGAAACATATTAATTATGTAAAAGCGGGTAACTCACGTTTGATACCTTTTCTTAAAAACTTTCACTAAATGGGTGCACTATTTTTTTTAAACTCCTATTTAGTCCCGGTATAGGTGAAAAACTTAGCTAAAGAATCTGCACACTCCACCGCTTTGGGAGAGCCCTATGTCCAACACTGGACTTCCTTCGGTTGGTATGATGATGATGAATGTTTAATGAACAGTTTTAACAGAGAGACAAAGTTCAAGGTAAAATCAGTTACGGTAATAAAAGAGATTATTGCAATTGCCTCATTTTACAAATGTCAGCTTTGATAATTTTTACGAAATGTCAACAATCGAATTATTTGTGTCAGAGGAACAGAACCTGTATAAATAAAATTAAATTTATATTATTGATTTGTGTCTTTTTCGTACACGGAACAATGGTGTTCCGGACATTTGGGAGGCGTACTCGGAGCCGGATCGAACCGACTCGCAGAGGCCCTTTTGACAATTTAATGATATGTAAGGGGTACACTAAGCGGATGTCGCCTGTCCGTAACATGGGACGCGCACAGAGACAGCACCCGCCATGGTGTAAGGGCTATTGAGTTTTAATGGAATCTAGAATGTACAAGGCTATTGGGTGAAAAGGACGGACTATATTATTAATTTATTATTGTTAATTTAGAGATAGAAGGAAGTTTTCAGAAAAAATATACCTAATAAGCGTGACTTATAAAAAGTTACCTATGTCAGTTTTGTGAAGATAACTTAAGCATTAAGTTTTTTTCACTACACTACCCACTCAAGACGTAATATCATCCGAAGCACTTCATAAAAAACCGGAAAATACAATAACAAAAACAACATTTCATATAAATAATCTTATATTAAATAAATAAATTTTTCGGGGCAATCTTAGACAAATCGACCTAGTCCTAAGCTCAGTAAGGCTTGTGTTGTAGGTACTAGACAACGATATATATAATAGATAGATACAATATATAAATACTTAAATACATATAAAACACCCATGACTCAGGAACAAATATCTGTGCTCATCACACAAATAATGCCCTGACTGGGATTTGAAACCAGGACCATCGGCTTCATAGGCAATATATCCACATAGTTTATTACATAACTAATTGAAATTACAGCGTTTAATTCGCCATACAAAATGAACAACTAAATAAAAATCAACTTATATTTAAGTTTAGTCAAATAATCTCCCGTGAATTGCTCTCGGCGCACATTACACTACCTGCGTCCAAGTTGAATATATTATCATCGTCATTTATATTGGTATCATTTTGTTCATAAATATTATAACAACACGTATTAAACCACACTGCATTTTCATTTAATTTCAACGTGTTTACATAGTAAATAAAACACGAGCTATGCTGTTTCACAATAATAACGTAACAGTTGCGCGTCGCTGCCGACATCAAACGGATACTCACTCATAAACAAGAATAAAAGGCCACCCTCTGATTCCTTTGAGCCTTTTTGCTGCCAGACAACGAAGATGCACCCCACATTATTCCTATCATATTTATCTTTTATTCACTTTGTCACAGTAAAAAGTGAAAACACTCTGCTAATGGCATCTGGAGATTCAAGACGAATAGAAGAAACCGCGGAATGCGTCTTAAAGTTGTCCGCAAAATATTTCGTAGAGAAAAAAGCCTTAAGTGGGAGCATAGTTATAATCAATATTAACTCTTACGCTTCTACGACACAGGGGTTGTTATTGCGTACCATCCACAGCGGTATTAAATATTCCGTTATGGTAAAAGACTCATTCTATAAGCACGCTAACGCGTCCCATTTCCCTGAAAAAGCTAAAAATTATATGTTGATTTTAGAAGAGAAATCGGAGCTCGTAAGAAACATTTTGCAGCTAAATAAACTGCCAACGTGGAATCCTTTAGCTAAAGCTATTATTTTTTACCAACTCTTGCCTGAAGAAGATGGCGAAACTATTTCAATGAGATTTATCAACGAACTAAGAGACTACAAGCTTCTCAAGAGCATAGTCTTTATTTATTCTCCAGATGATTCAGAAGTCATTTCTTACACGTGGGCGCCTTATAGCGATACCAATTGTGGAGGCGAATGCGACTCAGTGTACATTCTAGATAATTGTAAAAAAGGTATTGTAATACAGAAGAATTCTCAAAGAGAAATGTTCCCGTTAAACTTGAAAAAATGCCCTCTTGTGATTCAGGCTATCATCTCTGAACCGTATGTAATGCCTCCAATCCGCCGATTGACAAACACACCGTACCCCGACGCGTACGAATTCCAAAAAGGCGGTGAAATAAATCTAGTGAAACTGATTAGCGAGTTCACAAACATGAGTCTGGTTGTGAGAATATCTGATGTACCGGAAAATTGGGGTCTCATTTACCCGAACGGGACGGCGACGGGCGCGTACAGAATTCTCCGTAATGACTCGGTTGATTTGCTGATCGGCGATATAGAAGTGACGAGGACCATCCGAAAGTGGTTTCACCCAACTGTGAGTTACACACAAGACGAGATGACATGGTGTGTTCCGAAATCCGCTCAAGCGTCAACTTGGAATAATTTGGTGATCATTTTCCAATGGACGACGTGGGTGGCAACGATGCTCAGTATAGTCGTAATGGGGCTGGTTTTTCACTACATTTATTACAGAGAAAATGATAGAAAAATTACAATGATACCGACTAATTCGCTACTGTACACATTTAGTATGATACTGGGTTGGGGCGCTTCGTTTAAACCTAAGACCGCAACGTTCAGGGTACTAATCTTTGCTTGGTTATTCTTCGGCATGATCATGAGTATATCATACGAGTCGTTTCTCAGAACTTTTCTAATGCACCCGCGATACGAGAGACAGATAAGCTCTGAGAGTGATCTCATCCAGTCAGAAATTCCTTTGGGAGGCAGAGCGATCTACAGATCCTATTTCGAGACTAATAACGCAAGTTCGTTTTATTTGTATCGCAAATACGTCTCGACGAGTTTCTCTGAAGGGATTAAGCGGGCTGCTTTGGATAGGAATTTCGCCGTTGTGGCATCGCGTCGTCAAGCGGAATACCAGGATCAGAAGCTAGGGAAAGGGGAGCCACTAATATACTGTTTTAAAGAAGGTAATAATCTTTACAAATACGGTGTAGTTTTGCTTGCACGTCGCTGGTTTCCAATGCTTGGCCGTTTCAACAACATCATACGCAGCGTATCGGAAAACGGGCTTATTGACAAATGGAACCAGGAATTGTTTATTCATACAGTAAGCGTGGATAGTACGAGTAAAGTAGTGCCTTTGCGTATTCAGCATTTGCTGGGTGCATTTATGTTTATAGGGATTATGTATGTAGCAAGCATTATAGTGTTTTTAGTGGAGATTCTTTTGAAGTGTCCGAAGAAACGTAAAAGTATAAAACCGATTGATTTGCCTGCGTATCGAGTGAATGTGACGGCCAAAACTAAACGTGATTTGGAGTTCCTAGACCACGGTAGATCCAATATGTCATCCTAGGTGATCGACCAAAATTTGAATAGTTACGGCGAATACACAATATTAAATAAACTGTATTATAGACGGTAGACAAGAAGACTTCAACTTTTATTTCAGAACCAATAAGGTTAGATAAGTTAAATACTCAGAAATATACACACTAAGTCCCCTAAGTCTGTCCCTTGCAGAAGGGTGCCCATAAGGCTGGCTACATTCCCCCGATGAATGGTTATGCCTATCTTTGGCCGAGAAATGCGCCAGCCCTACGGTATCGGGTATATTGAAAAAGTCTACCTCTAATGTTTTGAAATAGTTTATGAACGATCTGGCTCCACGGCCCGAGAGTCTCAACACTCAATGCCGCAAATGCGTGTTTTTTTGTTAATTCAGCATGTATGCGGCATTTGGGAAACTCAGCTGCTGCTGCCAAGGTCACCAGCCTTAACAATAAGCTTTGAAATCATAATATCCTGAGTCACGGGTATTTTCTATATATTTAAGTATAAGATGATACAAGTTATATTTGTGGGAGGCCTATGTCCAGCAGTCGACTCTATACGGCAATTTGTTCTGGTAGCCTAGCGGTAAGAAACTAGCGACATGCAATCCACGACCGTTTCGACGACCGGTCTGGCCTAGTGGGTAGTGACCCTGCCTATGAAGCCGATGGTCATGGGTTCGAATCCCAGTCGGGGCATTTATTTGTGTGATGAGCACAGATATTTGTTCCTGAGTCATGGGTGTTTTCTATGTATTTAAGTATTTATATGTATCTATCTATTATATATATCGTCGTCTAGTACCTACAACACAAGCCTTATTGAGCTTACCGTAGAACTAGGTCGATTTGTGTAGGGTTATCCAGAAATATTTATTATTTATTAATATTCTTTCAATCATATTCATCATTATTCATGTCATTGATTCTGAGTACTGGTATTTTGGAGAAAAAATGTATAACTGTATATATGTCCATATAATATTATATATACTCGCTAAAGTGTATCTGTCTGCCTGTTTTCTTTAATAGGTACTGCCTTATTTTACATATGTCCAATTAATTGTGCTTAACTATATAATATATACAACCCAGTCTGGTTACCTAATGAGCCTACATCAAGTAACACAGAAACCACCTGTTACCACTTAATTCTGATATCACTCAGCAAACCTATTACGCTCACCCACGTAAACACTCACAACTTTAACTCAAAGCAATAGGATTGTAAATTGATTGACATATTGTGTTGTCAAAGGTGCGTAGCTATTAGAGGTATCAATTACTACCTAATCATAAGCTCTTTTACTTCTAAAGTGATTAGATGTAAATGTGCCTGTAATAGCAGGGCCGTGTACATTATTTCACCCTTAACCACAAAAGGTCGTAACTTCCAACAATTTCGATACAAATTCAGACGTTTATTGCTAACGTAGCTCAAGTTTGTATGTAAATCATGCGTTGAGGGTACATCGGCTGATCATTAACGCGGGATTTACGAATTACCATGTCCTTAATACGTTTGTAGGGGAAATTAGGGGGAAATTGAGGCTTTTAGGGGCTAATGTAGATGTCAGTCAGATGATGGCGCGAGTGTCGGATGTAAATAGAAATGGAGATATATATTTGACTTTTCATTACAGATCGCTTCCATATTGCTAGTTGTGTACAGGGTGGAAGTAGATTTTGGGTCAGTGAGGGCAGCTACCAATTCCCGTGTTGCTAAGCGAAAATGGTCTTAGGTGGCCTTCCTTCGATTTCAAATTAATGAAGATTGGCGTTTACAGATTTTTGAAAAAATACAAAGCGTAAGAGAAAATGGTAATTTTTGACAAACTTTTTTTTTATTCCAAACGATCCCATTTCTGTCCAGGACCAAAAGCTAGTATGGGACCAAAAAGATTGTATTGTATTTCATGTATTTTTTTATGTCAATTGATTCCATTTCTATCAACTTCTAGTCATTTTTTTTCCTTGGGGCCAACTTTTGGAAATGTAAAAAAGCCAGTTTTTCAATTTATTTAAATGGTTTTTAAAATTTTAGTACTTCAGTGTTTTCATACAGTCATTGAGCATAGGTTGACGAATTAGTGTGACAGATAATGGCAAAGCAATTGTCGTGCTGACAGATAAGGTTTATATTTGTTTTTCATTGTGGCGATACGTTGGCGTACACGTCACATTTTAACGCGAGAAGAAAAGCGTTCAAAAGGTAAAGTATACACAACACAAACCTTTTCAAGCTTACCGTGAAACAAAGTAATTGATGTAAGGATGTCCCATAATATTTATTTATTACACTTACCCCATACACAACTTTAACCCCTTTTTTACCCCCTTGATGGTAGAATTTCCAAAAGTCCCTTCTTAGTGGGTGCTTACGGTATATAAACTATCTAATGTGAAATAATCAGCCATCTAGGTTAAGCGGTTTGGGCTGTGCGTTGATCAGTCAGTCAGGACTTTCACGTTTATATATATAGATTATACTATAACGTGACATTTTTTCATATTTCATTACTTTACTTTAAGTAAACTGTTTAGCATATTATTCCACATCCAAAACCAACTCAATATAAAATATCTCCTTTGAGTTTTCTTACAAATTCGTTTTAGCTTTGAATATTACTTCGCTCCCTTGTGTGCAGTTTCGGAAATGGAAGCGGTACGTTGCTTACCTAATATGCTGGCAAAGTCCGTAAACATGATATTATGGAAGCAGTATATAGCTTCCAGTCCGATCATATTTTGCTTAAAACGGGTGTCTTTGGCTCATCAAATATGTTGGAGCGTATAAAGCAATTCATATATGCTAAACAATGACGACCGATCTGGCCTAGTGGGTAGTGACCCTGCCTATGAAGCCGATGGTCTTGGGTTTAAATAAATAAATAAATATTTCGGGACAATCTTACACAAATCGACCTAGTTCTACGGTAAGCTCAGTAAGGCTTGTGTTGTAGGTACTAGACGACGATATATAAAATAGATAAATACATATAAATACTTAAATACATAGAAAACACCCATGACTCAGGAACAAATATCTGTACCCATCACACTAATAAATGCCCTGACAGGGAATCGAACCCAGGACCATCGGCTTCATAGGCAGGGTCACTACTCACTAGGCTAGGTTTGAATCCCATTCAGGGCATTTATTTGTGTGATGAGCACAGATATTTGTTATTGATATCGTGGGTGTTTTATATGTATTTAAGTATTAATATGTATCTATTTATTATGTGTCGTCGTCTAGTAACTACAACACAAGCCTTACTGAGCTTACAGTAGGACTAGGTCGATTTGTGTAAGATTGTTTCGAATTTATTTATTTATATATCTATGTTTATCCTTCTCATCTCTTCACTTCTCAGACATCTTTAACCGATTGAGCTGAAATTTAGCATATTTTTTTACCTATGTAAATTCGGTGACAATGCAATATTATGGTACATTTGTACCACTGACCTGATCTGATGGTAGCAAAAGCAACTCCTAACACAAGATAAATCCGTGGTGTTTAGGCTCGTTAGAATCCTTTCGACGAGTAGATAACGATTGTACCAAAGACTAAAGTTGGCAATAAAAGCTTGTACCAAAAATTAAATTTTAGATTGAAACTTATTTTTCTTTGTCACCTGTTACGACACCTGCGGGAGGAGTTGGGGTGATACTACTGCTATTCTCTGCCGGCATCACATGGCACGTTTCTAAGTTTTAACTCTGCTTTCTCATTATTCGGTTATAATAGTCATATCTAATGAAAATTGAGAGCCCTGGTAGCCTAGCGGTAAGAGCGTGCGACTTGCAATCCGGAGGTAGCAAGTTCAAACCCCAGATCGTACCAATGCGTTTTTCGGAACTTATGTGCGAAATATAATTTGATATTTACCAGTCGCTTTTCGGTGAAGGAAAACATTGTGAGGAAACCGGACTAATTCCAATAAGGTCTAGTACACCCTCTAGGCTGGAAGGTCAGATGGCAGTCGCTTTCGTAAAACTAGTCATCATCCTTTCAGCCGTATGAAGTCCACTGCTGGACATGGGCCTCCCATAAATATGACTTGTATCATCGAGGTGTAGTTGCTATAGTCGCCACGCTTGGCACGTGTGATGCCGGCTGACTAGAATAGCACCACCCCATCTCCTCCCGGTGTCGTAAGAGGCGACAAAGGGAAAAATCCAATCCTACGGACGGGCAGCAGCGTCCGTTGAAACCCAATCTACAGCTACTGCGGTCGCCAACCCGTAAAACTAGTGTCAACGCCAAATCCTGGGATTAGTTGCCAAGCGGACTCCAAGCTCCCATGAGGTGTCGTAAGAGGCGACAAAGGGAAAAATCCAATCCTACGGACGGGCAGCAGCGTTCGTCGAAACCCAATCTACAGCTACTGCGGTCGTCAACCCGTAAAACTAGTGCCAACGCCAAATCCTGGGATTAGTTGCCAAGCGGACTCCAAGCTCCCATGAGGTGTCGTAAGAGGCGACAAAGGGAAAAATCCAATCCTACGGACGGGCAGCAGCGTTCGTCGAAACCCAATCTACAGCTACTGCGATCGCCAACCCGTAAAACTAGTGCCAACGCCAAATCCTGGGATTAGTTCCCAAGCGGACACCAAGCTCCAATGAGCCGTGGCAAATGATGATCTAATAAAAATTGCAGTTTATTATCCAGTGAGATAAAAGGTTACCACTTAACGCACTATCGCCGACATTGACCAAGTCGGGGTTTGACCGATAAACTGTTTTATCAAAATATTTATCACGCTGTTGTTATTTAATTAGAAACTTATTTTTTACACAACGACGGTGGCAAACAATTATATGGCCCGCCTGATGGTAACAGTTACCGTAGCGTATGTATGACAAAATCAATTTATATATTGGCCATCAAAGTTTTAAGAAGAGCTTTCGTGTTACAGTTTTCTTTAGTGAAATATGTTAGTATATTGCAGATAATTTCCGTTTAATACTTTACCGCGATTCATATTTTATACACACAATTTTTTTTAAACTATGCAATGGATGTGAATAAGTGACAGGTTTGTCAGATATGATAATTAAGTAACTTTTTTTTTATAAAAGAAATGACAACCCGGACCCGGACCCGGGTATGTCCTTAAACTACGTCCAACAATGAGAGGTAGGGCACAGCGATGACCATCACGCTTGAATCTGGGGCAGCCCAACTGGGGCAGTACCTCCTTCTTACAGAAAACCACAGCCATAATAGCACTGCTACCTTTCAAGTATGTAGTGTTGTGTTCCTGGTGGTGAGTAAGGTTCCCAGAGCTCCAACCCCCCTTAAAGGCCGGCAACGCGCTTGTGACTCCTCTGGTGTTACGGGTGCCCATGGGCGACGGTAATTGCTTACCACCAGGCAATCCGTCTGCTCGTTTGCCACCTATGTCATAAAAAAAAAGAAAATAAACAACATTTTCCGAGAATAGAGCGTGAATGAGAATATGCAAAGCGTACTTTGTAAATATTTTGATCCTATTACCAATAGGTGTCTGCACTTATGAAGATGTCAAAGATTGACTTATGATTATATTTAATTTATAAGTACTGTTGTGCTCACGGTACTCTCGAATCCCTTTCTAAATGCGATTTGATAATACTATTTTATGTACGTCTAACGAGTTTAGTTAAAGTTTTGCATCCATAGTGCCGACCACTGACCATCATCATCATTAGCCTCTATTCGTCCACGGCATAGGCTTTCCCAAATAAATGCCACTCACCATGAAGAAGTGGAATATATAAAAACGTTAAATAATTATCATAGATATTACTTCAATCCACTAGACAGTTGAGAGAAAGATGTAAATATTGGTATTGGTAGGGCACAGCGATGACCATCACGCTTGAATCTGGGGCAGCCCAACTGGGGCAGTACCTCCTCCTTACAGAAAACCACAGCCATAATAGCACTGCTACCTTTCAAGTATGTAGTGTTGTGTTCCTGGTGGTGAGTAAGGTTCCCAGAGCTCCAACCCCCCTTAAAGGCCGTCAACGCGCTTGTGACTCCCCTGGTATTACGGGTACCCATGGGCGACGGTAATCGCTTACTACCAGGCAATCCGTCTGCTCGTTTGCCGCCTATGTCATAAAAAAAAAAATGTAAATATAATTTTTGGCGTAAACTGTACTTTCTTAATAACCCAAACTGAAAGCCTCTCCAAAATATTCCAAGAGGGATCTAATACAGACCTCCACACAGTCGGTAACGAAACGTCACCTGCATCTATTCATAATTCTTCTCACCAACGACCCAAACACGTCCTTATGCCATTGTAATAAGAGCTACACTCCCATTGAATTACTTAGCATCTCATGCTATACAAATTTACTTGTACACCTCAGTTGCAGAATATTCAACTATAAGATTTCAGCGTTAAGGTTTTTTCATTGCTTTTTGGTGTTGGTTGTGAGGGAATAAAGATGAATGGTTGGTGTCAGGCTTGTCTCGCTAGGTGGTCCTGAAAGACAGATGTTCTTAAACGTACGCCATCTTTAAATTTAGAATGAACGAGTTTACTTTCTAATGCAATGCAATGGCGGATACGTTTGGTTGTTATTAAACAGATTTTGTTGCGGAATTTTATGTTTACAAACGATTGCAATTCACATTAAGACATACCATGTAAATAGACGATGCGTGCTAATAATACCACGTTCATAAGGGATGGTCTTATGTAACTTTCCATAGGTATGGCAGAGGCGGCGTTATTTGTTTATTCCTTGTCATAGTCTTACATATGTGTGTTCCCCTTCAAACATTTCAGAACTATCAAGGTTGGAGGGATATAAACACAGTTGGAGTTTTGTTGTGTTAAACCTAAGTTGCGGTAATTAATAGAGAATAAGCACCCCTTAAACTACGTCCAACAATGAGAGGTAGGGCACAGTGATGACCATCACGCTTGAATCTGGGGCAGCCCGACTGGGCAAGTACCTCCTTACAGAAGACCACAGCCATCATAGCACTGCTACCTTTCAGGTATGTAGTGTTGTGTTCCTGATGGTGAGTAAGGTTCCCAGAGCTCCGACCCTTAAAGGTCGGTAACGCGCTTGTGACTCCCCTGGTGTTGCGGGTGCCCATGGGCGACGGTAATTGCTTAACACCAGGCAATCCGTCTGCTCGTTTGCCGCCTATGTCATAAAAAAAAAAAGTTCCATGTTTTAAGTTGTAAAATTTTATAGCCCGGGTCGGAAACTCGCCCACTTTAGATATGATTGTGTACGTGAAGAGGCCTCTGACGGTTTTGGAATTTTCCGGGTTATTATAAAAAAAAAACTGTCATCATCGGATGATTTGGAAGAATTTAAGTTCAATAAGCGACTAGCATGAGACGCATTTTGGCTGGATAAAAAAATCGGGATTACTACGAATCTACGACACCCGCTCACTGCGAAATACTGTTCCTGCGAAGTGTGATTTGCGAAAAACGATTGTGCGAAACTTCATTTGTGCGAACTACTAGCTCTTTATGCGTATTAAATTTAGGCGATGCACGCCTGTGCGATATGCATAATTATACGAACCATAGTTTGTGCAATGTATACTCAAACGATGTACTTATCTTTCCCAGAGTCGACGGAGCCCCGCTATAGCGGGGCGCCTTTTTGGTCAGTTTGCCCTTTGGGAATCTGAAGCAACCTAACCTACCTAGATATCTGTTAGTTTACTTCGCATACTACGTATCATATACTACCGCAAAGGAACTGTCGAACATAAGTATTATTGTGAAGTATGCAAATCACACGAAGGTTCCACTTAAAATGTGAACATGGAGCCTTCTATATTTAATCACTGTTATTATCTCTCATGTAGCAGTTTTATTGGGGCTTGAACAAACCGGATATTAAGTCTTCTAAATAGGTTAGAAACTGTACTGGCAACTAGTACTAAATCATCAATTCGTTATCTAATTTCGCGGATAAATACTAACGCACACTTGTATTGTCGAACAGTAATACATCGCACGATATCAAGTCGATGAATTCTAGTGTTGTACAATAGAGATGTCGCACTATCGAACATCGCACATTTGGTTTTTTTTTTATGATATAGGAGGCAAACGAACAGACGGATTGCCTGATGGTAAGCAACTACCACCGCCCATGGACACTCGCAACACCAGAGGAGTCACAAGCACGTTGCCGGCCTTTAAGGTCCCTATACGCTCTTTTCTTGAAGGTTTGGATGTCATATCGGTCCGGAAATACTGCACAAGACAATTTATTCCAGAGTTTTGCTGTTTCGGTGTCGCACTAACGTGATATACCCATAAAAATCTATTTATACCTTGAGTATATATTAAGAAACAAAAATAACATCTTTATTTACTATAATTACAATCTACACATCTACATTAATATTATAAAGGCGATAGTGTGTGAGTGTGTATGTTTGTTACTTCTTCACGACTAAACGGCTGGAGCGATTTTAATAAGATTTGGTATGGAGTTAGCTGACACCCTGGATTAAAACAATAGGCTACGTTTTTTTAGCGTAACACCGCGGGGCACAGCTAGTATTATAATAACTACGAGTACTTAACAACATACTACAATAAATCTAAAAAAGGCCCTTGAGGCATTGTACCAAGGATGCCGGTGGCGTTGTCTCGTTGTATCGCAATGCTGATACGTTGTGCAAGCAAGCCGCCAGCTCTTCGGTCACCAGTTACATCAACCAGACGCTTCGCGATTTCTGCAAAAAGTTTGTGCACGCCGGGACCGCATGGACCTAGCGTCTCTCTTCGGTCACCAGTTACATCAACCAGACGCTTCGCGATTTCTGCAAAAAGTTTGTGCACGCCGGGACCGCATGGACCTAGCGTCTCTCTTTGGTCACCAGTTACATCAACCAGACGCTTCGCGATTTCTGCAAAAAGTTTGTGCACGCCGGGACCGCATGGACCTAGCGTCTCTCTTCGGTCACCAGTTACATCAACCAGACGCATCGCGATTTCTGCAAAAAGTTTGTGCACGCCGGGACCGCATGGACCTAGCGTCTCTCTTCGGTCACCAGTTACATCAACCAGACGCTTCGCGATTTCTGCAAAAAGTTTGTGCACGCCGGGACCGCATGGACCTAGCGTCTCTCTTCGGTCACCAGTTACATCAACCAGACGCTTCGCGATTTCTGCAAAAAGTTTGTGCACGCCGGGACCGCATGGACCTAGCGTCTCTCTTCGGTCACCAGTTACATCAACCAGACGCTTCGCGATTTCTGCAAAAAGTTTGTGCACGCCGGGACCGCATGGACCTAGCGTCTCTCTTCGGTCACCAGTTACATCAACCAGACGCTTCGCGATTTCTGCAAAAAGTTTGTGCACGCCGGGACCGCATGGACCTAGCGTCTCTCTTCGGTCACCAGTTACATCAACCAGACGCTTCGCGATTTCTGCAAAAAGTTTGTGCACGCCGGGACCGCATGGACCTAGCGTCTCTCTTCGGTCACCAGTTACATCAACCAGACGCTTCGCGATTTCTGCAAAAAGTTTGTGCACGCCGGGACCGCATGGACCTAGCGTCTCTCTTCGGTCACCAGTTACATCAACCAGACGCTTCGCGATTTCTGCAAAAAGTTTGTGCACGCCGGGACCGCATGGACCTAGCGTCTCTCTTCGGTCACCAGTTACATCAACCAGACGCTTCGCGATTTCT
Source organism: Grapholita molesta (assembly GCA_022674325.2). Taxonomy (NCBI): domain Eukaryota; kingdom Metazoa; phylum Arthropoda; class Insecta; order Lepidoptera; family Tortricidae; genus Grapholita; species Grapholita molesta. The sequence goes on along the minus strand of CP053138.2, from coordinate 15,539,717 downwards.
GCAAAAAGTTTGTGCACGCCGGGACCGCATGGACCTAGCGTCTCTCTTCGGTCACCAGTTACATCAACCAGACGCTTCGCGATTTCTGCAAAAAGTTTGTGCACGCCGGGACCGCATGGACCTAGCGTCTCTCTTCGGTCACCAGTTACATCAACCAGACGCTTCGCGATTTCTGCAAAAAGTTTGTGCACGCCGGGACCGCATGGACCTAGCGTCTCTCTTCGGTCACCAGTTACATCAACCAGACGCTTCGCGATTTCTGCAAAAAGTTTATGCACGCCGGGACCGCATGGACCTAGCGTCTCTCTTCGGTCACCAGTTACGTCAACCAGACATTATTGGGTCATCATCATTATCAGTCGTAAATCGTCCACTTCTGGGCATAGGCCTTACCAAATATGACTTAAATCATCTTGTGTTGTAGGCGCCACGCTTAGAGTTTGTCGACCGCATTTTATTTGGTTTAAAAGTAGGCTGCTGTCCATCCCTCGGTTTTGTCCCTTCATCGCCTCTTACGGCACCCACGGGAGACGGCGTGGTGCCATACAGCGGCACCACAAGGCGGGCGCCACCTATTTCTCTTTTATTTTTCACGACTATTTTCCGCTCATGACTTCGTCTTTCTGATCCCATGGAAACCAGGATATCAAGTGTCATATGTCGTCATTCAGATCTTTATTATAAATGCCAAGTTTCATGAAAATCCGTTTAGCAGTTTTTGCGTTATTTACTGTGTTACGTCAAGATTGTTTTCCTTTTTTTAGCTACCTATGCCCGTACCATGAGTTGTGACATTACGGTTTTCGATAACGAGTATCGACTATTTAGTTTACTATCTGTGCATCTCCCTTGTAATATTTTAGAGCGAACGAGATGCACAGATAAAACGCGATACTCGTTATCGAAAACCTCATGTCACAACTCATGGTACGGGTACTGAACAGACAGAGTATATATCAATCATACGTTTCAGAAACACGATAACTTTAATTTGGTTGTTTAAAAATTATATCCAAAGTGACCCCTAAAAAAGATAAGCTTCACTTAATACGTTGCAAACACTCGACATAAGTTTTTTAATAATAACAAAATTAATTATACAATTAAAACTGTTGTGAGCCATGTTACTACTACTTAGTTACAAACGGATAAACTCACGTGTAATTATATCGTGTAACTAAGTAGTACAAAATTAATTATTTTCTGTGACGTTTACGTCTTACATTTGTAAAAAATATCATTTATTTAATAATACGAACGAAAATTCCTAAAGTCGCGCGTGGTTCGCCCATTCTTACCTGAGTCGCCATGATAAGATTATTATGATAGAATATTATGATTAGATTGAATAGAATAGCGCGAAAAGCTCGGCGCCTCCTTAAAACACGGACGGTAATGAGAAAAATCATACTACAATTTGAACAACTGAGCTAAACCACCTAACCTATGTAGAAGTAACGTGTAAATGCATGTCGGCGTTATAATATTAATATTAAAATTTTGACATAAGTTTCGTATTAATTCTCTGCATAACTACATAGTCATGGTCCTTCAAACTCAAACTCTAACGTTTATTCAGTAAGTAGGCCACAAGGGCACTTTTACACGTCGAGTATACAAAAGTAAAAGAGAAAAATAAAAACTACACCGGTTCTAACCCTACACCCGAGAAGTATTTTGACTTTTATGACCGGCAAGAAACTCGGCGGGACTTATTTTTTCAAAACAGTATACAAAAAAATCTTAAACATACATGCGTAATTCTGTAAGAAAACATATCAGGGCGATTCTCCGAGCCGAGCTGTTTTGCGTGACTTCGGTGGAACAATTTTTTTTTTACTTTATTGATGTGAAACATGAAATCCTAGATTCAGGCTTAAATTCAAAAAATATTGCCGGGAAAGGCCCCCTTGTAGACTAAACGGTTTTTAAGATATTTCAGTTTTTTAAATCACCGAAATCAAGTCCACCCACCGAAATCAATATTCATAGGAAAGGTCAAAATTCGTGTTAAGATCACTCTAAAAGCAATATTTTATCAAAAAATACTTGTCCATATAAGGTTTTCTTATTAAATTCAGAAAAATCTTGCATTGGAAACTCATTAATTGTAGAGTATATACTTAGTTTCAGATTTTCAGCCCAACGAGCTGATTTTAGCAAGCAAACTAGTCAATTCGGAAGAATCCTGTACAAATATAACAAATCAAGCGATCATTATTAATGATATTCCGATCAGTTAACGGTCACTCTCTGGTAAAAAAACGTTTAGAAAATAATTTAGAATCTTCATGGACTATTCAAACTTAGCAAAGTCCAAGTGCTGATGACCTCAGTTCGCTCAGGTCGGCCCTTTTGAAGTTCAGTTTAAAGAAACTGAAGATGAAACCCGGGCTTATAATTTTGAACCTAAGCCTAAACATCATTGAATACAAAATGACTGGAAAGTTGATGGCCTAAATTTTTTGGGATTGTTAAGGTATTTTGAAGATTAACTAAAATTTCATCAGACGGAACTATAAAGACTGGAAAGAATAGAGAGTCGGCTTCAAGATTCTTGATGACCTTGCGCGTCTGTTATAGGCCCAGAAAGAGAATCTTCATCAGAAGGCACTGAATTTGATAGATATAGGTCAACCAGTATCGCGTAATCATAACTGATAAAATAGGAAAACTATCCGCAGATAGCATAACCAAACATTTTTAGAAGTAAATAATGAAGAACAAAATTGATGTTGCCTAAAATTAAGTAAATTAAAATAACAATTATATCTATCCAACTAGAACAAACCTACGCCTCTTTCCAAGGTGCCCATTACGCAGGCAGCATTCCCGTGCTGAATTACAATTGCAAGCCTTTGAGCGAGAAAGCTGCCTGAACGAGGGTCACCTGTTGCCTCTCGTAGACGCTTGCTTATTTCTTTGTGGAGCCCGAGCGCACCCTTGCCCCAAGGCCCGAGTGTCTCGGCGCCAAATGGCGAGAACTCGTATTGGGCGCCGAGACAACTGTATTTACAGAACTTGAGGCATTCCCGGGTGTCTGGCGCCGCTCCCGCTCGTTTGATAGTAGCTGGAAGGCAGGACGCCGCCAGCGTATCTGAGCAAGTGGCATCCCACACCAGCGCGCGGCCCATCTTCCACGGGACTACCGACATTCCGTCAGGGCGCTCGCCGTCACCCCGGACTATCTGGGGCTCCAGAACGGCCGGGACGTTGGTACTGACGTGCGCCCTTCGTAGGATGTTAACGGCGGCGTGACGGGAGAGGCGGCCGGCGCACGATAAGCAGAATAGGCCATGATGGCCGAGACGATCCACAGGGGCTCCACAAGGAGCGCAAAGGTGGTCTGCGCAAATTCCAGCTCCGACCCGGAGACCAACAGCTATCCGGAGTGTTTCTGGATCTATGATTGTTCCTATAGTCGGCGAGGGAAAGGCATGTAGCCAGTGACTCGACTCTGGCTTTGAAACTGCTAACAGCCTTGCAAGGTGACTGCCCGAAGAGGAGTCTAAAAGAGAATTCAAAATTGCCCTGGATGTTAATGTGTCCCAGGCCGTTTGTCTTTTCGGTCTGGATGGAAATTATATAATATACGAGTATACTAGCAACGTTGGTGTTTACATTAACAACATATTCAACTGTTTTGAACACAATTATAACATAAAAAATATTTAAGAACAAACAATTAACCTGTTTTTTATAGTAAAGATTGATCGCGGTGGCAACTTTTTTGATTTCGGTGGGCTAAAACCCCACCGAATCCACGGAAATCACACCCATGGAATTCAAATTTTATCGTTATTGAACAATTACACAAAAAGTAACCATTGTATTGAAAAGACTCACTGGTAACCAAATCACATACTTCTTGGCATGGCTTAGGCACTGTTGCACTAAGAAAAGCACAAACACTGAACGAAAAACTTTGTTCACCGAATTCAAAAAAACACGAAACCAAACCCACCGAATGATGAAGATACCTTTGCGAATTCTGCTATTACACCGTGAGCGGACGTAGCTCTCGTCGGTGAACGCGGCCCAACTGAAGCTACCTGTGGACGCGGCATTGAGTTCCTGGTATATTGCTTTGAGCGATACCGCCACGTTTTGTAAACTCCAGCGAAATCAAGCGTTGGCGCGGGACATGGCGAAAATATGTTTTTATTTAATAAGGGTAATTCATATATTATGTTCAGTGAAATTATAGTAGAACTAAACTAATTAAGAATATGTGAACCAATATTAAAAATTAAAATAATATCCCTAACTTGAATTATAATTTTTTGTTTCAACAAATTTGGGTGCGGGACACGCCCACTGTACGTCAATTTCTGCACTTTTTATTTTTTTAATAATATTGAATATGGTGTTATGGAATATTTTATTAATTGTTGAGATATAACAGACGCTGAAATATGTGTATGATTTTTTTCAAAAACTTTAGGCTAAAAATTCACGCATAAATGGCCTCGGACACGTAAAAACGCCACCTCTGAGAACTGCCCATCAAACAATTGATCAGTCCTCCAGTTTTATACTTTTTGTGAAATCGATTCCCTTTACCAATTGCTTTGAAATTTAAACAATATTTCAGTTAAATACAAAATACTGCTGCATATATATTTTTTTTTAATTTATTTACTGAATTCCAATTAACACCTGAAATGAAAAACAAAAATTTTACACGTACACATTTTTTCCATAAATATTTTTTTACCGAAAAAACATGTCAGGATTAAAGATGTTTTTAAAATCGTGTGTAAAAAGCTGCGCCAGTACGAAGCTTTGTTTGGCGCGGAGTATTCTGGAATAATATTTTTGTGTGGTGACTTTATGTTGTGCCCCAAGCCAAAAGCGATCAGTAAAAATGCAACGCCCATACCGTAAAATGACGGAATATTGGTCCAAAATATACCGTAACGTCACATCACAATACTATTTCAAAACTTTAATACATCAGAGTATTGATAAGTACCTCATCATCATCATATGAGCCAAAGGAAATCCACATAAGCTACTAAACAGTGACCGGATTTCGGATTTACGGCATTCACGTCCAGTGGATTCCCGCGATACTTGTCGTCGGTCTACCTTGTGGGAGGTCTGCCTACGTTGCACCTTCCGGACCCCTAAACTAGTATATAGTACTAGTATATAGTAATTTTTGATGATGGAGTGGCCATTCCCAGCAAAAACTCTAAAATACTCCCAACCATTCAGAGATGTGAATTATTATTAATATTTGTTATACATTATTATCTTTATTACTTTGTCATAATAAGTTTAGTTTTTGCAAAAATCCTTACTTACAGATTTCTACGTACTAAAATATCTCATCGCTTATGACATGGAGCTTCAAAAGCGAAGCGTTAATTTTATGGATCAAAAGCGCTAGGTGATATGAGGACCTCTGCATGTTGTCACCGACATCGTATCAGAGAACGACGGATTGTTATGTTTTTTTTTTAAATACCAGTAAGGTGGCAATCAAGCATGCAGCCCGCTTGATGGTAGGCGGTCACCGCAGCCTATGGACGTTTACAATACCGAGGCATCATTCACGCGTTGCCGACCCCGTAAAAATCTCTGTACACCCTTATTATGATTATATGTTTCTATTTATTTTAAGTCCGGGGAATATTCCGTCATTTAGAATTTGAATGCTGGGTAAAACATAAATTCGTCATGTGGTTTATGAAAAAGGAAGATCTTTAAAGAAATGCAACTATACTGGTATAGTTACTGTTATAATTCCGGTATACCGAAATATTACCGCAGGCTTTGAGACCTACTGGCCTAGCCGGTAGTGACCTCTACGAATCAGGCCCAGTACCGCGAACGTCGAAGTTCGTAAATTACGGGCATCTTTTTCTTTTACTCCAATTAAGGGTGTCATGAGAGTGGCAGAGACAACGTCCGAAATTTATGAATATCGTTGTTCGCAGTAGCGCCGCTGAGTTCGAATCTCTCTTTTGTATACTCGACGTATAAAAGTGCCCTTGTGGCCTACTTACTGAATGTTAAACGTTTGAGTTTTGAGTTTTTTTTTTACTTACATTTCTTATTCTTGCGGTCCTATGATTCTTTCAGCGCAATGCCAGTACAGTAGCATTTCAAAAGGGTGTAAAGAGGTTTTTACGGGGTCGGCAACGCGTGAATGATGCCTCGGTATTGTAAACGTCCTTAGGCTGCGGTGACCGCCTACCATAGGACGGGCCGAATACTTGTTTGCCATCTATGTGGTATAAAAATATATAAAGATATAATTTGGGTCTTTTAAGGTAAGAGTGAATAGGCTGTTACTGAACCAGCGTGCTACACCCTCGACCTCGTCGACACTTACCATCAGGTGCGACTGAGGTCAAACGCTGGTCAAAAAAAAAATCGAAAGCCTCTTATATCTTTTAATTTTTTATTAGAGGTCCATGTATCAGCAGGGCTCCTCTGCAAGATGGCCCACCATGCTCGTCCACTATGATAGGACCAGTGGTGTTGGATGACTTCTCGGGTCAGAGGTGTAGGGCTCGAACCGGTGTAGATTTTTCTTTGACGTTCATAAGTGCATGTAATGTGCCTAAATTGAAAAATAAATATTTTTTATCATTTTTTTTTTTCTTATGGCGCGGACTGACTGTCGCCATCGTGTTATGGTGTTTCGATCATCGTATGGCCATCTCGCTGGCCTAGCTGGCTGGCGCCGTTGGTGGGAGAGCGAGAGTCGCTGTCGTTCTCATTTGGATCCGAGTACTCGGGGAGGGGCTCTTCTTGGATGGTGCATAATAAGCGACCATGTTTTATACAATATTGTAAATTATGTTGCGTATTTTTTTTCATATTTAAGGGATGGACGGAATTTTACGAAGGATATATTGAAAAAATCAGGATATGCGTTAGTTATTTGGTTTGTTGTCGATACTCTACAATTCCTTGAGGCAATTTCTTAATTGAAGGGTAAATTACTGCAACAAGTGATCGACAGCCCGTCTGAGTCCGGCCGAGCGACCCTACACTACACCTACATATTCTTAATTAACTATTGTTACGGTATATGTATATCATGTCTCTTCAAGACCCTGCCTTGTCTACAGCAGCGCTTTTATCTAATCTGTGTGCGCAGCAAAATTCAACTTTGTCTCCTAAAAACGCCATAAACTACCAATATAATCCATGATTTTAAAAATGGACCAAAAACGCCGCTCCGAAATCCCTTAACGGCCGGCCATAAGGCCGCGCGCACATGCGGCAAGTTATTGCCCAGGAGTGTGCACCGGGCCTTAGTTTCAGTACTTTATTGTTGAACGTTAAATTTTACTGCCGTGCATAAGCTGAGAGGAGCAAAGATTAGGGATGTAGTGGGAGAGAGCCTTTAAGCTGCGTAGTAGGCAGTTTATAGTCCCCAGTCTGCTCGCATTAATATGAGACATTTTTTTATCTTATAACGAATTAATATTACAGAACATCTTTACACAAACTGACGGAAACGGTAAGCTCAAGAAGGTTTGTTTTGATGGTACTCAGCCAACGATATATATAATGTAAAAATACATAGAAAAACCCATGACTCGGGAACAAATATCTGTGCTCATCAGCATCACACAAATGAATGCCTCTTTATTTGAACCTTTGGGTTCATAACCTAGTAACTATCTTATTGCCCCGATTCCCTATTTCAATATCTATTCAACAAATGAACACGTACTAGTGGCAGACTTAACGCTACAAACCATTTTCTACTGGTTTAAGAAAAAAAGAGGCGGTGCAAAAAACAGATGTATGTAAATAATTTAATCTTGGACTTTCAGCTCCGTAAACAGTGTCAAGAGTCTAATGATCTATTACCCCCACAGACACTATTAACCCTTTCGACTAGGGGTCACAACCGGTATTAATTTTATATATTATAGTGAATACCGATTTACTGCTGCAAAACCGGTTTAACCCATGAAATATAAAATAATCTTTCAAATTCAATTTAGGCAAATTATCATGAGTGAATTACTACCTAGTACCCTACACTTCTGACCAGAGAACATTATTACCTGTAAGAAACTAAGCGGAACTTATTTTCTCAAAACATCATAGAAATTCAGAACCAGTTGTCACCCCTATTTTTATATTACTGCCTACTTTCGCATCTGTTTACATCGCCCAACACACTGACCGTGGGGTTTTACGCTTTTTTTCGTTTTTCCTCAAAGTTGGCAGCTCTGCGCGTCACATGTCCGTGCAGTGTTGCCACGCTAGAACTTTAAATTAAATGCTGCCAGGATTCCGTGGGGAGTCGCCGCGTTCGACTTGAAACAAGTTTGATCTAAACGGTACCATAGACTGGTGTAGTTGGTACCGTTTTCGCATACCGTTAGAGAGATGAGACGGCTAGGCTCAAACTCAAACGTGTATTCAGTAGGCCACAAGGGTACTTTTACATGTCGCGTAGAAAAGTGAAAAAAATAAATAAACCTACACTTGCCAAAATGCGGGACAAAATTTATGAACGCATCCCGCTAACCCGTCACTGTCAAGCTGTAAACCAAATAATTAAATATGGCCGACCGATTTTGTTAATAAACTACTTCTAAACGGAAAATATATTTATAATATTATAATTTTGCCCATTTACGAGTATGTCGTCCTCGTCCAAACTTTATTACACCATATATTTTTTAGTAAGGAGCTGAATACCAATTTCTGGTGTGGATATGATACCTGAATCTTTTATGGAGTAATTACCGGTATTTTACTGTAGTACAAATATTTTTATCTAAATTTCGTTGCCATGGTTACGTTCCCCTGGTTCACTCTCAAAACCACATTTATGACATCTAAATACAATAAAACCTGTCCCTTCCATAACGGGTCACCTGCCCTGCGTGTTAGTAGAACGCGGTGCCACATTTCTTCTCACAAACTATGCTTCAGTCTGCTGGGTGACCAAACAGATACAACAACAAATAGTTGATTCACTCATTTGTTTCATAACCCTTATTATACGGAACCAGTCCTTTTGCCCACAACTCACTAGAGCCTTTTGTCGTTTAAATGTGGGCGTTTTTATGATAATGTTTAGCGAAAAGTTTGGCTGATCAGCATATTTTTATTACTGGTATCTTTGAACCGACGTTGGAAGTAGTTGGTTCATTAACATATTTAGACAGGGGGGAGGGTGTTAAGGCAACAAAAGCTGCCTCCTATTATGTTACTTTTTTAATTTCTGTCATGCAATCTAGGTGTAGATGTATTATGATGAGGAAATATTAAACAAATAATTTAAAAAAGTTTATTCCGCAGGACTTAAGTCATCCTCATGGCTAAGTTTTGTCAGACAGTAGCAATGGGGGCCTTGGGAGAGCTGGTGGCCTAGCGGTGAGAGCGACATGTAACCAGGTCGCAGGTTCAAACCCCGGCTTGTACCAATGAGTTTTTGAAAACTTATTTAAGTTATTTACGTCGCTTATCGGTAAAGGGAAACCGGAGTAATCCCAATTAGGCCTGGTTTACCCTCTGGGTTGGAAGGTCAGATGACATTCGCTCTCGTAAAAACTAGTGCCTACGTAAAATCCAGGGATAAGTTGCCAAGCGGCCCCAGGTTTCCACTGGGATAATGTGAGGAATATGATGGGCACATTGCTAGTAGAACCGATGATTGGGGCAGAAAGGTTCTTGAGTGGAAACCAGCTCCGGATGACGTAGAAAGTCCTCATGGTTGACGATCTGGCCAGGGTAGAGGGAAGTCATTAACTTAGGGCGGCCCAGGACCGGTCTTTCTGGAAATTGGGAGAAGTCTTTATCCGGCAGTCGACGTCTTCTGATTGATGATGATGATGATTCTGAAAGAAATTGGATCCATACTTAGGTTCAATCTCTCCTTAAAACTACGTCCAACAATGAGAGGTAGGGCACAACGATGTACCGTCACGCTTGACTCTGGAGAAGCCCAACTGGGGAAGTACCTGTTCATGTTGTCTGTCGTGATTTCACTTAAATGGATCCTACGGAAGACCAGCGCTGGTTACTACACCAGCTTCATGCTGAGTAGGGACCATTTAGTGACATATATCTTTTAATTATATATCTGTCATCTGTTTTTTCTGTGTATGTCTCGAATAAATTATTTCTATTCTATTCTATTCTATTCTACCTCTTCCTTACAGAAGATCACAGCCATAACAGCACTAGCTACCATTCAGGTATGTAGTGTTGTGTTCCTGGTGGTGAGTAAGGTTCCCAGAGCTCCAACCCCCTTTAACGGCCGGTAACGCGCTTGTGACTCTCCTGGTGTTGCGGGTATGGGCGGCGGCGGTAATTGCTTACCATCAGGCAATCCGCCTGCTCGTTTGCCACCTTTGTCATAAAAAAAGAGATGAGATGGTCGTTCGAGAAGAATAGCGACTAAGGATAGGATAGGAAAGCGCAGTGTTTGATATCCATAAACTAAATGGACGGTTGACGGGAGTCGGTGGCTGAGTGCTAGAAATCACTCCCTGTGGCTGTTTATGGCGAAGGCCTTTGTCCAGCAGTGGACATCTGTGGGGGGTTATTGGACCCGGGTATGTCCTTAAACTACGTCCAACAATGAGCGGTAGGGCACAGCGATGACCATCACGCTTGAATCTGGAGCAGCCCAACTGGGGAAGTACCTCTTCCTTACAGAAGACCACAGCCATAATAGCACTGCTACCTTTCAGGTATGTAGCGTTGTTTTCCTGATGGTGAGTAAGGTTCCCAGAGCTCCAACTCCCCTTAAAGGCCGGCAACGCGCTTGTGACTCCCCTGGTGTTGCCCATGGGCGACGGTAATTGCTTACCACCAGAATCCATCTGCTCGTTTGCCGCCTATGCCTATTATGCCATTAATTTCGACGGGTTCCGCTGTGTACGGGTGGCCAAATTGGTTAAGGCGTCAGCCGCGATAGCTGGAGATGCGGGTTCGAATCCCGTCTCGAACACCGGAGGTCCCCGTCGTTTTTTCTTTAGTATATGTTATCTATTTCAACTTTTAATTTATATAGTAGTATTACTACTTAAAAATCAAAGCAAATCAAAAATATTTCATAAAAAAAAAAATTTGATTTGTTCTTAGTTTCATAGATGGCAGCACCAACTCTCTAGCTATATCAGAATCCCGAAAGGTATTCATATAGGAGGTGCAAACACGTAGTGTTTCACCTTAGAGCTGGTAAAACGGTGCCTAAAACCGTTAAAATAAACAAGATCACATATACTTGAGTAATTTCGACGGGTTCCGCTGTGTACGGGTGGCCAAATTGGTTAAGGCGTCAGCCGCGATAGCTGGAGATGCGGGTTCGAATCCCGTCTCGAACACCGGAGGTCCCCGTGGAGTTTTCATGAGTGTACGTCAGCTACGTCACCTTTTAATTTATATCGTCGTCTTACTGCTTAAAAATCAAAGCAAATCAAAAATATTTCATAAAAAAAAAAATTTGATTTGTTCTTAGTTTCATAGATGGCAGCACCAACTCTCTAGCTATATCAGAATCCCGAAAGGTATTCATATAGGAGGTGCAAACACGTAGTGTTTCACCTTAGAGCTGGTAAAACGGTGCCTAAAACCGTTAAAATAAACAAGATCACATATACTTGAGTAATTTCGACGGGTTCAGCTGAGTAAAGAAGGCCAAATTGATTAAGGCGTCAACCACGATAGCAGGAGATGCGGGTTCGAATCCCGTCTCGAACACCGGAGGTCCCCGTCGTTTTTTCTTTAGTATATGTTATCTATTTCAACTTTTAATTTATATAGTAGTATTACTACTTAAAAATCAAAGCAAATCAAAAATATTTCATAAAAAATAATTTGATTTGTTCTTAGTTTCATAGATGGCAGCACCAACTCTCTAGCTATATCAGAATCCCGAAAGGTATTCATATAGGAGGTGCAAACACGTAGTGTTTCACCTTAGAGCTGGTAAAACAGTGCCTAAAACCGTTAAAAATAAAACACGATCACATATACTTGAGTAATTTCGACGGGTTCCGCTGTGTACGGGTGGCCAAATTGGTTAAGGCGTCAGCCGCGATAGCTGGAGATGCGGGTTCGAATCCCGTCTCGAACACCGGAGGTCCCCGTCGTTTTTTCTTTAGTATATGTTATCTATTTCAACTTTTAATTTATATAGTAGTATTACTACTTAAAAATCAAAGCAAATCAAAATATTTCATAAAAAATAATTTGATTTGTTCTTAGTTTCATAGATGGCAGCACCAACTCTCTAGCTATATCAGAATCCCGAAAGGTATTCATATAGGAGGTGCAAACACGTAGTGTTTCACCTTAGAGCTGGTAAAACGGTGCCTAAAACCGTTAAAATAAACAAGATCACATATACTTGAGTAATTTCGACGGGTTCCGCTGTGTACGGGTGGCCAAATTGGTTAAGGCGTCAGCCGCGATAGCTGGAGATGCGGGTTCGAATCCCGTCTCGAACACCGGAGGTCCCCGTCGTTTTTTCTTTAGTATATGTTATCTATTTCAACTTTTAATTTATATAGTAGTATTACTACTTAAAAATCAAAGCAAATCAAAAATATTTCATAAAAAAAAATAATTTGATTTGTTCTTAGTTTCATAGATGGCAGCACCAACTCTCTAGCTATATCAGAATCCCGAAAGGTATTCATATAGGAGGTGCAAACACGTAGTGTTTCACCTAAGAGCTAGTAAAACGGTGCCTAAGCCGTTAAAATAAACAAGATCACATATACTTGATTAATTTCGACGGGTTCCGCTGTGTACGGGTAGCCAAATTGGTCAAGGCGTCAGTCGCGATAGCTGGAGATGCGGGTTCGAATCCGTCTCGAACACCGGAGGTCCCCGTCGTTTTCTTTAGTATATGTTATCTATTTCAACTTTTAATTTATATAGTAGTATTACTACTTAAAAATCAAAGCAAATCAAAAATATTTCATAAAAAAAAAAATAATTTGATTTGTTCTTAGTTATGAAATATTTTTGATTTGCTTTTATTTTTAAGTAGTAATACTACTATATAAATTAAAAGTTGAAATAGATAACATATACTAAAGAAAAAAAACGACAGGGACCTCCGGTGTTCGAGACGGATTCGAACCCGCATCTCCAGCTATCGCGGCTGACGCCTTAACCAATTTGGCCACCCGTACACAGCGGAACCCGTCGAAATTACTCAAGTATATGTGATCTTGTTTATTTTAACGGTTTTAGGCACCGTTTTACCAGCTCTAAGGTGAAACACTACGTGTTTGCACCTCCTATATGAATACCTTTCGGGATTCTGATATAGCTAGAGAGTTGGTGCTGCCATCTATGAAACTAAGAACAAATCAAATTTATAATTTTTTAATGAAATATTTTGATTTGCTTTGATTTTAAGTAGTAATACTACTATATAAATTAAAAGTTGAAAGAGATAACATATACTAAAGAAAAAACGACGGGGACCTCCGGTGTTCGAGACGGGATTCGAACCCGCATCTCCAGCTATCGCGGCTGACGCCTTAACCAATTTGGCCACCCGTACACAGCGGAACCCGTCGAAATTACTCAAGTATATGTGATCTTGTTTATTTTAACGGTTTTAGGCACCGTTTTACCAGCTCTAAGGTGAAACACTACGTGTTTGCACCTCCTATATGAATACCTTTCGGGATTCTGATATAGCTAGAGAGTTGGTGCTGCCATCTATGAAACTAAGAACAAATCAAATTATTTTTTTATGAAATATTTTTGATTTGCTTTGATTTTTAAGTAGTAATACTACTATATAAATTAAAAGTTGAAATAGATAACATATACTAAAGAAAAAACGACGGGGACCTCCGGTGTTCGAGACGGGATTCGAACCCGCATCTCCAGCTATCGCGGCTGACGCCTTAACCAATTTGGCCACCCGTACACAGCGGAACCCGTCGAAATTACTCAAGTATATGTGATCTTGTTTATTTTAACGGTTTTAGGCACCGTTTTACCAGCTCTAAGGTGAAACACTACGTGTTTGCACCTCCTATATGAATACCTTTCGGGATTCTGATATAGCTAGAGAGTTGGTGCTGCCATCTATGAAACTAAGAACAAATCAAATTATTTTTTTATGAAATATTTTTGATTTGCTTTGATTTTTAAGTAGTAATACTACTATATAAATTAAAAGTTGAAATAGATAACATATACTAAAGAAAAAACGACGGGGACCTCCGGTGTTCGAGACGGGATTCGAACCCGCATCTCCAGCTATCGCGGCTGACGCCTTAACCAATTTGGCCACCCGTACACAGCGGAACCCGTCGAAATTAATCAAGTATATGTGATCTTGTTTATTTTAACGGTTTTAGGCACCGTTTTACCAGCTCTAAGGTGAAACACTACGTGTTTGCACCTCCTATATGAATACCTTTCGGGATTCTGATATAGCTAGAGAGTTGGTGCTGCCATCTATGAAACTAAGAACAAATCAAATTATTTTTTTATGAAATATTTTGATTTGCTTTGATTTTTAAGTAGTAATACTACTATATAAATTAAAAGTTGAAATAGATAACATATACTAAAGAAAAAACGACGGGGACCTCCGGTGTTCGAGACGGGATTCGAACCCGCATCTCCAGCTATCGCGGCTGACGCCTTAACCAATTTGGCCACCCGTACACAGCGGAACCCGTCGAAATTACTCAAGTATATGTGATCTTGTTTATTTTAACGGTTTTAGGCACCGTTTTACCAGCTCTAAGGTGAAACACTACGTGTTTGCACCTCCTATATGAATACCTTTCGGGATTCTGATATAGCTAGAGAGTTGGTGCTGCCATCTATGAAACTAAGAACAAATCAAATTATTTTTTTTATGAAATATATTTGATTTGCTTTGATTTTAAGTAGTAATACTACTATATAAATTAAAAGTTGAAATAGATAACATATACTAAAGAAAAAACGACGGGGACCTCCGGTGTTCGAGACGGGATTCGAACCCGCATCTCCAGCTATCGCGGCTGACGCCTTAACCAATTTGGCCACCCGTACACAGCGGAACCCGTCGAAATTACTCAAGTATATGTGATCTTGTTTATTTTAACGGTTTTAGGCACCGTTTTACCAGCTCTAAGGTGAAACACTACGTGTTTGCACCTCCTATATGAATACCTTTCGGGATTCTGATATAGCTAGAGAGTTGGTGCTGCCATCTATGAAACTAAGAACAAATCAAATTATTTTTTTTATGAAATATTTTTGATTTGCTTTGATTTTAAGTAGTAATACTACTATATAAATTAAAAGTTGAAATAGATAACATATACTAAAGAAAAAACGACGGGGACCTCCGGTGTTCGAGACGGGATTCGAACCCGCATCTCCAGCTATCGCGGCTGACGCCTTAACCAATTTGGCCACCCGTACACAGCGGAACCCGTCGAAATTACTCAAGTATATGTGATCTTGTTTATTTTAACGGTTTTAGGCACCGTTTTACCAGCTCTAAGGTGAAACACTACGTGTTTGCACCTCCTATATGAATACCTTTCGGGATTCTGATATAGCTAGAGAGTTGGTGCTGCCATCTATGAAACTAAGAACAAATCAAATTATTTTTTATGAAATATTTTTTGATTTGCTTTGATTTTTAGTAGTAATACTACTATATAAATTAAAAGTTGAAATAGATAACATATACTAAAGAAAAAAAAAAAAAAAAAAAAAAACGACGGGACCTCCGGTGTTCGAGACAGGATTCGAACCCGCATCTCCAGCTATCGCGGCTGATGCCTTAACCAATTTGGCCACCCGTACACAGCGGAACCCGTCGAAATTACTCAAGTATATGTGATCTTGTTTATTTTAACGGTTTTAGGCACCGTTTTACCAGCTCTAAGGTGAAACACTACGTGTTTGCACCTCCTATATGAATACCTTTCGGGATTCTGATATAGCTAGAGAGTTGGTGCTGCCATCTATGAAACTAAGAACAAATCAAATTATTTTTTTTATTTTTTTATGAAATATTTTTGATTTGCTTTGATTTTTAAGTAGTAATACTACTATATAAATTAAAAGTTGAAATAGATAACATATACTAAAGAAAAAACGACGGGGACCTCCGGTGTTCGAGACGGGATTCGAACCCGCATCTCCAGCTATCGCGGCTGACGCCTTAACCAATTTGGCCACCCGTACACAGCGGAACCCGTCGAAATTACTCAAGTATATGTGATCTTGTTTATTTTAACGGTTTTAGGCACCGTTTTACCAGCTCTAAGGTGAAACACTACGTGTTTGCACCTCCTATATGAATACCTTTCGGGATTCTGATATAGCTAGAGAGTTGGTGCTGCCATCTATGAAACTAAGAACAAATCAAATTATTTTTTTTATGAAATATTTTTGATTTGCTTTGATTTTAAGTAGTAATACTACTATATAAATTAAAAGTTGAAATAGATAACATATACTAAAGAAAAAACGACGGGGACCTCCGGTGTTCGAGACGGGATTCGAACCCGCATCTCCAGCTATCGCGGCTGACGCCTTAACCAATTTGGCCACCCGTACACAGCGGAACCCGTCGAAATTACTCAAGTATATGTGATCTTGTTTATTTTAACGGTTTTAGGCACCGTTTTACCAGCTCTAAGGTGAAACACTACGTGTTTGCACCTCCTATATGAATACCTTTCGGGATTCTGATATAGCTAGAGAGTTGGTGCTGCCATCTATGAAACTAAGAACAAATCAAATTGTTTTTTTTTATGAAATATTTTTTGATTTGCTTTGATTTTTAGTAGTAATACTACTATATAAATTAAAAGTTGAAATAGATAACATATACTAAAGAAAAACGACAGGGACCTCCGGTGTTCGAGACGGGATTCGAACCCGCATCTCCAGCTATCGCGGCTGACGCCTTAACCAATTTGGCCACCCGTACACAGCGGAACCCGTCGAAATTACTCAAGTATATGTGATCTTGTTTATTTTAACGGTTTTAGGCACCGTTTTACCAGCTCTAAGGTGAAACACTACGTGTTTGCACCTCCTATATGAATACCTTTCGGGATTCTGATATAGCTAGAGAGTTGGTGCTGCCATCTATGAAACTAAGAACAAATCAAATATTTTTTTATGAAATATTTTTGATTTGCTTTGATTTTAAGTAGTAATACTACTATATAAATTAAAAGTTGAAATAGATAACATATACTAAAGAAAAAACGACGGGGACCTCCGGTGTTCGAGACGGGATTCGAACCCGCATCTCCAGCTATCGCGGCTGACGCCTTAACCAATTTGGCCACCCGTACACAGCGGAACCCGTCGAAATTACTCAAGTATATGTGATCTTGATTATTTTAACGGTTTTAGGCACCGTTTTACCAGCTCTAAGGTGAAACACTACGTGTTTGCACCTCCTATATGAATACCTTTCGGGATTCTGATATAGCTAGAGAGTTGGTGCTGCCATCTATGAAACTAAGAACAAATCAAATTATTTTTTTTTTATGAAATATTTTTGATTTGCTTTGATTTTTAAGTAGTAATACTACTATATAAATTAAAAGTTGAAATAGATAACATATACTAAAGAAAAAAAAAAAACGACGGGGACCTCCGGTGTTCGAGACGGGATTCGAACCCGCATCTCCAGCTATCGCGGCTGACGCCTTAACCAATTTGGCCACCCGTACACAGCGGAACCCGTCGAAATTACTCAAGTATATGTGATCTTGTTTATTTTAACGGTTTTAGGCACCGTTTTACCAGCTCTAAGGTGAAACACTACGTGTTTGCACCTCCTATATGAATACCTTTCGGGATTCTGATATAGCTAGAGAGTTGGTGCTGCCATCTATGAAACTAAGAACAAATCAAATTATTTTTTAATGAAATATTTTGATTTGCTTTGATTTTTAAGTAGTAATACTACTATATAAATTAAAAGTTGAAATAGATAACATATACTAAAGAAAAAACGACGGGGACCTCCGGTGTTCGAGACGGGATTCGAACCCGCATCTCCAGCTATCGCGGCTGACGCCTTAACCAATTTGGCCACCCGTACACAGCGGAACCCGTCGAAATTACTCAAGTATATGTGATCTTGTTTATTTTAACGGTTTTAGGCACCGTTTTACCAGCTCTAAGGTGAAACACTACGTGTTTGCACCTCCTATATGAATACCTTTCGGGATTCTGATATAGCTAGAGAGTTGGTGCTGCCATCTATGAAACTAAGAACAAATCAAATTATTTTTTTTATGAAATATTTTTGATTTGCTTTGATTTTTAAGTAGTAATACTACTATATAAATTAAAAGTTGAAATAGATAACATATACTAAAGAAAAAACGACGGGGACCTCCGGTGTTCGAGACGGGATTCGAACCCGCATCTCCAGCTATCGCGGCTGACGCCTTAACCAATTTGGCCACCCGTACACAGCGGAACCCGTCGAAATTACTCAAGTATATGTGATCTTGTTTATTTTAACGGTTTTAGGCACCGTTTTACCAGCTCTAAGGTGAAACACTACGTGTTTGCACCTCCTATATGAATACCTTTCGGGATTCTGATATAGCTAGAGAGTTGGTGCTGCCATCTATGAAACTAAGAACAAATCAAATTATTTTTTTTTTTTATGAAATATTTTTGATTTGCTTTGATTTTTAAGTAGTAATACTACTATATAAATTAAAAGTTGAAATAGATAACATATACTAAAGAAAAAACGACGGGGACCTCCGGTGTTCGAGACGGGATTCGAACCCGCATCTCCAGCTATCGCGGCTGACGCCTTAACCAATTTGGCCACCCGTACACAGCGGAACCCGTCGAAATTACTCAAGTATATGTGATCTTGTTTATTTTAACGGTTTTAGGCACCGTTTTACCAGCTCTAAGGTGAAACACTACGTGTTTGCACCTCCTATATGAATACCTTTCGGGATTCTGATATAGCTAGAGAGTTGGTGCTGCCATCTATGAAACTAAGAACAAATCAAATTATTTTTTTTTTTATGAAATATTTTTGATTTGCTTTGATTTTTAAGTAGTAATACTACTATATAAATTAAAAGTTGAAATAGATAACATATACTAAAGAAAAAACGACGGGGACCTCCGGTGTTCGAGACGGGATTCGAACCCGCATCTCCAGCTATCGCGGCTGACGCCTTAACCAATTTGGCCACCCGTACACAGCGGAACCCGTCGAAATTACTCAAGTATATGTGATCTTGTTTATTTTAACGGTTTTAGGCACCGTTTTACCAGCTCTAAGGTGAAACACTACGTGTTTGCACCTCCTATATGAATACCTTTCGGGATTCTGATATAGCTAGAGAGTTGGTGCTGCCATCTATGAAACTAAGAACAAATCAAATATTTTTTTTTTTTTTTTTTTTATGAAATATTTTTGATTTGCTTTGATTTTTAAGTAGTAATACTACTATATAAATTAAAAGTTGAAATAGATAACATATACTAAAGAAAAAACGACGGGGACCTCCGGTGTTCGAGACGGGATTCGAACCCGCATCTCCAGCTATCGCGGCTGACGCCTTAACCAATTTGGCCACCCGTACACAGCGGAACCCGTCGAAATTACTCAAGTATATGTGATCTTGTTTATTTTAACGGTTTTAGGCACCGTTTTACCAGCTCTAAGGTGAAACACTACGTGTTTGCACCTCCTATATGAATACCTTTCGGGATTCTGATATAGCTAGAGAGTTGGTGCTGCCATCTATGAAACTAAGAACAAATCAAATTATTTTTTTTTATGAAATATTTTTGATTTGCTTTGATTTTTAAGTAGTAATACTACTATATAAATTAAAAGTTGAAATAGATAACATATACTAAAGAAAAAACGACGGGGACCTCCGGTGTTCGAGACGGGATTCGAACCCGCATCTCCAGCTATCGCGGCTGACGCCTTAACCAATTTGGCCACCCGTACACAGCGGAAAATTATGCTATGTCCTTAAATTAAACTACGTCCAACAATGAGAGGTAAGGCACAGCGAAGTACCATCATGTTCGAATCTGGAGAAGCCCAACTGGGGAAGTACCTCCTCCTTACAGAAGACCAGAGTCATAATAGCACTGCTGACAGGTGTCAGGTATGTAGTGTTGTGTTCCTGATGGTGAGTAAGGTTCCCAGAGCTCCAACCCCCTTAAAAGTCGGCAACGAGCTTGTGACTCCCCTGGTGTTGCGGGTGCCCATGGGTGACGGTAATTGCTTACCATCAGGCAATCCGTCTGCTCGTTTGCCACCTTCTGTCATAAAAAAAAAGTTCTACCATCTCCATTCCACCGGACGTCAAGGCGATGGGAGCGGTTTCATCCTTACGTTGTGAATATTCCATTCATACATACGTACGAAGCGATTCGCTTCTACCTTCCTAATGCAGTGCTAAGGAATAAAATTTGCTCCCTTTGTCTGTATTCCCGGAAAGATATAGTTTGGGTCTTTTCAAGGCAAGAGTGAATAGGCTGTTACTGAACCAGCGTGCTACACCCTCGACCTTGTCGACACTTGTGTACCATCAGGTGTGACTGAGGTCAAACGCTGATTGATGGTCAGTCTTAGGTGGTAAAAAAAAGTTTGATTGTCTTATTGGTTACAATATTATCTTTTAATTAATGTATCATCTGCTGAAAGACGCACAGCTGGATAAAGGCCGTCTCCAACTATTTCCACAACCACCGGCCCTTTACTGCCCGGATCCAATGATTTCCCTGATTTTTCCGGGTGAGCCCTATGTGGATCGGGGTGAAAAATCAGCTAGTTATCATAAGAAACCTCAGTAGGTGATTGGAACCAAGGATTTTTCCCCTACTATCTACAAATTCTACTCGCCAAAATGCCCGATAATTTATTTAGTAGTGTGCATGTCGCGTAGACATAGTAAAAAGTCCTGATTAACATAGGAATCCTAATTTTACTGAAGATTTAAGTTTCATTTTGAGGGCATACAGTGATTATGACATACAAAATAAGCTTGCATTTTTTTGCTTGCAAAAACTGCCAGCTGCCATCGTATTGCTTGTATTTCCTTATAGCGAGATGTGTGTAACATAATAAATGCAGTATCACCAAATAACCAAGCTATAGTTTGCCTGTTTAACCAACATCACAAGTATGCAATGGCGCGACTATGCCATTATGAATGCTTAAGGAGAATAAGTGATATGGGATTACGACCACAGCCTACGGAGTTAAGCTGGGGTCACATAATCGGCGATTTGGAAATAAAATTATTTTTTCCTAACTAGTGCGTAATAAGTGCACTTTTCGCACGCTTCGCGTGCGTACATTTCAATTTTTAAGGCACTTGCTATGAAAAATTAGGTTCGATACTCGTGTAAAAACTTCTTTAAGACTCGGGTGATTGTCACCCTCCTTTCACTCGGGCTCCAACTTTCACCCTCATCGAAAAAAATTTTTTTTTCATTAGTATCGAAATGTACTATTGTAGATTCTTATGGGACTAAGGCACTTTGAAATACACTGCTGGCCTAGTCGGTAGTGATCCTGCCTGATGTAGGGTTGTACTATATAATTTTAATAGCACTTTTCGGTCTCATGGCATAGACGGTAGAGTTCCTACATACCAGTACAAAGCATGTACCGGGACTGAATCCTAGGAAGGCACTTATTTTATGTTTATTGCGAATATTTGTTCCTGGATTAAAGAAGTTAACAGTTGATATAACATAAGAATTGACACTTATATTGACCTACGTGAGTATGAAAGAGTCGGCTCCAGTAGGCTAGAGATTTCTGTAAAGTATTAAAGGGAAGCCTACAGGTGCGGTACGTCTATTAAGCCCGTTTCCCGCCGGCATGGCTAATGTTCACATAGTTAACTAGACCAGCTTATAATGAAAAGTTAAGCCAACTGGCTACGGCTTACTTGAAATAGCCCCTACATAGACCCTAGTAGTTCACCAGGTCAACAGTCCATCTTGTAGAGGGCCTACCAATGCTTCGCCTTCCGGTATATGGTCGTCTCTTCAAAATCTTACTACCAGTTACTTACATTTAGTTTATTTCGGTTACTTTGGTTCTGCTGTGGATAGTTTCGCCCAAAAAATGTTTGGTTGTGTTGTTTCGGTCTGAAAATTTTACGAAGCAGTATAACCCGCTCTCCGCTCCGCTTATGCACGAATGCAGCTTATATCTTGAAGCCAGAGTCCGGAGATGATCCTCTTAATGCCCTAGATTTGTATCACGCTAAGAAGATTACTCCTAATAGGTCACACTGAGTACATTCCTCTTTTTCCCATTTCTCTTACGAGTATGGTTATAATATTATTTGTTAAAATGAATATACAAATACAGAAAGCATAAATTCCACGCCATGCTGGGCAGGCGGGTTGGCGACCGCAGTAGCTGTATATTGGGTTTCAACGGACGCTGCTGCCCATCCGTCGGTTTTTGCCCTTTGTCGCCTCTTACTACATCCACGGGAGGAGATGGGGTGGTGCTATTCTGGTCAACCGGCACCATAAGGCATATGTATACTTATATGCTCTAACTGGGAAATGGCACCTAGAACGGTAACAAAAGCGAATAATATACGGCAAAATTAAATAAACATATTTTACTGATTTAAATCTTTGCTGATTTTGAAGTAGTATTAATACTATTTTAAATTAAAACATAAAGTCTCACATACTCTAGAAAAAATTACTAAGTTATACAACTTAAAAATCGACGCAAAACACATTAAAAAAAAATAGATTAAATTTAAAAAAAGGGCCTTGAGGCATTGTACCAAGGAAGCATTACATCATGCCCGTACTGGGATTCGAACCCAGGATCATTGGCTTCTTGCAAGGTACCCACTAGGCCAGACCTGTCGTATCACTTTTTAAATTGTTTCATACATTATCGGTTAACCTAACCTAACGAATCGGACCCATTTATTTTACGAAATCTCGAATATTCAAGCGAATATCTTTGATGTTTAAATCAGAAGAAAAATATAAATATTTCACTTGAAACGGGATTCGAATCCACAACCACTGGATCACTAGCCCAGTGCAATACTAATTGTGCTATTCGAGTATCACTTAGACTTGTAATTTTTTTCTATTTTATCCTTCGTGGTATATGTCATCATGGGACGTGTAGACACATATACCTCCAGCGTATTGAACACTTAACGGCATCGAAATCTCAAATTGAGACTCTCAATTTTCATTGACAATTCATCGATAACAATGTGCTACCCCTTTCAAATTTATTTTTTAATTATCAGTAAAATTTACCTAGCCACGTTTTTTAGCAAATACTAGTGTACCGGGTTCGACTCACATGGTCTCATTACGTAAGAGATGGGATTAACACCCTCTGCAACGGTACACTATTCATCTTAAACGTCATAATTACATCCTCTACTCATTAAATTTTGAGCCCTGTCTCTACGGAATATGGTGCAAATTTAAGTGACTTTAGAATTGTAGTTATGATGGACGGTTAAAACAGAATGCAGTAAGTTGCACAGTCTGTAGTGCAGTATTTATTAGCAAAGTTTAGTGCACGCTGAATTGCCGTGTACAGAGAGCATATGTTTAAGCTACAGGCTGTTTAGTTGCAGGTTTCAATGTTTTAAGTAGCTTTTATGACTAATTTGAAAGAAGATACTGTCAAAAATTAAATTTTATGGTACAATATTTTATTACCGACTGTACTTTTTGAAACAATCATAAACTTTTTTTGGATCTGGGTATGTCCTTAAACTACGTCGAACAATGAGAGGTAGGGCACAGCGAAGTACCATCACGTCACGCTTTAGTCTAGATAAGCCCAACTGGGGAAGTACCTCCTCCTTACAGAAGACCACAGCCATAACAGCACTGCTACCTTTCAGAAGTAGTGTTGTGTTCCTAATGGTGAGTAAGGTTCCCAGAGCTCCAACAACTTTTAGGGCAGCCAACTTTTAGATTCTAGTGTTGCAGGCGTCCATAGGCGACGGTAATTGCTTACCATCAGGCAATCCGTCTGATCGTTTGCCGCCTTTGTAATAAAAAAAACAACTCATCCAGAGGATTTTAACGAGCCAAGGCGCTAGTTTGTAAGTGTGTGAATGTATGTTTGTTACTTCTTCACGTCTAAACGGCTGGAGCGATTTTAATAAAATTTGGTATGGAGTTAGCTGACACTCTGAATTAACATAAAGGTTTTTCTTCTATCAAACCGCGGGTAACACGGCGTGGCACAGCTAGTGAGAAATACATGAAAGGGTACTTGGGGTCCCAAAAGATACATCCCGTGTATCTTTTGGTACCTCCATTTACTATCCCCCTGTGAAGTTCGCAGCTCAAAGTCTGTGTCGAACTGAATAGTATTGGCACATTGAGGTGAGTGGGAAAGTCGAATCAAAAGAAACTTCTGAGACTTTTACGTAATTTATCTGTTTGATCCTTCTACTTAGAAACGGATAAACTCACGTGTAATTATATCGCACTATCGCTCTGGTACCTATCTTCAAGCCGAGTCACTACACACCGCTTGGGGTGAGTCCACTTCCACCCGAGTTTAACCGTTTGTAACTAAATAGTAGTAACAAGGTTCACAGCAGTTTGAAATATGGGAAAGTTATTATTTTATAACTCATCATTACAAAGCTACCAAATCATTATTTATAAAACTCCCAAGACACTCTACAAAAAAACCTATATAAAATGTAGCCAGTGAACTTACTCAATTAAATAATAGATACAGACAATTTTGGACCCGGGTATGTCCTTAAACTACGTCCGACAATGAGAGGTAGGGCACAGCGAAGTACCATCACGCTCGAGACTGGAGAAGCCCAACTGGGGAAGTACCTCTTCCTTACGGAAGACCACAGCCATAATAGCACTGCTACCTTTCAGGTATGTAGTGTTGTGTTCCTGATGGTGAGTAAGGTTCCTAGAGCTCCAACCCCCCTTAAAGGTCGGCAACGCGCTTGTGACTCCCCTGGTGTCGCGGGTGCCCATGGGCGACGGTAATTGCTTACCATCAGGCAATCCGTCTGCTCGTTTGCCACCTTATGTCATAAAAAAAAGTCATACTGTCTTTGTCTTACGCTAGTAATCATTATTAACCTAATATAGAGATGCCTATAGTTATCTTCTTCAGCCAAATCGTTTGCCATACTGCAAATCTATTTATTCTTCCCGAATTTCAAGAAAAACGCCATTAATACCATTCGTTGCCCGCCATTTTCCTTTTGTTCCGATTTTTGCTGTTCTTTTGTATAACAAACGAAATCTCTTTATTCCCCCCAAGCAAAACTTGTCTTAACAGTGCAAAGTGTTTTTTACGCTTCCGGAACTCGATTTGCTGAAGGAAATACAAGCAGGATTCCACGTGCCATGCGTATTTTTATATTTGTTTTGATAATCACGACCATGTTATCAGTTCGTCTGTGTTGTCTCTTATTGTTATTGGTTTAAAGTTGAAAGTGATTGGATTCTTGTTGTTTTAAGTTGGTAAGACGGCTTGTATTGCTTCTGTGGATGTTTTTACAAAGTTGTACGATGTTCGCGATCACATTTATTTCTGTTTATTAACTTTTGGGTTGAATTCATTTGGTTTAATTGTAATTAAAAGGACTATATCAATATCATACAGTGTGTATTTTTCATACGGACGTATATCTATTGTATTGGCGATTAGTATTGGACCTTGGGAACCTATTTACTAGGAACAAATCAATAATTATTTTTTTATGAAAAATTTTGATTTGCTTCCATTGCTTATGTGACGTGCTTATTTTTATGTAATTATGAAAAAAAAAACCCTATTTCTTTAACAAAATGAATGTAAAAAAAAAAAATAGATGATATATTTTATACACAAGAAAAAGCGACGAGAACCTCGGCATCTGAGACAGGATTCGCCACTCGAGAACATTTATGCCCCGACGGTCATTGGTTCTACGGTACGGTAATAAAAAAAATATTTTTATAAAAAAAAATACCGTAGGATTCAATCAATTTGTGTCAGAATGTTCTGTAATATTAATTTATTTATCTACTAAACCCTCTTTAATGCGTTCAAAAACAGCACATTATGACTAACGTAATGTCAAACTGCTTCATTATAATAAATGTCTTATCTGTGAAAATGTTATAAAAAATCGATTTTATTATAACTTTCAAATTTCGAACGTCTCTGAAAAACAAAACAATTGGTTACTTACTATAGCAACTATAGGAGAATTGGGCTTGACTCTAGAATGTCTCTGAATAAAAAAAAAACTTCGGTTGCTTAGAAAATTTTTATTCATCGCCATTACCAATATTCATTTGACTTTTCGGTTGCGGTTTTAGAAATTATCATTGAGAGCTTAATTATACTGTGTGTAGATAAAGCAGTGTATGTCACTATACATAATTAGGCATAAAAATACTCGTTATATGCTATTAAAACCTAACTTGTATATTTATGCCTTATATATTGGTCTTCGCTACACTTAAGTAATAACACTAACATAGTTATATAAGCTTACTTAATATTGCTACTAACAAACTATGGACTAATTTGTCTGAAATAAATGCATTTTTTTTGTTTAGTTTTTT
This sequence comes from Grapholita molesta, assembly GCA_022674325.2. NCBI lineage: Eukaryota > Metazoa > Arthropoda > Insecta > Lepidoptera > Tortricidae > Grapholita > Grapholita molesta. Next base: position 15,513,149 of record CP053138.2, on the reverse strand, counting down.
TTTTTTGTATTATGTACCAGTAAACTACTATTAATTATTCATGTATAATTTATTAATAAACTCTCAGTATTTTCATGGAATCGTTATCCCGCGTTTGTATAATTAAATCATAACATTAACCTAGAGATTACCTTACAAATCCTCTTACTTTCTATTAATTCCTATATATTACGTGTCGTTGAAAATTGTTATTTATGGCCTGGGGATAAAGTCGTCTTTGAAAGTAATCTATTTAGATAAGACGTTTTGAAACCTATTTCGAAAATTGCAAATGGCTTCCATGGCGTTCCGATTCTGAAGTCTGATTGGTTGATTTGAACTTTAAATAAGTTTTTTGGTGTGACTTCTAATACTTTACAATACAGTGTGTATTTTTCATACGGGCGTATAAGTTGCTCACATAACAGTATTCAGTAATACGATTCGTATTATGATAATAATTTTGTTAAATAGTGTTATAACATAGTTGTAACGATATTTTAAAGTCTGACCGGGCATCAATGTACGCAGACCAACTTATTTTGATATGACAAGTAATACTGACATGACATTACGCATCGGTACGTTAATTACTATGGATGCAATACATTGCGTTCTTACTTTTTAAGTATGAAAAAAAAAACCTATTTTTTTTAACAAAATGAACGTAAATAGGTTCTTGTGGTCCAATACTAATCGCCACTACAATATACGCCCGTATGAAAAATACACACTGTATACTAATATTATAAATGCGAATGTAACTCTGTTTGTTACCTTAAATTGTTGAACAAATTGGGATGAAATTTGGTATGGACAGAGTTTGACCTACGTGATACATTGAGCGTGGCTGGCTGAGGAAGTCGCGAGGTAAAACTAGTCATAGATAAACAATTAAGTCTTCTTATTGAGTCTGGTTTTTCTCTATGTCGTCTCGTGCGACACCCGCGGGAGAAGATGGCGTGGAGCCATTCTAGTAAACCGGCATCACTTTTTTTTTTTTTATGACATAGGCGGCAAACGAGCAGACGAATTGCCTGGTGGTAAGCAATTACCGTCGCCCATGGGCACCCGTAACACCAGAGGAGTCACAAGCGCGTTGCCGGCCTTTAAGGGGGGTTGGAGCTCTGTGAACCTTACTCACCATCAGGAACACAACACTGCATACCTGAAAAGTAGCAGTGCTATTATGGCTGTGGTCTTCTGTAAGGAGGAGGTACTTCCCCAGTTGGGCTGCCCCAGATTCAAGCGTGATGGTCATCGCTGTGCCCTACCTCTCATCACACGGCACTTTTTAATTTAATTTGTCACATCGCTACATGGAATAAGCAAATAGGTGTTTTTGACAAAAAAAAACAAGTGTATTTATCGATAAAATACATTGTACGTAAATACGACAAAATTTATCTTGAAAGGTCAAAGAATGTTAACTTAAAAATGCAATTATCAAGTTGTTGGCCAGTTATGTATTTAAAATGTTTCTGGAACATTAAGAAAATCAGTTCCGTAGAACTAAGGTTACCGACATAGGCCTTGATAGCAAACTGAAGTGGCAAAGGGCCACATTGCACGCAGAGAAGATGGCCGATGGGGTTGCACAGTGCCTGAGAGACCACGGACCAGCAAGCGCAGCGTAGGATGTGTACCCACAAGATGGATAGATGACCTTATCAGGGTCGCCGGAAGACGCTGGATACAGGTCGCGTTCAACCGATTTCAGGAGGTTCAGGGAAGACACCTATGTTCAGCAGTGGACGTCATTTGAAATGATGATGATGATGAAAATTTTCAGAGAGTGATAATACTAGCGTTTCTGTCCAGCGTTTTTTCGGCGTTCCCATATAAAATAGCATGCTGCGGAATACCATGGAATCGCAAGGAAAACGTTGAGTGACAGAGACAATCGTCCGAAATACTCGTATACGAATATCAGTTGTCGCGGTAGCGCCGCAGGTTGCAGGGTTATATACATCTGTTTGTTTCTGGGTTATGGATGGTTATATGGGGTAATTTTATTAAACACACAAAAAGATAAACATATACAATTCAATTAAAACTAAATCTAACTTAAAAAATTAAATATTATTAAATATTTACAAATAAAAAAACTGACTCTAGCTCGGAGCCTGACGGAAGGCTGGCGGAGTTGCGCTGGGCAAGAAATGAACCAGCCCTCTGGTCACCCGTAGCGTCTTTTAGACGTTTGCACAGCTGTTTGAAAAATGGTTATATTGGTTATAATGTATTTATTTATTCAACGACAACTGGACTAGGTCGATTTGTGTAAGATTTTTAATAGTAACCAATAGAATTGAATCGAATTGAATGTCGATGACGATGGTGTGGGCTTGAAAATGCAAATAAAAAAAAATCTCGTACAAGTATTACTTACAATGATAAGGGTGAAAGCATGTTTACTCTTTAACGATGACCGAGTTTAGAAGGGGTTATGATATTGACATATTTATGGCACTTAACACCTTTTTCATTAAGAGTTTGTATGAGATACCCCAGCTCTTTTAGCAATTATTGAAAAAGTTGCATCACTTTCTCTTTATATACAAAATCTTAATTGATATATTTTTATTGTAAATATTTACTTAACTGAGATGGCTGAGAACAGTGTGTGCTGTAATGACGCCATATTGGTTGTGTTTAGTGTGTTGTGTAAACCTGAAAGTGATATAAAGTGTTAATTGTAATATTTGACGGCTTCGAATTGTCATAATGTTTGACATACGCCATCTACTGTCAAATAATGGATGTGTCAGCCGCTGAGTATCACAAAGTCAGAGAATAGATGGTAACTTGTCCTAAAGACTTTCATATGACGTATTAGAGGGGTTAATATTTATTATACAACCTTGGCTATAAGTATTAATTGTATAAAAGCGGGCTCAACGCTCAACATGTTTCACTCCGTAACGAGGAGCATAATCATGAGCTATTCGCTATAAGTATTGGTTTTGGCTATAAGTATTCAGCACACACTTATTTCTTCTAACTACTTCTAACATACACTACTTTATCTACACACATATCATAAATGTTTTAAGATGGATTCAGGAACCGTAGGGAAATGACCTGCAGTATTACTAGTGTTGCTTGAAACATTAAAAAGTCAACGAACAAAACAAATGACAGCTTGGAATAGCGGCGTTGCGTATTTTTGGCGTATTTCATATCTCAGTCAAATATTTTTGTAAACCACAGACAAGCGAATGAACTCCCTATTCTATTGTCACTCGAGTTCTTATGTCGTTCGATTTATATTAAAAAAACATAACGAATTGGTGTTTCGTATCAATGACTGTTTTAATATCTATAGATACTAGAATAGACACCCCACTTGAATTTGACAGCTGTTCCAAATTTAAACTCATAACCTACGGATTTCAGTAGGTAATGTTAACATTACATCTCCATTCATTTCTGATGGTTGGTAATGCTGGTCATTGCCTACGGTTTCTGGACGCATTTTAGAGCACTTATGATATGTACGTAGATAAAACAAATTCTGAAATTTAAAATCTTAATATATATATACACCAGAGAACATCAGTTAGGTAATAATACTTAAAAGTACCTACGTATTAAACAAAAAAACAAAAAGCACGAAAAATTCGGATCTACAACGAAGTCACTTATTGCAAATTTTCTATGCATACACCAGTTACCGCAACGACCAACCTAATCCGTTTAAATTAATGACAATGTCATCAGAAAAGATGTAAATACACGAAAATATCAAGTTTTCATATAAAAAACATGGGTGCTTAATACTTCTGGCCTCTTGTCTCATAGTTCATAACTCAAAATGACTTAAATCCAAAATGACTACAATACAATAAGTCTACAGACCTATTTTTGGATGCATTTGCCTACTTGCCTACGGGCCGATACAAAACGAATATAAACCTATGGGACAACGGGTTTACTTTTCCCTATATGGTGTCTTTTCGTAAGTGACTAAATGTGTTGTAGTCATTTTGTGTTCCAGGCATTTTGAATTATGGGCTATCAGATGATTTAGTAGTTGTGTTCAATTCGGCAAAGCAATTTCTTAAACAAAATATTTTTATGATAAAGTTGGCAAACGAGAGGATTGCCTGATGGTAAACAATTACCATAGCCGGCCTTTAAGATATGAGTACGCTCTTTTCTTGAAGGTATGGGCGACGGCAAATCATTCCCCAGTTTTTGCATTGGGATTTGAACCCAGACCATCGGTTTCATAGGCAGGGTCACTACCCACTATAGGCTAGACCGGTCGTCAAAAAATGCAAGTAGTAAGTAATATCGTCATGGCAGCACGCACGGTATGGCGACCAAACTCCTGCGCGCGTTGACACTCCTCAATGCGCTTCTGACATCACCTGAATGTGACCTGTTTGCTTGGAGATGGACGGCTGTGTGCTGTAAATGCTTGAGGTTTTGTGAGTTGGTGAATGATAGGCCATCAAACACCTTAATATAGATATTTAGATAAGTTGTTTTAGCGATCCGGGAGGCTATATCGGTTACTTTAGTTCTGCTGCAAATAACATTATTTCTGATACGATTGCGCAGATACAACCTCTAAGCTCTAGTAGTAACATATACTTTGTCGACCGGTCTGGCCTAGTGGGTAGTGACCCTGCCTATGAAGCCGATGATCCTGGGTTCAAATCCTATTTTATTTATATGTGTGATGAGCACAGATATTTGTTCCTGAGTCATGGGTGTTTTCAGTAGTAGTACGAGTTCATGCCAATGTCCTCGGTGAAGTAAGAAAGCTTGTCTTCTTCGCTGCCGGTCAACCATTTAAGTATTAATATGTATCTATATATTATTTATATACGAGATATATATATATATATATATATATATATATCTCGTCGTCTAGTACCTATAACACAAGCCTTACTGAGCTTACCGTATGACTAGGTCGATTTGTGTAAGATTGTCCCGAAATATTTATTCATTTATACTGAAATAACAGTGAAACTAATATTTTATAGCTTTCTTGTAGTGAATAGTTATGTTATGAATCGATAACTCTAGCTGAATCATCTTCCCTTAGAGTTTACTTAATTTAAAAATGCGGTGTGTAAAAGTGATAAAACTACTTCTTTACCAACGAACGTCCACTGCTGGACATAGTCCAACCACATAGACAGCGGTAAACAGTATGGGGCAATGCCAAAACTGCCACGCTTATCCACCAGGTTATCGATCGATGGGAGTATAGCCGTTTTAAATAGGACACTGCAATCCGTTCTCCGATGGTTTCTTGAAGGACAATACCCGGATCCGTTCTAGTTTGATCTACTCTTGAAAGCACCTATCGCATCCAACTCACATAAAACATTATCTTTCTCTCAATTAACATCATTAAAAATATTCCACTGCAACCAATTTCACTATCACCCATTTTGTGAGATAGTCGAAATTGTAAACAATAGGTGAAAGGTCACCGATATCCGAAACCGTAAACATGTAAGACCGTTGCTAGGTCTTGGAGATAAGATTCGGGTATATAAACCCGTACCTGGAGAGTTGTCGGCACAGTTGAGGTCTAGCTGGAAAGATGAAGACTGTCCTGATCCTAGCTGCTCTCGTAGCCCTGGCCGTCGCCGGGACCGTCCCGCCAAAATATGACGTGGAACTGAAATCTGGTAAGTCAAACTTTCTTATTCTTCTTCTGTTTAAATTGTATGAATATTTAAAAGATCAATCGTGATCTAGACTCGTGCCGACTTAAAATTATGTTGTCTGTTTAGTGTTTACCATTTTTACTTAATACAGGATAGTTAGCAATGTACTCGTATGTTCATTTCAATGATTCAATATTTCGGCACTGTTGCAAACGCCATCCTCACGGAATGACTGAAGTACATGCCATGCCATGAACAGTCAGCAGCAAAAGTGGCTGAGCGGGTGAAGTGTTCATAATGACCTACACGCGCTCTTATTGTCTTGACAATAGAGATGTGTTAACTTCATTTAAAACACCTCAACTGCTTATCCACTTCTGCTGCTGACTGTACACAGGCCATGGTAACTGCCCCGTTTAAGTAATAGTTGTAATGTGAATGATCATGTTAACAAAAAATCGTATTGTCTGATTGTTCAAGACAATCTCAACACAAATTGAAACTCATGATATTGTGTCTTTAGTCCACTGCTTTACAGATTTTTTTATATGATTCATAAAGAATCTATTGCATTCCAATCTCTAACTATTTATCGACTGTTAGCTTAGATAATTTTATGGTATCAGTATTATACTACTACAGTTATCCGAGTCTTATAAAATAATTGACTTCTTCTTGGCAATAATTATGTACAATGCATCAGTCTGTACTTCATCAACTACTTCAAAAACTATTATTTATTATTCATCTTTTGGGAGCTAAGGGTTGCTTTTAAAAGACAAAACTCTACCTATATTTTGAAATGTAAAACTAATCCTTATATTACAATTTCGTTGCGAGAAATTCGATAGCAAATATAATTGAACTGATAATACACGAAATATCCTTATTGTCCAAAAATATATTGAGAATCAAATTATTACAAAAAAGAATAAGCCATAGATCGTACAACAAATACAAATTAGAATAAAGTAACAAATACTACATCCAGAGACAACCGATAATCTTTTTTCTTTCTATTATAGTTGATGCTAAGTACATCGAGCGCCAAGAGAAGGTTCTCTACCTGTTGGAGAGCATAGGACAGTACAGAAAGGATGCTGACTGGTGGAAGATTGGCTACGAATACAATGTCGAGGCTAACATTGACAACTACACCGTAAGTTTCTGTAAATTTACTGTCCATATCATCATTTGTGACATAAACTTTAATATACAAGTTGCAGAATATTTTGAAAATTTTCTACACATTTGTAGACTCATGAGGATCATGCAAGTTGCCCAATGGCATTTGGCCACTTGCCATGACATACTATCAAAATTCTCGCCGATGCTAATTAGCATCATGACGACACATTGTTATATTTGGAAGATGACTTTTTCATGAAATAACTTGTCCTGAACAAATTGGATTCCCAGTATTAGATTCATACAATGTCGGTGCATTCAAAAATGTGTTTGAACATCTGTAACTTAACAATGTTTTTTTCTTTTAGGACAAGAAGGCCGTTGAGGAGTTCTTGATGTACTACAAGAGCGGTTTCATGCCCAAGTACAAGGTGTTCTCTGTCTTCTACGATGAGATGAGGGAGCAAGCCATCGCTCTCTTCAAGCTCTTCTACTACGCCAAGGACTTCGAAACCTTCTACAAGACCGCTGCCTTCGCCCGCGTCCACTTCAACGATGGACAGTTCCTGTACGCCTTCTACATCGCCATCTACCAGCGTCTGGACACCCAGTCTCTGGTCATGCCCGCCCCGTACGAGATGTTCCCTCAGTACTTCGTTAACACCAAGACCCTCCTCAAGGCTTACCGCATGAAGATGCAGAACGGCGACATTGACCCCGCTTACGCCTCCTACCACGGCATCTACCACGAGAACGACAAGTACATCTTCTACTCCAACTACACCAGCTCCTGGTTGACCGGCAGCGAAGAAGACAAGCTTTCTTACTTCACCGAGGACATTGGCATGAACTCGTTCTACTACTACTTCCAGACCCTCTACCCGTTCTGGTGGGAAAAGAACAGCATCGCGAAGTTCGACGAGTTCCGTGGAGACCTGTTCTATTTCATCTACCAACAGCTGATCGCTAAGTACTACCTTAACCGTCTCACCAACGGACTTGGAGAGATCCCTGAATTCTCGTGGAACAAGCCCATCGAGACCGGTTACTACTGCCAGCTGTCCACCTACTATCCCTTCTTCTCGAGGAACGAATACTACCAGATCAACAAGGTTGAGAATGACAAGTACATCCAGTACCTGAGCAACTATGAGCAGACCTTCTTGTACTATTTGGAACAAGGCCACTTCAAGGCTGTAAGTATTAGATCATCTTGGTCTTAACACTCTTACCATTCTTAAACTTTGTTGCAATGATATTAATACTTTTGACTATAATTCGAAATTCCTTTACAGTACAACCAAGAGATCGACCTCCGCAACTCCAAGGCTATCGACTTCGTGAGCAAGTACTGGTTCACCACCGTCGACCTGTATGAGAAGCTGCCCAAGAACTACGAACGTTTCTACGAGGTTATTGGTCTGCACCTGCTCGCCGGCACTCCCGAGCCCCTGGACAAGTAAGTTTTATATCATAACCACTGAAATTTAAGATTTGATCACCATGAGGTTTTTATTTTTTGAACAAATGTGCAAGAGATTTACTAATTTATTATTATCCTTCCAGATACACCATCTACCCCAGCGCTCTGGAAACCTACCAGACCTCTCTGCGTGACCCCATGTTCTACCAGTTCTACGCTCGCATCCTGAACTACTTCCTCCAATGGAAAGAGTACCTGGAACCCTACAGCTACAGCCAGCTCCACTTCGAGGGAGTCAAGATCAGCGACGTCAAGACCGATAAACTTGTCACCTTCTTCGAGCCCTACGACTTTGACATCACCAACGACGTCTTCCACAGCGTCGAGGAATTCAAGGCCAACGACCCCAAACGCTACATCGTCCGTCAGCCCCGTCTCAACCACAAGCCGTTCACCGTCACCGTCGATGTCAAGTCTGACGTAGCTACTGACGCCGTGTTCAAGTTCTTCCTTGGTCCCAAATACGACAGCAACGGCTATCCTCTTAACATCGAAGACAACTGGATGAACTTCGTCGAGCTGGACTGGTTCGTGCACAAACTCGCCGTTGGACAGAACAAGATCGAGCGCAAATCCCACGACTTCACTCTGTACAAGGAGGACTCCGTCCCTGTGGTTGAGCTCTTTAAACTGTTCAAACAAGGAAAGATCCCTGTTGATATGTCCGAGAACTTCTTCTACCAGCCTGAGAGGATGATGCTGCCTAAGGGTACCAAGGGTGGTTTCCCCTTCCAGCTGTACGTAGTTGTCTACCCCTACACTCCTCTGCCTAAGGAGATGGAAGAGTACAAAGCGTACTTCCCTGATATGAAGCCCATGTCTTATCCTTTCGACCGCCCCGTGTTCGAGACCTACTTCAAGCAACCCAACATCTACTACGAGGATGTCTTCATCTACCACGAGGGAGAGTCTGTGGCCAACTTCTACAACGTCGAGGAGTACTACCCCGGCCTCAAGAACCAAGTTCCTAAACACTAAGAGGAGAGAGAAATGCCGTCCAGTGTGCTATTTATGATTGTATCGAGCTGTATGAAATGATATCTTATTAAAAAATACATATTTATATTATTTATTTTCATTTATATACCTTACAGCTTTATTTATTTTTTACTGTTGTGTTTAGGAGCCTATGTCTTTAAGACCATATTGGCGCAGTCAGACCTCTACATAATAATATAGTATCAGCATTATATTATTATTTATTATGCAATACAAAATACCTTACATAAACCTATAACACACATTTAGTAATCATTTAAGCACTAAATTATGATTTAAAGTAGAGTCAGCAGCAGAAGTAGCTAAGCGGTTCAGGTGTTCAAAATGAGGTCAACACATCTCTATTGTCAAGAGAATAAGAGCGCGTATAGGTCATTTTAGACACTTCACCCGCTCAGCCACTTTTGGCGATTGACTGGACAGCGCTACACTTTAAATGTAAAATCTTTTTACCTGAACTGGGTTTCCAAAACATGAACTTACAAAGAAAGACCTCAAAGAATAACTTTTGTTTTAAAATTTTAGATAGCTCTATAGAGGCCATAGACAGGACTTGATAAAATAATATATAAAAAAAATACAATGATCCAGAGACCTATAAAAAGGTCTCCGCTTGAATGCCATTATGAATTTTAACTATGACAAAGCATAGTTACATTTGACCTGGGAAACTTTGATCTCTGGGCGGCTAGAGGATAAATGTAAAAGTAACACTCTCTGACTAAATGTCTGTTACCTCTTCACGCTTAAACCGCTGAGCCAATTGGGATGAAATGTAGTAAAGAGAGTTTGAGCTACGAGAAAGGACAGGATAATTTTGATCCCGCGACCATACTTGAAGACAAGGCCCTGTGGCGCTCTTTAGGGGAGGGCTATGTCCAGCAGTGGACTAGTATACAGCCTGATAATGATGATGATGACCATACTTAGACGGACATGGCTTGCAATGAAGTTGCGAGGAAAAGGTAGAATCAAATAAGCCTAATGGTACACGAACCTCAAAACGGTTCAGTAAAATAGTGCTACTTATTTATAAATAAAACTTTAACTTTTTGGACCCGGGTATGTCCTTAAACTACGTCCAACAATGAGAGGTAGGGCACAGCGATGACCATCCTGCTTGAATCTGGGGCAGCCCAACTGGGGAAGTACCTCCTCCTTACAGAAGACCACAGTCATAATAGCATTGCTACCTTTCAGGTATGTAGTACTGTGATCCTGATGGTGAGTAAGGTTCTCAGGGCTCCAACCCCCCTTAAAGGCCGACAACGCGCTTGTGACTCATCTGGTGCCCATGGGCGACGGTAATTGCATACCACCAGGCAATCCGTCTGCTCGTTTGTCGCCTATTTAATAAAAAAAAAATATAGTCGGAGCATTGTTATTGTTACCCCAGAGAGAGCAGTGTCACCATTTTACGGTATGAAATTTTATAGAATATTCATAAAACCAAGAGCTTGAGTCCGATAGAGGGCCGATAATTGTGAATAATTGAGAGCTCATCATCGATGCGTATTGAATTTAAGCTGAACGCGAGAGTCGCAAGATGAAAATTCAATATACAATAGTCACAGCAAATATATTTACAGCTAGTCTATATTAGAAACCGTTAAATATTTTTGCGTAAATTTTACTTTTTAAGGCACTTGCTATGAAAAATTAGGTTCGATACTCGTGTAAAAACTTCTTTAAGACTCGGGTGATTGTCACCCTCGTTTCACTCGGGCTCCAACGTTCACCCTCGTCGAAAAAAAATTATTTTTCACTAGTATCGAAATGTACTATTTTACATTCGTTTTATTACAACTTTGGGAGAAACCAAATTATTTGCGCCATTTTATTTAAAGTTGCATACTGAACTTTTTTTTTTTAATTTTGAATTTTTTGTGTGGTTTCTACTAAGAATCAATACTTCTTTCGAGCCTGATGGGAGAAAAAATGTGTCAAACAGTTTGATAAAACACAAGATATAACAGAAAATATTAAAATATGAAATTCAAATGTATAAATGACTACACGAAATAGACAATACATATCAATGTTTTCTTACTTGAACTATGTCATTTTAAATCACATTATTTTTTGGATTGCGTATCTTAAAAGGAAAAAACGGAGCTTAAGGATTACTTTTTTAGCAGTCTATTTTCAAAACCATTTTTCTCAGGAACGCATAGAGGCATTAAGCTGAAAATAATATCAAAAGTATAAGCCAACGCAATCTAAAACTTCCCCAGAACTAAGAGTCTTGAAAGGTACGAAGAAACGTCTTAAACTCAAACTCAAAACTCAAACTCAAACGTTTATTCAGTAAGTAGGCCACAAGAGCACTTTTACACGTCGAGTATACAAAAGTAAAAGAGAAAAATAAAAACTACACCGGTTCTAACCCTACACCTCTGACCCGAGAAGTATTTTGACTTTTATGACCGGCAAGAAACTCGGCGGGACTTATTTTTTCAAAACAGTATTACAAAAGATATCTTATACAAATTACATAAAAATGCGATAAAGAGAACCTACAGATTTATTTATATACCTACTAGGTTGTACGGGTTTTTGTTTATTCTTTCTTTAATGTTTGATAACTGGGGTTTATTTTTAATTATATTAATTTAATTAAGTTGCCACGCGTGGCGACTATGGCAACTACCCCATGCAAGTCATATTTGTGGGTGGCCTATGGCCAGCAGTGGACTGCATACGGCTGAAATGTATAAGTTATTGGAGAAGCTGGTGCGGCGGCTAAAGCGGCCGAAAAGCTAAAGCACTACAAATACCGAGGTCTCGGCTCCGAATATATTGTTATGCCATTCGGAGTCGAAATTCGGGGTCCCAGCGCCCATATCATTTTCAAAGACCTTTCTAAAAGGCTCGTCGACTCTACTGGTGACCGCAGAGCTGGCAGGTTTCTCGCGCAACGCATCAGTATCGCGATACAGCGGGGGAATGCTGCCAGCATCCTCGGCACCATGCTAAAGGGGCCCAATTTTAACGACGCTTTTTAAATTTATTTTATTATTTTTTCTTTAGTGTATTTATCTGTAAATTGTTGGTTATTCTGAATAAATATATTTAATAACAGTTATTATATATATTAATTAAAATATATTTATTAATTTACTTTCTAAGTATAAGTTATATTTTTGGTAGCAAATTAAACTTCATTTTTACACAGAAAAAAACTCCAGTGTCCCCATTGCTAACTATATATCTGTGCTGTCGTAAATAATTGAATTGTAGATGCCATACATACATAATATTCTCATAATAGTTGTACGAGTATGATGTATAAATACGGTGGTCTGGTGGGTAGTGTACCCGGCGAATAAAGCCAAGTATCTTGGATTCAAATCCCAGTAAGTGTATTTTCGTGATGAACATATATTTCTTACAGTACCATGTGTTTGTTGTTGTCTATTTAAGTATTTCATACTAATCCATACTAATGTTATAAATGCGAAGAAACTCGTACGCAAGTGTTTCATACTTAAATATACTCCGAGAACCGAGTATTATCAGCGGTAAAAATTAGCAGTTAGCACCTTACATATTATATCTTATTAAATATCTTATCTTAAAACTTTAATTATTAGTTTAAATTCTTTAAAAAACTTCATTGATTTTACTGAATATAAGGCCCTCAATTGCTAGTTCACAAGACTGACCAGCGTTTGACCTCAGTCGCACTTGATGGTAAGTGTCGACGAGGACGAGGCTGTAGCACTGGTTCAGTAACAGCCTATTCACTCTTGCCCAAAGACCCAAATTATATCTTTCCGGGAATACAGATGAACGAAGCGAATCCCATTCCTTAGCAGTCCGCATTAGGAAGTAGAAGCGAATCGCTTCGTGCAAATGAATTGGCTATCTGTTCTCGATACAAAAATAATTCTGTATAGTTATTTATGTTCGCTGAATATATTTAAAGTTTTCCGATAAAGTTTTTTTTATCCAATCGTATATATAAATGAGTAGCAGGTTATTCCAAGCCTTTGATCAAAAGCGATGTTATTCAGATTAGCGAGAATAAAATGCAAAACGTGGTTCGCTGTAGTGAAAAAAAATGGAATTTATGTTTTTAGTTTTCGATGGAAAATGAACGTATCTGTCGACAATCACGTCGGTGTTGGATCTGCATATTATAGGCCAAGAGCTAGAAGCTAAAAAAACGCATCAAAATTTCACGTGTTGTAGACAGGCCAGAGGCCTATTTCTCGAACACTGGTAAGTTGTAATACTAGCGGAAGTCACTTTTTGATACCTGTTGTTCCGCTTGTATTACAAGTTACAAGCGATCGAGAACAGGCCTCAGATATCGATAAGAACAAAGTTTCAAAATATTCACCTTATATTTTCAATATTAAGGCAGTTGTATATATTTTTGAAACTTTTTCTGCATCGATATCTTTTTCTTGACTTCAATTTCTAGGAAGGATCGGATGTGGAAAGGAGTAATCCGTCAGAAAACTAAGGTGACCGACATAACTTATCGTATTAGCATGCTGAAGTGGCAGTGGGCCGGCCGCAGCCGCAGAAGCGATAACCGTTGGGGTAAGCGAGTTCCGGAGTAAAGACCGCGTGGTCTGGGGCCTCAAACTAGGTGGAGTGACGATTTTCGCAGGGTGGCTGGCCAGAGCTGGTTGATAGTGGTCGTGGACCGTGTTGAGTGGCGTGCATTTGGGAAGGCCTAAGTCCAGCAGTGGAAAAATATAGGCTGATAATGATGATGATGATGATGTCCACTTCTGCAGCCAAGTATGTCCATTGCTGTATATGGGCCTAGCCTATAGACCACCAGGGGGCAGATCAATAAACGTTATTATAACTGTATGTTATTATAATGTTGACGCTGCGCCGATCGGTCGGTTTTTTTCTCTTTATCGCCTCTTATGACACCCATAGGCATGGGGAGGTGTTATTCTAGTCAGCCGGTACGACACGGAAAATTTCTACAATTGAATATTTCTTCAGTGCACACTTTAAATGACAACACCAGATACAAAGAGATCACAATTTAAGTACCAGTAGAGGGTAAACAACAGGCGATATTATCGTTAACAAGCGATCTCTTTCAGACTTTTGGTGCAGTTTCAGATAGGTTAAAATTATAGTAAACAGTAAGTACAGAATGATGATGCCTTCTGCGTTCGTGATATGTGCACATATAACTGCCCTGGTCACGATTCGAACCTGCGTTCCTGCTTGTTGGGAAGAGTCACTACCAATTACACTAAAAACGGTCATAAAACATAGTCAAGTTGCAATAATTCGTACAAATATTACGTCGAGCTCTCGGCCTACAATCCTACGCTTCGGGTGATATGGTGCACTTGTCATGAATGGTTTTCCATTTAAGCGCCTCTGACGTTTGTACAAATTTAACCCAGAACCTTAACACGGTGGCATAAAGCCTAATTTCGTTCAACAAGTCCTCGAAGCCGGATAAATTTCGCGTGAGATCTCGTACACTTAGCTTAAGGGTAGGTGTGAAATTGCGGTGTTTGAAAGGGCTTAAGTGTATATGGGATTATTTGGTTGTTAAGTTTTTGTTTGGATGGAGTATGTTAGAATAAATGTGACGTCATGTCACAGTAGGAATTCTAGAATCATTGGTTTAGTGTTTTTTTGTTTGTTAGTATATATAATTGGAAGCAGGGAGTTGAAACCAGCGCCTATAAAAATATAAATGTCTGTCTGTCCGTCTGTCTGTCCGTCTGTCTGTCCGTCTGTCTGTCCGCAGCCTAGCTCAGAGATCCGTTCAGTAGTATATCCACAACATAAGCTTTTGTGAGCTTGGCCCTGGGTCTCACTCAATGTGAGTAAGCATTGCCAATAATATTCATTTATTTATTATGGATTTACGGAAATTATGTCTCTTCTTTCGATCGAGACTACAAAAAAAAACAATTTTGGACCCGGGTATGTCCTTAAACTACGTCCAACAATGAGAGGTAGGGCACAGCGATGACCATCATGCTTAGATCTGGGGCAGCCCGACTTGGGAAGTACCTCCTCCTTACAGAATACCACAGCCATAATAGCACTACCACCTTTCAGGTACGTAGTGTTGTGTTCCTGATGGTGTAGTAAGGTTCCCAGAGCTCCAACCCCCCTTAAAGGCCGGCAACGCGCTTGTGACTCCCCTGGTGTTGCGGGTGCCCATGGGCGACCGTAATTGCTTAACACCAGGCAATCCGTCTGCTCGTTTGCCGCCTATGTCATAAAAAATAAACAATGTTGTCAATTAAACCTATTATCTAAGCTATACTAATCAAGTAATCACTATTGACATTTGTTTTGCGCATGGCGGTTTCAAAATTTCCGTCAAAATATACCTCCTTCCTTTCTGTAATATTGTCGGTTTAAACCACAATCATAATAATCAAAAGTCGACAATTAACCCATTAAACCGCATATGGTAACAGCATGCGCTTCGCGTAATAAATCAAAACTTCTAGGAAGCTCGCACGCACTAAAAATCATTTTTATGCGCTCATTACTACATTACAAAGTTATTAATGCAGCGCTCAAACTAGGAACTAATCAATCTACATACAAACTTTCCTAAGTTCCATAGAATACAGCGCCATCATAAATCGCATAACCGAGTTTGTTTCCACTAATTTACAAACTTATATTTACTAGTGGCAAAAATGATAACTAAAATTTCATGATACATATTTAGTGTTGCCGCGAAGACGACAGCGCCACATTTGGCAGTATTTGTAATTTGGTTGCGGTAAAACAGCTGACCAAAAAAACCGGCGCCATCTTCCCATAGCGTCGTGAAAAATAAAGATGGAGTGTGACTGATTGTGTTCGTTTGTTTTGATGGGAATAATATTAATTGTCTTTTGTTTACTTTCTTATAATTATAGATACCAAATTACCAACCATACCTTAAAGACGGGCATGGCTAACCGACGAAGTCGCGAGGCTAAGCTAGTATTAAATATTGCAGAATTTTTTAAACACAAAGTATCGTGAGATTTGAACATAATAATTGAATAGAAGCGTATAACTCATGATTTATAAGTCGTCTGCTTGCGTCGATTAGTCAACGCAAACGGCTCATGATTATGCTCCTCGTTATAGAGTAAAACATATTCGACTTAAAAAAGTGAGTTACCTGTTTCTGTACAATTAATATTACAGAAAATACATACTTAAATTGACTGAGCCACACGGTAAGTTGGAGGCTTGTGTTGTGGGTACTCAGCCAACGATAATACTTACATACATAGAAAACAAAGGTACTTAGGCCATTTTAGGGAAGCCGATGAGATTCGATGTCTATGGACACTTCCACTGCTTCTTAGTCGGAACATTCAAGAACAGAGCTCGCCTAACAAATTGAGACATCAAAAAGGCGTGCACAATACGCAGAGGAAAAACGACATTTGTTCAGTTAAAAATAGATTCCGACAGTTTCTTTTTTGCGAAATGAGTTATGGTTTTGTTTCGGCTATACCGAATTTGGCACATGGAAGAAATTAAGTACAGTCAGCGTCAATAGTACTATCGAACAAAGTGATTCATGACCCACCCAACCGACAAACGGTTTGAAAGTGTCATTAAATTGATTTGACACTTTCAACCGTTTTTGATCTAGGTGGGTCATGAATCACTTTGTTCGATAGTACGTAGAGAAAAGAGCGTTCTCTTAAAGGCCGGCAACGCGCTTGTGACTCCCCCTGTTGTTACGATGGGCGAGAGTAATTGCTTACCATCAGGCAATCCGTCTGCTCGTTTGCCATCTTTGTCATAAAAAAATAGTAACGTATGAAACAACGTACCAAATGAAAAACCACCATGTAGTTTTCTTGCCAGTATGTGAGTTAAGCCCTATTTAGACCATGCAAGAACTTGTATACGATTTTCATTACATTGCGGGGTTATAAAGCGACCGAATTCGCCGTACGCCGATAGCCCGCAATGTAATGAAAATCGTATACAAGTTCTTGCCTGGTCTAAATGGGGCTTTAATGTTTGACTGGTAGCACAAAATAGACAGATACAGAAGTCAATCAAATGTATGTACTTCATTTTTTATACCTACTCCCGGCGGTCGCTCTAGGGTTGCCAACTTATGCTTATGCACGAAAAACTATCGTGGTACTGGCGCTCCTATCTAGTTGTTTGTGATTAATTGTCGAGAATGAAATGGAAAGAATCCTGACTATAGAACTATCCTAACTAATATTATAAATACGAAAGTAACTCTGTCTGTGTGTCTGTGTCGCTTTCACGCTATTTTTAATAATATTGAACCGATTTAAATAAAATTTGGTATGGAGAGTGTCTGAGTCGCGAGAAAGGACATAGGATAGTTTTTGTCAATCATCATCATCATCACCATCACCTTGATTTTATGCAGACGAAGAATTAATAATAACTACAATATTTTTATTTTTATGTTATTATTATATATTATATTACAAATTTGTCACAGCAAATATCTTGCGACGATTTCGACATTGGCAAAAAGCACGATTATTATATTTTAAAGTGTAATAAGTTCGCATTAAATAACGTAACCAAGAAACGGATGTCTGAGGCACTACCGCCCAAAACGATATTCGTAATTTGCGGGCATCTTTCTCTTTTACCCCAATTAAGACGTCATGAGAGTGACAGAGACAATTGTCCGAAATTTACGAATATCGTTGTTCGCGGTAGCGCTGCAGTTATAATTGGAGAAAAGAGAAAGATGCCCGACATATGTGGCATTATCTATGAAGAGGGACCTTATGGTCGATGGCACTTACGTCGAACCGCGTTATGTTTGTATCGCGTCATCTCTAACAACGTCATAAGCGCCATCGACAATAACGTCCCTTTTCATAGATAATGTCACATATATGAACTTCGATGTTCGCGGTACCGCGGTACCGCTCCTGAAGAGATGAAGTGTCTCTTGTCATTCAATAGAGATTTTGACAGCCATATCTTAGGGAATAAGGGCTAATTTATTAACAATTTGTAAGAAACTATCGCCTTAACAACTTTAGTGCTGGAATAATATAAAATACTCGCAAAGAAGCGAAAGATGTATGAAATCCTGCGGCGCTTCCGCCTTTCTCGAACGATAATAGCAGAGACCATTTTACCAAAACGCGTAAGATGTAAGAAATCCTGCGGCGCTTATTGTTTTTTCGAGTTGATAAAGATTGTATGGGAGAAAAATATCCTCGTTTTTCTTTCGGATGGCACGCACGCTTGCAGTGGTCCGAACTGTTCCGAGATATCGTGTCTGTGAGCAGTGTCTATGTGTGCGTTGATCGAGCGCGCTTTGTATGGAGATTGATTTCTGTATCTGTCTATTTTGTGCTGGTAGGTAGAGCCATTTGTACATATTTTTTCATATTCTGTGCCGTAAAGTTTAGATAAATAAATTAAAATTTTCTACAGTTTGCGTTTCAAAGTTTTTATCGCATTGCATTAGAAGAAAGAGATTTCTGTGAACCAATAAAAAAAATATAGATGCTTTTGGTGCGTATATGTATACTACTGCTGTAATATAATGTATTGCTATAATATAATACTACTTAGTTACAAACGGATAATTTCACGTGTAATTATATCGCACTACAGAGACATGACATGTTTCGGGTAAGCACCAGAGCTTTAAATATAATCACACGTGAGTTTATCCGTTTGTAACTAAGTAGTAGTAACATGGCTCACAACAGTTTTAATTCTATTATTTCTATAATATTGTTACTATTGCTGAGTGTACCATTTAACTTGGTGTTTTGAACATAAGGCCCATCGCAAAAATCTAAATCCACTTTCATACACTCTACTTAAGCGAGAAAAAAAGCAAAATTATTGTTTTGCTTTGTTATTTTTTAGTTGTGTTTAGAACAACCTGATATTGCGTTGCCGTTACCAAAAAGTTATTTACACTGTAAATTACATGTTTTAAATAGAATCGTTGGAATTGCTATTTATAAACGTAAATACGATTGAGGTACAGAAAAGTAAACAAGTATTCCGTTCCAGTTCGTTATGGGTACCATTAAAGTGCGTCCAGAATGGAAGATGCTCGCCTATTGCATTTAGATAAGCTTATCTTCAATTGGTAATATTAGATCTGTGTGGGCGTGTATGATGACAGGTCTGGCCTAGTGGGTAGTAAGTGACCCTGTCTGTGCCGGTTTTCAAGATGCCCCAGGAAGGACACTAAATCTTCGGCCGAGCAGCCGCAAAAGACATAGAAGAAGATGGAGGGGTCTGTTGGCGTCAAAACCAGGAAGAAGGGGTCCAAAGCAAAAATCATTACCTCTTGTCATGCCCTCACTACACTGGTTTCAAATCCTATAAGTACATTTATTAGTGTCATGATTGTTGAGCACAGGTTCCTAAGCCATGGCTGTTTTCTTTATATTTAAGTACATATTTCTTTGTTGAATACCCACAACACGAACCTTCTTTAGCTACTTTACATGGGACTCAGTCGATTTGTGTAATGATTTCCTGTAATCTTTATTATTTTTATTTATAATATGTGTACTCATCCAACGTACAACGCCAATACGATACGTTTGATGGCTAGTGACGACTTTTTTTAACTAAGAAAATTGCGTCTGTTTATACACCTACATTTAAACTATATCACTGATGAAAGTTTATCTAGGTATACGAGTACCTTACTATGTGAGCAATGCTGGCGACCTCACGACCGACACGCATATTCGCGCGTTCAGCGCTTTCGGACAATCTGGACGGACTTACTTTAGTGCGAACATGTAAGTTTCTACGAAAATGTTTGGTTTTCGTTTGTTGATATTAATATAAACTAGGTACTTGATCCATCTCCCGCGGGTGTCGTAAAACGCGATAAAGGGATAAACCGACGGGCAGCAGCGTCTGTCGAAACCGGATTAACAGCTACTGCGATCGCTAATCCGCCTTCCAAGCGTAGTGACTATGGCAACTCCCACTGAAAATGATACAAGGCGCGCGATATATGGGAGATGCCTATGTCCAGCACTGGACTTCTTACGTCTGAAAGGATGGGTAATTAAGGAATAGTTCTGTTTACGGGTAGTGGCGTATCCTTAGAGTAGTGTCCATATTGCGATGTACAACCCGCTTGCCAAGTGTGGCAGTTATGGCATTGAACCCACGCTCAGAAATCGATGCCTATCTGGTCTATGTTCAGTAGTGGACGTCCTTGGCTAAAACAGGGATAGAAGCTGGTATAATATTAAACCAGTGTGCGATATAATTAAATAATTCAGTAAGTAATAAATAAAGTAACATTACAGGATATTATTACACAAATTCACCGCACCCCACGGTAAGCTCAAGAAGTTTATTGTGAGTACTCAGCCAGCGATGTATATAATATACAAATACATAAATAAATAGAAAACATACACGATTGTACTATTTTAGTGCGAACGAGACAGCACCGATAGTAAACTCGATACTCGTTATCGAAAACCTCGAAGTCACAACTCATGGTAAGGGTACTGCTAGCCTAATATGGTCGGGTTTTTATCACTATACCTGACACGCTCCAACAAGTAGGTATGTAAGCGCGAAAGTGACAGATAGCGCGACAAACGACAAAATGAAAACCATGCTACCCGTTTTGTCGTATATAATTAAGTCTACGATCTATTAAGGTTAATGTATAAACATCAACTAGGTGTGTGCTATACGAGAGGCCTATTTCACAATGTGTTTAGTATTATCGGATGTCTCTTTTGAATGCCTTCAATTGAAAAGAGAGTTCCGTTTAATATTAACCACAAATAGCCTAGGTCCAGTTTGCATATTAGCCAATTAATTGTAAGCTATACTTTAGACTGGCTTGATAACCTGATATTCGTGTCAGACACCAATTAAAGTGAATAAGCAGCTGTATTCGACTTTGAACTGCTAAGGAATGGAATCCGCTCTCTTCGTTTGCAGTCCCGGAAAGATATAATTTGGGTCTTTTCAAGGCAAGAGTGAAGGCTGTTACTGAACCAGCATGCTACACCCTCGACCTCGTCGACACTTACCATCAGGTGCGATCCGTCAAATATTTTTTTAAACCATAGACAAGCGAATGAACTGCCTATTCATTGTCACTCGAGTTCAAATGTCGTTCGATTTGTATTAAAAAAAAACATAATGAATTGGCGTTTCGTATCAATGCCTGTTTCAATATCTGTAGATACTAGAATCGACACCCACTTGAATATGACAGCTGTTCCAAAATTAAACTCATAACCTACTGTTTTCAGGAGGTAATGTTAACTTAAATCTCCTTTCTTTTCTGATGGTTGGTAATGCTGGTCATTGCCTACGGTTTCTGGACGCATTTTAGAGCACTAATGATATGTACGTAGATAAAGTAATATTAAAACTTACACTCAGTACCCAATTATCGGTATGGCGATAAATGTGACCAGCCCACTGCCACTCGAGCTTGCCAATCTTTTAAGCAATGTCGATATTAGTTATTTGTCGATTTTTATTCTAGCGTGACAAATATATAATCTTAGAACATTAATTAACGGTTGTTGAGTCATTGTACGTCATTCAAGTGTCCGCAAGAAAACTCTCAAGAATTACATACAGCTAATTCATAGAAAAACTAATGATCAGGTAAGAGTAACTGTAAATGACACTTGAACGTATTGTTTATTTATCTCACAATCGCTCTAATAGCGCCATCTATATAAATAGTTATAGGAAATATTTGGTTTATTGACTGTTTGGAATGCATTTAAGAATAAATTCTATTTATATTCAAAATATATAAAGTTCAGTCAATATACTTTCCATGCTCAGATCAAAATGGTGTTTTCATTCAGTTTTACAAGCTTTTATTTAACTTGCAATGTTTGGGTGAAATCTTGCAACGTAATTTCAAAACAACGACATTTTATTTAACCGATTGAGCTGTAATTTAGCACACTTATGTAAGTTCGGTGACAATACAACATTATGGTACCACTAGCTAGCAGAAGGTAGCCAAAGCAACTCCTAAAATACACAAGATAAACCCGTGGGATGCAGGCTCCTTAGGATCCTCTCGATAAGTAGGTGATGATTGTGCAGCAGACAATAAAAGCTTGTACCAAAAATGAAATTTATGCCAGAAACTTATTTTACTTACTCGTTTATCTCGGTGGTCGTAGCCAAGATGACAAACGTGTGTAGAAAACGCAATTGAAATAAAAACCAGTGAATTGGAATAACAATGAAAAAAAAAAAAATACGTTATTTTATTTTTCAATATAGTTCTATCCGTAATTTTAATTTGGGTCACGGTCCTTTAATTGTCTCCGTTATAAATAAATATTTCGGGACAATCTTACATAAATCGACCTAGTACAAGTTCAGTAAGGCTTGTGTTGTAGGTACTAGACGACGATATATATAATAGATAGATACATATAAATACTTAAATACATAGAAAACACCCATGACTCAGGAATGTGTGTGACTCCGTGCTCATAACACAAATAAATGCCCTGACTGGCATTCGAACCCAAGACCACCGGCTTCATAGGCTACTTCACTACCCACTAGGCCAGACCGGTCGTCAATGTTATATCATATCTTTTTTGTCTTTATGGTTTTTACTATTATAATCAATAAAATACGGAGATAATATCTAGTTGATACATGTCGTGACTTCCGCGTTAGGTATAATTTTAACTTAAAAGTGATCTAATGATCAAACAGATGTACATACAGAGGGAAGTCTTTGTTTTACTGTACTGATTAACCTGCCTAGAAAAAAAGAATATGTGTAGTCAATTATTAGCACACGCGCCCTACAGCTGTGAATTGTTCCTAAGGAAAGTGTGAGAAGTATTTATTGCGTACATTATTTTAGACAAACACTGTGATGGAGAAACTTGGGTAAACGGTTTTATTTAATAACTGAATTAAGATCATAATATATAATTGTATTTTTAAGGGTTTGGTGGTTTGGTGGTTACAGGATCACTTTGTTGTCCGTTTGTCTGTCAAAACCCTTATCCTCAGGAACGCGTCGAGGTATTAAGCTGAAATTTATATCAGATACTCATGTCTACTGTCCCTTGGAGCTGTGAATAAATCAAACTTCTAAGCCAACGTAATCAAAAGATACAGTCGGTTTTGCCGCAAATTTTCGGCCCTCGCAATGGAATCAAAACCTACATGGTAGGTACTATCCGTGAACTCAGAATCTTGAAGGTACAGAGCAATGTAAAACTACGAAAAGTACCTATACATTTTTAGCTTTTATCTATATACCTACAGGTTAGCACGGAATCCTCGGCGCGCGACTCCAACTCGCACTTGGTCGCTATTTATCGTATCTATCAATTTATTAAGAACTTTATCGCTTTAGAAATACGTTACTAATCTGCTTGAACCCCATATAGACGAATCTTTGTCAAATTACAACTAAATATCTTACAAGGTCTTAAGCGCCATACGGTTAGTTCACTCTATATGTATACAAACTTGCTGCTTATGCCTTAGGGTTAAGGTCCAAAATTGTCCATGTATTTTTTGATTAAAAGTTAGGCTGGTTTGGGATTGGGGTTGGTTGTCAAAGGGGCTACGTGTCGCGGATTGTACCGTCCTTTTGGACTTATTGCCCTCGTGGGTCTGTCTTCATTCCACTTTAGAGTTCTGATAAATGTGAAGTTTTGAGAAGTTTAAATTGTTAACATGTATTGGTTTTACTTAGTACCATCCAGGGGGTAAATTCGGCTTTATTGGGATTGATCCGATTACCTCACGACATTTTTCTTCACCGAAAAGCGACTGGTGAATACATACATACATTTCAGCCGTATGCAGTCCACTGCTGGACATAGGCCTCCCACAGATATGACTTGTATCTTGGGGGTTTTGCCATAGTCGCCATGCTTGGCAGGCAGGTTGGCGACCGCAGTAGCTGTAGATTGGGTATCGACGGACGCTGCTGCCCGTCCGTAGGTTTTTTCCCTTCGTCTTACGACACCCGTGGGAGGAGATGGGGTGGTGCTATTCTAGTCAGCCGGCATCACACGGTTAAACTGGTGAATATCAAACTATATTTCGTAACTATTAACTTCCGAAGAACTAATTGGTACGAGCCAGGGTTTGAACTTGTGACCTCCGGATTACAAGTCGCACGCTCTTACCGCTAGGCCATCTACTCCTTTTTAATTCTGTCACGTAGTAACAGATTTATATCCATACTACCATACTAATATCTATACTTCCATACTACTATTATAAATGCGAAAATAACTCTCTCTGTGTGTCTGTTACCTCTTCACGCCTAAACCGCTGAACCTATTGGGATGAAATTTAGTTTAGAGAGAGTTTGAGCTACGAGAAAGAACATAATTTTTATACTGTAAATACGGGCATGACTGGCCAACGAAGTCGCGAGAATAGTTATTTATAGTTTTTTATCATTCCTAATACGTTGACCTATAAGTGACTCCCAGATTGCTTATGCCTCCTTTATACTTATGTCTCCGCCGTGTGACACCGGCTGATTAAAATAGCACCACCCCATCTCCTCCCGCGGGTGTCGCAAGAGGCGACAAAGAGAAAAATCCTACGGATGGGCAGCAGCGTCCGTCGAAACCCAATCTACAGCTACTGCGGTCGCCAACCCGCCTGCCAAGCGTGGTGACTACGGCAACTTCCCCCCAAGATGATACAAGTCATATTTGTGGGCGGCCTATGTCCAGCAGTGGACTGCATACGGCTGAAATGTATGTATGTATGTATGGCTGGCCAACAAAGTCGCGAGAAAGCTAGTTATTTATAGTTTTTTTATCATTCCTAATACGTTGATCTATAAGTGACCCCCAGATTGCTTATGTCTCCTGAGTTGATAAATATTATGACCCTGAAATTGAACTTAAGTGTGTTTACGATAAACATGTGATGTCATAAAAAGGTGATATATATTTATACATTCTTATCAACAACATACAAAAAACAAAACAAATAACAGACTATTATTTTGAATAAACGGTTATGGTGTAAATAAAACTAAGGCATAATAACATAATAAAAACTCTGCCTTAAATCTAATACAGCGCTTGGGGCATTATACCGCTGATGCTGGCAGGATTTCCTCGTTGTATCGCAACGTTGTGCGAGATAACCGTCAGCTTTTCGGTCGACGATTACGTCAACCAGATGTTTCACGATTTCTGCTAAAGGTTTGTGCGCGCTGGGACCCCATGGAGCGTTTCTACGCTAAACTACAACATGGTCGCCGAGGGTCGATATTTTCAATTTATTTTATAGTCTTTTAGGTAGTTAAAAAAGGGTAAATAATTTTGACATATTGAAAATCACTTTTGAAAAACAAATCATGGCAAGTATATATTATAACAATTATGAATAACATATAATCATTTACATTATTTTGCTTTCGTAAGCTATTACTTACGTAAAAAAATCTCTCTGATCTTAAAAAGTTTTCAATACAAAGACATATCAAGATTGTTTATGTCTTTTTAACTACCTTAAAGTATAAACTATAGTTAACTTCATTTTTTCAGCCGTAAGTCGCCGACTGCATGACAATGGCCTCCTACAAATATGACTTGTACCATGTTTGTGGGTAGTTGCCATAGTTAACACGCTTCGCTTAGTTGACGACTGCAATAGCTGTAGATTAGGTTTCGACGGACACCCATCCGCCGGTATTCACACTTTGTCGCCTCTTACAACACCCGTGGGAGGAGATGTTGCCGCACTGCGATGGGCACCCCCATGGGGGACGGTAATTGCTTACCATCAGGCAAACCGTCTGCTCGTTTGCACCTCTAAAAAAAGGTAGCCGGTAGCCCACGGCGTTCCAGCTAAATTCAAAATTAATTTAAACACGGTAGAGTCAGTCGTAACCTTCCAACCCAGTATCGTCCTTTCTTTTTTGCTCTTTCCTTCCTTTTCTGTCTTTTTGACCGACATCGCGTGAAATTGAGGCACGTTCATACAAGCTAACAAATCTAGTTACGAGGCCAAAACCTTTGAAAAGTCAATTCATAGAAAAGTAAAAAAAACTTTATTTTAACAACCTCGTATAGGATGGAGGTTCCGGGTTCGAATCCAAGTATTGGCATCTACCGTAATAGTGTCAACACTTTTACCGGTATCGGAGTCTCAACTCATATTGCGAACTTACCAATATCGTTGCGCTACCCCACTATTTATAGTACATTACTGCAGCCGCCGGGAAAAAGGGGGTTGAAGGCTGAGTTGTATATACGGCCGACTGTAAGGAGGCCGGATAGTATACGAAGCCTTCAAGACCCTTTCACGGCTAGGCATGTATAGTGCTTTTCTCAAACTAATGCAATGAAATAAATAAAAAAATACCACTGAACAAAACAACTTCACGACATAAGTTTTTTAATTTTCCCTCTAATCCCGCTTTGTAGTATTTTTGCCTTCGATGTAATAATTAATGACCATCATAAATAGTCTGGCTATAATTACTATATACAACATTTAGAAAAACCACCAAAAAAGAATGCACTTACCTTTTAAATGATGGCGCTACGGCATCTGCCTTTGGCGGTACACAATAACAAAATATAGATAAATAAAACCGGGCCCGGTTAGATTATTCAATTTTTATACACCCGTAACACTATATCTAAGTCACAAAAGCATTGAATCACACCATTTACCACTATTTAGTCTTAATAAACAGAGTTTTACACGCCGAGAAACTTTTCCATTCCGCCATTATTAAAACAAGTAAAAGTGTCCTGTGATTGGTTGAGTCAAAAATGCGTTCAAAACCGCGCATGCGTGGAGTAGTGTTTGGTGTTGCCAATACAATTTTAAAATTGAGAGCATGAATATTAAATATAATAATGTAATAACCTGATGATATGAATATTCAATTACATGATAAATAAAATAAATCTCTTCATACCATTTCGTCTGAAATAAGCGAGATTATTTTTTAGCCCGCTAATAATTTAGTCACTAAAAATGATAAAAAAATATAACTCAGCTGTTTGAACAGGCTTCATGAACACAGACGCCAGGTATACATAAAAATTAAAAAAAAATTACTTCCCGGCCTAGGCCTTCAATTTTATATGAAATTCGTTACCTGTCCTCTGGAGTCGATCCGCCCTAAACGTGATACTTCGAAGCCTATTATGACGCACGTAACGAAGACATTTCATTGCATGTTTGAGAAAAATATATTATTATACTAGCTTTTCCTCGCCACTTCATCGGCCAGCTATTTTATTTTTAAAGTATGGTTGCAGGATAAAAATTACCTTATTATACTTTCTCGTAACTTAAACTCTCTCCATACCAAATGTCATCTCAATTGGTTCAGTGGTTTAGGCGTGAAGAGGTAATAGACAGACTAACGAGAATTCCTGTTGCATTCATAATATTAGTATGAAATTCTGGATATTAGTATGGATTAAGCAGAAACGTCTGCTAGCGACATACATACTATGCTAGTTTTATAAATATCTATGAATAGATCATTAATACACTGTCTGTCTGTGTGTAAACAGCCTTTATTAGCCCGATTTGTTATCGAATTAATCACAGACCATCATTTCGACTAGACATCGCAAGCGGTGCAATATTATGAAAACAGATAATTGGGTTTCATTTACATCGAGTCTTTTCCCGCGACTTATAAATAGAAATATATAAATCTTTATTCGCGACATAATATTAAAGCAACAAAATAATAAAAATAAAACATAAAAATGTCACGAAATGGTCCCTTCTCAGTAAGTTGCCAGCGCTAATTGCGTCATCAGTTTGAAGTTCCAATCCTGATTTTAGCTTGTAAAACCAGCCTTCTTCTCAACTGATCGCCTCCGTGTACTTTTTGGGCGTCCCGACAGTATGCTGCCAGTAGGTTTCCAGCGTAGATTCTGCTCGGACAAGTGGTTGTCCGGTCTTCGGAGTGCGTGTCCGATCAAACGCCATTTCCTCTCCAAGAAAAACGTTTCAATTTAATATTTAATTTTCATCGAAAATCATAATTTCTTAATCGAACCAGCCAGCAAATGTGACCAATATATGTTTTAATGGTCATTCGCCATGTTGTGTCACAAAATATATGCGAAATGGCAATTAAAAAAGACGCACTTACCGGCTTGGCCAGCAATATTAACCGTAACGACCTCTCGTCACTCTCGTCCAGCAAAACCTGCAACGACATACTTTGCAGCCGATCATAATGTCAACATTGTAGTACTTGTTTGAGAAAAGATAATGTGTCTAGTACAACGTATGGTCTGTAAAACTAACCGTTTGTTTGCGATCAGCGTTTTATGCCGGCCATGTGTTTTGTGCACAGTCGACTCATAAATATCCATTCAATTTTAACCCATATTTCAATGGATTAAGGCGAAACTGTATGTACATGTTTATGAGCTATAGTCGGAATATACTGATAGATGAGTGGATAATACTGTTGTCTTTTGTATTTGATCGATTATCTATGGCCTTAGTAAGTAAGAAATGTAAGGTTATATGCTTGTGCGCAGTTTAGATCGACAAGACGATAGGATAGAGACAACTTTTTTAAGTACCTGCGTCAAATATGACCTTAATAATAAGGTCAAATAGATCAATTAGGTTCTCGTCTTTCTATCAATCAATTTTATTTGCTAAAATGTAGTCGCATATGCAGTTGGATTAACCTTTTCGGCGCCATATCAAACGCAAAAGCTAACGCTCACACGGCGCGTCATCCTTTATGCGTGTGCACGTAGGTGTAATTTACACTACGGTCGAGGACATATATATACGTCTTTGGCGTGGAAGAGGTTAAATAAGCACGATTTTTTTATCAAGTACCATTACAGCAACCTAAGTTTAAGCTTAGTTTATCTTATAATAGGTAAAGTTTACACTTAAACATATTATGGTTATATATATAGTTTCTGTGGACATTGTTAAAATTAAGGGTTCTAAATATGTAAATTTTTGTTTTTTTTTTTTTAAACAATGACGGTGGCAAACAAGCATACGGAATGCCTGATGGTAAGCCAGGTTTTATCAGATATGGGTGTGTATAAAGGTGGAAAACGAGCAGACGGATTTCTTGATGATAAGCAATTACCGTCGTCGTAGTCGAAGGTAAACACTAGCTTTGCCTTGTAAAACAAAACAACTATTTCTTATTTTGTACTTATAAAATATATCTATAAAAAACATCATTAAATATACTGTTTATTTAATCGACGCCCGAACTAAAGTAATCGCGATAAAGGCCGGTGCACACTGGCAAACGAGCGGATTGCATGTCGGTGTAGACTCGGCTTAATCTCCATCGTAATGGTGTATGCTATGTATTGATTTTTGTGTCGAGAAGTAAAAAAAATAAGTTTTATAGAAAAACATTTAAAACGACTTAACTAAACTTTTATTTGTTACCTAGTTCTTGTGGGTTGTGTGTACCTTTTAATGCACATTGGGGTATATAATGCTACCGCGAAAAACGATAATCGTAAACGGACGGTTATCTCTGTCACTCTCATGACGCTTTAAATAGAGTAAAAGGGGAAGATGCTCGAAATACCGGGTGTGGCCTGTAAGAGGAGCATCAACTTTAGGCATCGTTTCTACACCACAAACGTAGCAACATTTGTTCTACGACCTTTGAAAATAACTTAAAGTTTACGAAATATTAATAAAAAAAGATTTTCCAAGCAAGCAATGTATTGCGAGAACTAGGAAGTTTGTAAGTTGACAGTAAACGTCAACTAGACTATTGGATGCCGTTCATTGAAAATACTATTTAGTTTGTTCTAAAAAATCCCAAGTCAGAAATTACACAATTCTTAAAAGTTGTAGAACAAATGTTGCTTCATTCGTGGTGCAGAAGCGATCCCTAAAATTAGTGCTCCTATTAAAGGCCACACCCGATATACTAACTTCGATGTCCGTGGTACCGGGCCTGTTTAGTTAGCTTTACTATTGAGTACGTTAACTCGAAAATAAATAGAGAACTAAACATTCCATAGACACATGTTGTCTCGTGAATTCTAAACAAAGTTCGATTGGAAGGAATCTCTCTTACTACGAGCAACTCACCAAATAAAGTATTTTATTCGTAGATAAATATTAAAAAATCGTTATGGGGGATGCCTATGTCCAGCAGTGGACGTCTTTCGGCTGATATGATGATGACGATGAATAAATATGTAAGCGGGCGCAGCGGCGGAATGCACCGAAATTTTTATACATAACAAATATAAGAGCCTGGGCAGGGCAGGATCCATTTTGTACCTTATAGAGGTTGCCGGAAGACGCTGGTGCAGGTTTCTTCCAACCGATGCTTATGGCGGTCCAAGGCAATGGCCTATATTTTGGACCCGGGTATGTCCTTAAACTACGTCCAACAATGAGAGGTTGGGCACAGCGAAGTACCATCACGCTTGAGTCTACAGAAGCCCAACTGGGGAAGTACCTCCTCCTTACAGAAGACCACAGCCATAATAACACTGCTACCTTTCAGGTATGTAGTGTTGTGTTCCTGATGGTAAGGTTCCCAGAGCTCCAACCCCTTAAAGGCCGGCAACGCGCTTGTGACTCCCTCGGTGTTGTGGGTGCCCATGTAATTGCTTACCATCAGGCAATCCGTTTGCTCATTGCCACCTTTGTCATAAAAAAAGCAGTGAACGTCTTATGGCTGAGATTATGATGATGATGACTTGTTTCAAAGTAACTGGTCTACAGAATCCATGGTAATCCGACGAGCATCTAAATCGGTCGACACACCACAAACAAACATTATAAACATGTCTTTACTTAGATGGCGACTGATTTGTGAACGATCGTATGCGACTATAGTTGTCAAACGATACAGATAGGGCAATAAATTATGTATTTTTAAGCTGCATTCCCCGTGCCGTGTGATGCCGGCTGACTAGAATAGCACCACCCCATCTCCTCCCGCGGGTGTCGTAAGAGGCGACAAAGGGAAAAATTCTAGGGACGGGCAGCAGCGTCCGTCGAAACCAAATCTACAGCTACTGCGGTCACCAACCCGCCTGCCAAGCGTGGCGACTATGGCAACTACCCCCAAGATGATGCAAGTCATATTTGTGGGAGGCCTATGTCCAGCAGTGGACTGCATACGGCTGAAATGTATGTGTATGTAAGCTGCATTCGGTTATTCATATAATACATAAACGGGACTTAACCGCGTATATTAACTTTAAAATTTACCTCCGATGTTTCGAAGACGACGTTGTCCTCGTGGTCTCGGATTAAGACTGGCTAAAGTTCACATCAACATCTAGCCGCGCGAGTTTTTCGAACTACCCGCACTTGATCTTGTTTATCAACTTGTTTTGCACACTAGAGATGTCACTCGGTCGACACGCTACACTAACGATATCGGTATTTTTAAATTTTAAAGTTAATATACGCGGTTAAATCTGTATTCTGTTTTTTTTCTGAATTATCCTTTGTGGCTAAGAACCTACAAACCAAGCCATCATGAGCTTTTATTATGGGTCACTGACAATTTGTGTATGGATGTCCTGTAATATATGTTTATTTATTTGGACAATGCCTGTGAAGCCGATGGTCCTGGGTTGAAATCCCAGTTAGGGCATCTTTGCGTGATGAGCAGAGATATTCGTTCGTGAGTCATGGGTGTTTTGTGTTTATTTAAGTATTTATATTATGTATCTATTATATATATCGTCGTCTAGTCCCTACAATACAAGCCTTACTGAGCTTACCGTAGGACTAGGTAGTTTTGTTTAAGATTGTCCCGAAGTATTTAGTTCTTATTATTATTTATTTATATGTAATTATGTATATCTACTAGACGACGATATAAAAAAGATAGATACTGATAAATACTTAAACACATAAAAAACATCCATGACTCAGGAACAAATGTGTTGACACGGATAAATGCCCTTCAAAACGGCCTGTCGGCGTAGGGTCACTAGACCCTGCATAAGCCGACGGGCCTGTTAGGCCCACTAGGCCAGACCTGTCAACAACAGTATATTGTAATACCATAGATTAACAAAGACAGTGGCTCACTTAAATGCCGTGACTCTTGTCTGTTTCATCTTAACTGCGATGTATATTTTAAGCAAGAATTCAGCATCAAAGCGGACTGGCCTTGAGTTATACCCCACACATCGTGCGTACCCCCTATGTGATATATCAAGAGGTAGACAGTACGTTTTGAGATAACGGTTAGTTTTCTCAGTACACAAATTAAGGCAATTCAGAATATCTAACTAATTCCGTTTGACGTAGACACGCTAGGTCCGTGGGGTCCCAGCGCGCACAAACTTTTCGGGTCAACTTTGTAAAATAAAATAAAAATTGAGCTGTTTCATAGAAAAGGTCAAGTATAAGTTGACGAAAAAGTGTGAGAGAGTTGTTTTTTGTAGAATTTGCTAAAAATCTTATATCACGTATTTTGTTACTCAGTAACTGGACGGATAGGACGTTTTTAAACAAAGTATGAGTCCCACGGTAACAATTTCCTCCAAGTCCTTTGTTTTTTTTTTATGTCATAGGCGGCAAACGAGCAGACGGATTGCCTGATGGTAAACAATTACCGTCGCCCATGGGCACCCGCAACACCAGGGGAGTCACAAGCGCGTTGCCGGCCTTTAAGGGGGGTTGGAGCTCTGGGAACCTTACTCACTATCAAGAACACAACACTACATACCTGAAAGGTAGCAGTGCTATTATGGGTGTGGTCTTCTGTAAGGAGAAGGTCCCCCCAGTTGGGCTGCCCCAGATTCAAGCGTGATGGTCATCGCTGTGCCCTACCTCTCATTGTTGGACGTAGTTGAAAGACATAGCCGATAGCGTAGGTCGATTTGTGAAAGATTGTCCCAAAATATTTATTATTATTTATTATTTATTTATTATTATAGCCGGCTTTAGATAAGTAAGTAATAATTCCGACGATTTGAACCTTTCAGCAGCGTTCGTAGTCACCGGGCGGGGTGCCGAAAATATTCATTTACATCCATCTGCAAATGATAGTTGCACGCCACGTTTAAAACTTAACCTATTTTTTCAATACGTACTGACTTTGCAACTCACTAAATAGGAACAGAGGCTCTAGTGTAAGTTACTTTGAACGTAAAAAAACGTTTACGAACGCGTAAGTGATCTCAGGCTCAGAGCCCTGAGTGTAAGTTTTTAAAATAACTTTACGTCACGAACGCGTTTGCGTTTCCCATATAAATAACATTATCACTTACGCGTAAACGTTTTAAAACGTCAAAAGAAACTTACACTAGAGCCTCAGGAGTGCTTTCCCTTCACTCTTATTGAATAAGACAGGGACAAGTTCTTGTCGACCTTTTAGATTATACAGAAGCCTCTAACAATTAATCAGATCCTTACTACCCAAACGGCTAATTCGAACCAAACTGTCCGCTATACCTCATTCCGACTTCAAACTTTTACAACCAATACAAAAAGACTTAAGTGCATACTCATAGCTTGCAACTTAAGTCGTTTTGTTGAACTTGGATAGAACTAGTATTTGATAATAGAGATATATCATGTCCCCGCCATTCGCGATTCATACTCGAGGCGAACTTTCAATTACGAAGTTGGACCTCTGTACCTGGAGTGGAGCCAGCGGTGTGGTGGACACAGGGTCAGTAGACTGACTTCAACTCTTCAATCTACCTACAGCCTTGGCCACAAGTATTGAGCACCCATGCTTATAAAATCATCATCGACGTCATCATTATCTCAGACATAAAACGTCCACAGCTGAAAATAACTGCTGAGCTCCAACCCTCCTTAAAGGCCAGCAACGCGCTTGTGAAGGGGAGTCACAAGCGCGTTGCCGGCCTTTAACGTTGCGGGTGCCCATGGGCGACGGTAATTGCTTACCACCAGGCAATCCGTCTGCTCGTTTGCCGCCTATGTCATAAAAAAAAAATATGCCTCCCCTTGGAAATATCACAAAATTGTTTAACTTCATTTAGAAAGAGATGCTTTTTCGAGTTAGAAGGAAATAAAGTGTTTTTTTTTTATGACATAGGCGGCAAACGAGCAGACGGATTGCCTGGTGGTAAGCAATTACCGTCGCCCATGGGCACCCGCAACACCAGGGGAGTCACAAGCGCGTTGCCGGCCTTTAAGGGGGGTTAATACTTTTGGCCAAGGCTGTATGTACCAAGCCTTGGCTTAATTTGGTGATCATTATTTCAGCCGAAAGAAGTCCACTGCTGGACGTAGACGGGTCCATTTTGAAAGCCTTATCCATTCAAAATGGACTCGTCTAAGAAAATGATTCAACTGGCATACTGTATCTGTCTCCCTCATGCTCAAGGCCGATGCCGTATGAAATTTGAGAACTACCCGCATAAATCCTATTATTCAATCGAAGTGCGACGACAGACCAATGTCACAGTACAGTTTGCTGACAAAGAGCCTCCAAATCTCCATTCCTTCAAGAAAATCGAAGCACCAAATGTTGCTAATAGTAAAATCGGTATAAGTTTCATATTAGTTGTTCGTCACTTGTGCCCTTGTTTACTAGGGTCACGTAAATATATATAATATGCTTGTGTAAAAAGCCTCCTAAGGCCCACCATACGAGTAAGACGCTACTCGATTTTGTTCTTTATAGTGTAGGAATTAAAGTATAATCTCTTATGTCAAAATCGAACGATACGAATAAAATTCAACTCTGTTCCAATTACATAAAATACAAACTTTATAGTTAATTTTAATTTATTTATGTTACTGCTACATAATGTAAGGCATAATAATAAAAGTTTGGTTTTATGAAACGAAGCGAAGCTGAGATACACTGCTTTATCTACACACAATAAGCTTTGAATAATAATTTCTAAAACCGCAAACGCACAATCTAATGAACAGTAGTAATGAAAACTTTTTCGTAGTTTTTTTTTTTAATTCAGAGAGTCGAGCCCAATTCTCATATAGTTTCTATAGTAAGTAACCAATTTCTAATCCTAAGTAAACAAAATTTTTTGCTTATGAACGGACACTCAGCACTCTTAGTGTTTGTAAATGGAGGCCTATACTTTCTGAAATATGTCGCGCAAATGACTAAGTAACTTGAGTAGAGCAGTCATTTTCATTTAAAACTCCTTAAGGCTGCGCCGAAGACATTACAGCATTGTTTCCTTTGCTATATTCCTTTTTTGTATAGTTAACTTTAATATTAGTCTATGTGTGTCATAAGTTAGATATTAAAGGATTAACTTATTAATTCATACGATTCAGAAACACGATTACTTTAATTTTTCTTAATGGAAATTACATCCAAAATGACCTCTAAAAATAATGGAATGCCTTAATACATCACAAATACTCATCAGACGGTCATAAAATTTTCAATAATAACAAAATTACTTATTTTCTATAACGTATACGTCTTAAGTTTTCAAACATATATATACATATTATTTTATACGAAGGAAATTCAAAAATTACACTGCACAGTCACTAAGCGCAGCGGCACTACCGTGAAACACGATATTCGTTTTCGGACGATTGTCTCTGTGTGATTGTCACTCTCATGACACCTTAATTGGAGTAAAAGGGGAAGATGCTCGAAACATACGAAATTCGATGTTCGTGGTACCGGGCCAGTATTGCCTAGAATCGAATAGCGCAAGAAGCTCGACGCCATCTTCATCATCATCATCATTTCAGCCGTATGCAGTCCACTGCTGGACATAGGCCTCCCACAAATATGACTTGTATAATTTTGGTGGTAGGCGGCGTTGGCGACCGCAGTAGCTGCAGATTGGGTTTCGACGGACGCTGCTGCCGGTCCGTAGGATTTTTCCCTTTGTCGCCTCTTACGATACCCGCGGGAGGAGATGGGGTGGTGCTATTCTAGTCAGCCAGCATCACACGGCACGGCACCATCTTAATGTTATAAAAAATCTATTATACAACGATATCACAAATCTCCTCCCGCGGATTATAAAACCGTTCATAATTATGATCATCAAGTACTTTATAGTCATAATCTCTGTATGTGAGGAGGTTGTCCAGGCGGTTTATGAAGTTGAAGTCTCTAATGATGGTGATGACGGGTGGCACGCGGTCTATTCCAGCCTCGGTGCTCAGGTTGGCGAAGTACTGGTCCTGGAAATGATTTTGGTATCAATTTTAGTACATATCAAATCAAAATTTATGATTATACTTACATTCATATTATAACTTCCCTAATGCATAAAAAAAATTGTAACAGAAAATCCTTACACAAATTGACTGAGCGTCACGAAAAAAAAACAAGAAAGCTTAAGGGGTGGTGGCTCAGCCTGCGGTATATAATATATAATTACTTATATTATAGAAAACACCTATGACTCCGAAACTGATATATCTCATTATTAGAAAAATAAATTCCCTTACTGGGATTTAAACCCAGGTCCGATTCATATGCAGAGTACACACTAGGCCAAACCAGTAGTCAACCTGTTTGACCTCAGTCACACCTGGTGGTAAGTGACGACGAGGTCGAAGGTGTAGCATGCTGTTTCAGTTCGCATTTGGAAGGTAGAAGCGAAGCGCTTCGTGCGAATGAATGGAATATTCACAACGTAAGAATGAAATCACACCCCTCGCTTGGATGTCTGGTGGTGGAACAGGGCTTTTCTAAGCATTTAGCTGTTTTTAAATAAATGGTAGGATGTTTCATTTTCCCTATAATACATTTCTGAAAAATTTTGCAAATTTGGAAAGTTTCCTGAGGCACATCTGATCAGTAGTATACCTGCTGATCAGCCAAAAAGTTGACATCCTTGAGCTTCCTGCCTTTGATCTGCTGAAACCACGCCTTCAGCATGTCATCTTGAGAAGGCAGCTTAAATCTGTCCGCTGCTAATGATGCTGCGTAGTTTGCCTGCAAAAATAAATATTGAGGCGAGATAAAAGTTTAGTAGTGTAGGCCACATTGTACGCAGAGAAGATGGCCGTTGGGGTCGAAAAATGCTCGCGTGGAGACCACGGACTGGCAAGCGCAGCGTAGGACGTCCACCCACAAGATGGACAGACGACCTCATTAAGATCTTCGATATTTAAATCGAAAGAAAAATAGAAAAATTTGACTCGCAGCGGGACTCGAACCCACAACCACTGGATTCACTAGCCCAGTGCACTTCCAATTGTGCTATACGAGTACCGCTGAGACTTGTCGAATTTTTCTATCTATCCCTCGTCGTATACGTCATCATGGGTGACGTGTAAACACATCTACCGCCAGCGTATTGAACACTAAACGGCATCGAAGTCTCAATTCATATTGAGAATTCATCGATAACAATGTGCTACCCCTTTCTAAATTATTTTTTATTATGCAGAAACATCTGCTAGCGAATATCTTCGATATTTAAATCGTAATCCTCATTAAGATCGCCGGAAGATGCTGGATGCAGGTCGCTTCTAACCGGTACATTTGGAGGATCAAGGGGGAGGCCTATGTTCAGCAGTGGACTTCTTATGAACGAGATGATGATGATGTAAGGTTTAGTTTCTGAGAGCAGAAGAAATAAAGGCATTCTGCCATTAGGTACTAATTTATCATTAGTTCGTTTATTTTTATAATATGGTTTCCATCAATGATCAAGGCTCTGACCAGCGCCCATCATTTTGAAAACAACCCTGTTCCGCACTACGGATACTTCCTTGTGATCCTAATTTACTTTATATTGTTTATTCATTAACACGTCTTTTATGATCTGATCTGAATTCAATCACGCCATTTATTAATCGCAGAAGTGAAAAGAAAAAAATCGTTATTCTTTTTAATTACGACAGTCAATTTTTCACATAACCACACTTAGATACCATTCCAGCGTCATTGATTAATTGTCGCTGGATGTATTCTTATAAATTATGACAAAAAATAATAATATTTGTATTTAAACTTACATGAGACATATTTAATAATTAACGATTAATACGGTACTACTCACGTTTATTTAGTCACTCGCGCGACATGTTTCGGAGAACATAGGCCTCCATTTTCAAGCACTAAGAGTGCTGAGTGTCCGATCGGTTCGCCGCTCGCGTCACCGGCCCGTCGCGCACACTCAGCACTCTTAGTGCTTGAAAATGGAGGCCTATGTTCTCCGAAACATGTCGCGCGAGTGACTAAATAAACGTGAGTAGTACCGTATTAATCGTTAATTAATAATAATATTTTTCAATATAAAGACGTTTCACGTAATAGGGTTATGTTTTAATAATGATGGGCGTTTTTCTAAGCGTTGGTAATTATATTTTACCAATATACTTTATAAGTAAAGTGGTACCTAGTGGTACTTTAAAGCAAGCCTCGATGTAGCCTTCCCATTCCTTATTCAAGAACTTGACTCTATTTCTGACCTGAGCATCTAGAACCTTGGGGATGATCGGTTTCGGTAGCCCCAGCAGCATCATGCTAGGTCTTCTGATGTTCACCATATGCTGGTAGACCGGCAGCACGTACTTCCTTGACACTGTCAGCCCACAGTTCTCGTGGAGGAAGGTGAAGTCAAAATCGTACCCTAAAATTTAAAGAAAATTATTGGAACAACTTGAACACACACACATAAATACCACGGAATAGCAAGCGCAGCGAAGAACGTCCACTCACAAGATGGACCTCATTAAGGTCGCCAGAAGACGCTGGACGATCGTTTTATCCGGTACATATGGAGGTCCAAGGGGAGGCCTATTTTTTTATACCACAAAGGTGGCAAGCATGCGGCCTGCTTGTTGGTAGGCGGTGACCGCAGCCTATGGACGTTTACAATACCGAGGCATCATTCACGCGTTGCCGACCCCGTAAACACCTCTTTACACCCTTTTTGAAGAACCCCATACTGTAGTCTTTTAGGATGACCTCTGCAGGAAGCTCATTCCACAACCTTAGTGTACGCGGGAGGAAATTTCTGTGAAACCGTTGGGCATGCGACCATTTTGGTTTTAAAGTATGTGGGTGAACACCCTGACGGTGGAGAGCGGTGCGATGATAAAAAGTAGCCGTGGACATCATTTATCAAACAATTCCTTAGAACAAAGCCCATTGTACAAGCCTATGTTCAGCAGTGGACGTCCTATGGCGTCTGACATCATCACATAAATAAATACCATTCGGAATTTTAAACTAGGACCAAAGACTTTATATAGTCATCATCATCATCATCATCATCATGTCAGCCGAAAGACGTCCACTGCTGGACAGAACGACCCAAGAAGACCGATCCTGCGCCTTCCACATCCAGCGGTATCCCGCGACTCTAACTAGGTCGTCGGTCCACCTTGTGGGAGGCCTACCTACGCTGCGTCTTCCAGTTCGTGGTCGCCACTCCAGAACCTTTCCGCCCCACCGGTCATCGGTTCTGCACGCAATGTGCCCTGCCCACTGCTACTTAAGTTTGGCGATTCGGAGGGCTATATCGGTAACTTTGGTTCTACTGCGGATGAAATCATTCCTGATGCGATCACGCAGAGACACTCCCAACATAGCCCTCTCCATTGCTCTTTGGGTGACTTTGAGCCTTCTTGTGAGGCCCATAAGAAGGCTCAAAGTCACTTTATATAGTACCTGTGCAAAATATCACGTCATCAACTTCTTCAAAGCTATCATCCAGGAACTGAACACCATTAATCTTGAACAGTTTAACGTCGGGCTTCTTCACGTAATTGGCTCCGAAGAACGGCTCGTTAAAATCAAGATGGTGACTGTGAACCAGCCGCGAGCTCTGATTGGTCAGATGCGTGGCCAGGTCCAAGCCCGACGGGCCTGAACCAATCACAAGTATCCGACGGTTTCTGAAGGGTTCCGGGTCTTTGTATTTCTGGACGTGGATAATGTTGCCTGAAATAAAGTAAAGCGGGTGAATATTCGTTATTGGATCAACATTTTAAAGAATACTTAAGCACTGGTCCCACCACGAGCTGGTGAGCAATGAGCTATCAGCTATTTCAAGAGACATAAGACGATCACCCGGCTATGACATATATGTCTCTTTTATTTACACGGGATCGATTACCTTTTGTCCCTTGAAATAGCTGATATCTCACAGCTTACTAGCTCGCGGTGGAACCAGTGCCTTAGGAACAAATAAATTTTATAGTAAGTCATAAAATTAGGGAACAACTATTGCTAAAAAGAGATTTCTTCCAGAGAGGATTTGGGTGGCAGGAAATGATGAACACATTAAAGTAACCTTCACATATATGTATAGGTCTACAATGTATTGTAGGTACTGATAGATATTTTTTTTATGACAAAGGTGGCAAACGAGCAGACAGATTGCCTGATGGTAAGCAATTACTGTTGCCCATGGGCACCCGGAACACCAGGGGAGTCACAAGCGCGTTGCCGGCCTTAAAGGGAGGTTGGAGCTCTGGGAACCTTACTCACCATCAGGAACACAACACTACATACCTGAAAGGTAGCAGTGCTATTATGGCTGTGG
The DNA here is from genome assembly GCA_022674325.2 of Grapholita molesta. Taxonomy (NCBI): domain Eukaryota; kingdom Metazoa; phylum Arthropoda; class Insecta; order Lepidoptera; family Tortricidae; genus Grapholita; species Grapholita molesta. The sequence continues at coordinate 15,472,506 of CP053138.2, read as the reverse complement.
TCTTCTGTAAGGAGGAGGTACTTCCCCAATTGGGCTTCTCCAGACTCAAGCGTGATGGTACTTCGCTGTGCTCGCTCATTATTGGACGTAGTTTAAGGACATACCCGGGTCCAAAATGTAACATAGTAAAGTTATATGAAACAGTATAATAACTTGTGTATTTTTTTCCTAACGATCGGTTATGGGTACTCAATGGCTACCAAAACACCTAATTTACCTTCAAAACTATCCTGACCCTCAAACTGTGGTATATTCGGCAGACTCCAGTGGCCTGTAGCGAGGATCACGAAATCGCAAGTCTTTGTGAAGTGTTCCTTCGAATCCGTCTTAACGTATGAGATTTCCCATCGCGAGTCCACCCATTTGACAGATGTCACTAATGAGCGGTACTGTAAATAAAATAAATGTGACATTATCTATGAAAAGGGACCTTATTGTCGATGGTGCTTATGTCGTTGTTCAAGACGAAACAATACAAACGCAACGCGATTCGACGTAAGCGCCATCGACAATAAGGTCCCTTTTCCTAGATAATGACACAAATAGGTTAAACTGGCATATATAATATTGTGACTACTTAAAAAAACTCATATCTGTAGGCCTAGCACATGAAGGGCGCGACAGTATCTCGCGCCGAGATAGACTACCCGGCCTTTTCTTACTGTATTATGCAAAGAGGGACGGGTAGGCTTTCTCGGCTCGAGAGACTGTCGCGCCCTTCATGTGCTAGGCCTACTGATAAGTTAAAGCACTTGGCCTATGTGTAACGTGTACACGTATGTCGGCGTTCTATATTCAAATTTTGACGTAAGTTCCATATTGATTCTCCGCACAACTACATAGACATGATTCTTAGAAATAAAAGAAAAATGGAAAGTTCAACTGCCCCGGGCGAGACTCGAACTCGCGATCTGGGATACTTACACATCGCTCTACCAACTGAGCCACAGAGCCTTGCCCAAAGGCTGTGAATATCATACCATACTTCAATGCGCTTAGGAGGCGTTTAAATAATTTGATTTGTTCTTAGTTTCATGTCATGTATTTACAAGTTGATAATTTCAAAAAAAAATATCCGTTAGCGTCTGATCCCGCCGTTAAGTCCCGACACACTGGTTAATTACGAATTCACTAAGATGGCTCAATAACCAATTAAATATGACTCCTATCTACCGATCTTTTTTTATTAATTCTATTTTATACATCTAAGCCTGTTGGTAAGCAGTTACCGTAGCATATAGACGCCTGCAAGACAATACACTATCATTACCTATCCCTTAATTTTCTTTAGCTACGTGAACGATGACACAAAAACTACTTGCCTCTATATGCTTCTCCAACTCGAATGCCTTAGTAAAGTTTTGCAGATACTTGTAGTAACAAGGAGCTGTAGGGTAAGATGGCGTGGAGTCAGGGAAGGGCCAATTGGCAAACTCCATCACTTGTCGCGGGGTGTTTGTTCTGGGGAAATAAAAGAACATCAATGAAGATGAGGGTTTCTTAATCTTTTCAACAGTTTCAGATATTATGACAGTCAATTTCAAAAATTGACATGTACCCCATTGATGGGCAAGTATCCCAGAGACTTTTCTGATCCGCACAGCCAGGGAGTGCAATTGCTGATATTTTTCCGGAACAATACAACCTGGATGTCTTCAAGTCGAGAGTGAACAAGCACTTGCTAGGTAAGCATGCTCCATCGTCGGCCTCAGCGTCGCTTACCATCAGGTGAGTAGTTTTGTTAGCAGACGTTTCTACTTAAAAATTTTTTTTTTTTTAAAGACTGACCTTAGTTGCTTGTAAACTCCTGTAAATGGTGGCAGACCGTCTTCCTCTAGATCTGTCTGGAATCTCCAGTTCCCGCCCAAGCTCCGCTGTGCTTCTAGCACAGAAAAGTCGACGCCATATTGCTTGAGGTACCGCGCAGACGCGAGGCCACCGTAGCCAGCACCAATCACGCAAGTTTGACGGGATCGCTGAAAATGGTGTAGTCTATTTTACTGATGGTAATGCGTAGAAGACCCAACCCAGGACCTGCGTTGATTTTTTTTTATGACAAAGGCGGCAAACGAGTGGCGGTAAGCAATTACCGTCGCCCATGGGCACCAGGGGAGTCACAAGCGCGTTGTCGGCCTTTAATGGGGGTTGGAGCTCTGGAATCTTACTCACCATCAGGAACACAACACTACATACCTGAAAGGTATCAGTGCTATTATGGCTGTGGTATTCTGCAAGGAGGAGGTACTTCCCTAGTTAGGCTTCTCCAGACTCAAGCGTGTATTCCTAAACTATGATGAAACATAAATGCAGGATAGGCAGATTCCATAAGAGTTGTGGAACATACATTATGGCAACTTGCCCCACGATGATACAAGTCATATTTGGGGGAAGCCTATGTCCAGCAGTGGATGTTTTATGGCCAAAATGAACCGTCGGTTTATCCCTTTTTTCCCACGGGTGTCGTAAGAGGTTATTATTTAAAAATATAATAAAAGTCATTAGGAGAATACTGCACGATACTCCTTCAAAACAGGCAACTACGAGTATAAAAAATCGGGATATGAAAGTTAAGTCAAGTGTTTTTATCTCGTGAAACATAACAATACAGAGAGAGGATTAAGTGCAGATTTGTCAATTCTACGCGACTATTCTTAAGGTTGACGGTGTGTGATAGCCATTATTTTTATAACCTCCTTAAAAAAAGACGTACCTTAGCCAGAACATTTCCTTCCAGAATCACAATAACAAAACAAAAAACAATCACATTTATCACAGAAAGCTTAGCCATTGCGCGAGTGATAATATTTTAAAAAACATTAAAATATTTGAGCGCGTCGTCCGGTCGCAAAACCAGAACTTGAATAACTTTTGGTACCTGTACCCGTACCATGAGTTGCGACATTACGGTTTTCGATAACGAGTATTGAGTTTACTATCTGTGCATCTCGCTTGTACTATTTTAGTGCGAACGGGATGCACAGATAGTAAATTAGATACTCGTTATCGAAAACCGTAATGTCACAACTCATGGTACGGGTACTGCTACCAATTAGTTGACAGGTCGAGTACAACTGGAGGTTGACTGACCTTGAACTTTGGAATTATGATTCTTAATTCTAAATATATTATAATAGTTGAACTGGTAAATATGTAAATAGGACAGTTTAAACAGTCGTCCGGTTTTTCTCACACGTCCGTTAGTATTCAAGATTTGGATGGAGGTTTCAATTTTTAGAGTCATGTGCCCAAATGGAGAACACGCCTTCTTTTGTTTTTTTTTTTTCATTATTTTTGGCAAAATGGCACAAGTGGTATGCTTTTTTTTATTATATCTGTCCGTATATGGCACAAGTATTGAGGCTCGTAAAAAAAAAGACATTTTCATAGTGCATTTTGAGTGTAACTTATTTTAGTGTTAAATAATAATAATATTTTGAAGAGCAAGAGTTCACACTTATAACTAAATGTCAATAAAAAACTAATTATTGACTTTTTTTTTCAGCCATATGCAGTCCACTGCTGGACATAGGCCTGCCACAAATTGGCAGGCGGGTTGGCGACCGCAGTAGCTGTACAATGGGTTCCGACGGACACTACTGCCCATCCGTAGGATTTTTCCCTACGTCGCCTCTTACGACACCAGCGGGAAGAGATGCACAATTTCGATAGACCTTTAAAAAATTGTGAAGGTATATTAAAAATGTTTTCAAAAACGATCTTTCCTGAACCCCCCCCTCGCTCTCCTAAATAAACGTGAGTGCAGTGTTGGATAAAAATAAATCTAAATATCCAGCACAAACTAAAATCTAAAACTAAAAGTTTCAAATCACCAATCCGATGACCGCAAATCCAGGGTTATTCCACTTTTACCCTCTCCTTATACAAGCTGATCATCATCATCAGTTGCAGCGTTTTGCCCATTATTGGAATAAAACCTCCTTTAGTGTAAGCCACTTTTCCAGGTTCTATCATTCACTTAACAAAAATTGAGAGAAACTACATATGGTTAGGTATAAATGTAACTTCATTAGTAAATTATTATAGTTTTTATATTAGTAAAAGTATCAGTGGCGGCGTATCAACATTTATTGCCTTTGTACGGAGGTTGGCTGACTTTAACGACCTGGCTGCTCCATTAAAGGATTTTACGTAAAAAAAAAATTTTTTTCATGTTTTTTTGCTAATCCGAACACCATACTGAAAAAAACTGTAAAAAACTGTATTGGTTGCACCGCCTACAATCTTTTCTGTTTTGCCCTAAGGTTGACTGGTAGAGAATGCCTTATGGCATTAAGTCCGCCTTTTGTACGTTAAGGTTTTCTTATGTGCAATAAAGATAAAATAAATAAATAAATACTGTATATTACCTTGAATATTCACCATTTCGTCATTATAAGCCAATTGCCAATATCTCAAAAAATAAAATAAATGAATTGTCATTGTACAATAATAAAAAAACAGTAATAAGATATCCCTTATTGACTTAATTATGAGGCCAATATTTTTGTAACACCTTGTAATTAGTAAGAATTACAGAAATTAGCGACCGATAGCGATAATCAATAATCGATCTCAGTTGTCTCAAAATTATCCCATTTAATAGTAAAAAATAATAATGTAAAAAAAAAAAATTAAAAAAGTATGCTTTATGTACTCGGTAGGTATATGGAAAAATGGAATGCCCCAGGTCGTTCCCAACTCTATCTATTTCCAAACACAACCACGATATTTGTTTTTTGCGTCAATCGATATCGTGTTTAAACTACACCGCGGTTATTATACAAAAAAGAAAATGGCGCTGGCAAAAACTATGGGAAATGGTTGCTTAGGTGTAATTGCATTGATGTATACATTGGTTTATACGTTACGATACGATTACGACAAGACTGAGATAATCATTTTTTTTTCTTTAAATATGGCTTCCATCAATATGACAATAGATTTCGCCAATGTCAAGTAAATAAACAAAGGGGACAACATATCAAGTTTTCTCTTTCGGTGGGTCTTGCGTTTTGTTAAATGATAGCTGGATTTTACAGAAAGGCGCTAGGTGATGAATAATAAAATAGTGATGAAACGTGTTTACATATCAATTCATTAAACCCTTAATTGTATATTGTTCGTCCTGACGAACATAACCTAAGGCCATCTTTTTGTATTTTTTTCTTGTATAAAATCATGTAGGCTATCGAGGATCATGGAGGCTAGAACCCGCGACCAAAATAAGGTTTAACTGCATCGATAGATAACTGCATAATAAGCTATCAATATTACACAAAACTTCACGTGATGAACAAAAAACAAAATATATTATTCTCAAGACAACTTCGCTGTTTTGAGGTTCAAAAAATATTTTTTTGACATCTACAGGACAATTATTCCACCAAATCATGGGCCCAGATTATTGTCCCTAAACTACAGCGTTGTTTAGAGCGTTGGAATTGGAATATACTGCGATCACCAACTCGCCTGCTAAGCGTGGCGATTTCAACAATTGAAACCTCCGTGTTTATGGCTGCCAGTGGCGGTGCCCAGCAGTGAATGTCCATGGCTGACAGATAGATTATTATCAAATAATATTTCGGGACAATCAACTTACACAAATTGACCTAGTCCTAGGGTAAGCTCAGTAAGGCTTGTGTTGTAGGTACTAGACGACGATATTTATAATAGATAGATACATATAAATAATACATAGAAAACACCCATGAGTCAGGGACAAATATCTGTACTCATCACACAAATTAATGCCCCGACTGGGAATCGGACCCAAGACCATCGGCTTCATAGGCAGGGTCACTATACACTAGGCCAGATTGGTCGTCATAAGGTATAATAAATCATTAACAGGAGCCTATTGCATCACAACTTGTAACATATAATATTAGCGGAGGTCCCTTTCAAATTCCTTTTATTAGAAAGAGAGTTCCACTAATAATGTTAGTTGTAAATTGTTATGCAATGGGTCATGTCGTGACGTATAAAAGATGGCTGTTCAATAAAATTACAGGTTGTAGGCAATATTGATGCCTGCAATTAAGCGACAGTTCCAAGACTGGCGCGTCACGCAACAAGGATATTTCTTTGATTACGTAATTAATGAGTACGCAATTACGTAATTGTGAAGGATAATGGAACTGTTTGATGGACAATATCTTGCTTGACCACGGCACAAAAACGGGTTTCGTCGTCTAGCCACAACAAGCCTTACTGAGATTACCGTAGGACTAGGTCGAATTGTGTACCGGAATATTTATTTATTTACTAGCTGTACCGAAAACACATAGCCTAAGTGTTAATCCAGGGTGTCAGCTAACTCCATACCAAATGTTATTAAAATTGCTATCGCAGTTTAGACGTATATATTTTACACAAGTTATGTATATAGGTATGTACGAGTATAGTGTTGTGTTCCTGATGGTGAGTAAGGTTCCCAGAGCTCCAACAACTTTTAGGCTAGGCAACGTGCATGTGAATCCTCTGGAGTTGCATCCATAGGCTGGGGTAACTGCTTACCATCAAGCGGGCCGTATGTTTGTCAGTCGTTATAAATATATTAAAAAAAGCTATATGAATATTTACTACTGAAGTTTTGGGGTTGATTTAAATTTTATAATTAGTTACTCGTAAAGATGGAGAAGTGTCTCCACGGAAGACCAGCATCAGGGGTTATACGGCACCTGACACAAGCTGAGTGGAGGCCATTTCAGTGACACTCCTTTTTTATGACATATGTACAATTCCCACTGACCGGGTCGGGCGGAGTCGACTGGAGCCGCGTCGAAACGGGCGCTAGGGCAGCCGGTGGAAACCGACGGCGTCCAGTGACCAGGTCGGGCAGAGTCGGCTGCCGCCACGTGTCAGCGGCTGCTCGAGCGCCCGGCGGTAGACGAGCGCGTCTCTTGACCGCTTCAATGTTCCGGTCAGTTTTGAATCGTGTTGGCGATTACAAGTAACTAGGTAATGAATTAAAATGGCGGAATGGAACGCTGTATTGGCAGCTATTGCATTAGAAGAAAATGAACATGGACAAAAGAAGAAAATGATTTATGTCAGAAGAGGCGTCAAATCGGCGAATTGGACCCGGGGTATGTCCTTAAACTACGTCCGGACCCGGAAAATTCTTCGGAGCGTTCTCGAATGCCGACCGACGACTTGATCGCCGATCGGACGTCATCGGATGTGCCCGCGCCCGACGGCACGCGGGGGCGCCCGGCGGCGCTCGGGGGCAGCCGAACGGAGCCGATTACGCGTAACGACGGCCGAGAACCTCCGTCCACCTCCGCGAGCGCCCGATCGGAGAAAAACACTCAAATATGGAATCTAATTACACTATTTAAATGCGCTTAAGCGCGCGCCGACTCTGCCCGGTCGATGGGAATCGTATAATAGGCGGCAAACAAGCAGACGGATTGCCTGGTGGTAAGCAATCACCATCGCCCATGGGCACCCACAACACCAGGGAAGTAACAAGCGCGTTGCTGGCCTTTAAGGGGGGTTGGAGCTCTGGGAATCTTACTCACCATCAGGAACATAATATTACATACCTGAAAGGTAGCAGTGCTATTATGGCTGTGGCTGTCTACTGTAAGGAGGAGGTACTTCCCCAGTTGGGCTGCTCCAGATTCAAGCGTGATCGTCATCGCTATGCCGTACCTCTTATTATTGGACGTAGTTTAAGGACATACCCGGGTCCAACTCCTTTAATATCTTAGTATATATGACACAAAGCTATCATGGTTAATTCATAGTTAAAACAAAATAAGGTCTGACGGCCCCCAGATGGGAGTTTTCAAAAAATAGTTTTTTTTTTATGACATAGGCGGCAAACGAGCAGACGGATTGCCTGATGGTAAGCAATTACCGTCGCCCATGGGCACCCGCAACACCAGAGGAGTCACAAGCGCATTGCCGGCCTTTAAGGGGGGTTGGAGCTCTGGGAACCTTACTCACCATCAGGAACACAACACTACATACCTGAAAGGTAGCAGTGCTATTATGGCTGCGGTCTTCTGTAAGGAGGAGGTACTTCCCCAGTTGGGCTGCCCCAGATTCAAGCGTGATGGTCATCGCTGTGCCCTACCTCTCATTGTTGGACGTAGTTTAAGGACATACCCAATTAGTGAAAGTCGTTAAGAAAAGTTAAATCACTGTCAGTTTCGTGACGACAATTAAGCATCAAATATCGATAAAAACTTGGTTTTGATGTTCATTTTATAAACTTCAATCGATATTACAACCCAATTAAAGGCAAAAAGTCAATCTTCATAAAGATTTCATGCTTAGTTGTTGTCATGCAACTGACAGTAATTTAACTTTTCTTAACAACTTTCGCTAATTGGGTGTACCAAATTTTGAAAACTCCCAGATGTAAAAAATATATTTTTTTTTTACTAGATGAAGTGATTTTTTTTTTGCAAATGTACGAAATTTACAATTAATTTAAGTCTTATACTCGTAGCAGTCATACGTACAAAACAAGCGAACGGCCTATTCAAATAAATTCAACTGCTCTCAAAACCTCAAAAACAGACACCCGTCAGTCCTTTCAACTTTCGAAACAAAAATACACCCGAAATTGTGTTTTTGTTTAGCATGGACATGTGAGAACGATGATACTGCTAGTCGCCATCGGATATATCGGAGCTGTGGAGGTGGTCATAAATATAGGAACAACGCCACTATTGTCAAGGCGATAAAGTGCATGTTCCGATATTTGTGACCACCTCCACAGCTCCGATATATCTGATGGCGAATGTACATTATTATTATAAATAGGAATGTAATTGTATAGGAACGCGGGTAACTCATGTTTTATGACGTCATCACCATACCATACTCAAACTCAAAGGTTTCAGTAAGTAGGCCACAAGGGCACTTTTACAATTATTACTTGTATTACTTCGATACAAACATACATTTCAGCCGTATGCAGTCCACTGCTGGACAAAGGCCTCCCGCAAATATGATTTGTATGGGGTAGTTGCCATAGTCGCCACGCTTGGCGGGTTGGCGACCGCAGTAGCTGTAAATTGGATTTCGACGGACGCTGCTGCCCGTCCGTAGGATTTTTCTCTTTTGTCGCCTCTTACGACACCCGCGGGAGAAGATGGGGTGGTGCTATTCTAGTCAGCCGGCATCACACGGCAATATACTTACAAAATATGACCCTTAAAATATTACTTCGAAAATATATAAAATATTACTCTTTAATACCAATGAGTTTTTCGGAACCTATGTACGAAATATCATTTGCTATTTATCAGTCGCTTTTCGTTGAACGAAAACGTCGCGAGGAAACCGGACTAATCCCAATAAGGCCTAGTTTACCCTCTGGGTTGAAAGGTCAGATGGCTGTCGCTTTCGTAAAACTAGTGCTTACGCCATATCCTGGGATTAGTTGCCAAGCGGACCCATGGGCTTATATGAGCCGTGGAAAATGACGAGGAAGATGATGGTATTTCGAACCTGCTTTATGATGATCGAAAATTACAAATTATGAACAATTTCGAGACGACGTCTCTGTCAATTTATTAGAGTAAAAGAGAAAGATTCCCGAAATTTTCGTATTCCGGTTTTGACGGTAGTACACACAGCAACACTCTTAACTGTACATCGGTGGACTTTATCCCTTATATAATAAGGTCTACCAATGTATAGCTAGGAGTGTTGTTGACTGTACGTCAGATACCAAGACTATTTTAAGCGAATTTGACTTTGAAAGTGTTAAAAATATTAAGTTTAGGTTTTAAAAAATTATATATATACATATATAAACATAGTCACTATGTTTGTTCCCCAAGTGACAGAAGGGCTTAAGTTGTCTGATGTTAAAGAGATATACAACATTCTGTTGACAGATATTTTCGGCACTCAACAATGGTACCGTGGGGGTTGGAAGCATTAATCTCAGGCTACCGTTGCGATTATCATTTGTAAAGAGACACAGTGTTGATAAAAAACACGTACTTTGAAAATAAATCAATATCACAGGACATACTTACACAAATTGACTGATCCCCACGGTAAGCTCAAGAAGGCTTGTGTTGTGGGCACTCAGCCAACGATATATATAATATACTTCCTTCCGCCAGCGCTCTACACGACAACACTTCCATCTTCACCACTTAGATGGATGGCAGTTCGCAACTGTGCGTTTTTCTAGAAACTTCCTGCCTCGCACAGCAAAACTCTGGAATAAATTGTCGTGTACAGTATTTCCGGACCGATATCACATCCAAACCTTCAAGGAAAGAGCGTATAGAGATCTTAAAGGTCGGCAACGTACTTGTGACTCCTCTGGTGTTGCGAGTGTCCTTAGGCGGCGGTAGTTGCTTACCATCAGGCAAGCCGTCTGCTCGTTTCCCTCCTATATCATAAAAAAAAAAAACCAATATTTACATACATAGAAAACACCAATGACTCAGGAACATATATCTGTGCTACACAAATAAATGCCCTTACTGGGGTTTGAACCAAGAACAAAGGTTTCATAGGCAGGGTCACTACCTACTAGGCCAGACCGGTCTTCATTCCGAAACGGTCGGGCATTTTAACATACATAGTCGATAAATTGATTTGTTATGAGTACATCCGAGAGAACCAAAGTTATCGATATAGCTCGAAGAATTAGTAAGCTGAAATGGCAGTGGGCTGGCCATGTCTTTTTTTAATGGCAAAAGTGGCAAACGAGCAGACGGATTACCTGATGGTAGGCAATTACCGTCGCCCATGGGCAGCCGTAACACCAGGGGAGTCACAAGCGCGTTGCCGGCCTTTCAGGGGGTTGGGGCTCTGAGAACGTGTCTCACGAAGAACCGACAACCGCTGGGGTAAACGCGTTCTTGAGTGGAGATCGCGACTAGGCAAACGTAGTGTGGGTCCTCCGACAAGGTGGGATGACGATCTGCGAAAGGCAGATGCTGGATGCGGAATGACAGGGCGCTATGGTGTTCTTTAGGGGAGGGACGGGAGCGGACTACTATATCGCTATGATTAGGGTCCGGAAATTTGCCTGCGGTTTTGGAAAAGTCTAAGAGAAAGAAACTTTTAACGCTGTAACGATAAACCGAGTTTCTTTGAAATAATAACTCGAACTTTACGATGATACATTCTATATGCTCTTTAATAGTCAGTGACGAAAAATGTACGAAATATCGGAAAGTTTAATCCGTTTGATTTGTTTTAAGGATCAAGTGTTCTAAACGGTTTGCCGTGTGATGCCGGCTGACTAGAATTTGCCGTGTGATGCCGGCTGACTCGAATAGCACCACCAGGAGATGGCTCCTCCCGCGGGTGTCGTAAGAGGCGACAAAGGGAAAAACCCTATAGGGATGAGCAGCAGCGTCCGTCGAAACCCAATCTACAGCTACTGCGGTCGCCAACACGCCTGCCAATCATAGCGATTATGGCAACTACCCCCAAGATAATACAAGTCATATTTGTGGGAGGTCTATGTAGTGCAGTGGACTGCATATGGCTGAAATATATGATCCATGATGTTCTGAACGGTGTCTGACACAAAACATCCGACACTTTAATTTTTAAATCACATGACCTCCAAAGATCACGTGATACTGCTACCTTTCAGGTATGTAGTGTTGTGTTCCTGATGGTGAGTAAGGTTCCCAGAGCTCCAACCCCCCTTAAAGGCCGGCAACGCGCTTGTGACTCCCCTGGTGTTGCGGGTGCCCATGGGCGACGGTAATTGCTTACCGTCAGGCAATCCGTCTGCTCGTTTGCCGCCTATGTCATAAAAAAAAAGAATTATCATGTCGGAGACGGTCCGAAACACCACCAAACACGACCGATTTATCGATGGAATTCTCTCCTTTAGACTTTTCCAAAACCTACGATGATTGATAAACAACAGAGCAGTGTGTCTGATTGTAATTAATTCAAAGAAAATGAACAAACAGAAGGATGGAACCGTGATTCGGGAACAATTACCATACACACACAACGCTAGACAAACGTTATTTGTTATTTTAGCGCAGGAAAAATGTTTTCATAACTGTTAGCGAAGTTGAGGTTTCGCTATAAAAATATTATTTATTTTCAAATAATATACAAGCTGAGATAATAATCACAAGAAGTGTATAATGACTAGTCTTTAAATCTAATAAAGGCCCTTCAGGTATTATTTTATTTATTTATTTTAATTTATTAAGGATTACCAACAGATAATACATCTTGCATTCTCTTAAATCTAGATAACAATCATGGCTGATGCTTATCTAATTATAGGTAACCACAACTTACAAAAAATACTTATACTGTAAAAATAAATTATACTAAGGTAAAAATAAAATAATATAAATAATTACTGCTTACTATAAAATTACTAAAATTAATAATTTCACGACCAGTCTTGCCAAGTGGGTAGTGACGCTCCCTATGAACCCGATGGCCCTGGGTTCGAATACTTCGATTCCCAGTCAGGTCATTTATTTGTGTGATGAGCACAGATATTTGTTCCTGAGTAATGAGTCTTTTCTATGTATTTATATCGTATATTATGTATATCGTCGCCTAGTAAAGTCAGCAGCAGAAGTGACTAATCGTTTGAGGTGTTCGAAATGAGGTGACGCGCTTGTGACTCCCCTGGTGTTGCGAGTGCCCATGGGCGACGGTAATTGCTTAACACCAGGCTAGCCGTCTGCTCGTTTGCCGCCTATGTCATAAAAAAAAAACATGAGAATAAGAGCGCGTGTAGGTCATTTTGAACACTTCAAACGCTTAGTCACTTTTGCTGCTGACCGTACCTACAATACAAGATTTACTGAGCTTACCGTAGGACTAGGTCGATTTCATCGACATATATCTAGTAATGTTCCGACATATTTATTTATTTATTAAAAATATTTATAGTCGTTTTCGGTGAAGGAAAACATCGTGAAGAAAGTCGAAGTTTACTATCTGTGCAACTCGCTTGTACTACTTTAGTGCGAACAAGATGCACAGATAGTAAACTCGATACTCGTTAACGAAAACCTCAAAGTCACAACTCATGGTAAGGGTACTGAAATCATTTAGCAACCTGAAGGTTTTTCCTACGTTACGTCAATATCCACGTGCTCGACAATCTGTGTCTATTATCTTGCATAACAATATAGTATGTGGTAGTCCACAAGGAAAGCTACCTTATGGCGTTTGGCGCTTACGTTGCAAAGTGTCACATTAGTATTGAAGCGTCATTAACAATAGCGTAAGCGCCAAGCGCCATAAGGTACCTTTCCGTGTGGACTACCACGTATATAGAATAGTAAAACCTTCGTAAGTGGAATCTTGTCAGTTACACACGCACTGTTAGTTTAATTTGATTCACGTGGTTAATCATCATCATATTCGTCGAAGGACGTCCATCACCCCCCTCAAAGCGACCCACGGTGACCGATTTTGCGCCACTCGCATCCAGTGGATTCCCGCTTTGCTGTGTGCCTTTCATGGGGGATAGATGCCATAATCGCCACGCTTGGCAAGCGGGTTGTCGATCAAGTGTTCCACCGAATTCCAAGGATGCTGTTGCCCATTCCCCGGTTCCAAAGCTACGGCCAAGATCATCCTATTCCTAGTTGATTAAGTCTGAGGGTGAAAACAAATACTAATAAAACCATTTATTGAGTCAAACATTAACCAAAATTTACACAAGATTTTTAATATGCGCCGCAGGTTTTATCACAAAAACGCGAATATCGAAGTTCGTATATTTCGAGCAACTTTCTCTTTTACTCCAATTAAAACGGCATGAGAGTGACTGAGACAATCGTCCGTTTACGAACATCGTTTTTCGCGGTAGCGCCGCAGCTCAACCACAAGCTTTTTCACAACAATCAACAGGTACAAGTTTTCATCAACGAAAATTAGCTACACAGACCACCACTTTTGGACCCGGGTATGTCCTTAAACTACGTCCAACAATGAGAGGTAGGGCACAGCGATGACCATCACGCTTGAATCTGGAGCAGCCCAACTGGGGAAGTACCTCCTCCTTACAGAAGACACCTACATACCTGAAAGGTAGCAGTGCTATTATGGCTGTGGTATTCTCTGCCCCAGATTCAAGCGTGATGGTCATCGCTGTGCTCATTGTTGGACGTAGTTTAAGGACATACCCGGGTCCACAATTTTATTCAATACTATACCACCAATGTATCGTTACCTAGGTTTCACCAAGCTTCTGTGAACAATAAGTCCTCCTCGACAGATTTCTAAACACATATTCTAAACAAACAATTAACATATCAATACATTCCGAACTACACAATATTAGACGCGTACTCAATTGTCTACTTACTCTAACTTCACATGTACCTTATTACTTAAACGGTAGAGACTAAATTTGAATGATATTTGTAATACTGAGATTATGATGTCACTAGTTTTGTCACTTTCAAACGACGTAAGCAAGTACAGTAAAAAATATAGATTTATAGATATGGCCTAGTTAAGAGCGCTGGTGGCCTAGTGGTAAGAACGTGCGACTTGCAATCCGGAGCTCACATGTTCGAACCCCGGCTTGTACCAATGAGTTTTTCGGAACTTATATACGAAATATCATTTGATTTGGCAGTCGCTTTTCGCTGAAGGAAAACATCGTGATGAAACCGGACTAATCCCAATAAGGCCTAGTTAAGTTAACCCTCTAGGTTGGAAGGTCAGATGGCAGTCGCCTTCGTAAAACCAGTGCCCACGGCAAATCCTAGGATTAGTCGTCAAGCGGACCCCAGGCTCCCATGAGCCGTGGCAAAATGCCGGGACAACGCGAGGTAGATGATATGGCCTAGTTTGCCCACTGGGTTGGAAGGTCAGATGGCAGTTGCTTTCGTAGAACTAGTGCCTCTGCCATATTCTGGGATTCGTTGACAAGTTGACCCTAGGCTTTCAGGAGTCATGGCAAACAGCCGGCACAACGCGTAGAAATGATTCCGTATGTTACACAATAGTACGGTGACGGCGCCAGTAATGGACACGGAACCAATCATGAACATTAGTGCTTATTTCAAAGGAGTCAAGTGTTGTGCATTTGTTGATAAATATTAAATTTATAACTTATGGTTTTTTAATTAAGAACTAAGTGTCCATCATTGGTACCTGTCAGCTTAAAGTGTCCAACATTGGGGCAAACACTCTAGTTTATGTTACTTCTACATGATGTAAGGCATAAAAATAAAAATTAGGTTTTATGAAACGAAGCGAAGCTGAATTTCATAAGCAAATCAAACGAGTATTTTTATGTCTAATTATGTACAGTGACATACACTGCTTTATCTACACACAATAAGCTCTCAATAATTATTTCTAAAACCGCAAACGAAAAGTCACGTCAAAGTTTTGGACCCGGGTATGTGCTTAAACTACGTCCAACAATGAGAGGTTGCACAGCGATGACTATCACGCTTGAATCTGGGGCAGCCCAACTGGGGAAATATCTCCTCCTTACAGAAGACCACAGCCATAATAGCACTGCTACCTTTCAGGTATGTAGTGTTGTGTTCCTGATGTTGAGTAAGGTTCCCAGAGCTCCAACCCCCCTTAAAGGCCGGCAACACGCTTGTGACTCCCTTGGTGTTGCGGGTGCCCATGGGCGACGGTAATTGCTTACCACCAGGCAACCATGTAAAAAAAAAAATCAAATGAACATTAGGAATGGCGGCGAATGAAAACTTATTCCTAGCAACCGTATTTTTTTTTAAATTCAGAGACATTCTAAAGTGAAGCCCAATTCTTATATAGTTTCTATAGTAAGTAACCAATTGTTTTGTTTTTTAGAAACCTTCGAAATTCGAAAGTCATAATAACATCGAATTTTTACAATATAAGAATATAACATTTTCACAGATGAGAAAATGATTGTACGAGTACCTAATGAAGGAGTTTGACATTATGCTAGTCGTAATTTGGAAAGGTCGTTGGTTGTTGAACGCATTAAAGAGGGTTTATGATATGTCTGTAGATAAACTACTATTATTTCACATTCATTAATAAAGTCACAATAATCACGTTTATTACTCAGATCATTACCACTTAAGCCAAACCCACTTGACTCGACACCATAACTGCTCACCTTGGTAGCACTATAATCTAGTAATTTGTCGACAGACACAGTGTCCCACAGATACAGCAGGAAAGCAGTTATTTATAAACCCGCGTAAACTGGAGGATTAATGCATTCCGCTCAGTATGCGAGCGGCGCGCGCGCTGGCAGTATCCTTGCGCCTAAGTTTGAAAGAAATTTAAAAAAAACAGTGACGTTCACGTCTATCGTGTTTGGCGTGAAATACTGGCCAGTGAGTTACAGTGCGGCTAGTTGAATAAAAAAAAATAGTGGAACGTTTTTATAAAGTTTAAATTTGAATTTGGAATGTGACTGTTTGTGTTTGTGTCCTGATGGATATGCATTGGATGTGCTTAGGTATTTATTGTTTGTTTTCATAATTAGTATAATTTTGTTGAAAATGAGCAATATTGTGTTAAGAATTATATTTACCTAATTTGAAGAAAAGTCTTTAGAATTGAGACGTTTCAAAAGGTCACTGGAGCAAAGTTAGTGATGCAAAATTACTATTTCAAAAACACTTTGATTTTTGTAATCAGTATTAGAGAATAGAGTTGTGTTTTGGATATTGTTGTTCATATTGACCATGGCATTTTCGTGGCATGTCAGAATGATAGTTAAGGTTTGCAAATAAATCAATTCACTTTCGAGTATTTGGTACCTAGTATTTATAATGTGAAATTCCAAATATTTCTAAACGTACTTGGACTACACATAAGTCAAAATTGCGAAAAAGTTCGTTTGACTTTATCCGTCACTCAGACAATTTGCAGTTGTGAGAAAGGAATAAAACACAGCTTCAATGAGTATTTACACATTTAAGATGAATAAATGATAACGGGTAACTAATTTAACTATGTTTCAAATACTAGGTACATAATAATACTCGTAAGTTAAGATTTTTTTGTAAACTTTAACTTTGCCCCCTATACTCCGACGTATGACCATAACTATTTTGTATAACTAAACATTTGGACCTTAACAATGAATATATTTCGATAATTCTATAGCTTATTATATCTTGGAAAAAGAGAAAAAATATATGTATTACAATCGACAAAAAGATGGCGTTTTTTGATGCCCTATCACACAAACCGTAACTTAACTATTTGGTTAAAGTTACACAGTTTATATTTTGATTAAAATGTATAGATTATTGTGTTTTGTATGTATTCACCTTTTTGTTGATAAACTGAGATAATCTTACAAAAAGCGGTCTAGTCCTATAAATAAGTAAGGTTACAGATAATACTTATACTTACTTAAAAAAAGTTGCAGTCAGTCAGTCAGTATATATTATATAAGACATATAGACTCAATTACTTTATTGAGTCTGTATGTCTTATATAATATATACTGACTGACTGACAGCAACTTTTTTTTTACTTGGCAATTTATCCCAGGATTTGGCACTAGTTTTACGAAAGCGACTGCCATCTGACCTTCCAACCCAGAGGATAAACTAGGCCTTTTGAGATTAGTCCGGTTTCCTAACAATGTTTTCTATAACCCAAAAGCGACTGATAAATATCAAATGATATTTCGTACATAAGTTCCGAAGAACTCAATGGTACAAGCCGGGGTTTAAACCTGCGGCCTCAGGATTTTTTTTATGATAAAAGTTGCAAACTAGCAAGCGGATTGCCTGATGGTAAGCAATCACCGCCGCCCTTGGGCACCCGCAACACCAGGGGAGTCACAAGCGGGTTGCAGGCCTTTAAGGGGGGTTGGAGCTCTGGGAACCTTACTCACCACCAGGAACACAACACTACATACCTGAAAGGTAGCAGTGCTATTATGGCTGTGGTCTTCTGTAAGGAGGAGGTACTTCCCCAGTTGGGCTTCTCCAGACTCAAGCGTGATGGTCATCGCTGTGCCCTACCTCTCATTGTTGGACGTAGTTTAAGGACATACCCGGGTCCAAAAACCATCGCACGCTGTTACCGCTGGGCTCGGAAAGAAAAAATAACTCTCTCTTTAAACTTCTAAAACGTACAAGGTTTTCAAAGTCAAAGTAAGTTTAACCTTATCGTAGTTTGCATTTGGCAAATGAGTGCGTGTGCGCATGTCGCTAGCGACATTGGCGAAGGTCTGCGCGGGTCTAATAGGCCTATAATGACGCGGTCTCACGCATGGGGGACTACCTGGCTAAATTCGACGCTTCCTATCGTGTTTGTTTTCCAACGACGTATAAAGGATAACGAAAAAGAAAAAAAAAACAAATATGGCGCCTCAACATGAGCCCACCCCAGGATGCGTAAACTCATTTTCCCAGCAACAAAAAAGGCGGGTTGGCGATCATGGTTGGTACAGTTCTAAAGAGACGCTGCTGGCCATCCTTCAAATATATTTACGTATCCTCTAATCATCTTTTCTCAAACATGCACTAATATGTTGGCGTTATGTTCCTTATAGTACGAGTAGACTTCGAACTCTTCGAAGTATGTGGCTGCAGGTTTGGCTAGGCGAGAGGCATGAGAGGTCGTCAAAGTTGACATTGCAGGCCTAAGGCTGGCAAGTTTTTGGACAGTTTTTTTTTTACTATTGTGTTGCATGTTTGAGAAAAATACTATATACATACCTCGGCGCGAAAACGGGTTGCCGTCCTCGTAACAATCTACATATACTGGACCGGCCACCCCTTACTTTCCCTCGAATGTACTTTTATAATATCGTTCATATCTATCCAATATACATACATAGCTTCACTCAGTAGGCAATACTGCATCCTCTCCTTACCATTTAACATATTTAAACCGTGTGTCACACAGTGGGTGTGCACAGTGAATTGAGAACAGTACCTTGCAACCGTGTTATATATATGAAAACGGATCACAGCGACCTTGACTTTGCTATAGGAAGTGCCTACTGCTGTTTATTGGACTATTACTGTAGAATGTAGTCTACAATAATTGAGCTGATTGCTAATCTTGGTAATTTAGGCGTGTTATCCGATTTCTCTTAGTGTTGTCATCTCCGATTTGGATTACATAGGCAATCGGCTCAACAATCCATGTACGTAAAAGCACGCGAAAGCAAGAAGAAGGGAATAGATAGTTATCATAAAAGTGAACATTTTTTTCCGGGACTATCTTACACAATATTTAAATAGAAAGAAAAATAGAAAAATTTTACGCAGCGGGACTCGATCCCACAACAACTGGATCACTAGCCGAGTGCACTACCAATATTACTATACGAGTACCGCTTGGACTTGTCAATTTTTCTACTTTTTTTTTATGACAAAGGTGGCAAACGAGCAGACGGATTGCCTGATGGTAAGCAATTACCGTCGCCCATGGGCACTCGCAACACCAAGGGACTCACAAGCGCGTTGCCGACCTATAAGTAGGTTCTACTTTATCGTTCTGGTATACGTCATTCGGTGACCGCTGCGAGTCAAAAAAATCTATTTTTCCTATCTATTTAAATATCGATGATATGCTAGCAGACGTTTCTGCTTAACATAAAAACAATCTTACACAAATCGACCTAGTCCTACTGTAAGCTCAGTAAGGCTTCTGTACCCTTACCATGATTTGTGACATTGACGTTTTCGTTAACGAGTATCGAGTTTACTATCTGTGCATCTCGCTTGTACTATTTTAAAGCAATCGAGATGCACAGGATAGTCAACTCGATACTTTTTATCGAAAACGTCAATGTCACAATTGCGATTGTACTGGATTGCAAGTCGAACACTCTTACCGCTAGGCCACCAGTGCTAACAACATCACCGACAATAAATGGAATAGTCATGCTATAATGGACCCGCAGAAAAATGGAACAAACATTAATTAAGAGACAAACAATGGAAGACCACGGGTGGTAATCGTCAGCCGTGGCAGGGGATAAATATTGTTAATTAATAAATGGATACTTCAATATTCAGGGACGGTATTAATCCCCGGAGCGCTTATATTGAAACTAATTATGTGTGAAGTCCGGGTAAATAAATAAAATAATTATATGACATCCCTACATATACAAATCGACTCAGAAATGAGATCCGTAGGCGAACTAAAGTCACCGACATAGCATAGGGTTAGCAAGCTGAAGTGGCAATGGGCAGGCCACATTGCACGCAGAGAAGATGGGGTCGAAAAGTGCTCGAGTGGAGACCACGGACTAGCAAGAGCAGCGTAGGATGTCCACCCACAAGATGGACAGATGACCTCATTAAGACGCTGGATGCAGGTCGCTTCCAACCGGTACATGTGGAGGTCCAAGGGTGCTATGTTCAGCAGTGGACGTCTTATGGCTGAGATGATGATGATGATGATGATGCCTACATATATTGACTGAGTCCCACGGTAATAAGCTAAAGAAGGCTTGTGGTTTTTTTTATGACAAAGGTGGCAAACGAGCAGATGGATTGCCTGATGGTAAGCGATTACCGTCGCCCATGGGCCCCCGTAACACCAGGGGATTCACAAGCGCGTTGCCGGCCTTTAAGGGGGGGTTGGAGCTCTGGGAACCTTACTCACCATCTGGAACACAACAATACATACCTGAAAGGTAGCAGTGCTGTTATGGCTATGGTCTTCTGTAAGGAGGAGGTACTTACCCAGTCGGGCTTCCCCAGACTCAAGCGTGATGGTACTTCGCTGTGCCCTACCTCTCATAAATCTATCTCTATTGTGGGTATTCAGCCAATGGTATCGGGATGAATTTGGCCTAGTGGGTAGTGACGCTACCTATGAAGCCGATGGTCCTGGGTTCTAACCCCATGGGCATTTATTTGTGTGATGAGCACAGATATTTGTTCCTCAGTCATGGAAGTTTTCTATGTATTTAAGTACCTATTTGTATATTACATATCGCCACTCGAAAACCTTTACACCATCGGCCATCAGTTCTGACACTTTCCACCCTTACCATGAGTTGTGACATTGAGGTTTTCGATCACGAGTATCGAGTTTACTATCTGTGCTTCTCGTTGGCACTAAAATAGTACAAGCGAGATGCACAGATAGTAAACTCGATACTCGTGATCGTGAGATGTGTCTCATTGCCACTTAAAATTAGAGATCTAGTTTACACTTCTATACTAGAAGTAGATTGAATTTAAATTCGTAGTTAAAAAAGAACCCCATTCAGTCATTACGAAAAACATAAAACTAAAACTAAACGAGGTACCATAAAATGGACGCAGGAAATGTACTAACTCAATTAGATAAATAGCATTCGCTTCCTGCGGTTTAAATGCTGGTTTATTATTCATTTGAAATTGAGATGAGGACTGTCAAGAGCATAATACGTAACTTTACTTTAAAAAATAAACATAATTAATACAAATAATGTATACAAATGCCGTGTGATGCCGGCTGATTAGAATAGCACCACCCCATCTCCTCCCGCGGGTGTGGTAAGAGGCGACAAAGGGAAAATCCTACGGACGGGCAACAGCGTCCGTCGAAATCCAATTTACAGCTACTGCGGTCGCCAACCCGCGTGCCAAGCGTGGCGACTATGGCAACTACCCCCAAGATAATAACCACTATATAGTTTGTGGGAGGCCTATGTCCAGCAGTGGACTGCATACGGCACGAAATGTAATGTATACCAAGGTTCTTATAAAAACCGACGTATGGATAGCATCGTCCGTCGAAACCGCATCCTACAGCTACTGCGGTCGCCAACTCACCTGCCAATCGTGGCGACTATGGCACCATCCCTCCACAAAGTGGACCGACGACGAGGTAAAATTCGCGGGAAAACGCTAGATGTGGGTGCGAATTACCAGTCAGTGTTGGTCGTTTTGGGGGAGGCTAATGTCCAGCAGTGGACGTCCTTCGGTTGATATGATGATGATGATAAATGGAAAAACGCACCATGAGCCTTGGACGTCCACTGCTGGATATAGACCTCCCCCACAGATAGAGCCATACCATACCGATCGCAATAATCAATAATCACGCTTGAGTCTGGAGAAGCCCAACTAAGGAAGTACCTCCTCCTTACAGAAGACCACAGCCATAATAGCACTGCTACCTTTCAAGTACGCAGTGTTGTGTTCCTGATGGTGAGTAAGGTTCCCAGAGCTCCAACCTCCCTTAAAGGCAGGCAACGCGCTTGTCACTCCCCTGGTGTTGCCCATGAGTGACGGTAATTGCTTACCACCAGGCAATTCGACTGCACGTTTGCCAGCTTTTTTATAAAAAAAAATTAGTTCCACTACTGCTGCCGGTGTTCTGGTGGTTCCTGGTAGAAGTAAAGGTGTCCAAGCGACCCTATAAAGTTCTTATAGAGGGAACCATAATATGGTTTAAATACGTCTTTATAAAATGGAGCGACACTTTGTTTAATTGCTAAGGCGCCATGTTTATTTAATTCTAAGAAATCTATTTTAAGCCTCAAAGGGATTATAAGTATGATTGACAAGTAACTGTGGCGAACGGCTTACGACTGTGAAACGCGGTTTTGATTTCAATTTAAACAGCAAATAAACATTTACACACACTTATATGAAAAACATAATTAAAGGCCCATGTCTATGTAGTTGTGCAGATAATTAATATGGAGCTTACGTCACAATTTTAATAGAACGTACATATTTACGCGTACACACACGTTACTACTTCATAGAACCACCATGAGTTGTGTTGTGACTTCGACGTTTTCGATAACGAGTATTGAGTTTACTATCTGTGCATCGCGTTCGCACTAAAACAGTATAAGCGAGATGCACAGATAGTAAACTTGATACTCGTTATCGAAATCTCAATGCACAACTCTGTAAGGGCCCTGCGGTGCTACTGCGTAATACGATATTCGTAAACGGACGATTATCACTGTCACTCTCATGACGCCTTTATTGGAGTAAAAGAGTAAGATGCTCGAAATATACGAACTTCGATGTTCGTGGTACCGGGCCTAGTTCTTAAGCTATGTTTATTACCTACTATGCACTTACACAGCCAAATGGAACTTTATCACGTTAAAATAAAGGTTATTTTGTATTTAACTGAAACGACTGCTAACGAAACCATTATTGTCAGAAATAAAGAAAAAATCAACTAAGCGTTTGTCTACAAAATTGCCTCTTTAAGCAAATGTGTATTTTCCAAAAAAAAAATTGTTTTTTCCACTCAGAATTACAAGTTTTTCCATTTTAATATAGGTAGATATAAAATTCCATCCTTTTTTATTTTTTTACTTTTGTTACCGCAATTCAAAATAGTTATGGAAGATTGTAACAAGATAGAAAAAAAAACTTTGGGAGAATATTTTAGAAAGCGCTTGTAATTTTTCCTCTAGCGAGACTCAAACTCTTCTCGCCAACCCGCCTGCCAAGCGTGTGGACTATGGCAACTACCTATGATGATACTAATCATATTTGTGGTCTATGTCCAGCAGTGGACTGCATACGGCTAAAATGTATGAATGTATGTATGTAAGACTCGCGGCATACCTACACGCTCTACTAACTGAGCCGTTTTTAACCCCCTTCTAACACCGGGCATTAGTGAAGGACAAAAAATCGACAATCGTCAAGTCAAAGCGTATAATTGAACACGTGCTATATTTTGTTTCTCTTTGAAACCACAGTCATATTTCTTAGTAATATTTAAATAGACGCCACCGGAATTAGAGCACAAAATGTGTCATAGCAATCGTGTTTGTTCAACTCAATTGTACATTTCCGATCAATGATAATGGGTTACTTACTAACCTATTGCATGAAGACTCACTGGCGATCCTGAGTTAGTGAGTGTAAGGCTACAGAGCCTTGAGCACCATCACAGGGTTGCTAGTTTGTCTGTGTTTGCACAGGAATTGCGCGATTTATTTCCACCATCTCCGTTCCAAACTACGCAACTACTTACGCTTACTATTTCGAAACTACGCTTATTGTTCATTTGTAATAAATGATAAAAAAAAGATAAAAGATCTTTATTTTTCAATTTAGGCACATTACATGCACTTGTGCACCTCAAAGAAAAATCTACACCGGTTCGAACCCTACATCTCTGACCCGAGAAGATACCGGCAAGAAACTACGGCGGGACTATTGTTTTCAAAACAGTGATACAACAAATCTTAAAGTACATAATTATGCGTAATCGAACAAGAAAACATATCAATCAGTTTATTACAAAATATTACTAATAAATAATAATACTAAAATTTAAAAATATAAATTTTGACACACGAATAGACATGGTTTGATATGCTTACTTACCTGAACTGTGTCATTGAAATAATGTGACAGTACATACAATTGATGAATTAAATGGTAGTTGGTTAGTTATAGTTCAGCTTAGGTATTCATTTGCCGTGTGATGCCGGCTGATTAAAATAGCACCACTCCATCTCCATCCGCGGGTGTCGTAAGAGGCAACAAAGGGAAAAATCCTACGGACTGGCAGCAGCGTCCGTCGAAACCCACTCTACAGCTACTGCAGTCGCCAACCCGCGTGGCGACTATGGCAGCTACCCCCAAGATGATACAAGTCATATTTGTGGGAGGACTATGTCCAGCAGTGGACTGCATACGGCTGAAATGTATGCAGCTTAGGTATTTAGCTTCACAAACATTCATTACTAAGCGGATACATGTATAAATAGCTGGCGCCAGCAGAATTAGATGGAATGTGTCATGGCGTAGAATTTTATGAATTCAATGCTATGATTATATTATGAGTCATTGGTTAAATACAGATATAAAATTTGGCTGAAACTCTTGCGAGATATTTATTATAAGCCGCATAACTTTTAGAAGTAACTAATAACTTTAACTTAACTTTTGGACCCGGGTATGTCCTTAAACTACGTCCAACCATGAGAGGTAGGGCACAGCAAAGGACCATCACGCTTGAGTTTGAAGAAGCCCGACTGGGAAAGTACCTCCTCCATACAGAAGACCACAGCCATAATAGCACTGCTACCTTTAAGGTATGTAGTGTTGTGTTCCTGGTGGCGAGTAAGGTTCCCAGAGCTCCAACCCCCCTTAAACGCCGGCACCGCGCCTGTGACTCCCCTGGTGTTGCGGGTGCCCATGGGCGACGGTAATTGCTTACCATCAGGCAATCCGTCTGTTCGTTTGCCAGGTTTGTCATAAAAAAAAGTTAATCTTATTAACAACTATATTTAACACTACTTTCTGCCCGCGACTTCGTTTGCTTAATACTGCAAATAACCTAAATTACACAATATTATTATGATAGCCTAGTAGGAACAATTAGGAATATATTTTCACCGTGAAATATCGGCTTTAATTAGTTTTTTACTATGTGTTTTTTTATTAAAACGGAAGGAATCAAATAGTACATTTTTATGTAGTTTTTAACATTTAGACTCTAGTAATTTAAATTAAATATTACCTTTTTAAATTCCACTGTTATACCATGTTCATTGTCTATCCATATAACTAGAACCCTTAAAAAATTTGATAGACATTTTTTTCCCTGTATCACACGACTATCGATATCGATAGAAAAAAACGTTTCAATCACTAGTTGAATTGCGATAGTATTTTGTTTTTCAGTGAAACGTAACTTATTAGTTATAAGTAGGTACATTTTGACCACCCTGCAACTCCTGGAAGTAAGCAGTCTACTTAAACTTATGAGTCAACCATCTAAAAGTCAGTACCCATAATTTAGTGTTCATTACCAACATTGTATTAGCGATCAATAAATATCGCGACCCAAAATAGAACTTACGTCTCTTTTGCACTTTACCGCAGTGACAGGGACGGATGCACCCCCTGATCTTTCTGAGAATCAAAATAGATGACACTAATTATAGCGACAATATAAATTTCAACTTTAATGTCTTAGCAATAAAGTTCTAAGTTGCCTTGAAGATTAGTTGATGTTTATTTTGCTTATTTTTAACTAAATTTATTTGAGTATTTAAAAGAAAGCTTGTGTTGAAAACTTTCATGTCAAAGAGGGTTAGCGTATGTCAAATTAAGTGTAAACAAATAATTTATTTTCATTAAAAAAGCTATTTAAATTCTTTGATGAAAAACAAATTGTTGAAAATAATTCAAATCTTCTGACGTGAGTATAATAATATTATTTTCTTTCAAATTTTATCAGAGAAACATTTTTATGCTTAACTTTTGATATAAACCACGATATATTTAAAGTGTATGCATAACTATAAATAACGTTCAAATATTAGCATATTACATATAAAAATGTATATTATATTTTGCTAACCAAAACACTTATAGAGCGTATAGGGATCTTAAAGGCCGGCAACGTACTTGTGACTCCTCTGGTGTTGCGAGTGTCCATGGGCGGCGGTAGTTGCTTACCATCAAGCAATCCGTCTGCTCGTTTGCCTCCTATATCATAAAAAAAAACTTGACACACAAAATATTATTGCACTTAATCTAATAAAACCAATATAAATATAATCCCAAACGGGAGATAGGTGTAAAAACTAAATGTATTTTTACTTAAGGTATTCCAAATCTCTGCCGCAATTAATACCGGTTTTTTCCGCTATAGGTAACAATCGGTAAAAACCACAATATGTACATACTACAAAGTTTCTGAAAATTAAAACCTCGCCTATTTTAAGCCTGACTTAAACACATGAACTCTCAAAATATAACTACAATCATCCATCATAACAGCATTCTTCATCTCCGTCATTCATCACTCCATCCCACCCTGCCATTAGAACCATTTTTATAATTAGTAAAACAATAACTAACACAATGTGGATGGACTCATACGCGGCCGGGGAAAGTGCTACCGACCGGACCGAATCTTTGGTTTACAAAGTGTCATTTAGATCAAAGGAGTTTTCTTCAAACGCCATTATAGCAAACTACAAATTCACATCTGCTTCCATTAACGTCGTATCTTCAACGGCATTGAGTTCTTTTTCTCCTGTTTTATCTGCATCTCCAGCTAGCAGTTTTATAGATTCATGTGCGATAACGCTTTCTGCTTTAAGTTTAAGGTTGAGTTTTGTTTGAGTTAATAGTAAAGCAATGCAATTGTATGGAGTGTTGAGATTTATTGCAGCTTTTTTTAACTCGATGACAAACTTAGAGTCAGCGGTGCTACCGCGAGATTCGGATGATTGTCTCTGTCACTTCCATGACACCATAATTGGAGTAAAAGAGGAAGATGCTCGAGAACTTCGATGTTCGCGGTACTATTCCAGTTGCGAATGTTACTAACGATATGTTGTTTAGCCCCGTGTCGAGATTTTCTTTATATTTGGGGCTGCGTTTTCTTACGTCATAGGATTGTTCTTTGCCCCTCGAGTCGTCATTTCCTCCTTGAGTTTCTTTGTTACTTGATCCTTGCTGGAATAAAGGTTTTTCCTTACCTTATCGGATGCGTTGATATTTTTAGATGTCTGATTATTTTTTGCGGGATTTGTTAGGTTTGGGTGTAAAATATTTTTGTATCGAAGTGAAATTGAATATGTTGTATTTATGGTGAAAGTATTTTTTTTCGAGTTTCGCAAATTTGGTGAACTTTATATAAGTACTTATATTAATTTAACTGCCGGTATATTTAAATAAAAATTTTAACGCCAAACCAATAAATTATCGGATATAAAATTAAATGGTTCATTGTTAGAACAGCAAGAATAAGTAATCTCAAATAACAGAAAGATAAGAATTGTAATGTGTACACGTAGTTTTTTTATATATACACGACTGACCATCGTTTGGTCTCAGTCACACCTGCTGGTAAGCGTCGACGAGGTCGAGGGCACAAAATAGACAGGTCTAAGGGTGTAGCACGCTAGTTCAGTAACAGCCTATTTACTCTTGCCTTCAAAAAACCCATATTATATCTTATTGTTAAATCAGGGAAGGGAGTGTATACAATAATATGACGATGTATAATTAGTAGAAATAAATATTTATCTTGGTATCTAAGTAATATTAAATTCGGAATTTTTGTAATATATTATTGTAAATTATTGTTCCGATAAAATATATATTATTAATTGTAGCCGCGGCTCCAGATTTATTTATTTTCAGTATAACTATTAAGTAGTTTAATAGGAAGACGCTGAACGTAAGTCGAAATGGAGTTCTAGGGGGGAGGCCTATGTTCAGCTGGACGTCTAACGGCTGAGATAATGATGATGATGAATAAGTAGTTGCGCTTCTAAATGAAACGGCATGCCATTCTAGATTCCAGACAATTAAACTGTTTTATCCTAACACCACATGTTATACTGTGTTATCTTTACTGCTATCAATATGATTATTGCCTAGTTTGAGTAGACCCCTTACTCATTCATCATCATCGTTATTTCAACCGTAAGACGTCCACTGCTGGACAGAGTTCTCCCCCAAATATGACTTGTATCATCTTGGGGGAGTTCCAAAGTCGCTTGGCAGCAGTAGCTGTAAATTCGGTTTCGAAGAACGCTGGGAATAAGAAATGGAATATTATTCCTTACTCATTACCAAACGATAATCCAATTTGTTATAAAGTGCTCGAAAGGAGACCACAGACTAGCAAGCGCAGCGTAGGAGGTCCACCCAAAAGATAGAGAGACGACCTCAAAAGGTAGCCGGAAGACGCTAGATGCAGGTCGCTTCCAACCGGGACATGTAGAGGTCCAATTGGGACGCCTATGTTCATCTGTGGACGTCTTATAGCTGAGATGATGATGATGAATCCAATTTCATCCCTTTGTAGTTTTCAATCAGACGAAATGCGTCAAAAATACTGTAATTACAACGTATCAAAATATCTACTCATAAAAAAAATGAATATTACAGTTTCTTTATGCAAAAAAGACATACCGGGTGCGGCCTGTAATGGGAGCAAAAAAATTAGGGATCGCTTCTACACCACGAACGTAACAACATTTGTTCTACAACTTTAAATAATTGGGTAATATATATATTACTCATAGAAGTAGTAAACCTACAGAAGGAATCCACCGATACAACGAGTTGTGACACGTAATGGCGGCCGCTTTACATGTGTGCGTATTTCCGTGTGGTGCCAGTTAAAAAAAAATCCCAATTTCAGATTAAATATTTTAGTATAAAAAATGTAACATATTTGTTAAATAAAACATATTTGTTAAAAAAACGACGATATGCGTATGATTTAATAAATA
This sequence comes from Grapholita molesta, assembly GCA_022674325.2. NCBI lineage: Eukaryota > Metazoa > Arthropoda > Insecta > Lepidoptera > Tortricidae > Grapholita > Grapholita molesta. Next base: position 15,443,381 of record CP053138.2, on the reverse strand, counting down.
TAGTAAAATATATTTCAGAAGCGGCGAATTTAACGAAAAACTGAATAACTCACTAATATTAAATTGATAAAAGTACACGATGTAAATGTGTGTGTTTTCTCACTCTTCTCGACCCTATACTATAATTTCAAGCACTTTTACTATACACATATATTAATTATGAGGCACAGCAATGGCCCCGCCAAGACAAAAAAAAACTAATGAATTTCAAATCCTCATAGGTTTATCCAGAGAAAATGTGATCAGTACGGGAATATAATGTACAAAAAAACAAATACACTTTTATTGTTTGACTAAACTCTCAAATTTTAAATTTGAATGTAGGTATTTACTTAAAACACAACGAGTTGGCCATAGACGTGAATTGACGCGAGACGCGATTGAATGTTCTGACTTACCTACTTAGTATGAAACAGCCAAGCCATAATTTTTCAACCAAGAAGTAATATCCTAAACTACTTAAAGATATTCATAGCCTTTATTAGCAATATCATAACTAAGATTGCAAAACAACAGGTCGCATAGTTAAATTATGACGATTTGTCGTGACAATTTATGGTGGTAGTGTATAGAGGTTTACCGTATCTTTAAAAAACTTATTAACATGAAAAGATGGTTGCAATTACGTAGGTGATACAAATAGGGTTATAATTTGCAAAAGAACACTGTGTGTACTTTTTTTTGGTAAAGAACGTTACTTAATAAAATTATAAAATTTTAATCAACATTATTGGTATCGATTCGTTTACAGTTGTGATAAATAAAAGAACATAGAAATAAATTACAAAACAAAAATTTAATTAATTAAAACTAAACTTAAAAACCTGTACCTACACCAAACCCGCTCCGCGCTCATACATAATAGTTAACAAAATGGAACATCAATTACCCTACGTTCGGGAAATTTCTCCGATTTTGATTGACCCGATTGTCTGGCAACACAGATGGCGTGAAGTAAATAGCTAGCGAATTTACTAATTTTTAATGTAATTACGTGGTTAATTGTTTATTTACTGATGAAAAGTGATTGGGGGAGTTTTTTTGTGTCGATCAGTAGCATTTTTACTTGATATTACAGCATATGACGGCATATTTTAATATTTTTTGGTCCACTGCGGCGTGCTTTGACGTTCGGAGGCGACTGTTGGGAGTCCCGCGCATCAATGCCTTGCGTATGTGTGTGAAGCCCGTCAGTACGAGTCGACCGACGCCATTTGTAGTCACAATTTGTTGTTGGCAGCGTGGAGTCTAATAATATTATATAGTCTAAGATATTACTTGTGATTTTTTCGAACAAACTAGACATTTTCAATGAACAGCATCCAATAGTCTAGTTGACGTTTACTGTCAGCCTACAAACTTCATAGTTTTTGCAATACATTGCTTGCTTGGAAAATCTTTTTTTATTAATATTTATTAAACTATAAGTTATTTTCAAAAGTCGTAGAACAAATGTTGCTACGTTTTTGGTGCGTAACGTACGATGCCTAAAGTTAAAGCTCCTATTACAGGCCACACCCGGTATAATTAATACTTTCATATTGTTCGTCAGAGATTTTATGGTCTATGCCTTGTCCTAAATAGTCAGAAACACATTCATTCATAAGAAAAACCATAGACAAAGCACTTCAAATTTCCGAGAAGGAAAACAACAATGCCACGACTTCACTTCAAAACCCTTTATAAATATCTTATTTACAAGCAAAAATACCCACAACGTCTGAGACTTGACCTATTTGTCTCACAATTGCCTAAAGGTATTAGCATTTGAAAATAATTCTCAACACCATTTTGGTACATTTGAAAAACGCGGGCTCACTAACAATGGTTACGGTTGACTTGACGCTTAAGCGACTCGACAAGGCGGACTGGCGTTCTCAATTAAGTTAAATCTTTTACAAGAAGGCTTCCATGTATGATGAATTCGTCAAAGGGATTGTAGCAAATGTAGCATAGCCCTCCAAATCGCTAGACTTAAGTAGCAGGGGGCAACACGCATGCATTGAACCCGGGTATGTCCTTAAACTACGTCCAACAATGAGAGATAGGGCACAGCGATGGCCATCACGCTTGAATCTGGGGCAGCCCAACTGAAGACAGCCATAATAGCACTGCTACTTTTCAGGTATGTAGTGTTGTGTTCCTGATGGTAAGTAAGGTTCCCAAAGCTCCAACCCTCCTTAACGCGCTTGTGACTCCCGTGGTATTGCGGCTGCCCATGGACGACGGTAATTGCTTACTATCAGGCAATCGGTCTGCTAGTTTGCCGCCTATGTCATAAAAAAAAATGTAGAACCGATGGCCACTGGCATAAAGATTCTTCTGTGGCGACCACGTACTGCAGAGCGCAGTAGACCCCCCACAAGGTGGACCGACAACCTGGTACAGATAGCGGGAATGGACTGGATGTGACATGGACAAGGGGACAAAACCGATAGATGGGCAGCAACGTCCGTCGAAACCTAATCTACAGCTACTGCGGTCGCCAACCCAGGTTGGCAAGCAGACGTGGCGACTATGGCAACTATCCCCCAAGACGATACAAGTTATATTTAGTGGCCTATGTTCAGGAGTGGACGACTTACAGTTGAAATGATTTCACTGATTTTACATCTCAAAAGAATCTACCAAGAATTTAAAAGCGAAACGCTTTTCGAATGGACCTAATGGCTATTCAAATATGCTTTGAAAATAAAAGTCAATATACAAATTAGGCATAATGATGTCCAAGAATAAGAAAGCGCAGTGTTGGGCGTCTGCAAAATAAGTGGACAAACGTAGAGATTGCTAGGATTTGATGGCAGTGTGATGATCTCTCTGTGTGGTTTCCTCACGTCATTTCATCGGAAAATGACTGGTAAATATCAAATGATATTTCGTACATAAGTTCCGAAAACCTTATTGGTGCAAACCGTGGTTTGAATCTGCGACCTTCGTATTGCAAGTCGCACGCCGCTCTTACCGCTGACCCACCAGCGTTTATATTATAGCATATTATGTTTTTTATTTTTAATGTATATTGAGGAAAGACGAGTTTAGTCTCGGTAGCTCAGTAGGTATGGCAGAGTGACGGAAATGTATCCCGGAGCTGCGAGTTCAAACTCGCCTTCTCGTCTTGCCTAAGGCGGTCGATTTTTTTTAATTTTCTTTTATTTTAGTCATTATGGTTTCTTTGCAGACGTTTCTGTTATCATGTTAATGTTTTTAACATGGTTTATTTATCGCGAGCCCTGACGCCAATCAGCCCGTTCTCTGACTGATGACGGACAGACAAAGTTATGCGTAAATGCGCTTAAGTCATAATCTGCAGCTATGCGAGACGATTGTCCGTAATTGGTGCAATGCTTATCGCGTCGTCCTTCATTGATCCATAGCGTCTCTCGATATAAATCTTTGTTAGATAAATTGAGATAGGCACGCGACGTTCTTCTAAGTAATCATCATTATCGTCCTAGCGTTTGTTGCGATGTTTTGCAAAGACTTAATTGGACTTAGGGCTGTATCCATGATCGCAACGCAAAATAGTAATTTGTTATACAAGCAAATTGAAACTCGAGCAATCGAATGGATTCTATAGTTTAACCACGAGTAAAGCGAGTGGTTTTAAAATAGAATCCTGAGCGTAGCGAGTGTTTCAATACACGAGAAGTAAATTACAATTGCACCCGTGTGTAACACAAAACTTTTCCCCTCACTACAGCGAGGAAAGTGAAACATGCAAAAAAACGTTTTGAAATCGCATTGACTTTTTCTTTGCGTTTAGATACATTCAACATATTTTTTACAAAAGGTGCCTTTAGCCTGGTTAGCTTGTGGTGGCCAGTACGATTTTCGAATGTTCTAATTCGATTTTCAACTCGGTGCGTTAGCGAGGCTCGCCCGCGCCCGCCGCCGCCGCCGCGGGGGCAAGTGAGCTGTACTTCGCGAATTTAGACTTTAAAACCATAGCAATAAGAGCTATGAGAAGTCAACTTACTTTAATCACTAGTGGATAAAATGCGTTTTTACCCTCTCGTATTAAAGGATAAACAAGCGCTTTACGAGCTAGTGAGGGGAAAAAAATATTACAGGGCATCCTTACACAATTTGACTAAGCCCCACGGAACAGACCCAAGTTATATCTTTTCGGAATACAGACGAAGGGAGCATATTCCAGTCCTTAGCAGGCATTAGGAAGGTAGAAGCGAATGAATGGAATATTCTGAACTTAAGGATGAAACTGCTGATGATGATGATGACTTTCTGTCGTTTAACGAAATCAATACTTTCTAATTACTATTGAATACTTGCAAAAATATGTCTTTGATGTAATTATTTTCAAATTAATTAACAAATTTTCATGAAAGTATTTTACACGTAAAATAAAAGTCGTTTAATATTATCGATAATTAATCTCGGTATATAATGCCCATTGGTAGGTTTCCTGGAAATTATACACCCAATTAAAAATGGTAAGATAAAAAAAAAATAATGAAAGAATTAAACACATTTATTTATTAAATATCTTTATTTTAAAATAAAATACAGCTATATTATAAACATACATAGAATTTTTGGTGGCAATAACGACGATTAACTAGGGACTTCCTTCCGATATTAAATTTATCGATACTTATTTCGAAGTGATATTTTATATTAGCTAAGTTCACTGGATAATTGAATATCAACTAAAATATGATGATAACCACCCATCAATGTTACCTATATACCTACTTTTTAGGAGTTTCAAAATTCAAATAAAAATCAATTTTTACAACTATTTTTTTTTTTCATATTCAATCGTTTTCCATGCAAAGAAAAAATATTAGGTTCATATTTAATATGAACCTTATACTTATAATGTACACTGCTATACGTTATATATATATGCTATACTACTACTTATTGCTATACGCTTGGCAGGCGGGTTGGTGATGATAGCAAGTTCAATCCCGACCCGATTAGGGTAGTATCTTACAATGATTTAAATAATTTTATTAATTAACCTTGCTCGTTTATTTAGTCACTCGCGCGACATGTTTGTGAGTAAAACCGTCATTATCCTTAATAAAATCTTACAATGACTCACGAAAATTTAAATACAAATGATCTAAATTACATAAGAATATAAATAACGTCAATTTAAATACCAGTGACAGCTGTCAAATACCCTTTGACTGCCAACCCGCCTGTCAAGTGTGTCGATTGCAATGACGTTCATGACGGCTAGATTACATTTTCGGTGCGTTTTCATACGGTATAATAAAAATACTGATTGTACCATATTATGATGCATTTATACAATGTGTTACACTGTTCTCTCGACGAATAGCAGCGCTTAGATTTCAACCAATTAGCAACCGTCAAGTTGCGGGGATGAGACGCACAGATATAGCTTACTAGAACGGCTTCTTCCAAATTTATTGTCAATAGGAATTAATTAGCAGGTTGGGCAGATCCCCCACAAGGTGGATGGCCTGGTAAAGATCGCGGATTAAATTAAAAATTAAATAAAATTATTTTGCCTATTAAATTATTTTATTTTTTTAAATAACAATACAACTATGTTCATAGACATCTTTTTCTATTTACACCATGTGACGTAGAAACTCTTGGTCAAACTCATTCAAATTAACATACATTATATGTACCTTTTAATATAAAGTTATATAGGCCATACAAAATGTCAAAATAGAACTTACAACTATCTTACAAAATTAACATACATTAGATACAATAATTAAGAAAGTAAAAGGTGCATAACAGAGTCATAAAACTAAATTAACACTTAAGTAAACACAAGTTCGAAATTGTTTAAAAGTAATAAATAGATGGTTTTGTTATTGTTATTTATTTTTAATACTTTTGCCCTACATTGTCTTATTATTACTATAAAAATCATCATATTATTTGTGATGGGCACATATGTTTTTACTTAAGTTATGGGTGTTTTCTATGTATTTAAGTATTTATATGTTTCTATATATTATATTATATCGTCATCTAGTACCTACAACACAAGCCTCACTGAGTTTACCGTACTAGCTCGATTTGTGTAAGATTGTCCCGAAAAAAATATTTATTTATGACATTGAAGTAGTATTTATCGATACAAGGACTGTCGATGTTTTTTTGTCAATCACTTACAATAAATCGTTCGTGCTAGAAAAGTATCTAGGTATAGTTGTAATAACTAGTGATTTTTTTTTTGATAAAGCTGGCTAACGAACAATCGGATTGCCTGATGGTAAGCATTACCGTCGCCCATGGGCACCCACAACACCAGGGGAGTCACAGGCGCGTTGCCGGCGTTTAAGAAGGGTTGGAGCTCTGGGAACCTTACTCACCATCGGGAACACAACACTACATACCTGAAAGGTAGCAGTGCTATTATGGCTGTGGTATTCTGTAAGGAGGAGGTACTTCCCCAGTTGGGCTTCTCCAGACTTGAGCGTGATGGTACTTCGCTGTGCCCTACGCTCATTGTTGGACGTAGTTTAAGGACATACCCGGGTCCGGGTGATGTCGTATCTAGTTTAAATATTTATCTCTAACATGTCATGCATGTTGCCGTGCTCCAGGCCTGACGTTCGCAGTCAACGGGAACACTAAATGGCGCCATACTTCAAGAATATTCATTTGTTCGTGAGTTAATTAAAAACAGTGTGCGCATCTCGTGCGAGCGAGGAGGCTGGGGTTACACTGATGCATGCAAGCTATTCTAAATTAAAATAATAAAGATATAAAGAAATTATTTTTTTGTGACAACAAAATATGAGGAAAAATTAAACACCAAGTAGGATGCCACTAAGGTTGCCATGCCAAGTCGTGACATAGCTGGATATGAAATTAATTTCATTTTTGAACATAAAAAATAGTTTATTATTTTTTATTTCACACATACGGCTTCATGAATGATTAGCGAGGGGTTAAACTAAACCGGCACTGACTTAGGCTTTGGTCTCCTGTTTTGTGCTATACGCTACGTCTGACGTCAGCGCAAGGACGGATCCACCATTGTGGGCACGATGGGCATGCCCACAACCTTAACCTTTTGAACGCCAAGCACCACTAAAGTGGTCGCTTGACGTCGTGCCTGGCACGCCACCGACCACTAAAGTGGCTATGGCGGACGCTGTCAAAGCAATTGTTCTGCTGACAGATAAGGTTTATATTTGTTCTTCACAAGTCATACCATGGCGTACATGTCAAATTTTGATTGCGAGAGGAAAAGCGTTCAAAAGATTAATCTCGTGGCGTCATACTGACGTTTCCTGAGACGGCATCCAGGTATCTCCCCAGTCTATTGTCTCTACCATACATTATTGACGACAACGTTTTCTAGTGGCTGGATCCGCGCCTGCGTTAGCGTCAACGTTCCTGAACAAAAATGCATCCGCGCTTGCGTCAGGAACCAGCATCAACGTTCCTGAACAAAAATGCCGCCAACTTCGACGTGTGAGCGACCATAACAGTACATTTTTATAGGCAGCATTGTGACGCTAATGTTGGACCCGGGTATGTCCTTAAACTACGTCCAACAATGAGAGGTACGGCACAGCGAAGTACCATCACGCTTGTGTCTGGAGAAGCCCAACTGGGTGTTGTCTTCCTGATTGCGAGTAAGGTTCCCAGAGCTCTAACCCCCATTAAAGGCCAGCAATACGCTTGTGACTTCCCTTGGTACCCATGGGCGACGGTAATTGCTTACCATCAAGCATTTCGTCTGCTCGTTCGCCAGCTTTGTCATAAAAAAAAATCACTAGTTATTATAACTATACCTAGATACTTTTCTAGCACGAACGATTTATTGTAAGTGATTGACAAAAAAACATCGACAGTCCTTGTATCGATAAGTACCACTTCAATGTCATAAATAAATAATTAGCAGACGAATCATAAATCATCGAATCATAAATAATCATAAAAGAAAGCGACCGACAGCGTTTACAGAAAACCAAAGCCTTATGCCTTGATGCACCACACAACTCCCCTGAAGCTGTGAAATTTCGCACTGTTACACAATTTCTGACGTTCTGTAAACCCCCGACCTTAACAAACACGGGTAATTATATTGCCCTTTGTTACCGTGGACCATTCGAGTCGCGTTTTGTTCTCTAAAACGGTAACAAGCAGCGGGAGCATTGTTGTTCACTCACTGCACTAGGTCAGCAATGAACTTCAATAGTTTGATTGTTGGCGGACTCCGTTTGGAACTGTTTGGCATTTGTTTTTTGAATAGTAATGACGTAACGTTGAATGCATGTTGACTTTAATTCAATGTGTACAGTTACGTCAAAGATATGTGTACACTATTCACCTTAATCCTTTGTAATAAGGTGCAAAAGTGTAAACATATATTTGATCATCTTCCTCGCCTTGTCCCGGCACTTTGCCACGTCTATCTATTTTATATATCGTCGTCCTACAGTACCTACAGTACCCTTACCATGAGTTGTGACATTCAGGTTTTCGATAACGAGTATCGAGTTTACTATCTGTGTATCTCGCTTGTACTATTTTAGTGCGAACGAGATGCACAGATAGTAAACTCGATACTCGTTATCGAAAACCTCAAAGTCACAACTCATGGTAAGGCTACAATCAATTTGTGTAAGATAGTCCCCAAATATTTATAAAAAAAACAAAGAGATAATTTGTCGGTGCACAATTTCAGTGAAAATAATGTTATAATTACAAATATGTAGATAAACAGACGGAGTAAAAGACGAAACTAAGTATTATTATTCACTACGAAGCCTCAATTTGCCCTAAAAGCTTCATTAAACAATTTCATAGCCTTAATAGAGCCATCAGTCTTCTCGTACGTATAATTGATTTGATTTTAATTCAACATAAATTATAACTAAGTGGTGTGACAGAATCACTTTATGCCAAAATTACAAGACAAAACATGGCTGCGTGATCATTTTACTATTCAAGCGCTTTCTAAATTATTTGAACGGAACGAAAATAACAGCGTTACTCACGTTTATTTTGTCACTAGCGTGACATGTTTCGGAGAATATGAACCTTAATTTTCAAGCACTAAGAGTGCTGAGTGCCCGTTCGCCTCGCCGCTCGCGTCGCCGGCCAATTGCTGCGCGTCAAGCTGCCCGCTGCCCTTATGTCCATCTATATAACATCGCAATGGGCCACTGAAGTTTGTGTGTTTGAAGGTGTCGTTATTATTTATTTATTTTAATATTATTACACAGTAAAAATTAACACAAATTAATTCTCTACCAACTGGAACCGTCGGAACAAAAGGGGCGGGAAATCATCATCATCTTCCTCGCGTTGTCCCGGTATTTTCCACGGCTCATGGGAGCCTTTTTTATGACATAGGCGGCAAACGAGCAGACGGATTGCCTGGTGGTAAGCAATTACCGTCGCCCATGGACACCCGCAACACCAGATGAGTCACAAGCGCGTTGCCGGCCTTTAAGGGAGGTTGGAGCTCTGGGAACCTTACTGACTATCAGGAACACAGCACGGAAAGGTAGCAGTGCTATTATGGCTGTGGTCTTCTGTAAGGAGGAGGTACTTCCCCAGTTGGGCTGCCCCAGATTCAAATGGGATGGTCATCGCTGCTTAAGGACATATGCGGGCCTGGGGTTCGCTTGAAAATTAATCCCGGGATTTGGCATAGGCAATAGTTTCTCGAAAGCAACTGATATCTGACCTTCCAAACCAGAAGTTAAACTAAGCCTTATTGGGATTAGTATGGTTTCTCTTATGATATTTTCCTTCACCTAAAAGCAACTGGTAAATATCAAATGATATTTCGTACATAAGTTCCGAAAAACTTAATGGTAAGAGCGGGGTTTCAACTTGCTACCTCCGGATTGCAAGTCGCACGCTCTTACCGCTAGGCTACCAGCGCTCTTCAGGGGCGGGAAATGATTGTGATTAAAAGACGGTGAGAAAAACAAAATGAACTCAATGTCACTAACAGGTATAAAAAAATATAATACCTAACTGATCTCGGGGTAGAAGAAGACCAAAATGAAGATGGTAGGACGACATTGATGCATTTTTCAAAGAATGGCGAGAGAGTGCATTGGAGAGGACCAAATGGCAAGAAAGAGAGGAGGGCTGTGCCCTGCACTCTTATAGACTAACTAGCTTTTCCCACGGCTTCGCACGCGCAGAAGAACCCAATTTTTAACACCTTAGAGGATTAATTTCAAAAATCGCTGAAACTACTTTTGTTTGTGTTAACACAAAATTACAAGTCTCTAGCTTTAAATTTTACAAAATCCGCATACAAACTTTCAACCCCCTTTTTAACCCCACTTAATGGTGGAAATTCCAAAAACCCCTTCTTAGTGGGTCCTTACGGTATATAAACTACCTATTGTGAAAACATTCATTCACTATCTAGATTAAGCGGTTTGGGCTGGGCGTTGATCAGTCAGTCAGGACTTTCACTTTTATATACATATATGTGATGCCGGCTGACTAGAATAAAACCACCAAATCTCCTCCCGCGGGTGTCGCAAGAGGCGACAAAGGTAAAAATCCTACGGACGGGCAGCAGCGTCCCAATCTACAGGTACTACGGTCCCCAATCCGCCTGCCAAGCGTGGTGACCATGGCAACTACCTTCCAAGACGATACAAGTCCTATTTCTGGGACGCCTACGTCCCGCAGTGGCCTGCATACGGCTGAAATTTATAATTATAAAATTAATATAAAAACTAAATAGATAAGACAAATAAGATTAATCTAGTTATTCCTATTATCTCGCCTCTGATTAGTTCAAATAGTTCCCCTATTCCAACTGAACATGCCGTTCTCACGCGCTGGGGGTTCCACGGATCTATGCTAAGTGATCGTCGCTGACAGCTCGGCGAGGGGCCGTACACTGCGGGTCGTAATAGCGAATTGGGGGAGTACCTAAAGATTGGGAATTGAAAGAAAGAAAGGAAGAAAGAAAAGATATTTTTACCTCACTAGCTCGGAAATAATTGATTAAACTAAATTGGCTTGTAAAACAGATAGTTGTATTGGTAACAGGTAGTTGTTGTTTGTATAAGCAGAAGTTGCATTTTATTCACAAGAGTGCAAAGTAATTTCATAATAATTATTTATTACTAATCGAGTTTCTTTGTTTTGATATTACTTGGTCAGATCTCTTTTATTTAACGTTTTTGAATTATGAATGATGAATGCCAATCATATTGAATATTTTTTCAAAGTTTTAGAGTAAATTTTTTTCCTCGCGGCAGTGAGGTGAAAAATTATGTGTTTCACTCGGTTGCAAAGTGTGTTCCCTTCTCGTGCTTTGAGACCCTCCCAATGCTCAAGATTACAATTTTAGAATCTTTCGCTAGCTCGGGTCTCAATATAAGCACGAGAAGGTAAACACTAACTTTGCCCCCTTGTATAACAAAGAACTATGGCTTCTGACAAAACTTAACATAACAAATTTTTACAATACAGGTATAGGTGCGTACACTTAGTGCCTTTGCCACAAAAGGGTCACAACTCAGCATGTACCTGGCTAAACAAGCGCTGTCCTTCCGTTGTGACCCAGGTGTACAACTTTCGCCAACGAGGCAGCTGTACTGGCGGGGTTATTTAAAAACATAACATAAAAATAACTAATTACATAAACTAAGATAAACTGTACTGATAAGAACTGCTGTACGAGTAGATCTCCAAGAATTGACTGTTGACTGCAAAATGCGATTGTCTGTTTTTTATTTATTTTATTATAACACGAGAAGCGTGGTGGCCTATAAGAGCTGCGACTTGCAATCCGGAGGTCGCAGGTTCAAACCACGGCTCGTACCGATGAGTTCGGAACTTTTGCCGTAGAACTGTTTCTTGCCGGTATCTTCACGGGTCAGAGGTGTAGGGTTTGAACCGGTGTAGATTTTTTTTTTTTGACGTTCATAAGTGCATGTAATGTGCCTAAATTGAAAAATAAAGATCTTTTATCTTTTATCTTTTTATCTTTTTTTTGTCCGAAAAATAATTTGATATTTACCAGTTTGTTTTTGTTGAAGGAAAACATCGGGAGTAAACCGAAATCCCAATGAGGCCTAGTTTACCCTCTGAGAAGGTCAGATGGCAGTCGCTTTCGTAAAACTAGTGCCTACGCCAAATTCTGAGATTAGTTACCGAGCGGACCCCAGGCTCCCATAAGCCGTGGCAATATGCCGGTAAAACGTGAGGAAGATAATGATTTAATTAACACGAAAACACAGTGTACACTGTACCACCAACAAACTGCAAAACAGTAAACTTGTTTTGAACACGTCGCCTGCTTAACTTCTGCTGTTGACTGTACCACTATGTCGACTTTAGTATTTATGTTTGGACTTCCTTGTCACACTGTAATGGGAGCACGCGACACTTGATACACCCCCTTTGAGGTGTTGATTGATTGAGAGTCTTATTACTACGCCGTGCCTTAATGAGATCTCGCCTCAAAAGTTTTGGGGGTCTTTTACCTTGGAAATAAAGTATAAAAAATATATCAAGTAAAGGAATCGAAAACTCTTCGAATATATATAGGATATAGGAGGCAAACGAGCAGACGGATTGCCTGATGGTAAGCAACTACCGCCGCCCATGGACACTCGCAACACCAGAGTAGTCACAAGTACGTTGCCGGCCTTTAAGATCCCTATAGGCTCTTTTCTTGAAGGTTTGGATGTCATATCGGTCCGGAAATACTGCACACGACAATTTATTCCAGAGTTTTGCTGTGCGAGGCAGGAAGTTTCTAAAAAAACGCACAGTTGAGGACTGCCAACCATCTAAGTGGTGATGATGGAAATGTTGTCGTGTAGAGCGCTGGCGGAAGGAAGCAGCTGGGATTAACCCGAACAATTCCTCGGAGCACTCTCCGTAGTAGATGACGTAGAAAATGCAGAGTGAGACCACGTCTCTACGCAGTGCCAAGGAGTCAAGCCGGTCCGAGATATCCTGGCTGCCGACAATTCTAGTCGCTTTCCGCTGGATGCGGTCCAAAGGGAGAAGCTGGTATTGGGGTGCCCCTGACCAGAGATGAGAACAGTATTCCATATGTGGCCGTACTTGCGCCTTGTACAGTTGTAGGCGGTGGGCGGTGGGTGTTATAAGTAAATACAAGGCTAATCTTGTGAAGAATACATACAGGGTGGCACATTTAAATCGGTCAGTATGGGAAAATCTGAAACTATGAGACATACGAAGATATCTTCTTAGGAACTACCTATGTCATCGATTTTAATAACAAGAATTTATTCATACATTTAGAAAAAACTGTACCCAGTTCGGGAATCAAACCCGGTAGTTTAAAAAAAAACTTATACTATTTAAAGTATGTGGACAATACATTTTATTCATCATCATCATCATCATGTCAGCCGAAAGACGTCCACTGCTGGACATAGGCCTCCCCTCCTACTCCTACGTTTTATTCATTTTAGACATAATGTTTCATACAGACATTAAGACCTACACAATCGATATCTAAATAGAAATAGTGTATGTTTTTTTCAAGATGATGCTTTAGAAGCCATATGTGACGTTCCACGGCAAAAGGTACCTTATGGCGCTTGGCGCTTACGTTGCGAAGCATCACATTAGTATTGAAGCGTCGTTAACAATAGCGTAAGCGCCAACCGCCATAAGGTACCTTTTGCCGCGTACCGTCACATATATGTTTTGTACGACTTTATTACCACGCTTTGTTTTAATTAAAAGTTCGTTAGAGTGGAAATCCGCATTAAGAATCTAATTGTCAGTCCGATAGGGATTCAAAGGATGTTAGCTCATTTGGAGTAACAAGGCATATTATATTTACACTTGAGCAATTCCGAATGGATGTCGTTAGAGACGACGGATGGGCAGCAGCGTCGAAAAATAATTAACAGCTGCGGTTGCCAACCCGCCTGACAAACGTGGCAATTATGGCATCTACCCCCAAGATGATACAAGTCATGTTCAGGGGAGGCCTATGTCCAGCAGTGGACGTCTTACGGCTGAAATGATAATGATTTATAATTATCATGTAACTTTTATTTAAATACAACGACAGTGGCAAACAAGCATACGTTCCGCCTGATGGTAAACAGTTACCGTAGCCTATGGACGCCTGCAACTCCAGAGGATTCACATGCGCGTTGCCTACCTTAAAAGTTGTTGGAGCTCTGGGAACCTTACTCACCATCAGGAACACAACACTACATACCTGAAAGGTAGCAGTGCTATTATGGATGTCTTATGTAAGGAGGACGTACTTTCCCAATTGGACTTCTCCAAACTCAAGCGTGATGTTACTTCGCTGTGCCTTACCTCTCATAATCAAACATAGTATTTTGTTAAAAATATGATGTTTACACAACATTTTTAAGGACATTTTCAATACCGTAATACAGTTAACACTAGTACAGACTAGTGGACGCTTATGAGTATCTACATTTGTTTTGTATCGTAAAATCTAGTATTGGTTTATTGTAAGTTGAAATAAGATACTTATTTGCAACAAATACTACAAACGGAGGCTCTAGTGTTAGTTTCTTTTGACGTAAGAAACGTTTCGAATGCGTAAGTGATAATGTTATTTATATGGGTAACTCTAACGCGATGGTTATATTACGTTAAAAACTTACACTCAGGGCTCTGATTTTTTATTAAGCAGAAACATCTGCTAGCAAGTTTTATCAATATTTAAATCGAATGAAAAATTATTCGAAGAGGGACTCGAACCCACAACCACTGGATCACTGGGGCAGTGCACTACATATTGTGCTACACAACCGCTTGGACTTGTAATTTTTTTCTATTTCATCCTTCCTGATATACGTCCGTAATGACGTATAGAAACATCTACCGAAAGTGTATTGAACCCTTTTAACAGCATCGAAGTCTCAAATTTTGATTGATTACCAATTAAATATCGAAAATATTTAAACTGGTAGAGAATGCCTCATAGCATTCAATTCACTTTTTGTACAGTAATGTACAAAAAAATTATTTTGTGTAATAAAGATTAAATAAATAAAACGTTGTTAGCTGGAGAAAGTACTTTTTTTTTTATAAACGTGTAATTAATAAGACCTTAATTAATACGCGTAGTTAAAAGATCTGAAAGTTATTTGGAACAAAAGAAAAAAAATATTGATAATGTCATATTAATTTCATAGGTCCTGTACATTAAAAAACTTTTCATAATTTGGCCTTTTGTGTGGACAGGGATTCTTAATTAGGTATGTAATTACGTGAAAGCTAGGAATTAATTTCTTTTTCATAATTTAATGAGTTTTTTACTAGTCTGTACATACGACTTCGTCAATATCAGTATTAAAGGTACCTACTATATTTAATTAAGAAAAAAATAATTATTTTTGATTAAATATTTTGATATGCTATGATTAGGCATCGGACGGAAGAGTGCAAATGACATAAGGAACAGGACTTATACTATAATGGAGTAGCTATCAGCGTAACACATTTTATACAGTCGATAAATTTGTCGATACTACTATGTAATTTAAATGTTGAAATAGATGAAATATACTTAAGAAAAATGACAAGGACCTACGGCGTCCAAGACAGGATTTGAACCTGCATCTCCATCTATCGGCTGACACTTTAACTAATTAGGCCACCCGAACACACTTCACAAGTTGTTTTCAAGTATATGTCATCTATTAAAATTTTTGAGACCATATCCAATTAGAAATATTTATACACGGTGTGCTTAATTAATTTCTGTTAAAATGTCCCTAATTTTTTCTTCGTTATACTTTAAAATCTTAAAGTTTTTTTTTAAATTACGATGGTGGTAAACAAGCATACAGCCCGTCAGATAGTAAACAGTCATCGCAGTGAAGGGTAGTATAGATAGTGGATATTATAGATATATCCACTGTCTATACTACCCTTTAAGTCCCCGAGCTCTATAGCAACCAACCTAAGGCAGTAACACAACACTATCAGGGTATGCTATTTGGTTGTGGTCTTCTGTAAATTGGAGGAACTACCACAGACGATCCTCAGACGATCCTCAGCTGCATATGATCCTCTGCCCTATCATACAGGCGCCACCCAACCCTGAGGTTAGCCAATTACCCCGAGGTAAACCGGTTAAGTCCATAAATTTTTGTCACTAACAGTGTTACCGGTTAACCCTGAGTGGTGGAACTGGGCCTTAGCAAGTTAAAATTCGGTGCCCATAATTCTTTTTTGGACGTAGTTTAAAGACAAAGTCTCAGAATGAGGCCGACTGAACTTGGTTCAATTTAACCCCAGTAAGACACAGGTTTGTGCGTTCACGGCAAAGAGACTCCCGTTTGTCGTATCGCCTCGCTTTGAGGGCACTCTCCTAACAGCCACAGCCAGTATCGGAATTCTGGGTGTCTACATCTCTAGCTCAGTCCAGTCCCGCCTTCAAGAAAAGAGCGTATAGAGATTTTAAATGTCGACAACGTACTTGTGACTCCTCTGGTGATGCGAGTGTCTATGAGCGGCGGTAGTTGCTTACCACCAGGCAATCCGTCTGCTCGTTTGCCTCCTATATCATTAAAAAAAACCAACCGGAATCGGATGTATTTTAAGAACATACCTCTGGTCCAAAATATACATTGCGCTTGAGTTTGCTTCCCAACAGTGGTGGGCTGTTGTCAAGCAAAAATATGTTTTTCATGGTTAACGTTGTATTTCAAACGGCCTTGGATATCTCCACTCATAACTCGTTTGAAATATTTAAGTACTTGTTTCTAAAATTACGACTTGTAAACCAAAGTGTTTACATCATTAAGAATATAATTTTGTTCCAGATTCGTATCCGGCTGTCCACAGAAATGGAAACGAAAGAAATCCTTGGAACCTGTCCAAAAACTACGAGGGAAGAGACAAGAATAAATCCATATTTTTGTTGAAACAAAAATAGAAAGATTTTTTTGCAATTGTAGAAAAAATGTGCCAAAGTTTTAGAGATGTGTCTACAGTTGACTTTGAAATATGGAATTGCCTTACACAGATTTTTTAGCGGAACATGTGGGACTTTTGATTTAAAATCTTGATTTCTTTGGTGACCAAGGTTCGATGTGTCCGGAGTTTTGTGTTAAAAATGGTACGTTAAGTGAGTTTTGGAGATGGCAGTGGAACGGAATTTGTGTGTTATTGTGTTGGTGATATTACAGACTATGGTCCAGAGGAGCTTGGAGATCACGGATGGTGGTAAGTTATTAAAATTTTCCTTTTTCTGTATGCGTTTTTTGACGACAGCCGATGGTCCCGGGTTGAAATCCCAGTAGGGCATTTATTTGTGTGATTAGGACAGATATTTGTTACCGTTAATGTGTTTACACTTAACCGGCGTCGGAGTAAGTCATATTGAGAATTCATTCCGTAATGGCTGCTGTGATACCAAAACTTTTAGAAAAACTCATTTCGTAAGAACGATTAACAATATTTTAGATTTTATTAATTTTCAATTAGGGTAGTTGTCCTCATTCCCGGAAAGATATAATCTGGGTCTTTTCAAGGCAAGAATGAATAGGCTGTTACTGAACCAGCGTGCTACACCCTCGAGCTCGTTGACACTTACCATCAGGGGCGACTGAGATCAAAGATTCCAGTCTTGTATAATAAAAAATAAATAAAATATAATCTTTAGTAATCTTTACAACACTTAACAACTATTTTACAAAACAAAAGTAGAACAAAATTAACAATACAGGAAATAATTAGACTTCGATACTTGTAATAATAAAGAAAGGACCTGTGCTACAAGTAACAAATAAAGCTTCAATTTGTCTAAATATGTCAAAAGATAAGGGACATTAAAACTTGTCATGGCAAAATTTTGAAAAAAAAAGAAAAAAAAGAAAAAGCTATATAAAATACTAAAAGGTACTAATAAACTGGAAAAAAGTTTAGGACAGTAAAGTGATATAAAATCAATACGACAATATATAAGTGGGTGCTTAGGTGCGCGCGTGTGTGTGCGTTCGTGCATTTAAAAAAAAAACAATATTTTACAAATTTGGCCTGTCCATTGTGCCCATAATATTCTCTTGACCTCTAGTGTATAAGTTAGTACAGAAATGCTCAAATTAGGGGCAAAGCTTAACCTCAATTTGTCTTAATTCTGAGGTTAGTGATTTCCGGCTACAAATAATAAGATAAGATAACAACTTCCTCTAACAGCCATGCGGGTATGGCGGGTCGGACACAAGTCATTATGAATTCAAATGTCATTTGTCAATATTAATAATTATGTTTGTTGCTATTCAATTTAGATTCTACGACATGTTTTTTTAGACTTAGAGAATATATGAAAGTCGTTTACTAAATTTAAAAAATTTGCAAAACACTTTTTTTATTTAGTAAAATACGTAATACGTAAGTTATAGGTACGTCTTGCTTACAAGGTTTCGAGATGCATTCGAACTTAAAAAAAACGTGATATGTTAGTACAGTCACCGACTTTAATTGTTGAGCCACTTACGGTTCTAGCTATTTTCTTTTGTTTAATACTTATTCTATGAAATTCCCAACGTGAAGTGAACCCTAAATGGCTCAACAATTAAAGTCTCTGACCGTACCTACTTAATTTTTTTTTAATTTGATATTTAACTACGCACACATTTTGACGACAGGTTTGGCGTAGTGGGTAGTGACCCTGCCTATATTAAGCCGATGGTCCTGGGTTCGAATCCCAAAGGCACTTATTTGTGTGTTTATTTATTTTGACGTAAAAAACATCTCGAACGCGTAAGTGATAATGTTATTTATATGGGTAACGCGATCGTAAAGTAATAAATATTACGTTAAAAGATTACACTAGAGCCTCCGAGTCATGGGTGTTTTCTATGTATTTAAGTATTTGTGTATTATATATATCGTTGGATCAGTACCCACAACACAAGCCTTTTGAGCTTACCGTGGGGCTCAGTCAATTTGTGTAAGGATGTCCTGTAATATTGATTTATTTATTTTTTTAGTAGCTCTTTGTTACAATAAAAAAAAATTGTCCTAAAGTTATTTTCCTATTTTGTTACCATCTTACATAATTATATTGTGTTGCAGTAACAAAAAATTTTTTTTGGTAATTTTTTTGTCTTTTGCAATGGAGAGAGCTCGTGATACTGATTGGAAAAACAACATTTTTATTGAAAAAACAAATTTGTGTTTTTATTAATATAACTTATATGTATGTATACATATAAATAAATATTAACTAAATATAGTAACGCCATTTATAACGCAAGAATGGTTGGACAGATGTGTTACTTGACACCGTAGCGTGGTGACGTAGTGCCGGATGAGAACAGCACCACCTCATCTCCTACCGCGGGTGTCGTAAGAGGCGACAAAGGGAACACCTACGGTTATCCAACAAAGCAATACCAACAGCTCCTGCAAACGCCAAAGGGCCTGTCAAGCGTGGCGACTATGGAAATATACCTTAAGAAAAGATCGTACTCTCATCTTAAAGGCCGGCAACGCGCTTGTGACTCCCCTGGGATTGCGGGTACCCAAGGGCGATGGTAATTGCTTACCATCAGGCTATCCGCCTGCCCGTTTGCCACCTTTGTCACAAAAAAAACCCACAAAGATGTTACAAGTCATATTTGGGGCCTTAAGTCCAGTAGTAGCTCAGGGCTGATATGATGATGATGATATTCGGCTATTCTAGTTACAAACTAAACCATGTCACTATTAAAAATCCAATCTCTCTTGTCCAATAGAGTTGAAACCATTCATTGTATGAAAACTGAACAAAAACAACTGAAAACTGCCCACAAACTAACAATTTCAGCAAATCCATGTTCAATCAAACTATTGTTGACCTGTCATTGCTTTTTAGAGTTCCGTAACCCTACAATAAGCTGGTAAAAACGGGTAAGTCTTACACGGACTTGAACATAAAATGAGTACATCAGCTATGGTGACCATATAAAAATCCTGAAAGTATGAGTAGATGTCAGATGGTATTACTGGCAGTCTCAATAAATGTCAATTCAATTCAATTTTCAGTTATATGTGGCCCCGTCAACTTCTTGATGATTCTGCCAATGTCGAGTGGTTAATATTAAACACTATTAATATTAAAATGACTAGAACAGAATAAGTCTCCTCCTCCTTACAGAAGACCACAGCCATAATAGCACTGCTACCTTTCAGGTATGTAGTGTTGTGTTCCTGATGGTGAGTAAGGTTCCCAGAACTCCAACCCTCCTTAAACGCCGGCACCGCGCCTGTGACTCCCCTGCTGTTGCGGGTGCCCATGGTCGACGGCAATTGCTTACCATCAGGAAATCCGTCTGCTCGTTTGATATCTTTGTCTTAAAAAAAATCACTACTTATTATAACTATACCTAGATACTTTTCTAGCGCGAACGATTTATTGTAAGTGATTGACAAAAAAACATCGACAGTCCTTGTATCGATAAATACCACTTCAATGTCATAAATAAATATTTTTTTCGGGACTATCTTACACAAATCGAGCTATTACGGTAAACTCAGTTGATGTGATGAGTCTTGATGGTGAATAAGGTTCCTAGAGCTCCAACCCACTTATAGGTCGGCAACGCACTTGTGACTCACTTGGTGTTGCGAGTGCCCATGGGCGACGGTAATTGCTTACCATCAGGCAATCCGTCTGCTCGTTTGCCACCTTTGTCATAAAAAAAAAAGTCGACGGAGCTTTACTTGCGCAGAGCTCCTATTTTTGGATGCTTTGGCCCTACGTAACATTAACCACTCGACATTGGCAGAATCATCAAGAAGTTAATGGGGCCACATATACCCAAAAATTTAATTGAATTGACATTTGAGACCGCCAGTAAAACCACCTGACATCTACTCATACTTTCAGGATTTTTATATGGTCACCATATTAAAGAATTACATTTAAGTACGAAGCTGTTCATCATACATGAGCATCATGTCCTGATTCAAAGAAATATTGTGACTCCTCTGGTGTTGCGTGTCCATGGGCGGCGGTAGTTGCTTACCATCAGGCAATCCGTCTGCTCGTTTGCCTCCTATATCATAAAAAAAAAAGAAAAAAAAAATCGAGTACCCGAACTTGCAATTTATTCTGAATATATTTTGTATCGTATTGTATTCTGCATGAATTAAACGTCATTATTCTACTCCTTACAAAGACACGGAACCCACAATTACTCCAAGCTCAACACTCGCCACCAATTTTTTCATCTGCTATTGACATCATGTGAGGGGCAGTTTCGTTCGATTTGGCCCCGGGCCAGAGGAATCGGGTCAGATGCGACACTTCTGTGTCCACCGAAATAGACACCCGAAAGTTCAATGTGTGTTTACTATGACGAAATATCATCATCTTCCTCGCGTTGTCCCGGCATTTGCCACTGGGGTCCGCTTGGCAACTAATCCCAGGATCTGGCGTAGGCATTAGTTTTACGAAAGCGACTTCCATCTGACCAACTCAGAGGGTATACTAGGCCTTATTGGGATTAGTCCGGTTTCTTCACTATGTTTTCCTTCTGATTTAAACTTTCACGGTTTGTACACATTATTAAACATGAACGGGACTTAACCGCGTATACATATTAACTTTAAAATTTACCTAACTAAGTCTTAATCCGAGACCACGAGGACAACGTCGTCTTCGAAACGTCGGAGGTAAATTTTAAAGTTAATATACGCGGTTAAGTCCCGTTCATGTTTAATAATATGTTTTCCTTCACCGAAAAGCGTTTGGTAAATATCAAATGATATTTCTTTAAGTTCCGAAAATTCATTGGTACGAGTCGGGGTTTGAACTTGCGACCTCCGGATTGCAAGTCGCACGCTCTTAAAGCTAGCAGCGGACTTATGACGAAATATATTATATAAGTAATATGCCATGTGGTGCTGGCTGACTAGAATGGCCACCACATCTCCTCCCGCGGATGTCGACAATATGAAAAATCCGACGCGCAGCAGCGTCCGTCGAAACGCTATCTACAGCTATTGCTGTCGCCAACCCGCCTGCCAAGCGTGGTGGCTTTGCAAATCTCCCCAAGGCGATACAAGTCATATTTGGGAGAGGCCTATGTCCAGCAGTGGACGTCTTATGACTGAAATTATTTCGCTAATTATATAATTACCCGCGGTGTTACCCGCGGTTTTTTCCCTCAGTAAAACGTAGCCTATGTGTTAATCCAGGGTGTCAGCTAACTCCATACCAAATTTCATTTAAATCGCTCCAGCCGTTTAGACGTGAAGAAGTAACAAACATACACACTCACAAACTTTCGCCTGTATAATATAAGTATATATAGATGTGCAACGTAGCTTATCTTCGTTTTGAACATTTGCGTTTTCCATACATTGGTGTTCATACCCTAACGACAGAAACTTATTTTATGTTTGCACTAGAAACCGTCCCTGCAATCCAAAGCTCCACGTTACAGGCCGGACAGCTAATTTGCAGCAATTTGTCAACTGAAATCTATTTTCTCAGGTCGTCTACCGCTGTGACGTATGTAGTTGGCACGTATGAAGGTATTTTATGCGGTCCATCGACCCCGATACGATTTTTTTTATACAACGTCGTAACTAGCATACGACCCGCCTGGTGGTAAGTAGTTACCGTAGCCTATGGACGCCTGCAGCTCCAGAGGATTCACATACGCGTTGCATACCCTTTTAGAACCCATATACTCCTTTCTTGAAGAACGTCATACTGCAGTCTCTGTAGTACGCTTCTGCTTACTATCAGGCGGGCCGTATGCTTGTTCGCCGCCGTAAAAATCTAGCCTTATTTGATTATATGTTTGTCTTTCACGTTCTAACATAAGTGCGAAAGTGATGCATGATAGTCGATATATTAGCATCCGCCTTAGTTGTTCAGCTAGCCTAACATGGTCAGCGGGCCTACCATGGTTATATCACATATCGCGTGAAACGGTGGGACAATTGTTACCGATTGTCGATATGTTATCGATTTAGCTAACATGGTTACATCGAATGACATAACTATCACGTCGATTACGTTACCACATATCCACTATCACACGATAGTGGAAACGATTGTCTATGCGTAGAGTTTTTGAAGTAAAACTGTCATGGCCGATTATTTTGAAGTGTCGGACGTAGCTCGATAATGAATAGCTTGTTTTATTAGTAGCCGTCAAAATTTAAAAAGACTTAAATAGGTGACAGCTCTATACTAATTGACATATTTGATATTACATTATAAACCGTACGGATAATAAATATGACTTTTGCCGCTTGTGTCAGTTTTGACACTGAATATACGTTCGCGCGAATTTAAAGTATTAATATAAGTTTCTAATTTCTATATATTATTGGAGTTAGTTATTGGAAAAAGATGCCTCCCGAGATGTAAGTACACTGTTAAATAATGAAGTCTCTATAAATTATGTATAACTTGTAGTTTCTTTATTCGTGAAGTAGTGAATGTAATGTTGAAAATGAATGTTTTTCAGTCGATGCTCCGGCACCCAAAAAAGAATGTTGGCGCAGCACCCCGCACTTCGCCTATAGGGAATATAATGGGCCTCTCGGTAGCGCCAACTTCGAGGCGCAATGGGAGGCCCTTGCACATTTACTTCGGGAGCACGGATCGGAGAAATCTGTGCAGGCATGGAAAACTGTAAGTACTTATTATTCAAATAGGTGTAGATATAGACAACCTACCGTTGACAGTATAACCTTGTAAGAAGATATATTTCTTAACAAACAATATTTATGTTAAATATACTATCGTAAATTAGGGATATAATGTTTCTGCTCATCACACATTGTGTGTTATGTGAAGTTTCAATATTGTCCATTATACTAACTTAACTTGCATTCCACTGCTGAAATGTAATGAACAGAATCCTAAATTTTAAACATTTTATATTAATAAGTACTTTTGTATTGAGTATATACTTTATAATTATAAGGCAGAGGCAATATATCAACCACATATGCTCACTTAGAGATTCAACCATACTGTCTTCATAATATGGCACAATGATGTTTGTACTTGTTGGAAATTTAATTTGCTCCTAAGATAGGCTGTATCAAATTCTGTGTACCATGTCTCAGTCAATGGGGCCTTAAGAAGGTTTAATGTATGACTTAAGTATGACTTATTGTTTTCAGTCTTGGTGCGATTTAAAAAGACATGCCCGGAAGGTGAATGTGCTAATACCACTACCGGTAACAGTTTAGAGATTACGGTTGTAGGAGAGGACCATCAACTGGCCCTTGCCGCTTTTGGGTAAGAGTCTTCTGAAGGAATGGGCCCAGAAGAGACAAGAATTGGCAATGTGAGTACATTATAGCATGAAGATAGTTGCATAATTATTAAGTTAATTTGTCTATATAAAACTACTTACAAATACAGTCACCTATAAAAATGTTAAAACGTTTATTGAGAGATATGTAGGCACAATTCTATTCCCAAGGTATAAAGGTCTGAATACATATTTTTGTCTCCTTAAAAATATGTAAAATATGTATATGTATGTTGTTAAATGTAACAATGATATCATGATTAACAAAGTCATACATTATGGTTAAAAGAGTATGGTGAACTTAAATCATGACCACTTGCAAGATAATGTTCATGAAACTTAATGTCAAAATATAATATAATTATGTGCCAACTTATTTTTTATTATTTAAGCTTGTTTTGCATATCGCAACATTATATTAATGAAGAGGCCTATGTCCAGCAGTGGAATGCAACGGGCTGATAATGATGCAATATATGATCCATATTACCCTACCAGAAGAACACCTAGGTAAAAGGCTTGACTTTTAAAATCTTATGGGAGTCTGGGGCTACTAATCCCAGGATTTGGCGTAGGCACTAGTTTTACGAAAACGACTGCCTTCTGACCTTACAACCCAGAGGGTAAACTAGGCCTAATTGGGAATAGTCCAGTTTCCTCACGATGTTTTCCTTCACCGAAAAGCGACTGGTAAATATCAAATGATATTTTGTACATAAGTTCTGAAAAACTCATTGGTACCGGGTTTTGAACTTGCGACCTCCGGATTGCAAGTCGCATGCTCTTACCGCTAGGTCACCAGCGCTCAATTTGAAAATTGTTGTGGAGGGCCAATATACCAGTGGCGGTGCATCAACATAGGCCTCCCACAAATATGACTTATATCATCTTGGGGGTAGTTGCCATAGTCGCCACGATTGGCAGGCGGGTTGGCGACCGCAGTAGTTGTAGATTGGGTTTCGACGGACGCTGCTGCCCGTCCGTAGGATTTTTCCCTTTGCCGCCTCTTACGACACCCGCGGAAGGAGATGGGGTGGTGCTATTCTAGGCAGCCGGCATCACACGGCAATAATATAATAAGTTAATTTGCAGGCGTTAACTATTGAATGTAATGAACGAAATCCTATATTTTAAACATATTACACTAATAAGTACTTTAATATTGTGTGTTAATGTATCTCTTATGTATTTATTTTTATTTTCAGTCTTGGTGCCATTTAAAACGAAATGCCTAGAAGATGAACGCTGCAGCAAACCGGCTAAGACTTCTACTGGTGATAATGTAGATTCCGTTAGTAGGCGAGGAACACGAACTGGGCCTTGCAGCTATTGGAAGGGAGTCTTCAGTAGGGGTGGGCCCATAAGAGTCAAAACTTGTTAATGTGTGTACACTGTAGTACAACAATCGTTGAAAATTATTATACATATTTATTTATACAGTCACATTTGAAATTTTTTTTTACATTTATTGAGAGGTATGTTTCCACAACTCTATTACCAATAAAAATGTCTCTTTAAATGTATCCAAATTTGACAAATTAATTCTTAAAATATAATTCAACTTCTCCAATAATATAATCAGAAATGGCAAATTAGAAAATCTTGATGCCACCGAAATGTTACAAGAAGCTACATTTATATAAAAATTATAATAATTATATAGTTGTTTTTTAAAGGTTGTATTATTTACTTGAGAACCCGCGTAGGGACACAGGGCAAGGCTCTGTAAAGCTATATTTCATTTCATAGTCTTAAGCCAATGGCCTGTTAATATTATAAATGCACCTACATAATGAGGTTTCGACCATTATTTAAATATTCCACAGTGTATCGTTTTCTGGAGTAACGACAGGAAAGCTTACGGCAGCCGGTATATGGTGTCAAGCCCGTCGGGTTGACAATCTAGTTACTTATTATATACCAAAAAACATATAGCGCCATCTAAAATACGTTGTCTAAAATCTTTGGCCATAATATTGTACAGTCGCCATCAGATATATCCGAGCTGAGGTTGTTTAGATACTGTACCATTGACATCAAAGCATAATTAAAGCATTAATGATTGTATTAGTTTAATGGCGCATTACTTAAACTGTAATATCATGTAAAGGTTTTTTTATATATAAATAAGTAAGTAAATTAAATAGGTATTCGTGTCATAATAAAACATAGTAATAGGTGAATAATGTATTTATTAGACGTGATCCTTTTTCCTGGGCCACTCTTATGCGGGTAATGTTGTTGATGGCCTTGAGGAGCACCTTACTCTATCTCTGCGTCCGTTTCATCTATGGGAATATTCCTGAAAATAAAGGAAATAAGTAGTAACTGAACATATCAATATGCAAGTCATTGAGTCAAAATTATAGTACTCCTACAGTACAAATTAGGTATGTGACATGGAGATTCCAGAAATATCATTTGATATTTACCAGTCGCTTTTCGGTGAAGGAAAAAACCGTGAGGAAACCGGACTACCTAATTCCAATAAGGCCTAGTTTACCCTCTGGGTTCAAAAGTCAGATGGCAGTCGCTTTCGTAAAACTAGTGCCTACACCAATTCCTACGATTTAGGACCCCAGGCTCCCATGAGCCGTGGTAATGACAGGACAACGCGAGGAAGATGATGATCATCATCTTCCTCGCGTTGTCCCGTCATTTGACATAAACCATCATCATCAGATGATGGTTTATTTAAAAGCAGGTCATCTAGCAAATAACATTAGACATATTTTATTGAAATCAGGACAACTGTTTATATTTACATAGGTGATATTTAATTTATAACAGTTATTAGATTTTACAATTAATAGTGATAATAAATAACATATCAGTTATCACTTCTATGATTATTGCCTATTGAAGTAAATCTGTAAATCATAATTTTGTTCCCTGTTAAAACCAATGATCAGATTTTTAATTTTTTACAACAAATGCAGGGAAAAATGATATTAGTAAGTAATATTAATTTATAACTACTTTAACATTTACTACCTGCACATTAAGGGAGTGAACACCTCTGCGGTTTAAATATTGCACTCTGTATAGCAGAATAGTGTTAGTGAATTTTATTATTTGAGTACAATCTATTGTAGGTACCCAAGAGAGATATGGCAAGTCATAGACCTTCTGGAAACCTCTGGCAACTGTCCTCCGGGACTATTCGTTGCCAGGGAAAGTTATCCACTTATCTACAAGACTATAATTAAAACAACATATTATTAGAAATATGTGCCTCAGCCACACATCCAAATAATATTGCATTATCGAATTATGTATTGAGATAAGTAGGTAAGAAACAAAGTAAAACCTACATTTCAAAAGAACTACCATTAATATAACAATTATACCTACCACCTACAAAGCTACCATTACAACATAACACAGGTACACATAAAAAATCCTGTATTAATCCTCAATTTGGTATTTAGATCAGTATCTACATAGGTATATAAACATACCTCTGGGTCACAGCATTCACCAACTGGTCCAAATATGCACTTAAAGTGGACAGTCCAATGGACAACCTATGGTCTTGTCCAGTCCAGTGAAGTTAAAACCTTCAGGCCATCGCCGGGACGAGGCTGGAGACGGACGTCGAGCTCTTCGCATAAATATACTGCCACCTCCTTGCGCATTCTATAAATATGCCGTAACTCCTCATTTTACATCTCAAATGGGTTGCAACTATCCCGTATTGTTCTGCGCTGATTTTATTTACGTTCTTTTTCTTCAGCAGCGGTCACATCACACACGATCAAAAAAAACACATACTTAAGGAAAACTCAAAGACTCCAAACAAATATCCAAAGCAATAAATGCTCTAACTGGTAACTTTCATTATAGTCAAATAAAAACACTATACTTACTGGTAATTAACTCAATATAATGTTTTTTACAAAAACATTGTTGACGACAAGGCGTGGATAAGGCTTATCACCACCTAGTGAGCATGTAGTTAAAATGAACCACGTTGAACTGTCAAAATTCGACAGTATGTCATATTATCCAACTACCATAGTAAGCAAATCGATAGCAGTTATCGACTGTCGTCTATCGTTGTCAAAAGTGTTTAACTTCGCTATAACGCGTGCAACCATAGTATGGGTTATATGATAGTCGATAAACTATCCATTATCACGTTTTTATCATACTATCGACGTGATAACTCCAACCATAGTAGGCCCGCAGGTTTTTATCACTTGTCACGATATCTGTCACGCTCTAACAAGTATGTGAGTGCGAAAGTGACGGATAGCGCGAGAGACGATAAAATGTCAACCATGGTAGACGTTCAGAAATACAGGATGGGCTTCCACAGAGGCGGTCCCATGCCAAGTTTTTTTTATTTAGGTTCACATTTAAAATAGATACTCGTGTGTCCTAGAAATATTTTATGTTTTAATATATTCATTAATGACGTACACATAATGTAACAATTTATAAACTACTAAATTGGACATAAAAACACCACGAAACGCACCCTGCGAAGCAAATAACTAGCTCGTATGTAGCAGTAAATATGTACAAAATAATATTATGTTCTTCTATATTTATTTGTATCCTTATTATTGTTAATATATTTTCCATATCAGTTTCTTTAACCTTTTCCACGCCACAGACTAATATATCGACACCGCAGATTCATCGCCATAGACCGATATATATGTCACGGGCATAGACCTTCATGAACATGAAATAGTAGTTTATGCAACCGGTGCATAATGAAGCTCTTTAAAACATGAGTGTGTTTTTTTCAAACTAGCGCCAGCGAGTTCGAAAATACCATCACACTAGTGTTTTAAAGCCTAATTATGTACAATGGCTTTATCTACATTACTATTTTATCTATACGCATGCACTACTTTATCTACACACATATCATAAGGACTCTAAGATGTATGCTAGCATTACTATAGACAAACACTCTGTAAACTTCTTTTGTCATGTCACACGAGATCAGATTTCTGCAGTTAAAAAAAAACATACTGAATTGACGTTTCGTATCGATAACTTATATCAATATCTATGAATACTATTATGTGTTGCTTAACTTCAAACTCAGGTAACTCCATTTTGCTCTAAAGTTGATTATTTTCAGATTGTTATATTTTTTTTAGATAATCAACCTTAAAGTTTTACCCAAGTTTGAAGTTAAACAACACATACGACTCACATATGAGACTTGAGTTTTGTTAGCTGTTCCAAATTTAAACTCATTATGCACTGACTTGAGCTAAAATCCGCATTTAATGGTAACATTAAAGTGCAGATTTTAGCTCAAGAAATTGCATAGTAAAACTGGTTATAGTAATGCTGGTCATTGCCAACAGTTTTTGAACGCATTATAGCCTCGTGCCTATTTTAAACGAAATTTTGCTAGTTAAATTTTAACTCAGTCGAATTGACAAAGAGTTATTTGCAGTTATTTGATGTCTATGTACTATGAGAAGGACAAATGTAGACAGGGTGATAGAGCACTTTTGGTATGGGTGTCGATAAATATATAATTATGTTCGTATTGCACACGTCTCGCAGTTTACCGACCTCAGAACGAACCCGAGTGACATGTGAAGCCATGTTCCAAAAACCCCGTCACTTTGACAGTAACATACCTAAACCCATCTTAGCGCATGTCGTCTATATTGGTCGCTGGCGGCCGGCCAACCGCTACTTAACTATACGCTTCCTTACCAGGATAAAATGATATTTTCGGATTTGCCGCCGATTCCAAATACGTCTGAAGTATTTTGGGGTTAATCCGAGTTTAGAAGTTGCGAGCGATCATTGGCTAGGTTGTGCGGTTACTTTTTACACTTGGTGACATTATACATATCTAATATACAAGGACATTTAGATTCCCGAACTAAAAAAAATATTTTTTTTTATCTATGTGTGCAATTTTTCTTGTCTCTAAAACCGATGACATGGTTCCTAAAAATCTTTGTAGGTCTTTGTAGGCCATCTAAATTGGTCACACTGTAAATTATCGCAAGAAATGCTTTTTTTTAGTGTTTAGATTATATTTATACTAGCTTTTCCTCGCGACTTCATCGGCCAGCCATGCCCGTCTTTAAAGTGTTGTTGCGGGATAAAACTTATCCTACGTCCTTTCTCATAGCTCAAACTCTGTTCATACCATATTTCATCCCAATTGGTTCACCAGTTTCAACGTGAAGAAGTAACAGTTAGACAGATAGACATTTGCATTTATAATAAGTATGGAAGTATGGGTACAGAGCCCTGAGTGTAATTTTTCAACGTAACTTTACGTCACGAACGCGTTTGCGTTTCCCATATACATAGTTAAATAACATTATCACTTACGCGTTCGTAAACGTTTTTCTACGTCTAAAGAAACTTAGATTAGAGCCTCGGATTAGCATTGATTGATAGGATTGTTGGTGCCGTGTGATGCCGGATGACCTGGGGCCGTAGTTGTAAAAAAGTATTAACGGGCAGTGATCATTGAAAACGTAATAAATTAATTCATAAATAACTCTCCCTTAAGCCTTTACAATAAGTATCTAAAGAATGTATGTCCTTTAATTAGGGTAAAAAGTAATATAGAAAAATATAAACTAATGGTGCCGACTAGCTCGTGAGCTTAAATGGGTTTAAATTAAAGGCTCTAATGAAGCCATAAGGGAGAGACTCTGTGGGCTAACTAACTTGACTCTTAGTACTTGCTACCACTGCCACGTAAACAACTAAAATTCACCAGAAGGGCGCCATCTCAGACATTTCTGAGAAAATCAAGATAGGGGTAATACGTCTGACCTCGCTACGGTGACCTGGGGCCGAAAAGGGTCCGGCTCAGCAGCTTCCGGGGAAGGCCTGTCCGCGGAACTGCTGGCGGCTATCTCCTGCAGGCGAAGCACCGAAGTAAGGCGCGATAGCGCGGCCAGAAGACATGGTAAATAGGGTTTTCAGTAGGATTTAAATTTTAGAGTAGCGTAGACCCTGTCAACAAAACATAACCAATAAATTGGACACGCCGGCGGCGAAGTAAAACCAACCACGAACAGCTGTTGTACTTACCCGACGCAGAAAAGAATCTTTCTTAACTTATTCCGATATCATGTCAATGCGTCGGGGCCTACTAGGTCGTCGTTTGGCTAGGCTACCGAGTCACAGGACGGACACAAGATGCCGGGACTGAAAATAAATAATCACAACTGCCATTAATATTTATATTTCTCGATGGAAATACAACCAAGGATAGATAAAAAAACTCACTCAAAAGGCCGATGGGACCAGATTACAATATTTTGGGAGGCTTCTCCCTCCGCGTTCGCAAACAAGCTCACTCCTCTTTCCATAGCGGTGTCGCTGTCAGATTTGACAACTGAAACGCAGGTTGACCTTGTTCTTCATTTTGGTGTTTCGAGTCCATGGTAGATGTAAACACATGTACTCTTAATGTCAAGTGTCGAATTACTGGTGCTTCTGCGGTAGTGGTCTTGAAGCCCTATGCGTGAACACTAGGTTGGTAGTAGTAGGTGTGTTGTGGTAGCCGCATTAAAGGCTATGCGCAAGCATCGTTTTATTTGTTTGTTTGTTCCTGTAGTGCACAGTCTTGTGTCGCATTAGACGCAGACTGGATAGTCGTTCTGACTGCCTATAGTTACTTACCGTTGTGCAGTTTTGTAGTGTGTTACAGACGTGTTGTCGGTCGTTAAGTCATTGTCAACAGCAGGATGCTATGCAATCAATAACATTACAGTGTTAATGTTTAGTGGTGCGTGGGTTCGGATTGTTTTTTTTTTGATAGAGAATTTTTTTTTTAAATATCTTTTGTTATTAATTTTGTTGATGGTTTTAAGAGCTGGGGACCAGCTCAAAATTTTGCCTGCGTCAAAATTTTACCCGAGGAGGGATGTACTGTAACAATATTTTTTTTATTCCACCTTAATATCTTTAAACATCTGGTGACTTAAGGAACCACTGGCGCCATCTATTCGAGCCTGCGGGAGTCGATACCGACATCGACATGAGAAGGTGTTGATATCGAATTCCCGCGGCTGTTGGGTGTCGCTAATATCGCCTTGTCGGATAATCATCGGAAATCGATAAATTTAATATATCGATTTTGTCCTTTAGTAAAATCCTTATATTTTATTTCAAATAATTAATTACATTTGGGTCTTTTTTCTATTAAATAAACTTCGAGTATATTCCGGTAAATGTGATGCAGCTTGTCGATTCATTGGTTTTGTCTTCGCTGTGGTCAACCTGCGTTTCAGTTGTCAAATCTGACAGCGACACCGCTATGGAAAGAGGAGTGAGCTTGTTTGCGAACGCGGAGGGAGAAGCCTCCCAAAATATTGTAATCTGGTCCCATCGGCCTTTTGAGTGAGTTTTTTTATCTATCCTTGGTTGTATTTCCATCGAGAAATATAAATATTAATGGCAGTTGTGATTATTTATTTTCAGTCCCGGCATCTTGTGTCCGTCCTGTGACTCGGTAGCCTAGCCAAACGACGACCTAGTAGGCCCCGACGCATTGACATGATATCGGAATAAGTTAAGAAAGATTCTTTTCTGCGTCGGGTAAGTACAACAGCTGTTCGTGGTTGGTTTTACTTCGCCGCCGGCGTGTCCAATTTATTGGTTATGTTTTGTTGACAGGGTCTACGCTACTCTAAAATTTAAATCCTACTGAAAACCCTATTTACCATGTCTTCTGGCCGCGCTGTCGCGCCTTACTTCGGTGCTTCGCCTGCAGGAGGTAGCCGCCAGCAGTTCCGCGGACAGGCCTTCCCAGGAAGCTGCTGAGCCGGACCCTTTTCGGCCCCAGGTCACCGTAGCGAGGTCAGACGTATTACCCCTATCTTGATTTTCTCAGAAATGACTGAGATGGCGCCCTTCTGGTGAATTTTAGTTGTTTACGTGGCAGTGGTAGCAAGTACTAAGAGTCAAGTTAGT
The DNA here is from genome assembly GCA_022674325.2 of Grapholita molesta. Lineage (NCBI taxonomy): Eukaryota > Metazoa > Arthropoda > Insecta > Lepidoptera > Tortricidae > Grapholita > Grapholita molesta. Next base: position 15,410,244 of record CP053138.2, on the reverse strand, counting down.
TAGCCCACAGAGTCTCTCCCTTATGGCTTCATTAGAACCTTTAATTTAAGCACATTTAAGCTCACGAGCTAGTCGGCACCATTAGTTTAATATTTCATAAATAAACCTTTAAAATATATCTCTTTGTTTTTTTCTTTTACATATATTTACCCTCTAGGGCCCTCATCCCCCTAGAGCAAAACTAATATGTAACAATACTAATTACGTCTATTTAAAAGTAATCCTTGTATACATATTATTTGAAAATAGAGAATATCGTAAAAAAAAATTCAATCGAAACCTAGACATAAAAACTATATAAGTATTATGATAACTACAAGTACTTAACATTATATATAATTACAAAAAATTAAAAACTAACTTAAGGATATATTATATGTACATAATATTTACAAGTAAAAAATACGGTCGAACTCTGACCAGGATGGTAGGGTGCCCAGAAGGCTGGCGGAATTGTCCCGCTGGATGGCAATTCCGATACGCTGGGCGAGGAAGAAGCCAGCCCTCTGGTCACCCGTAGTATCTGTCAGTCTTTTCCTTAATTTCTTAAAAATTAAATGGGCCCCAAAGTACAATTAAAATTTTATCCAAATTTAAAAATTCGGCTCTCAATGTAATGAAACACACTTGAGTTAAACGTTGATAGTTAGCTTCAAAAGCTCATATCGCGTAATGTACGCAGTAAATTACTGCTCAGAAATTTTACAAAAATAATTATATATGTATAAATAAATAAAACTTCGAGACAATCTTACACAAATCGACCTAGTCCTACGGTAAGCTCAGTAAGGCTTGTGTTGTAGGTACTAGACGACAATATATATAGATAAATACATATAAATACTTAAATACATAGAAAACACCCATGACTCAGGAACAAATACCTGTGCTCATCACACAAATAAATGCCCTGACTGGGAATCGAACCCAGGACCTTCGGCTTCATAGGCAGGGTCACTACCCACTAGGCCAGACCGGTCGTATAATAGGTATAATTAAAGAAAAACCTTTTGGTTAATGATAATACTGGTAAATCCTATGACTGGTTTAATTCTTCGCCCGTATTAGACTTACACACAGTATATCGTTGGCTTAGTGACCACAACACAAGCCTTCTTGAGCTTACCGTGGGGCTCAGTCAATTTGTGTCAGAATGTCCTGTGATATTTATTATTTATTTATATACATACATTTATATACAATCTACCTTTTATTTTATATACCGGGCGTGGCCTGTAATAGGAGCTTTAACTTTAGGCATCGTTTCTACACCAAAAACGTAGCAACATTTGTTCTGCGACTTTTGAAAATAACTTATAGTTTAATAAATATTCATAAAAAAAGATTTTCCAAACAAGCAATGTATTTCAAAAACTATGAAGTTTGTAGGCTGTCAGTAAACGTCAACTAGACTATTGGATGCTGTTCATTGAAAATACTATTTACTTTGTTCGGAAAAATCACAGGTAATATATTACTCAATTATTTAAAGTTGTAGAACAAATGTTGTTACGTTCTTGGTGTAGAAGCGACCCCTAAAATTTTTGCTCCTATTACAGGCCGCACCCGGTATAATATGTGTAGAAAACGCGAAAAGTTTAATGTACATTATGTACCGTTTGGTGTAGAGGCGATAGGTCTATGGGGTCCCAGCATGCACACACTTTTTGCAGAAATTGCAAGGCATCTGGTTGATGCAATTGGTGACCGAAGAGCTGGCGGCTTCCTCGCACAACGTATCAGCATTGCGATACAACGAGGAAATGCCACCAGCATCCACCAAATGGCCTTTCTTAGATTTGATGCAATAACTTCAACTTCCAATATAATAAAATCGTTTTATTTGGACATTTTCAATATAACTACATACTTTCTCTTAATAATACATCAATAACTGCTGTCACATCACAAAACGAATAAATCCATGGTTGATAACATTTGTCGTTTTGTTTGAAGTATCTAATAAAATAATAGATAAGAATTGGCGAAACAAAACGTTAATAAAATGTCAATCAAACTGTAGCCTTAAGTTTATAATATAATCTTTATTAAATACATAAATATTATAGGTCATGCTTACACTTAAGGAGTGTTTATACAACATTTTAAGTCTCTCGCTTTAAATTTTATATAATCCCCATATAAAATTTCTACCAGCTTTTTACCCCTTTTTAACCCTTACTGGTGGAATTTCCAAAAAAAGCCTTCTTAGTGGGTTCCATGGGCACCAGATGAGTCACAAGCGCGTTGCCGGCCTTTAAGGGTTGGAGCTCTGGGAACCTTTCTCACCACCAGGAACACAACACTACATACCTGAAAGGTAGCAGTGCTATTATGGCTGTGGTCTTCTGTAAGGAGGAGGTACTTCCCCAGTTGGGCTGCCCCAGATTCAAGCGTGATGGTCATCGCTGTGCCCTATCTCTCATTGTTGGACGTAGTTTAAGGACATACCCAGGTCCAAAACTTACGGTATATTAACTACCTATTGTGAAAAAATTGCTTTCTAGGTTAAGCGGTTTGGGCTGTGCGTTGATCAGTCAGTCAGCACTTTCACGTTTATATATGTATATATAGATTTAACGTCCAACTATAATTATTCATGATAAACGCACAAATAAATGCCCTGGCCAGGATTCAAACTGGAGATCCCTTGCTACGTAGGCAGGTCACTACTGACTAAGCTAGAAGGTCTTTCAAATATGATGATGAAGAAAAGACAATACATTAAGATGAACATCTGGTTCTGAAGACAGATAGTGCAATAAGAGTTCCCTCGCCATTAGTGGTGTTAACGCGAATTGCCGATGGCTGGTTTAGTGGCCCAAGTCAGGGCAGGTACGAGGTTTTGGACAATGTTACACAATCGTTGTGTGATTGTCACTAGTTCTTTTTATTAAAAAAAATTGGCTTCCATCAATATATCAATCGATGATTTCGCCAATGTAAAGTAAAGTAACATTATATGTAAGTAAAATAACATATTAAGTTCTTAGATGCAAATGATGTTGTTTAGTAGTAGGCCTTTCGTTTTGTAAAGTGATAGCTGGACTTTACAAAAAGCCAAGAGATGGCTGCGGAACTGCCGGGTGATGACGAAATAGTGGTGAAACGGGTTTTGAGATCAATTGTTCGTTAGCTGCACAATACTGCGTTAGATTACTGTATAATAAGCTATCGATGTTACACACTAAACAACGTTAAATAAAAAAAAACAACCATTTTATGGCTCAATCGGAAGTCCTTTTCACTAGTTACATCAGTGGAAAGTGAATACAGATCATGTGACGTTTCTACAATCGATTGAAACCTTGTGTACAGTCGCCATCAAATGTATCGGAGCTGTGTAGGTGGTTACAAATATCTGCACAACACCTCTATTGTAACCCATTTCTCACAAACAATAAATGATTATTATTATCGGAAATAATTATGATTGTCAAGGCGATATAGTGCATGTTAAGATATTTGTGACCACCTCCACTCCGATATATCTGTATGGTTGCCATACAATTATTTTTTATAGATTCCGCTCCCGCTTATAACTTGTTACCCACAAGCTCATACTATAAGCGTCTCGCGTAAGTCCATGCGTGATGAAGGTTCATACAATTATTTAGAATTGCTACCATTTATTCCACGATGCATTGTATACGGGGCTATAGAAAATTAGACTCTATTTCCTTATACATAGAAGTGCTTATAGGAAATGAGTCAGGAAGCGGAAAACGAGAGATATTTACTTTTACTTTTTTAGTCCCGGGAGCCCGGCATCCGCTTGGCAACTACTACAAGAATTTGGTGTAGGCACTACTAGCTTTACGAAAGCGACTGCCATCTGACCTTCCAACCTAGAGGGTAAACTAGGCCTTATTGGGATTAGCCCGGTTTCCTCGGATGTTTTCCTGCACTGAAAAGCGACTGATAATATCAATAGTACATTACATTAGAGGCCGGGAACATGAGGATTTCCGGCCAAGTGGGTATATAGTGATACGAGGCCAGGAATCCGTTTTCACGAGGCTTTCTCAAACATAAAATGAAATAAAAGAAATGCTTCAAAAAATGAAATTTGCAAAATCATAATTAACAGTGAAATCAAAATGTATTAAAAATATACATGAACTCTTTGCTATGACACCCGCCATCTTTGCCTCTGTGTCGAGGTAACAGACAGAGAGAATTACTTTCGCATTTATAATATTAGTATGGATAGTATGGATGTATATAAGTATAAGTAAATAAGGATATAAGTAATCGTCAAAAAAAAGTTACTTTGCAGGCAAAATTATATGAAATTCCATTTCTGTCCCCTTCAGTTGCAAAAAACCATGCTTCCGAGTCTATTATAAGGAATGTAAAGACAATATTTCATTGTATGTTTGAGAAAATGATATTTCATAAAAACATAAGTTCCGAAAAAATAATTAATCAGGTGTTCAGAGTTATGAGAGGTAGGGCATAGCGAAGTATCATCACGCTTGAGTCTGGAGAAGCCCAAGGTGAGTCAACTATTACAACAGAGACAGACATCAGAAAAGATGTAAATACTACACTGAAATATCGAGATTCCATACTATAAAAAGTATGGATGCTTTTTTTTTTATGACATAGGTGGCAAACGAGCAGACGGATTGCCTGATGGTAAGCAATTACCGTCGCCCATGGGCACCCGCAACACCAGGGGAGTCACAAGCGCGTTGCCGGCCGTTAAGGGGGGTTGGAGCTCTGGGAACCTTACTCACCATCAGGAACACAACACTACATACCTGAAAGGTAGCAGTGCTATTATGGCTGTGGTCTTCTGTAAGGAGGAGGTACTTCCCCAGTTGAGCTGCCCCAGATTCAAGCGTGATGGTTATCGCTGTGCCCTAACTACCTCTCATTTTTGGACGTAGTTTAAGGACATACCCGGGTCCAAAAAGTGCAAGTGTTTGTTCACTCTCGACTTGAAGACAATCAGGTTGCATTGCCTTCTGTAAGGAGGATACTAAGGATATTCTGTAAGGATACTTCTAGCCCAGGCTGTATGTAATTGTGTCGCTTAACTTCAAACTCGGGTAAATCCATTCTGCTTTAAGGTTGATTATCTAAAGAAATGTATAATAATCTGAATGCTGATCAACCTTAGAGCAGATTAGATTTACCTGAGTTTGAAGTTAAGCGACGAGTATATTAGTCTGTGTGTCTGTCTAGAACATTAATCAAGTACTTATTCTTCAAAATTAAAAACACATTTCTCATCTCGCATTCTTGTGTTGATTAAGATTTAATTGCTGGTGGTTAATTATCTGAAGTTTACGACCACGACGCTAATGATTTGTATTTGTACAATCAGCGGCAAAAGTTGCTGATCGGGCGAAGTGTTCAAAATGTGCTTAACATGACTAATTGTTAAGAGAATAAGAGAGAAGAGCGTATCAAAATGATTCTTTTTTTATGAAATAGGTGGAAAATGAGCAGACGGATTAAGCAATTACCGTCGCCCATGGGCACCTGCAACACCAGTCACAAGGGCGTTGCCGGCCTTTGAGGGGGGTAGTTCTGGGAACCTTACTCACCATCAGGAACACAACACTACATACCTGAAAGGTAGCACTGCTCTTATGGCTGTAGTCTTCTGTAAGGAGGTACTTCCCCAGTTGGGCTTCTCCAGACTCAAGCTTGATGGTACTTTGCTGAGCCCTAGCTCTCATTTGGACGTAGTTTAAGGACATACCCGGGTCTAAAAAATATTAGTTGATGATATTAACTGGTGTTCTCTTGTTGTGTATGTATATACTCGTATTAAGATTTGTAATATTAGAAAATTTTTGAAATGCATTTAGAAAGGAATGGTTTTTATAGTTAAAAGACAAAAAAGTGTGTTGCCAAGGATGTATATTATATATCACGCTGGCTTAGTCCCCACAACACAAGCCTTCTTGAGCTTACCGTGGGGCTCAGTCAATTTGTGTAAGAATGTACTTCGATAGGATTGATCGAACCCACAACCACTGGATCCAGTGGTTGTGGGTTCGAGTCCCGCTTCGAGTCAATTTTTTCTATTTTTCTTTCGATTTAAATATCGAAGATATTCGCTAGCAGACGTTTCTGCATAATAAAAAATAAGGATGTACTGTTATTTTTTTTAATTCATTATATTGTATTACAATGTCGAAAGCACTCAACTAGTCCCGTTGTTTATAAATTGTGTGATGCATCAAATATTTACTGCACACTACAAACATGGTGTTATTACTGGAGCTATGAAATTATGTCGATACTTCAAGACCACAGATTAAATAAGCAGGGAGAACATTTTTGCAGAAATCGCGAAGCGTCTGGTTGATGTAACTGGTGACCGAAGAGCTGGCGGCTTCCTCACACAACGTATCAGCATTGCGATACAACGAGGAAATGCCGCCAGCATCCTCAAGGGCCTTTTTTAGGTTTTATACTGTAACTAGTTAAGTAGGTACTTGTAATTATCATAATACGATTGTAATTTCTGTAAATAAATGTATTTAGAAGGGAGATATATAAATAAATGGTACAGGGCATTCTTACACAAATTGACTGAGCTCCACAGTAAGCTTAAGGCTTGTGTTATGGGTACTCAGTCAATAATATATATAACTAGCTATTCCTCGCGACTTCGACGGCCAGCCGTGCCTGTCTTTAAAGTGTGGTTGCGCGATAAATATTATCCTATGCCCTTTCTCGTAGCTCAAACTCTTTCCAATCTAAATTTTGTTCCAATTGGTAAAGCAGTTTAAACGTCAAGAGGTAACAGACAGACAGAATTACTTTCGCATTTATAATATTAGTATGGATAATATGGATGTATATAAGTATAAGTAAATAAGTATATAAGTAATTGTATATAAAACACCCATAAATCAAGAACAATGCTCGTACTGGGATTTGAGCCCAGGACCGTCAGCTTCATAAACCAGATCTGTCTATAATATTCCTCCTTTCGATTTTGATTAAAAATGGTGTGGTTTATATCAAAATGCGACCAACACTTCATTCAAGAACGCTCGTTATAACGCCCATTAACCGATAGACTGAAATGGACTGGACTCCAAACGGTTTGGCCAAGCTTAAGTGCTATATCTCTATTATTCTCGCATCTGTGGTTTAGGTTAATAACGGTTATTCAAGCCTCAGACCGGATGTCTGACCATAATTAGTTTAAAAACACGCTAAATTTTCTGTTCAGCTGTGAACACAAGGGAACACAATGGAAAAATGCGCATAATAAAGAAAACTTAATATTCTTACAGAGCTTAAAATAATTTTATGGATGTATGAAATAATTCCATCCCTACGAGCAGGAGGCCCTGGGTTCTAATCCTGGCCTGGTTATTTATTTGTGAGTTTATAACGACTATTTGTACCAGGGTTATGCACTTTATCTATGTTAATACTTTCACGATATTTACACAATATAAAGGCGAAGGCAATTTTTAAAGTTAATAGACACGGTAAAGTCCCGTTTATCGATGTACAGCAAATATATTGAGCACACACTTTTTTCTTTTAACACTAAAAACCATCTCTTACTAAAATACAGTTAAACAACTTCCTAATATTTCAAACCTTAATAGAACAACAAAAGAGAACATCAGTTAATAATAATTCCAAGTACTTATTAAATAAGTAAACAAAAAACACAAAAAATTCGGATCTACAACGAAGTCACTTATTGCAAATTTTTATGCAATCACCAGTCACCGCAACGACCAATACCTAATAAGTTTAAATTAATTGATAATAATTATAATCATCATAAATGATGTAAATACTTCACTAAAGTATCGGGTTTTTATATAAAAAGCATACGTGCTAAATATTTCTGGCCAACATTGTAGGTATATTGGCGGGCGAGCAACGACGAGTCGTTTTAGCGCGTCCGTCGAGTATTGTCCCAAAACTTCTAGAAGCCCAGTGGTAGTGGTAGAAGTTTTGGGACAATACTCGAGTCTACATAAAAACAACACCTCATCTTACCGGCTTCTTATTGCCGACTGTACGTGTTGTTATGGACAATAGTCATATGCTCATCGAAAAGGCATATTTTGTGTATTTTAGGAGTAGTTTTTGCTAACTGTTTCAAGCATCAGATCAGATCAGTGGTACCATAATATCACCGAACTTACATAAGTGTGCCTTTCAGCTCAATCAACTAAAAATGTCTGCTTAAAAATTAAGTTGCAAGATTCCACCTGGATAAACATACATAAATTGCAAGTTAAATAAAAGCTTGTAAAAACTACAATTTTGTACCAACACAACTAATCCAATCCGTTTTCAATCTATCTGATTCTGAAACTTTTTGCCGCAAACACTTTTAATTTTTACCTTTTGTTTTCTTTTTGATTTCAGTAAACGATTCCTGGATTACTAACGCAGGTTGTATGTAAATTCGTGTGAGGATTTTCTGTACACAATATAGCCCCGTTGGAAAGGGGTAAGTTGCTGGCAAGGTTACTACTTACTCAACTTGAGCTTGCCTGGCTCAGTCAATTTGTGTAAAAATGTCCTGTAATATTTATTAAGTAGATATAAAAATACATCTAAAACATAGTTTGCCAAGGAGAGCGGAGTGGGATTCCTATGGAATGCCTGAGATTGTACATATTTATATATTCTTAAATTAGGTTTTAGATAAAAGTAAAATATAAAAATACATCTAAAACGTATCAAAACAATAAAAACATTATAAAACCTAACCTAGGGTCCCGCCGGCAACGGGGCAGGGCCTAGGCTGCCGGTGGGCTGCAGAGAGAGGAACCGTCGGACTATGCGCGCCGTGTCCAGAATTACCGCCTTCTGAATCTGACCCTTGATCCAACCACAACCACGTAGCGAGAGTCTCTCAAGATGTTGGTCGAGACTCTTCGCTATGAGGCCGTTCGCGGAAACAACTATCGATGCAATGATCGCCGGATCAACTTCCCACATGGCGGTTACCTCGTGAGCTAAGTCTATGTACTTGCTGGACTTGTCCTCCTCAGCCTTCACGAGGTTTTCGTCACAAGAGACGGGCGTTGCCCTTTTGGTTTGCCAGACTTAGTTTTTGGGCCAGGAAGGATCCGGCCCTGTAATCCCCCGTGGCAATTATAAGCCGGGACGACATTACTTTTACAAATTTTTGGTGTCACTTAACCAAGGCCCTAGAGTTTATAAAATAATACTTCTAATTTTATACTACCAAAAATAGCCGCCATTACATCTTAAGTAAATTAAACGATCAAAATCTAAGACCAATAAAACATTAAGACTACTATTAGGAGATACCTATTTAAATTCTGGTTACTAGATATTCCAGTCGCTAAGCAAATTTATGCGACTGAGCTCATGACCTTTGACAAGACCGACCAAGTTGGAGTCGGACTTGTGCACTGAGCATTCCGTACCATTTTCTGTGCCACATAATTATTATTACGATTGTTGTCTGGTCATCCCATTTAATTTTCCTCCTTTCTGCCTTATGTCATTCAGTACCGGACATATACCTCCCCGAAATATGACTTGAATCATCTTGGGGGTAGTTGCCATAGTCACCACGCTTGGTAGGCGGGTTGGCGATGGTAGCTGCAGACAGGGTTTTGACGGACGCTGCTGCCCATCCGTCAGCTTTTACAGCGTCAGCAAATATTTAAATAAAGATCTGCATCGATATAATTAGCCACGTATTCATTGTAAAGAAGCTGGTAACTCATGTTTTATAAGTCGAATATTGCTCGATATGTTTCACTTCGTAACGAGGAGCATAATCATCAGCCAATCACTAACCGACGCAGACTGCGGGCCGCAGCTCTCCGCGACCGTTCATTCGACGCCGGCAACGTTACCTAATGAAACATGTCAAGCGATATTCGACTTACAAAACGTGAGTTACCCTCTTCTATTCAATTAATATGTTTGAAACTCACGATAGTTTTGTTCATGAAATAAAACAACTAAAACGGATTAAATCGCATATACTAATTTAAACTTCATCCCGACGTCCACTCACTCCACCCGATGACCACGCTGCTAAAGGGTTCGAAACGTCGAGACGAAGTTTAAATTAGTATACGCGATTTAATCCGTTTTATTTGTTTTATTTCATGAGTAATTATTGCGGCAACCGAAGACAATAAATATGATAGTTTTGTTTTCAAAATAGGATTTGTCATATTAACAATTGCGTGTTTCTTCTTTTGTTTGCATTGTTATTTGAGTATTATTTGATTTTTTACGTTCAAATCATAGTGCTACAAATTGTCAAAATATTTACTGTATTGTAGGGTGATGGCACAAATGTTGTCACTAAGCTGACAGGCACCAATGATGGACACTTAGTTCTTAATTCTTAAACCATAACGTTATAAATTGAATATACTCGTATACCTACCAACAAATGCACAATACTTGACTCCTTTGAAATAAGCACTAATGTTCATGATTGGTTCCTTGTCCATTACTGGCACCGCCGTCACCCTACTTTTCTACTTTGGGCCTATGCTTATTCTTGTTCACCTATTCTGAATCATATTTTATGAACCTCCACGTCTACTATGCAAATTATCGACAGTGGAAATTTCAAATGTCGTAAGTCGCATATAAAAGTATGTCCCTTACGACATTTGAAATTTCCACCGTCGATATGTACTTTTGAACTATGTATTTTTATATGACTTGCCACATACGTTCGTTGCCATTATTTGACGCTGACTGTAGTTATACTGGTTACATGAACAGCTCGCCAGATGCCGGTAAGCGAAGTGAAATACTTCAGAGGGGTAATTTAGATAAGCCAATATAGTGACTAATGGTTTGGCACAATTGTTTCGCTTAATTGATTCCGATTATATTATATCTTCTGGCGACCTTAATAAGGTCGTCTGTCCATCTTGTCGGATTTCCTACGCTGCGTTTGCTAGTCCGTGGTCTCCACTCGAGCACTTTTCGACCTAATCTGCCGTTTTCTCTGCGTGCAATGTGGCCTGCTTATTGCCACTTCAGCTTGCTTACCCGGTGGGCTATCGGTGACTTTAGTTCGCCTGCGGATCTCTTCATTTCTGAGTCGATAACGTAGTATAAACTCTAAGCATTGCTCTCTCCATAGCTCGTTGAGCGACTTTGAAGCGCGGAAGGTCGCTTCCAACCGGTAGATGTGGAGGTCCAAGGGGCAGGCCTATGTTCAGCAGTGGACGTCTTATGGCTGAGATGATGATGATGATGATGATAATATTCTTGAGAGGATAGTAAACGTACAGTTAAATAAAGTTCTATAAAGCGCAATGTCAGAAGTTATATTAATAAGGTAATTCGCCAGTAACTGGCCACCTTCCAATAACAGGCCATGTTATACTAAAAATGAACCCTGTTTATAGGCGATTAGAATTCATATTAATGTGAGATGCCCAGTTATTGAAGGGTGGCCAAAAATTTAAATCCCATTATAAAATGTGTTCTATTTGTAGATAAACAGAATACATTTTCAGTATATGGCGGCCAGTTACTGGCAATTTATCCTTACTCCGCCTGCCATGCCCGTCTTTAAAGTATGGTTGCGGGATAAAAATTATCCTATGTCCTTTGTCGTAGAACAAACTCTCCATACGAGTACCTCATCCCAATTCAGAGAAGAAGAAACATACAGACAGACCGAGAGAGTTGATACCATTATTTTGCCATGGCGTAAATCCTTGGCAATGTATCCATATTTTCCGACGTGTTGTTACAACTTCTACTCGTCTAGACACTATCCTCGTGTGAACGAGGCAGCAATAGCGTGGTCGCAGTGAGCCGAGTTGAGCCCAAACTCCCCAGCAAATGAAATAACGGCAGAATGAAAAAGTCCAGTTTCGATTTGTAAAAAAAATGTCTACCGATAGTGGGCAAAGCAGATAAAACGCTTCTATGTATCGGGGTTAAGCCAAATAGATTGAAATGAGGTTTGTGAGGGTTTTTAAAAATTTAGATTTTTTTTATCCATTAAATGTTAAAAATACTTTCATTTCATTTCTATCTGTTGAAGCACAAATGTATGTTGAATATTAAAATAATTAGAGTACCTAATAAATAAAACAAGAACACTTTCGTATAAAAAATAAATATATATTATTAACTAAAATCAACACTGGTAAGTAAAACTAAATTTAAATCTATATTTCGAGACAATCTTACACAAACCCACCTAGTCCTACGGTAAGCTCAGTAAGGCTTATGTTGTAGGTACTAGACGACGTTATATATAATAGATAGATAAAAATAAATACTTAATACATAGGAAACACCCATGACTCAGGAACAAATACCTGTGCTCATCACACAAATAAATGACCTACTGGGATTTAAACCCAGGACCATAGGCAGGGTCACTACTACATAACAAAACTTTTTTTTTTTAACTCCGTTACCGAACGCTAATTCTACTATCCAAAATGACTTAGAACTACACAATTAGACAAAACAAACTATATAACTAGACAAGTTCTATAGCACCAAGGGCGAGGGTACGATATATCTCTTAATTATAATACACCGCAAACTCGAAAGACAGAGGAGATAAATTAAACACAAACAACATGTCCAACCGTTGTCTATCTTGGACCCATTTAGTTGTGCCAGCTAGTTCGTCAAGTAGAAAATTACGAGGGATTTCCCCGTCCCAGATGCAGTAATTAGCTTGTCCGTCTTCGGGATGGGATAAATGTACGGGCGGGATAACGTGTGTTTAGTAGTTATTGAGTTTTTGTGGGATAAGCAGTGGATACGGGGCTTAGCAAGTTTTAGTATTTGGGCGTTAGGCCGAAGGGCATGAGCATTAATTCATAAGGACCAAAAAAGGTTATGAAATAGGTATTTTTAGTAATCAATAGAGATAAATACGATAATGGATGTCTCTGTGCCTGCTACCTCTTTACTTTTTAATTGTTGATTAACTGGATTTAAGTAGATTTTACCTAGAAATTCACTCCTTGAGGTAATAAGAGATAAGCTGTTATGTTAGCTATGTATGTTGTGTGTAATTGAAACATTATTTTAATGACGCGTAACATAATTATATTTGAAAATTATAGCGAAACCATAATTCTAATAAATAAATAAAAATAAAAAAACAACTGCCGGATGGAAGGATATGGTAGAGGAATATGCAGCCTTTGGGCAGGGCTCTGTAGCTTAATTGGTAGAGCAATGGACATGTTTCCCAGAGTCACGAGTTTTTGTGTCCCCTAGACAGTTTATTTTTCTACTTTTCATTTATTTCTAAGAATAATATGCGACCTTTTTTTGGATTTTTTTTATGGATCCCTAATAGCGTATCTCTAACTCTACTCGGACGAAGACTTATGCCAAGGGATAAATATATTAAATTAAATTATTTTAAGAAAATTTGAATTTATTAACATGAGAAAAAATAGTCTAAAAAAAGGATTCTTAGGCAAAACATGAAAAAAAAGTTACACCTATTCAATGCAAAAAATTATCGTGTAAAAGTTACATTTTATACAAGTATAAGGGACAATTCACTTAGAACTTATTAAAATTAAATTATATGGGAACGACTAATCATCAGCCTAGTTACCTCTTCACGTGACCCAGAAAACTGTTCTGGTGACCTCCATCTGTTGCCTTATATTCTTCCACGTGACAACAAAATTTGTAAGTACCATACCTTATACCTTTAAATCAGTGCATTTTAGAAGAACAATTTTTCTGTAAGATTATTTTGTATTTATGTACGGGTAAGTTAGTAAAAACTTCAAACAATTATTTAAACAATACACTTTTTGTTTTCTTTATTGTGTAAACATAATAGCCACTTTACATAGAGAGTACCTGACAACACTCTTCCATAATTATTTGCATTAAGAAATAGTAAACGCACTGCTAAAAGTAATGATGCTTCCAAAAAAGATGTATAAATATTGAAGTGAGATAAGAAAGTTATTTAAAAAAATTAAAGGCTTGAAACAAACGACACGAGGGAAAACTAGTGTAGATATTGCATATGCTAACAAATCTGTATGTAATTTTCAGTTAACGCATCCTATTTCGTCATCAGCTACAATTTCCGAACCTCTCAGTACTATCTAGCCTTTACTTTCCAAGCCTCGCATTTTATAAACCCGTTATTCATAAATCAACCATCTCTTGTTAAATATAAGGCTTAGTTTTAAATGATAAACTGTGAAGATAGGATGTTTTGGAAATAATAAGGGCAACACTGAGCTAGGTGGGAATGCAGTTGTCTGGCAATTTCCGCCCCGAGCTGGCACAGCTGGTTCTATTCTTGCATCAGTGCTTCCAATCTTATACATGGTGCACATACTCCCTAAGGGAGCATCGTGAATTGGATGGTTCATGCAGAAATAAACAAGCAAATTATTATGGATGTTTGCGTTTGAGGTTTTTATAATTAATAGTCTGGGACTTAGTCTGGGTAGTAGATACCTATCACTGTGATTACTATACACCTTTACACAACTTAACGGAGCTCCACAGTAATCTCAAGTAGGCTAGTATTATTGGCTGGCCAACAATATAGAAAAACTTAAATACATAGATCATTCACACAATATCTTAATATATTATAGCAGCATCTTACCGCGTTGTCTCGACATTTTTCCACGGCTCATGATTGCCTGGGGTCCGCTTGGCAACTAATCCCAGGATTTGGCGTGGGCACTAATTTATCAAAAGCGACTGACATCTAACCTTCCAATCCAGACAGTAAACTAGGCCTAATTAGGATAAGTCCGGTTTACTCCAGTAGTCCTTCGCAGTAAAGTGACTGGTAAATATCAAATGATATTTCGTAGGTACATAAGTTCCGAAAAAGTTATTGGTGCTGGGCTTCGAACCAGCGACCTCCGGATTGCAAGTCGCACGCTCTAACCGCGAGGTCACTAGCGCTCTTTTTTACATTTGTATATTATAACCTGGGTGTTATTCTCATGTATAAGCTATTGTAAAATTTCGAAAGATTTTTGGGAATCATTTTGTGCTATTAGTTATAATATATCATTTACGCCATACTGGTCGTCAAAAACTTTGACGTAACTACTAGTCTGGCTTAATGGGTAATGACCCTGCTAATGAAGCCGATTATCCTAGGTTCGAATCCCAGTAACACACGGATATCTGTTCATGAGTCATGTCTTTCCTATGTATTTAAGAATTCGTATATTATATACATCGATGTATAATAAACGTAGATTCACAATCAGCCCCAAAAATGGCTCTAAAAACAGCCGCTTGAACAACTTGGGCAGCACATTTAGTTAGTGTTCTTTAAACCGCTGTCAGTGCAAGTGTCAACGATGACTGAAAAGTTATTACTTTATCAATAGTGAAGTTTGATACTTAAGAATAACAACACTGAGCTCTTTTTTGTTTGTTTATATTATCTAAAAGAAGATTATAAATTAGCATTATTAGCATAAACTGGAACGTGATAGAAATGTCATTTAGTGCCATATTTTTGTAGATACTTCATTTGTTCGCGAGTCTATTTCTTTATGCCAGTGATTATATGTATCGTTGGCTAAGCTTCCTGGCTTATCATGGGGTTAAGTCAATTTGTGTAAACCTTGTGTAAATGTCCTTATTTATTTATTTGTATATAAAACAATATTTCACAAGACATTCTCAAACAAATTGTCCCCCACGGTAAGCTCAAGAAGGTTTCTGTGGGTACTCAGCCAACAACCAAAATAAATAGAAAACACCCATGACCCAGAAACAAATATCTGCGTTCATGCTCATCACACAAATAAATTTAAATTTTGGACCCGGGCATGTCTTTAAACTACGTCCAATAATAAGAGGTAGGGCACAGCGAAATACGCCCAACTGGGGAAGCTCCTCCTTACATAAGACCACAGCCATAATAGCACTACTACCTTTCAGGTAGTGTTGTGTTCCTGATGGTGAGTAAGGTTCCCAGAGTTCCAACCCTCCTTAAAGGCCGCAAACGCACTTGTGACTCCCTTCGTGTCGTAGATGACCATGGGCGACGGTATTTGCTTACCATCAGGCAATCTGTCTGCTCGTTTGTAGCCTCTGTCATAAAAAGCCCTTACTAAGATTCAAGCGTAATGGTCATCGCTGTGTCCTACCACGCTTGGCAGGCGGGTTGGCGACCGCAGTAGCTGTAGATTGGGTTTGGACGGACGCTGCTGCCCGTCCGTAGCATGTTTCCCTTTGTCGCCTCTTACGACACCCACGGGAGGAGATGGGGTGGTGCTATTCTAGTCAGCCGGCATCACACGGCACAATAATAACGTAACATATTTAATTTTAATTCTCATCACAAACATAAACACGAATGTCACTAGCAAAACACCAAAACTCGCGTTCGGAGTTAACTTAATTAAATTTAGGGGGAATGGTAGTTATATTTCTGACAACACTTATTAAAACCCATTTAGAGCGCGAAATTTGCAGCAGACACGGCGGAAATTGTGCACCGGCCTTATTAACTCGGAATTATTCCTTTATGAAGAATATTTCTTCGCTTTTGGGTAGGTAGTGAAAGACCCTTCAACCTTACTTGACTCAACCAACTTTGTCCCTCATTGCCTTGCTTATTCCCCTGGGTCAGTCTTCAAACCACAGTTTAATTGCATCTAAATATATATTTTTTATGACATAGGCGGCAAACGAGCAGACGGATTGCCTGATGGTAAGCAATTACCGTCGCCCATGGGCACCCGCAACACCAGGGGAGTCACAAGCGCGCTGCCGGCCTTTAAGAGGGGTTGGAGCTCTGGGAACCTTACTTACCATCAGGAACACAACACTACATACCTGAAAGGTAGCAGTGCTATTATGGCTGTGGTCTTCTGTAAGGAGGAGGTACTTCCCCATTTGGGCTGCTCTAGATTCAAGCGTGATGATATGACATTGTCACTAATATTTTTTTATAAAACAAATGACAACATTTTCCGAGAATATAGCTTGAATGAGAATATGCAAAGCGTACTCTGTAAATATTTTGATCCTATTATCAATAAGTGTCTGCACTTATAAAGATGTCAAAGATTAACTTATGATTATATTTAATCATTTATAAGTACTGTTGTGCTCACGGTACTCTCGAATCTCCGAAGGTCTGTAGTGTTGTGTTCCTGATGGTGAGTAAGGTTCCCAGAGCTCCAACCCCCCTTAAAGGCCGGCAACGCGCTTGTGACTCCCCTGGTGTTGCGGGTGCCCATGAGCGACGGTAATTGCTTACCACCAGGCAATCCGTCTGCTCGTTTGCCGCCTATGTCATAAAAAAAAAGAAGAATCTCTTTCTAAACGCGGTTTGATAATACTCGACTTAATCAACTATTCTTTGTCCCCCATTGCATTGCTTATTCCCCTGGGTCACTCTTCAACAACGTTTAATTGCATCTAAATACACTCATCATCTTCCTCGCGTTGTCCGGGCATTTTTCCACGGCTCACGGGAGCCTGGGATCCGCTTGGAAACTAATCCCCTTTGGCGTAGGCACTAGTTTTACGAAAGCGACTGCTATCTGACCTTTTAACCCAGAGGGTAAACTAGGCCTTGTTGTCATTAGACCGGTTTCCTCACGATTTAATAAAACAACGACAATTTAATAAAATGTAAGGGGTACACTAAGCGGATGTTGAACCTGTCCGTGTCATGGGATGCGCACACATTCAGCACCCGCCATGGTGTAAGGACTATTGAATTTTAATGAAATCTAAAATATACTAAGCTATTGGGTGGAAAGGATGGACTAGTTATTGGGCTATGAAAAACCGGACGCCTGCCTAATAAAATGGTATACAATTTTATGTTTATTTATTTAATTTATTTTTATATTGCAATATTATTATTGATTGATGTGACAGTAAGGTCTCAATATACAGTGTGTATTTTTGATACGGGCGTATATTGTAGTGGCGGTTAGTATTAGATCTCGGGAAACTATTTAAATTCAGTTTGTTCAAAGAAGTTTTTTTTTTCATATATAATAATTAAGCACGCAATGTATTGCATCCATAAGAATTAACGTACCGATGCGTCATATCATGTCAGTATTACTTGTCATGTCAAAATAAGTTGGACTGCCTACATTGCTGCCCGGTCAGGCTAAAAAAACGAGTAAAACTATTTTATGACACTATTTAACAAAATTATTGACATAATACGAGTCGTATTACTGGATACTATATGTGGACAACGTATACGCCCGTATGAAAAAAACACACTGTATGTTCGTAGCCAATACACTTCTAAACTTCATTGTACAATAACGGAAACACATTTGAAATCGATTTGTATTAAGGATTCAAATCTAATATTCCGGACAGACGGGACGGAAATTCCGGACCGGATGGAGATTAATATAAAATGATTGGCGCTTTTAATCAATTCGGAATGAGTTCCGGTAATTATACTGATGATTAATTTTGAGGTGCCTACTGATCTTATCAGCAAATCAGAAACTCAATTGAAATGTATAATACTTAAAAAATATATACAGGGTGATTAGTCCAAATGGGTCGGTAAGGAGGAGTCAGAAACTATGAGAGATAGCGAAATCTGTTCTTAGGAACTATGGCTCCGATTTTAGATTGAACAATAATGGCATTCAAACTTTTTTTTATCTCACATAATATGTACATAACCGGAAATCGAACCTGATTGAAATCTTGTGAACAATTTTAGGTGTAAATCTGAAAGATTTTCGTTGTTATTGTCGATGGAAACATAAATTCGTGAGTCACAAGTGTCGCAACGAGTACATTTTTAATATTGTTCAAGTAATTGACTAAGAAACCCAAAAAAAAACTTTCAATCAAACAATTGTTCAAAATAGTAACCATTTTCTGAGATGCAAAAATTAATTCTTCTCAAAAAGTTTGAATGACATTATTATTAAATCTAAAATAGAAGACATGGTTTCTAAGAACAAATTTCGCTATCTCTCATAGTTTCTGACTTCCCCCTACTGACCCATTTAAAGTAGGTAGAAGAGGAAAAACAAACGGATGGGAAGCAGCGTCTGTTGCAACCCATTTGACGACCGGCCTAGTGGGTAGTGACTCTGCCTATGAAGCTGATAGTCGTTGGGTTCAAATCCCAGTCAGGGCATCGGTATATTTGTGTGATGAGCACAGATATTTCTTCCTGAGTCATGGGTGTTTTCTATGTATTTAGGTATTTATTAGTAACTTTCTATTTTATATATCGTCGTCTAGTACCTACAACACAAGCCTTACTAGGTAGGACTAGGTCGATTTGTGTAAGATTGTCCCGAAATATTTAATCATATGAAAGCATGTCTTTGTCTATTTCGTGTAGTCTTTGGTATGCATAATTATTTTCATATTTTAGTATTTTCTGTTTTGTTTTTTTTTATTTAGGTTGCTTGTGAAGCATTCTGTATGTAGTGAAAAATGTAGGGAATCTGTAATATCTAGAGAATCTGTAAAACATATAATATCTTGTATTTTATAAAACTGATATGTATTCTTATGGGACTACGCATGGACTTTAAAACTTGATGTATTACTGTTTTGAAAAATAAGTCCCGTCGAATTTGCTATAATAATTGTCTCGGGTCAGATGTGTAAGGTTAGAGCCAGTGGTAGAATTATTTTTCGACATTCATAAGTACATTGAAATTGCAAAAAACTGAACTTATTTTTTTCTTAATCATGAATCAATACTACACTTCAGCACCTCTGAAAATTAATGGAAATCCAATACGACTAACCACGTTTTAGATTTTCAACGAAACTGACAACTTCATTGGCAACATGCTTTCGAAATAACAAATTAAACGTAAAATCGTTGTTCCGAGTTGCATTATTATTGCATAAATGACGTTGCAAATAGAATTACCTCGCATAACAGCCGTAACTGAATTTGGCAAGCAGGTTTAATTGAGAATGTATAGTTTAGCCTTTAAGGGATAAAAAAATAAATAAATATTACGGGACATTCTTATACAAATTTACTGAGTCCCACGGTTAAGCAGTCGTACAGCCGTATGCAGTCGACTGCTGGACATAGGCCTCCCACAAATATTTGTGGATACAAGTCATATGACTTGTATCATCTTGGGGGTAGTTGCCATAGTCGCCACGCTTCGCAGGCGGGTTGGACCGCAACAGCTGTAGTTTTCCCTTGTATCATGGCGGATGCCGTGTGATGCCGGCTGACTAGAATAGCACCACTCCATCTCCCCCCGCGGGTGTCGTAAGAGGCGACAAAGGGAAAAATCCTACAGACGGGCAGCAGCGTCCGTCGAAACCCAATCTATAGCTACTGCGGTCGCCAACCCGCCTGCCAAACGTGGCGACTATGGCAACTACCCGCAAGATGATACAAGTCATATTTGTGGGAGGCCTATGTCCAGCAGTGGACTGCATATGGCTGAAATGTATGTATGTATGTATGGCGGATAGTGAGATGTTTTCTTTGCTCCTCGAAGTCTACAAAATACGTTTTTCATTTGATTTTCTAAACAGAATGGAGTATAAAATCGTGTAGTCACAACCAAAGAACGTATAAAACAACAAAAGCTACAGCGTGTAGTTGGACGGACGTTTGTGAATGGGGACGTTCATTTGCTGATAGCATTCACCCTTTGTCCACGTTGGGCTTGGAAGATACTAGACCTGAAAAAGTTGTTTTAGCAAGCAGACGGATTGCGTGGTGGTAAGCAATTACCGTCGCCCATGGGCACCCGTAACACCAGGGGAGTCGCAAGCGCGTTGCCGGCCTTTAACGGGGGTTGGAGCTCTGGGAACCTTACTCACCATCAGGAACACAACAGTGCATACCTGAAAGGTAGGAGTGTTATTATGGCTGTGGTTTTCTGGAAGGAGGAGGTACTTCCCCAGTGGGGCTGCCCCAGATTCAAGCGTGATGGTCTTCGCTGTGCCCTACCTCTCATTGTTGGACGTAGTTCAAGGACATACCCGGGTTTGTTTTACAATGGTGCAAAGTGTTCCGCCTCTCCCGCTTGTATTGAGACCAGAGCTAGGGAAAGATTCCAAACTTGAATCACGAATATAGCTGTTGAGCGTTGGGAGGGTTTCATATAAGTGGAAAATTAACTTTGCTGCTGAAAGAACCGCAAAAAAAAAACAAAGGAAAATACGGATAATAAAACCTGACCAATTTCATTTACTAACATTTTTCAATTTTAATATAATATGTTAATTTAATTTCATAATTTGTGTTTGAACTGAATAAGGTGATGAAAATAATAATAACATTGACCAACTGAAACTTTATAAATAAATATGATTTTCAATTAATTACACTTTTCAACATGTTAAATATTAATTATGGCGTAGTTTAATTACAAATTATATTTTATCAACGTAGCTTTGAGCTTGGGCGTACTAGTATTTCAGCTACTGCGATCCAGCGCGGCAATGCTGCCAGGTTTCTTGGGACCCAGCTGGCACTGGTTTGGAGACATATTTTATTTGTAAGCTTTGCCCCACGGTATTAGGAAAAAAACATAGTCTATTTGTTAATCCAGGGTGTCAGCTAACTCCATACCAAATTTTATTAAAGTCGCTTCAGCCGTTTAGACGTGAAGAAGTAACAAACATACACACTCACAAACTTTCGCCTTTATAACAGAGGTAGTGTAGATTTAGTATGTTTTTTTTTTAATTAGTAATAGGGCCCGGAATATTGCGTTCGGTTTTGGAAAAGTCTAAGAGAAAGAACACTAACGTTTATCAATGTATCGATAAACTGATTTTTTTTATAAAAAAATAATAACTCAAACTTTCCGATAATACATTCTATGCTCTTTCAATGGCCAGTGACAAAAATGTACGAAATATCGAAAAGTTTTATCCGTTTGGTTTGTTTAAAGGATTATGTCTTATCTACAAAGAGTTGATAACGCGAGTAGGTATACGATGGCAAGTATGCAAGTATTTAAATCATAAGAAAAATAGAAAAATTTGGACGGGACTGACTTTGACTCGCAGCAGGAGTAAAAAAAAATAAAAATATTTTTCTTTCGATTTTATCTTTGTTATGCTAGCAGACGTTTCTGCTTAATATAAAAACTGTTTTATGTAAGTATTATTTAATTATAAATTAATTAATCTCAATTACTCTATCTGAGCTTTGAGTACACGACCAAAACCGCACGCAAAATTCTGGGCCCTAGACTTATTCAAAAGTCTTTACCTTTTTTCAAAAGAAAATTTTCGCAATATTTAACTTATGGAACTTCGGGTAGCTTTTAACTCTGCGCAGAAGTATCCAGACTCCGATACGATTGTTAGGAGCTTCTAAGTTTCGCATTCAATTGCCGTCAACAACGTTAGCACCCATTTTTACTAACTGGGTAACTGGGGCGACTCTCCTACATTATTGTCGAGAGTTTGTTCAAATATCATATGTTCACACGCTTTAAGAGAGAAAATGTTTAATTTATTTAATAATACAATTATATTATACATTTAAGCCGTATCTCACAAAATATGACTTGTATCATCTTGGGGGTAGTTGCCATAGTCGCCACGCTTGGCAGGCGGGTTAGCGATCGCAATAGCTGTAGATTCGACGGACGCTGCTGCCCATCCGAAGGTTTTTTCCCTTTGTCGCCTCTTAAGACACCCGAGGGAGGAGATGGGGTGGTGCTATTCTAGTCAGCTGGCATCACACGGCAAATTTACTAAATAAGGTCGTTAATAATTAAAACTATACTATAGATATGGATGCTGGTGTGGGATGCTACCTGCATAGATACGCTAGCTTCGTCCCATCTCCAACGAACTAATGGAAAAGCGGGTGCAGAGCCGATATTTTTAAACGTAACTTTAAGAGCCTGGGCAGAGAGTACCATTTTGTACAGTTTGGCGTAGAGACACTAGGTGGCGCGCATAAACTTTTTGCAGAAATCGCGAAGCGTCTGATTGAAATAATTAGTGATCGAAGAGCTGGCGGCTTCAACGCACAACGTATCAGCTGCGATACAACGAGGACCGCCAGCATTCTTGATACAATGCCTAGAGGGCCTTTTTTCAGATTCATGTAGTAAGTAGGTATTATAATGTTGAATAATTTTATATTTCTTTGAATAAAATATGGCTGACTCGTGCTAACACAAATTAATCATTGATGTTGACGACACAAATAAATGGTCTTACTGGTTTCAAATCCAAGTCCATAGATAGGTATTTATTTCTGAAATTCTGAGTCATGGGTGTATTTACATATGTGTTTAAGTATTTGTATTTTATTTATATCTTTGGCGGAGTACCCACAACACAATTTGAGCTTACTTAGCTCAGTAAATTTTTGTAAGAATGTCCTGTAATATTTATTTAATTAAATAGTCCCCCCTGACCGTTCCCGGCGCAAAGGTACCTATCACACTAGTTACCTTTCTGCGTTGAACTGCGATGGACAGTCTACTACAAAGATATGTATACACTTTTGTACTACAAAGGATTAAGGTGAAAAAATGTATACATATCTTTGTAATCGACTGGACAACCTTTGTGCCAGGAACAGACCAGAACAAGGGTCATGAGCCTCTCATGTAGGCGGCGACCCAACTCCCAAAGGAACACCTTACATTATATTATTGTAGGGAGACCCCAAGGATATTATTTAATTAACTTTGGACAACCAAAGCAAATTGCCGTGATGCCTGACTAGAATAGCATACCCCATCTCCTCCCGCGGGTGTCATAAGAGGCGACAAAGGGAAAAATCCTACGGATGGGCAGCAGCGTCCGTCGTAACCCAATCTACAGCTACTGCGGTCGCCAACCCGCCTGCCAAGCGTGGTGACTATGGCAACTACCTCATACAAGTCATATTTGTGGTAGGCCTATATCCAACAGTGGACTGCCTATGGCTGAAATGTATGTATGTATGTAATCTTGGACAACCAAAACAAACCTGCAACAGAACTAAAGTACCTATAGATGCGCAGGGGATCGCTAAACTTTAGTGACAGTCCGGGGCATATACACGCAGAAGCAATGGCCGCTGGGGCGTAAAGCTTCTTGAGTGGTGACCACTGGACGGCGCAGAATGGGCAGACCCCCTACAAGGTGGATCGACCTTGTAAAGACGCACAAGAAGAAAGAAAGACTGGGTGCGGGCGCATAATCATCGTAGGTCGCTTTAGTGGCGGCTTATGTCCAGCAGCAGACTTCATATAATTATGATGATGATGATGAATGGAAAATATTAGTACGTGTATAAATATTATATTATGCCGCCAAAGCTTAATTTCAGACATTTTATGAAATAACTAGTCATTTTATAAAATGAAATGCCTAGTAATTTTATAAAATGTGGGACAGTGTGTATTTTTTTAAATGAATCAATCGATGATTATTTATTTTTTGTGTTTTGTTATCTCATTTTGTCATTAAGCATTCTTAATATTTCAAACAAGCGTAGCGCTAGTTATGTCCCATTGAAGCCAAAATCCCCGGCGTATGAAAGAACGCACCAAAAAATATCTACCGTCTAATTGCTTCACAAAACAGATTTCTGCATGTTTATAACTTGCTATTTCATTCGATTGATTTGACATCACATTGACACTGGTTTTCACCAGAATTGATGGAAATCATTTTTTTTAAACTAGCTATCTGTGTGATTGTAAATTGAAATACCTACGATAGAAACTAGCGTTGGAAAGAAATAGAGGAAAAAAATATAAATAAAATTATACGGGTATTAAATAGAATAACGAATCACACAGATTTCCAGTAACATTCATATAGAGAACGGAATAAATGCGCGGAATAAACTCTTTTACCTCACACATAAATAAAATTATATGAGAAACTTCACATTCAAATTAAAAACGGTACAAGTGACATTCAAACTGCATAGGACTTAAGCCTTTTCTCTCGCGTCAGATATACCCTCCCTCTCTCATTTACGTTCTCAATAAAATCTCAAGTTCATAAAGCAATCGTTGATGACATCTGGTGCGATATTGCATCTCAAGTAGCCCCCTTATGATCCACTTGAGTCACAGATATAACTATGAATAGACGACCCGGGTATGTCCTTAAACTACGTCCAACAATGAGAGGTAGGGCACAGCGTTGACCATCACACTTGAATCTGGAGCAGCCCAACTGGGGAAGTACCTTCTCCTTACAGAAGACCACAGCCATAATAGCACTGCCACCTTTCAGGTATGTAGTGTTGTGTTCCTGATGGTGAGTAAGGTTCCTAGAGCTCCAACCCCCCTTAAAGGCCGGAAACGCGCTTGTGACTCATCTGGTGTTGCGGGTGCCTATGGGCGACGGTAATTGCTTACCACCAGGCAATCCGTCTGCTCGTTTGCCGCCTAAATCATAAAAAAAAAACGACGCACAATTCTCAAAACGAAAATCAAAGTTATCGACATAGCTCAAAGAATTAGCAAAGTGAAGTTAGCAATATCGCACGAAGTACCGTCAACCGCTGGGGTAAATGAAACATTTTGACGACCGGTCTGGCCTAGTGGGTAGTGACTCTGCCTATGAAGCCGATGGTCCTGGGTTCGATTCCCAGTCAGGGCATTTATTTGTGTGATGAGCACAGATATTTGTTCCTGGGTCATGGGCGTTTTCTATACTTTTTAGTATGTATATGTATTTATCTATTATATATATATCGTCGTCTAGTACCTGCAACACAAGCCTTACTGTAAGACTAGGTTGATTTGTTTAAGATTGTCATGAAATATTTATTTATTTATTTATAAATGCGTTCTTGAGTGGAGACCGCGACTCGGCAAACGCAGTGTGGATCCTCCGACAAGGTGGGATAACAATCTGCGAAAGATTGTCGGCAGGTGTTGGACGCGGCCAGCGTAAAACAGGGCGCTATGGTGCTTAGGGAGGGCTATGTCCAGCAGTGGACTACTAAAGCCTGTTGATGACGAATTATTAAAAATACATAAAATAAGCCTGTCCTAACCTACGGTGCCCAAACGTGGTCGCTCACTGAAGACCAGAAGTCCAAATTGAAGGGTTGTCAGCGAGCAATGGAGCGCAGTATTCTAGATGTCAAAAGGATGGACCGCATAAAGAACACTACGCTGCGCTCCAAAACACGCATAGCTGACGTTGGTCGGAAGACTGCTAGGCTCAAGTGGGATTGTGCCGGTCACGTCTGTCGCATGCATCCGGATAGGTGGGCGTGCGTAGCCACCAAATGGATGCCACAAGGGAGGCGCGGACGGGGCAGACCTAAACAGAGATGGCGGAACGATCTGGATGCTTTCCTCAGCACTTGGCCGGAAACAGCAAAAGACCGAGAATTGTGGTGGACCACGGGAGGGCATTGGCCCAGCAGTGAGGCACTATAGGCTAAAGAAAAAAAAAGTATTTTTAAAAACTTACTTTTTTGTACAATCATCAACCATTCATCGAGAGGATTCTAACGAGTCTAGACACGACGAGTTTATCTTATGCATGTATTGGACCTTCTGACTTCAGCATCAGATCAAATTAGTGGCACTATAATATTGCATTGTTACTGAACTTGCATAAGAGTCCTCTTCAGCTCAATCGGTTAAAGATCTTAAAATTGAGTTGAACACGCGCTTATGATCCTCTGGTGTTGCACCCGCCCAAGGGCATGGGCGACGGTAATTGCTTACCATCGGCAATCCGTCTGCACGTTTGCCAGCTTTCTCATAAAAAAAACTGAACAGCGGTCTATTCTAAAATATATCTATGCTTCCTACGCTTCGTATGCAGTCCAAGTTTGCAGTAAGGCGGTATGATATCGCAACTAACTTCATACTCGCATGTATAATACGAAAATTATGCTGGTGTCGAAGTTTGCAGTAACTTATATAGACAATAGCAATTCCAGGTGCATAGACTAGTTTTTCCCTTCAACTTCATCTCTATTTTTTTCTATCAACCACGGATGTACACTATGCTGCTGCAACATAGAATGCTTTAGGAAGCGATCTTCGAGCATGGTGGGTTCAATAAATTAACACGTTTGGCAAGCGGGTTAGTGACCGCAGTATGTTTCACGGCTTTAAGGCATATCAGGATTAGTCCGGTTTCCTCACGTTTTCCTTCACCGAAAAGCAACTGGTAAATATCAAACGATATTTCGTATCTACCGAAAAACACATTAGTACAAGACGTAGTTTAAACCTGCGACCTCCAGATTGCAAGTCGCACACTCTTACCAATAAGCAATCAATGCTCTCATTATCACCCTATGTATAATGTTAACAAAAATCTGTCGAACTAAAATGTAACATCTCCTTTGTTCCAGGTATCATCCAGGTGTGGACGGCGCCTGGCGGCGTGACCAGACTGCCCTGCAATCTCGCAGCGCCATCTAGGGACGTAGCCATGATGCTCTGGTTCAAAGATGGCGACAGAATGCCAATATACACGTAAGTATTTATAAGTTTGGTGTACGTTCAGCGACTGACATCTCGCACAAATCTCTACAGGTGCACAAACGGGTGGCGGCCATCTTTGAAAAATCATCTGATGATTAAGGTCGCCAGAGAGCTCAGAACCTTACCTTTAAGGTTCTGAAATCATCAGGATTTACATTCGTCCATAAGCTACGGAGACTGCTAGCATTCGGGTTTTATGCTTGTTTGAAAAAAAAACAGGGATCCGATTGAAATCCATAATGTTTACAAATTTTAAACAGAAGACTATCATGAGGTTCAACCATAATTATATTATATACAATGATATAACCTTTCGCGGTTTTTACACATTACGTTCAGAGGCACTAGTGTAAGTTACTTTTGACATACAAAAACGTTTACGAACGCGAAAGTGATAATGTTATTTATATGGGAAACGCAAACGCGTTCGTGACGTAAAGTTACGTTAAAAACTTACACTCGGCTCTGGAAACGTCCGTGGTAATTTGTAAAGTTAAGTCCCGTTTTACATGTCTAATATTGCTCGACATAATCTTTCAAATATCGAAAATTGTTTAACTATATTTAGGAAGATAGCTTTTAGAATCAGAAGGAAATCTTTGTCTTCATCTGTATTCCCGGAAAGATATAATTTGGTTATTTTCAAGGCAAGAGTGTATCTGTATAGGCTGTTACTGAACCAGCGTTTCACACCTCCACCTCGTCTACACTTACTGGGTGTGAGTGGTGTGACTGAGGTCAAACGCTGGTCAGTCTTGTACAAAAAAAGACAGTTTGTTTTCTTAGTCCGTGAACAACTAGCAATTGAGGGCCTAATTTTCAGTAAAATCCAAGAAGATTTTTATACAATATCAAGGAATGATTTAGATAAAACCAGGTTTATAAGATATTTTAGATGCGAAATGAAGTATAACATCAGAGCCCTGAGAAGTTTTTAGCGTAACAAAACATCACTATTGCGTTAGAATTACCCACATAAATACGCGACACGTCGAGTGTACAAAAGAAGAAAAATAAAAACTACACCGGTTGTTACTCTGTACCTCTGAGCCCTGAGTGTAAGTTTTTAACGTAACTTTACTTCACGAACGCGTCTGCGTTTCTCATATAAATAACATTATCACTTACGCGTTCGAGACGTTTTTTCACGTTAAAAGAAACTTACACTAGAGCCTCTGAAGTGGAATATAACGCATATACTTTTCGAACCATTTAGTAGGTTTAGACTTTAGAGTCTCCATCGTTTGTTTTTTCTTTATGACATAGGCGGCAAACGAGCAGACGGATTGCCTGATGGTAAGCAAATACCGTAGCCCATGGGCACCCCGCAACACCAGGGGAGTCACAAGCGCGTTGCCGGCCTTTAAAGGGGGTTGGAGCTCCGGGAACGTTATTCACCATCAGGAACATAACACTACATAATCTGAAAGGTGGCAGTGCTATTATGGCTGTGGTCTTCTGTAAGGAGGAGGTACTTCCCCAGTTGGGCTTCCCCATCACGCTCCAGACTCAAGCGTGATGGTACGTCGCTGTGCCCTACCTCTCATTGTTGGACGTAGTTTAAGGACATACTCGGGTCCAAAAAGTTGTTTAAAAACGGAATCTGAATTAATCATTCAATCAGAACCATACACATTTTGTATGGTTGTAATTAGTCACAGACGTCGCCTGATAGTTCGCTGTAACCGATTCAAGCGTCGAACACGTGATAAGTGTAATCAATCAACTCTCGTGTGCCATCGGACCCCTAAAGTAACATTGCTGTAACCCTAAATTTTATTTTTTTTCGAAAGAAGAATAGGACTTGGTAAGCTATACATTTTTAGGACAATACAAATATACACTACAAATATATAATACAGACATACACTACAAATAAACAATACAAATATACACTACAAATATACAATAAAAATATTATAATAGTCTAACCTAACCTAGCCTTGACCTGAATAATTGAGCACCCAAGCTTTTGACATGTTAATTATATGAAAAAAAAATTAAGGTTTGATTTGATTTCCTAAACTGGCAATATTTGGTTTCACAAGTCTTTAAATAACCTTCATTTTTTTTTTAATTTTCTACTATGACATTGTAACTTTTTAAACAGGAACTTGAAAAATTGTAAATTTTATAGAAGTAACTATTTTACAATTTGTATTTTGGACCCGAGTATGTCCTTAAGCTACGTCCAACAATGAGAGGTAGAGGGCACCATGTAGTACCATGACGCTTGAGTCTGGATAAGCCCAACTCGGGAAGTACCTCCTCCATACAAAAGCCATAATAGCACTGCTACCTTCCAGGTATGTAGTGTTGTGTACCTGATGGTGAGTAAGGTTCCCAGAGTTCCAACCCCCATTAAAGGCCGGCAACGCGCTTGTGACTCCCCTGGTGTTACGGGTACCCAAAGGCGACGGCAATTGCTTACCATCAGGCAATCCGTCTGCTCGTTTGCCGCGTTTGTCATAAAAAAAAGTTACATGGAATAGGCCCCAGTTATGTGTAGGTTTTTATTTTAACATAACTCAAGTTACTAGGTTTCACCATTTGGCGACGTATCATCCGACGAGCTCGGATGTCACAGTTTTGCGCTTTAACCTTCTAATTAATAACTGCCAAGTGTTGGCAGAGATGAATTGTGAGTGTATTGTACGTGAGTTAAGATTGGGGGGGGGGGGGGGGGTTTGTTTCCGTTTGGCAACCAAATTCAGTTTGTCAGTCGCAGGAAAAACTACTATATGTACGTACCTCTCATACTCTTTGTGCGTTGATAGTGTGTGATTGAGACAGCGCAATGATTTCTTTGTTTATTGTCTGCTTCTACACTACAAACTACGTTAATACTTAGTAATAATAATAAAAAAAATCGGATACCAGTCGAGACATGTTAATTTTTATCGATTAATGTGCAATTATGTTGATAATAAAATATGAAGCAAGGATAAGTAATAAATATTACATAGTAATAAATACTTCTTGTCCTGGCAACTTAGTAATTTAGGAAACTTTAGGCCTCATCTTTACTAATGTTTGTATAGGTTCTTAAAACATTTGTTTTTCTAAATATGAAAAAAAAAATACAAAACAAAATAAATCTCTGTGATAAAATCATAGTATCACTATACTATCGTAGTGTCAAATTATAAAAGAGTATTTCATTTATTTTTCTCCGCACAAATACTTTTCTACTAGCTTTAGGTACTAAATACACATCTCATTATAATTTAATCACTATTCGCTGTATAAATATATAAACAGGAATGATACGTATACATACAGAGACTGACATGAGGAAACTATTAGGGTTCCGCTATCACCTTGGCCACGGAACCCCTTAATATCGTAATAAAAGAAACGCCCGGTGTTATAACACACCTAGATATTTTGCTATCCGTTAACAGTCCCTGCACGTACAAAAAGATATTGCATCGCGATTTTTATAATACTACTCGCTTGCAACAGTAAACAAGTAATATCAGTAGCGATTTTTGACTTTGAATCGTTCGAATTCAAAAATATACAGGGCGCTCGATTATTATTAATTGCACACAAAAAGTTGTTTAAACTAGTATTACGTTGACATGTTATTTCCTGTAAAAAAGCAATAATTTTAGGCATCGTTTCTACACAGCAAACGTAGCAATATGTGTTCTACGAGTTTGAAAATAATTTATTAATTAAAAAAAAATCTAAGCAAGCAATGTATTGCGAAAACTATGAAGTTTGTAGGCTGACAGTAAACGTCAACTATACTATTGGATGCTGTTCATTGAAAATATACTATTTACTTGTTCGAAAAAAAAATCAGAAGTAATAAATAGAATCATTTTGTGAGCTGTAGAACAAATGTTCATACATTCGTGGTGTAGAAGTGATCCCTTAATTTATTGTTCTTATTACAGATATATTTGTTATCTGTTGTTGTTGACAGGTATATTTTGTTCCTTAGTCTTGGGTGTTGCCTATATGTTTAAATATTTCTATTCAATTTTTCAATTTTTTATTCAAGTAGGCCTAGTAACAAGCACTTTCGAATAGTCAAATACAAATATAATCTTAATCGAATAATTAATTAATTAATTAATACAGAGCAATTCATTGGTAAAATTATTCCAATATATTATTTATATATATCAATAATAATGTCACAATAGTATCAAAATAAAATAAAAAATATTTTAAACATTAAACATCTTGTACATGAATACTAGTCTAGAACTGTCTAGAATAAAATCTAAATGTCAGAAGTTAACACATAAGGACAGTCACTATAATTCAATTTTGTTCCCACGGTGTATTATCATTCATGTAGTCATGTGTGCTATAATAAGCTTTAGAAATAAGTTGTTTCTTAACATAATTCTTGAATTTATTAAGTGACAATTCAGTTACTTTCATTGGTAGCTTATTATAAAACCTTACACAATTACCCATAAATGATTTTTTAATTTTATGGAGCCGGGTGAAGGGTACTGCGAGTTTATGCTTATTTCTAGTATTTATATTGTGAATATCACAATTCTTTCTAAAATTAACAATATTTTTATGTACATACACAATATTCTCATATATATACTGGCAATGCACTGTCATTATATTAATATCCTTAAACTTATCTCTAAGTGAGGCTCTATACTTCATCTTATATAAAATCATCCTATATTAAATATATCGTTGGCTCCGCAACGCAAGACTTCTTGAGCTTATACCTTGGAGCTCATATAATTTGTGTAAGCATTATCAGTAACATTTATTCATTTATTTAATATTGTAAAGAGGAAATACATGAGTATTTGTTTGCATTGAATAGTCTCTGAAAATTTACATTATCCCCCATGAAATATTTTAAAACATCAAACATGATCATGGATCCCTTTAAAATCTTCGATAATGTAACATAACACAAGGTGTGATCTTTGTTGACATATCTGTACATGCCTAGCTAATAAATAAATAAAAATAGATTATTAATATTACAAGACATCCTTACACACATTTACTGAACTCCACAGTACGATCAAGCAAGCTTCTGTTGCGGGTACTCAGCCAACGACATATATAATATACAAATACTTAAATACATAGGAAACACTTATGACTCAAAACAAATACCTGTGCTCATCACACAAATGAATGCCGGAATTGAACCCAGGATCATCGGCTTTATAGGCAGGGTCAGGCCAGGCCAGACCTGTAGATAGAATTAGTATGTAGTTGGAATACTGATGTTTGTTGGACACTGTTAACAGAACATGATCCAACGAGTGTTCCCGCAAGGTTTCTTGGACTTTTCCTAATTGAATCGACACCATACAGAGAAACAGCTTACGTAGTTTATGAACTATCCTACTTTGAACGTGTACATATTACTGCCCTGCTAAGCCGAAAGGCGCGATCTCATTTTGAGTAAATTGCGAGATAATCGCCTTTTAGTAAATTTTGACCTTCGCACCTATAAAAATAAATATATATTTTTTTATGACATAAGGTGGCAAACGAGCAAACGGATTGCCAGATGGTAAGCAATTACCGTCGCCCATGGGCACCCGCAACACCAGGGGAGTCACAAGCGCGTTGCCGACCTTTAAGGGGGGTTGGAGCTCTGGGAACCTTACTCATCATCAGGAACACAACACTACACACCTGAAAGGTAACAGTGCTATTATGGCTGTGGTCTTCTGTAAGGAGGAGGTAATTCCCCAGTTGGGCTGCCCCAGATTCAAGCGTGATGGTCATCGCTGTGCCCTACCTCTCATATAAGTATATAATACTAAATAACTTTATAATGCTGGTATTTAAGGTACAATATGGTAAAGCGACAGGTTTGGCCTTGTTGGTAGTGACCCTGCCTATGAAGCCTATGGTCCTGGGTTCAAATCCCAGTCAGGGCATTTATTTGTGTGAGCACAGTTAGACACATTTTTTCTCCTATCAGGCTCGAAAGAGCTGATGATACTTAGTAAAAACAACACAAACAAATCCAAAATAAATATAACGTTGAGAATACAACTTAAAATAAAATGGCTCAGATATTTGTTTCTTAGTCATGGGTGTATTTAAGTAATTGCGATATTTAAAAAAAGAAGTATATTCGTTTATTTTGAATTCCATAATACCCACATGTTTTGCCTTAATTACAATGAAATATTTGATTAAATAAAGAAACACGAGTAATTTGTATATTATATATATCGTTGGCTGAGTACCCGCAACACAAGCCTTCTTGAGCTGCCGTGGGGCTCAGTCAAAATGTCTAAGAATGTCATGTAATATTTATTTATTTATTTGTAAATAATTTAAAAGGCACCTAAAAAATAAGATAATTTCATTAAGACTGGTACGACACAGTAGCTTATTGTCAACTCAATTTGTGGAGTTAATCCAGCACACGTCCTATAAACCACCCGTATACTTTAAAGTAAAAAAACTGTGTGTTATCGATTTTTATTTTGGCATACAAAGGCCCTAATGTCTTTACCTAACTGCAGTAACCGGTTAACTTTAACCCCCCTGCAGCCTCTGGCGAGTCGCCAACCCCGCGATGTTAACGTGCGCGATTTATGAGAATTGCATTTTAGTTTTTTTGACTGCACTATGAATCTTTGGGTAATGTTTGCATTATGAATTGTCAGGCTTAAGTAAGAAAAATCGATAAGTTTATATGAGGCACAGCGCCATCACGCTTGAGTCTGGAGCAGCCCAACTGGGGAAGTACCTCCTCCTTACAGAAGACCACAGCCATAATAGCACTGTTACCGTTCAGGCATTTAGTGTTGTGTTCCTGATGGTGAGTTAGGTTCCCAGAGCTCCAACAACTTTTAGGGTGGGCAATGGGTAAATAAGAGTTGCTGGCGTCTATATGCCGCCGTATGCTTGCTTGCATAATATTAAAAAAAAAGTTTCTGACTAAAATCACATTTTTGGTACCCGGAGGAGATGGGGTGGTGATATTCTCTAGCGGCATCACACAAGACCCAATTGGTATAAAAATTATATTAGTTGTAAAGAAACGAGTAAATCGAATATTGCTCGACATGTTTCGATCCTTAACGAGGAGCGTAATCATGAGACGGATAAAGACGACGTTAGGACGACATAGGTCTGCCCTAGTGGGTAGAGAGACCCTGCCTATGAAACCTGGTCCTGGGTTCAAATTACCGTGAGTTGTGATATTGACGTTTTCGACAACGAGATTAAAGTTTAGTATATGTGCATCTCGCTTGTACTAGTTTAGTGCGAACGAGATACACAGATAGTAAACTCGATACTCGTTATCGAAAACCTCAAAGTAGTAACTCATGGTGAGGGATTGATTACAGAGATACGAGTAGGTATATATCTTTAGCTGACTACCCACAACATTTGTAATGATGTCCTATAATATTTATTTTAGTATTTAATACATGGTAACTTAGTAATCGTTGTAATGTTTTATTTTATTTATATAACTGTTATTAAATTGTACAAAGGCTTGGTCAATTACTAAGGTACGGATAGTACGTCTACTCTCAACTTAATAAAACATAGCTATTTTCCCGATGCACTCTTGCCGGGCGCTACTATTGTTTCCAATTTTTTGTCTCGTAGCTCAAGTTTTGTATAACTAAAATCCAAATGTACAAAAACACTATAAAAAAATTAACCTTATCTTGGGTGAATCTGTCTATTAGGAACTTAGAAAAAGGCCACTGGTTTGGGTTGATCTGATCATCCTCAGCCATTGCCATTAGGTGAAGGACGGCCACTGCTGTTGCAATCTTGATTTATCTCATCACCTCCAACCCCAGCCCCCCCTTAAAGTTCGGCAGTGCGCTTGCGACCTCTCTGGTAAAAGCAAATGGTCGATGGGGTCGAAAAGTGCTCGAGCGAAGTAGCAAGCTCAACGTAGGAGGTCCACCCACAAGATGAACAGACGAACTTATAAAGGTGAAAGACGCTGACTGCAGATCGCTTCCAACCGATGCATATAGAGTGTCAATGAATGAGGGTAGAATAGATTCGCGCCACTAGAGTTAGTTTGGACCCGGATATGTCCTTAAACTACGTCCAACAATGAGAGGTAGGGCACAGCGAAGTACCATCACGCTTGAGTTTGGAGAAGCCCAAATGGGGAAGTACCTCCTCCTTACAGAAGACAGCCATAATAGCACTGCCACCTCTCAGGTATTTAGTGTTGTGTTCCTGATGGTGATTAAGGTTCCCAGAGCTCCAACGCCCGGCAACGCGCTCCTAACTCCCCTGGTGTTGTGGGTGCCCATGGACGACGGTAATTGCTTACCACCACGCAATCCGACTGCTCGTTTGCCGCCTCTAAAAACGACCGGCCCTGCGCCTCCCCCATCCAGCGACATCCCGAACTTCATCCGGTCATCGGTCCACCTTGTGGAAGGCCTAAACTGCGTCTTCCAGTTCGTGGTCGCTACTCCAGAACCTTGCGAGCGGTGTTGATGAGAAACCAGTAGTAGGGCATCTGGCTCCCGTCCAAAAAACTTGCGCCGCACCGCACCAATCCAGAGGATACCATTGCTTTTGCCGAAATGAATCCAGATCGTAATTATTGCAGCATATCGCCCGCTTAATTCCGAGCATTCGTCTTGCTTATTTTAATTGCTTGTCGTGCTTGTACACGGATTAAGTTGCCGATAATTCTGTGCGCAGATTATGGTATTCTAGGAAGTTTTATGGTCTCTTATTGGTTCAGATATTATTTTTTCAAATGCGTGTACGGTCAACCAATTTGATTTATAGGCTACATCGTTCCTTGTCACAGTGGAAATCTATATGAAAGACGCCAAAGATCTGTGTCAAGTCACTGTGACAAGGTTCAAGCTTCAACGTGGCCTAGAAATCAAATTGACTAAGTATACTACACACGTGTATTATAGGTGAAAAACTTAGCTAAAAGGTCTGGTGTATGTAATACTAACGTGTGTGTATAGATATATTAGCGAGAGCATGGAATTGCATTAGTAGTGGTTGCACGGGAAAAAGGAAATTTCAAATATAGAATGCCTATACACACACAATACCACTACAGATGCAATTCCACGCTCTCACTAATTTATCTATACACGTATGTTGACGTTCTATATTCAAATTTTGTCTTAAGTTCCATATTCATTATCTGTACCCTTAGCATGAGTTGCGACATTGAGGTTTTCGATAACGTGTATCGAGTTTACTATCTGTGCATCTTGCTTGTACTATTTCAGTGCGAGCGAGATGCACGGATAGTAAACTCGATACTCGTTATCGAAAACGTCAAAGTCACAACTCATAGTAAGGGTACTGCACAACTACATAGACATGGTCCTTCAGTTAAGTTTTTCATCTGTATATTGTTACTTATTTTTGTATTATTGAGGCGTATGCGGAGCCGGATTGAGCAAGGGCCTCTGCGCCCTTTAGATAATTTAATGGAATGTACTAGGTACACTAAGCGGATGTTGCCCCTGTCCGTGTCATAGGACACGCACAGAGACATCACTCGCCATGTCTAATAAGGACTATTTTGGTTAAATAGAAATTGGGTGAAAAGCATTGACTAATTACTGGGCTCTTGGATAAAAAAAAGCAGATGATTGATGATTAGCGCTAACTCTTGGGCCAGCAA
Source organism: Grapholita molesta (assembly GCA_022674325.2). Taxonomy (NCBI): domain Eukaryota; kingdom Metazoa; phylum Arthropoda; class Insecta; order Lepidoptera; family Tortricidae; genus Grapholita; species Grapholita molesta. The sequence continues at coordinate 15,373,245 of CP053138.2, read as the reverse complement.
TTATGCTAAGGTTAAAAAGTTTACCACGAAATGGACCCGCATTTCGTGGTAGACTTTTTAATTTACATTGTTTTTTTTTATATATTAATTGCTTTTTTATGTTACATGTTTGTAGTTTAATGTAGTTTATCAGGAATAAAGTAATTTGAATTTGAATTTGCCTGATAAAACAGCACATAATTCTTAAATAAAATGTTTCTATCATCGAAAAATGTCCACTGTCTCATACATCTCACATGCAGAACTTGTAAACATGGGAGATCCAATAAAATAATTGCCAAGCTTGGGAAGCGGGTTGGCGATGCCATTATACCCCGCTCTGCCTGTTAAAAAAAGCTTACTATCATCCAATCACTGTACAGTCGAACGCGCTCAGCAATAAGCGCTAATAATACATTTTTGCTCAAATTGTAGCAACAAAAAAACGAAACGTTCAATATTACTCGACCAATATTAATAGAACCCAATTCCAACCGAACTTGCTTGAATGTAACGTTCTACTGATTTTGGTCGGTTTATGATGCTGACGTTTCAATTTACGTCATATTTGCCAGATAAAATGAGAATGTTTTGAGCGAATATCTGGATCAGAGTGTGAATAGTCGGGTTTTTATTTGAGTACTGAATTGTAAACCAATAGTACTTTCCTTATAGCTAGTAGAAAGTTAGAGATGCGGGTTCAAATCCTAATTTAGTCTATACTAACCTATATCGTTGCCCTTCTACTCTATATCCCTTCTATGTAAAATGAAATAACATATAATAAGATACCTTCGACTCTTTCCTTTGTATCACCAAGATAATTAGGAGAGTAGAATCAAACCCAAAAATACTATATGCCCCTCTTTATCACTCTTGCTTAAAAGTGCGAAGAAACAACGAATGAGTGATTCGAAGTGTCAACAATATTAGGGGCTAAACGAAGCGCCTACATTAAATCGGAAGGCAATGTCTCACGTGGGTCAAATAAACAGTGTCGAAGGATTTTTAAAAACTATGTTTCTGATACGCTATATGTGATATACATATATGATATATATATATATCTGTATATTAGATAGGACCAAATACCGATAAAGAGGCCTTTGCCCAGCAGTGAGACACTCTTATAGGCTAATAAAAAAAGTCGCGCTACTCGATTTAATCTAATCATGGCGACTCAGGTAAGGATGGGTTAACTGCTCGCGAAAAAAATTTCGTTTGTATTATTAAAACAATGATATTTTGAACGAATCTAAGGCGTATACGTTATAAAAAATCTGTAATTTTGTTATTTTCAAAAACTTGTGACAGTATTTTGTTGTTGCGTATTTGCAACATATTAAGTGAAGCGTATGTTTTCGCAAAGGTTACTTTGAATGTAATTTTTATACAGCAAAATTCAAGTTATCGTCTTTCTGAAACGTATGGCTTATTAAGTTAATCCTTAAATGTGTGACTTATGACACACAAAGACTTAAGATTAAAGATTAAGTATACAAAAAAGGTATACCAAACGAAATTCTGCTGTCAAGAACTGTCATTTCTTCGGCGCAGCCGTAAGGGAAGCCTGGGATTGACGGTTGAACCTCAAAATGGCGAAGTCGTCTTGAATAGTTATTTGTTATGCAAGGCTGCAAAGTGGTTATTTGGCGCTAGTGTTGAAATTGAAAGCTGAGCAAGTGAAGGAAGCTAAGATTGAACCATGAGCGAAGCGAATGGTTCAAAGATAGATTCCTGAGCGTAGCGAGGCTTTCAAGATACGAGACGCCAAATAATTTTGCAGTCATGCGGAACACACAACTTTTCACCTCACTACAGCGAGGAAAATTCGAGCGGTAAGAAAAACAATAAAACAAAACTTATCGCGTGATTTTTCAGGGAAATCATATCGGCATCGCTACTAGAATCATTAAAACACAAATCCGACAAATTTACGTGAATTGTGATAACTTTAAACTTTTTCATCACACTTGCTCGTCAATAGCGTTATTACTTGCGAGAGTACAGAGCAGTTATAGCCGATTTAGCTCACACGGGCTGTTAAGTTTAGTTTTAAAAATATACAAAATTTATATTTCAATATAAATTCTGAATTTTGAATATATTTCACTTGGACTGAGGATGTTTCCAAACAGCCAAGGTGTATTTCATATCTTTAAAAGTTTGCTACAACCAACTTTTAATATGTATAAAACATATCTTTATATTAAATTTAACTGCAATTTAATGTTTAGTATTTATTAAAAATAATTGTTTTCTATTTGATTTTGATAATTGATACTATTTGGCAGGATGATCTGTCAACTTCGAAAACAAAACGCAGTTGTTAGCATTATCTGTGGAAGACATTGAAAAAAGTTGACATTGTTGACAATCTTTTATAGTGGATGCGCTCTGATTGTAGTTTTCAAAGTGTATTTTGATTTTAAGCCTACATAAGTAACAAATATTTTACCAACGAACTTATTTGATTTCCTCGCAAATATGATGAAAAACATTGTATGTACCACGGGTGGTAAGTGTATACCAAACTTGAGTCATTAAAATCTTCTTATAGACTCGCGTTTACTATACCTTACTTACCATCCTCGTTGCACAATGTACTATAAAAAAAATTTTTTTCGGTTGCGTTCAGAAATTACAATGTAATATTTATAACTAACTTACACAATTTAATATACATTAAAAATACAATAATACACAAAAAACGAACACAATCATATTTAGTCAAATAATCCGCCCCGCGTCACTCCAGGCGCAAAGGTGCATTTCTTTATCAAATAAACATTGAAATTGTGTTTTATTTAATGGATTAATTAGTCAAAATATGTAAATTAACTGAAATACTATTAGTATATACAATAAAACCTATTTGACATAAAATAAAGTGTAGGTAAAAATAAAAAAGTTAAAAATCTGTAATCATAAACATGTTTCTGATTGGTTATTATCTATGGTTATTATGAACTCACCGCGGTACTGCGAACGTCGAAGTTCGTATATTGCGAGCTTCTTTCTCTTTTACTCCAATGAAAGTAACAGAGACAATCGTCCCAAATTTACGAATATCGTTTTTCGCGGTAGCGCCCCAGTCACGCGTTGAAGGAGTTTTATACTTAAAAAAAAGTTACATGCACCACAAAGAATTACAATCATCGGCTTCGAAATTCGAATGACTTTTCCACGCTAGCGGATAAAATAGGCTTTTCCACGCAGATTTCGCGCTATAAAGAAAGGTTTTCCGAGCGAGTGAGGTGAAAAATATATTTTTTGTTTTTTGTTCAAACGTAGTTTAGTGTGTAATATTGATAGCGTATTATGCAGTGATCTAACGCAGAATTGTGCAGCTAATGAAGAAAAGATTTCAAAACGTGTTTCACCACTATTTTGGTCATCACCCGGCAATCCCTGGGTCACGGCCGCCTCTTAACTTTCTGTAAAGTCCAGCTACCACTTTACAAAACGCAAGGTCTACGAGTACTACCGAACAACGTCATGCTCTAAGGGCAAACTTATATGTTATTCTACTTGACACTGGCGAAATCATCGATTGATTTATTGATGGAAGCCATATTTTTTTAAAAGAAGAAGAAGAAGGGAAGCCGGTGTTTTTCACTGAAGAAAAATTGTTAAATACACCCTTTTTTAGGGTTCCGTAGTCAACTAGGAACCCTTATAGTTTCGCCATGTCTGTCCGTCCGTCCGTCCGTCCGCGGATAATCTCAGTGACCGTTAGCCTTAGAGAACTGAAATTTGGTAGTAATATGTATATCAATCACGCCGACAAAGTGCAAAAATAAAAAGTGGAAAAAAATGTTTTCTTAGGGTACCCCCCCTATACGTAAAGTGGGGAGTGATTTTTTTCTTCATTCTAATCCTAACGTGTGATATATTGTTCGATAGGTATTTAAAAATTAATAGGGGTTTACTAACATTATTTTTGTATCATGTAAATATTTTCAGAAATAATCGCTCCAGAAGTAAAAAAAAGTGCGTCCCCCCCCCCTCTAACTTTTGAACCACAAGTTTCAAAAAAAAGGAAAAAATCTCAATAGTAGAACTTTACATAAACTTTCTAGGAAAATTATTTTGAACTTAATAGGTTCAATAGTTTTTGAAAAAAATAATATAAATAAAAATGAACCCCTATTTCTCTTGGTCACGCTATATCTTGAGAACGGCTTTACCGATTTGGCTAATTTTGGTCTTGAAATATTTGTAATAGCTCAGGAAAGGTTTAAACGGTGAGAAAGTATGAAAAAAATCGAGTAATATACTAAAAAACGAAAATATTGTTCCCCCATACAAACTTTATCAACTCGAAAAAACTGTAAGCGCCGCAGGATTTCATACATCTTACGCGTTTTTGGTAAAATGGTCTCTGCTTTCCTCGAGAAAGACGGAAGCGCCGCAGGATTGCATATATCTTAGGCTTTTTTGCGAGCAAAATAGGTACTTTATATTATTCCAGCACTAAAGTCGTTAAGGCGATAGTTTCTTACAAATTGTTAATAAATTAGCCCTTATTCCCTAAGATATGGCTGTCAAAATCTCTATTGAATGACAAGACACACTTCATCACTTCCGGCCCGGTACCGCGAACATCGAAGTTCGTATATGTCGAGCATTTCTCTTTTACTCCAATTAAGGCGTTAAGGGGTGAATTTCAACAGGTCCAGAATTTGCCTAATTTTGGTGGATTTTTTTGTTTTTGACTTTTTTGACTAAAGTATGTATCCATTGTACGTAACTAGTCAAAATTAATATTGTGTAGTAATGGCCTTACATTCTACATAGTAGTTTTAGAGATATTAAGATTTTAATAAATTAGTTACCACCAAAATTGCGTCTACCCACCAAAATTAGATTTATTGTCCACCAAAATTGTATGTCCGCACCAAAATTTGTAATTTGTGCTAATTTACTGAAAATTTAACAAATTTTCGACTGAAAATGAAACGAAAACAAAAGTTTTATGATTCGTTTCAATTATACCAAAGAATACTTTTTTATAGGTAACAAAAACGAAGGAATAGGTACATATATTCCTGTTCATTACAACTATTGCTAAATAATGTTACTGGTAATCAACATATACTCGCTACGGGTCTTCTCGAGGCGGTCTAACAGCGCTCTCATTTCGATCTCAGACGGAGCAGAGTGTTGTATCGTTGCCATACCGAAGGTTTGAGATTTTAGGACCTCCGACTATAGTACCTCCCTCCCAATCCTCTAAGGTTTGGCAACTAATGTGTTTTAAATGTGGGTTTAAAGATCGACAAGTTGCTAGGCCCACATAAAATTAAAATTAAATCATATATATTCAAGTCCTTCCATTTCACTATCTGTGCTCTCATTGAGGTCTATGTCACTATCACTATCAGCTGTATTTATTACTAGTCTATCTAATATATCTATTTTGTCGTCCTATGACCTCCGACTATAGTACCTCCCTCCCAATCCTCTAAGGTTTGGCAACTAATGTGTTTTAAATGTGGGTTTAAAGATCGACAAGTTGCTAGGCCCACATAAAATTAAAATTAAATCATATATATTCAAGTCCTTCCATTTCACTATCTGTGCTCTCATTGAGGTCTATGTCACTATCACTATCAGCTGTATTTATTACTAGTCTATCTAATATATCTATTTTGTCGTCCTATGTGTTGAATTCCTCAATATTCATTCTCGCATTTGACCGCATGATCGCAAACCTTTTCCCACTCATCAGCTCCGATCATTTACTTTTTCAGTTAATAATCTTTTTACTGTAGTTAAATTCATATCCACGTTTCTCGCGGCTACATAGACCATATATTTTCAATTGGTTTAAAATCCGGATGGTATGGTGGCAATCGCAACACAGTGTGTCTGTGTTCGGTTAGTATCTTGTCCACGGAAAACTCTGTAAATCTTTCCTTGTGCTGACATATAATATCATATATCTGGGTATTTGTCAATTTATGATCAAATTTCGTGTCTTTGTAACCAGTTGATCATTTCCGGTTTATTGGCGTTTGAGTTGGGGGGTCTTTTAACATATTTATTGTGATAGGGTGCGTTGTCGATAACCAGAACAGAATAACTGGGTATATTATTGATTAACCAGCCATTTCTCGTAGTTATCGTTATTCATTTCGTTGTGATATTCATATTTAGTGTCCGTGGATGTATGCGTTAAAAAGGCTCCTGGTATAAAGCCTTTTTCGTTTCCTGCGTGAACAATTATCACACGTTGACCTTTTGAAATCGGCTTTTTTACTCCTTTTTGCTTATTATCACTCCAAGTTCTACCTTTAGTGTGGGTTGTATGTATGTAGGACTCGTCCATATAGATAATGTTTTTTTCCTGCATCGCCAAATTTGCGTATTTTGTCCAGATATTCAATTATTCTGAGAGCTACATCTTGCTTTTCCATCAGAACTTTTCTGTTGTCTTTCATTTTAGTGAACTCAAATCCCATCTCATGAAGAATTTTCCTTAACGTCTTTTCAGACCCATTGTAATGAATAGCCTCAGACAATTTAGCTTTTAAAGATTTTACTGTCGGCAGTTCCTTGTAACGAAGATGAAAATCGTACACCATTCTTCGAAGAACATCATATGAAAATCGTCCATATCTAAACGAAATTGTTTTTTTGGTCTCCCATTTTTCGAAGAGCTGAACTTTGTTGCACTGGAATCTGTATCAGTGCCAGTGCCGACTTCGTTTAATAAATTAGCTTCTGTGTGACTTTGTCTGCATTTGTTATGTATCTCCATGATACATGTCACGGAAAAAATCTTATGTATGACACGTAGGATATTTTCGTGATATCCAGGGCTAAAACTTTTAAAAATTTGGTTCAGCGGTTTAGGCGTGAACGAGCAACAGACATTCAAACCAACATACATTCATATAATTCGCTATTATAATATTAGCAGGATAGAATAAACAATTTTGGTGGAATTTAGCAATTTTGGTGGTTTTCAAATTACCACCAAAACCACCAAAATTGATCCACCAAAATTAGAAAAAGTGCATTAAAATTCATTTAAAAATTAACTGTAACATTCACTTCCATTTCAAGCTAACATTTTACAAGAGCAACAATAAACATGCTTATAAAACAATTCACACAAAAACAACTACTTTGCATTCCTTACTTAGATACCCCACCGAAATTGCAATAGAAAGTATTTTAACACACCAAAATTAGATACTTACGCGCTTGGTGACTGATCTAGGCAAGACACGGCACCAGTGTCACCACTCAGGGCAGGAGCGGAACTGGATGAACGAGCTACTACACGTTTGTTGTTCTTGCTGCGTTTCGTTCGACTACAGAATCATGTTCAATATTTACCACCAAAATTGACTATTTTACCCGGACAACTGTTAATGCCCAGTTTGGAGTATCAATTCATGTACTAGTGTTTAATAATGTATTTTTATAATATACGTATACTAATAACAAATATACTTACGCAAAAGTTTTTATAAAATCGGTGCGTTTTATGGTTCTAAAATACAGATTATTCAAGAACATGGGATCCTGGACACTACACCAAAATTATTATTTTGACGAAAATATTTTTTTAATTAGATATCATTAACTTATATGACACTTTACGATTTGGCTTGATATTAAAGAAAGTGTTAGGTTTTCAGAAAAAAATAAATAATTCTGAAATAATTAGTCCACACTGCAATTTTCAGCTCCGCCGCTGTTTTTTTACGTTGAGAAAATCACCCTAAGAGAGTGACAAAGATAATCGTCCGAAATTTACGAATATCTTTGTTCGCGGTAGCGCCGCCGTTTTATGTATAATTCCGCGTTTAGTTTTAATCGTAAATAAGAATCTGCACTAATATTCATCGCCCGATGCGACCGTCTCTCATATTATATCAGTATCACTTACGCATTCGAGACATTTTTTACGTCAAAAGAAACTTACACTAGAGCCTCTGTACTTTAAGCTCGCGCGCATAGTTTACTTAATTTGCCGATATATGTCGCTGTAGGTGGAACGCTCATACCCTACATGGCGGTTTTAAGATTATTTCTGATTTAATGGGGTCGGAGCATACATGCCCATACATTAGGTTGAAACTGACTGACTGACTTCAAATGACGCTGGCTGGTTATCACTCCATGTTACAACCCCTTCTACTCAAGGTGAGACTGAAATTGACAACATTTTTTCGAATTTTCCATGTATAGTTGGGATCTAGAACTCTTTCTTTACTTGTCACCGTCCTTTGTGGGCCCCTTTTTAGGGTTCTGTAGCTACTTCATATTAATGTGTCAACAACAACGTATCAAATAGCCCATTTTTAACTCTGAAGTGGGAACACTTACCGTGGCGGACGAAAAACTACGGAACCCTATACTGAGCGTGGCCTGACACGCTCTTGGCCGGTTTTTTAATAATTTCCACGCTTAATAGTCAATTTAGGTCCACAAGGATTAGTTAATTGGTGCTAAGTCAGACGTTGGCATAGTGCCAACAGGCTATTGAAGTCAAGAATTTGAAGCCAATTTTCATTAGATAGATTATACAAGGGTTTTATGTAACATTTCGCATCTTACTATGTCTTTAATAACGTTAAATAAATAAATATTTCGGGACAAAGTGACACATATCAACCTAGTCTTACGGTAAGCTAAGTAAGGCTTGTGTTGTAGGTACTAGACGATGGGAATTTATTTGTGTGATGAGCACAGATATTTGTTTCTGAGTCATGGGTATTTTCTATGGATTTATATGTATCTATCTATTATATTTATCGTCTTCTAGTACCTACAACACAAGCCGTACTGAACTTACCGTAGGACTACATCGATTTGTGTTAGATTGTCACATTTGTCACAAAATATTTAGTTTAGTTTATTTACTAAGTATGTACACAACAAGAGAACATCAGTTAATAATACTTAAAAGAATGTACTAAATAAATTGTAAATAATTCGGATCTACATCGAAGTGACTAATTGCAAATTTTCTATGCAATCACCAGTCACCACAACCAATACTTAATCAGTTTAAATGAATTGATAATATGTCATCACCATCAGAGAATATGTACAAATACTACACTTATCAAGTTTTCATATAAAAAGCATGGGTTCTCAATACTTTCTGATAAAGGTTATATATGAAGTTGGCTAGTAATCAATGTTGTTATCATTTAAGCAAGTTAGAAGCGTGTGTAAGTAGATAGTTTAAAGCTAATACTTCTTACAGTTAGCTGCTTGTAAAGTTTTCAAGTAAGCCTCGTAAAGTTTGCTTGAAACTACAATTTTGAACATTTGACGCTAGCACTATCTACGGGTATTTCGTTGTGTCTATATTATAGACTAGGGTACGGTGTCTTAGGCATTTCATTATTTACAGGGGATTGAAATCTGGATTCCTTGAATTAAAGTCTATTTCTTTTTTCAAAAAGACACTTATTTTGAAATAAGTTTATGAAACTAAGAACAAATCAATTTTTTTTTCTTAAGTATATGTTATCTATTTCTACTTTTAAATAAGTTTATGTCAAAAATAACATCTTTTGTACAAGCTTTAATTGCCAACTGCACACTCTCAATTACCCATCGAGAGGATTTTATCGAGCCACCACCACCGGTTTATCTTGTGTGTTTTATGACTTAGTAGCTGCCTTCTTGCTCAAGCGTCAGATCAGATTGGTGGTGCCATAATATTGCATTGTCACCGAACTTACATAAGTAAATATAGGACATCTTCCATAAATTGACTAAGCCCCACGGTACGCACAAGAAGGCTTGTGTTGTGATCAGCCAACGATATATATAATATTAAAATACTTAAATACATATATAAAACACCACTCAGGTACAAATATCTGCGCTCATCACGCAAATAAATGCCCTTTCTGGGAATTGAACACAGGACCATCGACCCACTAGATTAAACCTGTCGTCAAAATACATAAGTGTGCTTTCAGCTCAATCGGTTAAATATATATGCTTCAAAATTGAGTTGCAAGATTTCACCCAAACATACATAATTTTTTTTGTGTTGTAAAAATTGCAAATAAATAAATAAAGCTTGTAAAAATACTCCCAACACAAGGGATTTCCATATTTATTTTGTATAAATCTTTGAGCTAATACAACGTGACAGCTAATAAATCTTCAAAACCTCACAGACTAATAGATTTTCTAAAAAATCTAAAAAAACGTTGTATCCAAAAATTTCCATCAGAATGTTATGCCTCATGCAAGTCATATTTCGCTATTTATGCAAAATGAAGATAAAGTATCCAGGAATTTATGGTCACCCCAACATTTGCAGGACTGTCCCGAAATTTATCACTTTCTTTATGGAAACTGTAAGGAGTGCATTGTAAAAACTTGATATTCAATTATACCCCGTATGTTAATAACTGTAAGGTTTGTTTTTGCATGTTTTTTTATTTTTATGTAGTTATTACAGTGCTGTAAGTTGTGATATAATGTAATTTCATCTGCAAGGTATATGTACCGTGTAATTTTATTGGAGTGTATTCGTTGAATGAATTAATTTGTAGTTCTGCTTTAGTTTATAACATTTTCCAAAATAGATTTGTATTTATTGTGCTCTTTGTAATAAAATGAAGATTTGAAAGGGGTTATATGGATGTACAGTCGCCATCAGATATATCGGAGCTGTGAAGGTGGACACAAATATCGGAACAACGTATACTCAAGGCGTTAAAGTGATGTTCTGATATTTGTGACCACCTCCATAGCTCCGATATACCTGATGGCGACTGTACGATTTGAATTTAGTATGGTTGTACACATTACAACTATTACTGAAAGCCGTGTTTTTTTTTATGACATAGGCGGCAAACGAGCAGACGGATTGCCTGGTGTTAAGCAATTACCGTCGCCCATGGGCACTCGCAACACCAGGGGAGTCACAAGCGCGTTGCCGGCCTTTAAGGGGGGTTGGAGCTCTGGGAACCTTACTCACCATCAGGAACCCAACACTACATACCTGAAAGGTGGCAGTGCTATTATGGCTGTGGTCTTCTATAAGGAGGAGGTACTTCCCCAGTTGGGCTGCCCCAGATTCAAGCGTGATGGTCAACGCTGTGCCCTACCTCTCATTGTTGGACGTAGTTTAAGGACATACCCGGGTCCAAATATCAAAAACTCAATCAGATTAACATACATCTTCCCCGCGATGTTCCGGCATTTTGCCACAGCTCATGGGAGCCTTTTTTATGACAAAAGTGGCAAACGAGTAGACGGATTGCCTGATGGTAAGCAATTACCGTCGCCCATGGGAACCGCGTTGCCGGCCTTTAAGACAGGAGTACGCTCTTTTCTTGAAGGTATGAGGGTCGTATCGATCCGGAAATACCGCTGACGGCAAATCGTATCACAGTTTTGATGTACAAGGAAGGAAGTTTCTAGAGAAACGCACAGTAGAGGATTTCTAACTATCCAGGTGGTGGGAGTAGAATTATTGCCGCGTACATGTAGAAGCTGAAGTGGCAATGTGCAGGCCACATTGTACGCAGAGAAGATGGCAGATGGGGTCGAAAAGTGCTCGAGTGTAGACCACGGACTAGCTAGCGCAGCGTAGGACGTCCACCCACAAGATTGACAGACATCAAGGTCGCCGAAAGACGCTGAATGCAGGTCGCTTCCAACCGGTACATGTGGAGGTCCAAGGGGGAGGCCTATATTCAACAGTGAATGTCTTATGGCTGAGATGATGATGATGATGAGATGTAGATGTGGGGTTTAGTGAACCGCTTCGTGTGAATCACCACGTAAGAATTCATACCGCTCCCATCGCCTGGACATCCAGTGGAACGGACAATCTCTTCTCACCAAATTTTACGGTACCCAATTTACTGAAATCTCCCATTCACTAGATGAACAATATAAAACATGTAGTTGAATTTAGCAGCGAAAAATTGAGTAGTGTTTGTTAATACTCTGAGTGCTTGTCTGTTTAAGTTACTGGGGTTAAAAAAAATCCTTGCGTTGCGAAATATGCAGAATAGTGCATAAGCATATTTACATTCCTTGCGTGTAAACTCAACTACATGAGGAAGAATATACAAGTACATACATTTCAGCGGTATGCAGTCCACTGCTGGACATATGCCTCCCACAAATATGACTTGTATCATCTTGAGGGTAGTTGCCATAGTCGCCACGCTTGGCAGGCGAGTTGGCGACCGCAGTAGGGTTTCGCTTTGGATTCGGTTTGTCGCCTCTTACAACACCCGCGGGAGGAGATGGGATGGTGCTATTCTAGTCAGCCGGCACCACACGGCTTAATCAGCCGGCACCACACGGCATCAGAATATAAGTATAGGTGAAAAACTTAACTGGTCCATGTCTATGTAGTTGTGCAGAGAATTAATATGGAACTTACGTCAACATTTGTACATAGAACGTCGACATACGTGTACTCGTACACACGTTACTACATACCATGAGTTGTGACTTTGAGGTTTTCGATAACGAGTATCGATACTATCTGTGCATCTAGTTCGCACTAAAATAGTACAAGCGAGATGTAGAGATAGTAAACTCGATACTCGTTATCGAAAACGTCAATGTCACAACTCATGGTAAGGGTACAGGTGCTTTAGTTTACTAACTTTAGTAAACTTCTATCATTACAATGGTAATTGTTTGTGGTAAGTAATTCTAATATTTTTTGGAAAACTCCAGCAGACAAAAAATTATCGCTTTCTTAATACATATTCAAAGTAATTACTTTGACATACTATCTCTTAAAGACATCCCAAAAATATACCTTATTTCATATACTATAGGTTTGTTTTTACAACAAACAGTTTACCAAGTAAACATGCTTGGGAAAACTAAACCGCTTGCCGAAATGTTAAATCTATGCAGCCATCAAAATTCTTGGCGTTGCCAAAAAATCTTGGTAAATATTTTTATCCAGTCTAGACGCGCTTTTCAAAATCAAAATAGTTTATGTTACTAGTTATGGGTAAACATTTAAGCTCGTTCGTAAAGGACTGCATTCTGAATTGAGTTTACTGATGTGTTAAAATGGGATTGGAATCCATACTATCCATCCATTATCGGCACTATTACATTTATTTACAGAAATTACAATCGTATTATGATAACTACAAGTACTACTATATACTGTCACGACAACTTAATTGGAGTAAAAAAGAAAGATGCTCGAAATATACGAGCTTCGATGTTCGCGGTACCGGGCCAGGTTTTCATTTAGCGTTTATTTTTTGTCTATTTATTTGTCGTCCTTTTTTTTTTTTGTTTCTTCTTGTGTATAGGTGTTACTTGTCGTCATGGCACCTAATGGTCTCATCGGAAGACCAGCGCTGGCGATTGCTGGCATTACGCTGAGATGAGGCCATTTCGTGGCACACGTCTTTTGCGTAATGTGTTTTTTTGTTGTTATTATTATGTTTGTGTGTGTCATGAATAAATGTTTCTATCTATCTATTTATCTATACTAGTTACAGTATAAAATCTAAAAAAGGCCCTTGAGGCATTGTGCGCTGGGACCCCATGGACCTAGCGTCTCTACGCCAAACGGTACAAAATGGTACTCTCTGCCCAGGCTTTTATATTTGTTATGTTTAAAAAATTTGGCGCTTTCCGCCGCTGCACCCGCTTTTACATTAGTTCGTTGGAGATGGGACGGTAGGGTGTCTACGCAGGTAACATCCCACACATAAAGGCGAAAGTGAGTTTGTTACTTGTTACTTCTTCACGTCTAAACGGCTGGAGCGATTTCAATTTAAATTTGGTATGGAGTTAGCTGACACCCTGGATTAACACATAAGCTACGTTTTATCTCTAATAAACCACGGGTAACACCGCGGGGTAGAGATAGTAAATTATAAATGCGAAAGTAACTCTGTCTGTTACCTCTTCACGCTCAAATCGCTGCAATAATTAGGAAGAAATCTGGTATGGAGAGAGTTGGACCAAAAGGACATAGGATATTTTTTATCCCGCAACCATATTTGACAGGCATGTCTGGCCGACAAAGTCGCGACGAAAAGCTAGTTATAAATAAATAGAATACTCTTTATTGGCACACCTCAGTAAAAAGATACAAAAGAAATAAAACAATTGATTAAATCTCTTAAGATCTCCAAACTAAATAATTAAATATAATATTGAAATTCAAAGGTGTTGAAAGATATTATTACCTTTTTTCCCTCTCCATGAATAACAATATCTCCTATTACCAATCTTTTTAAATCATTCATGACAATTTTTTTTTTTTAAACTTAAAATATAGGTTACAGATAAATTATTGAGCTAGGGTCTATTTCTCGAACACTTGTAATACAAGCGGAAGTCACTTTTTGACACCTGTTCTTAGAAAGAGACTTCCGTTTGTATTACAAGTTACGAGTATTCGAGATATAGGCCCCTAGTCAAAAAGCACCTCCGCGCCACCCCCGGTGGAAAGGTGCCCATCACACTCGCCGCGCTAAATCGCGATGGATTGCAAAATAGATTTTAATTATATTATTCTCCCCAAACGTGGACTAGACTAGACTTGTCTAATTTGAAATACATTTATGCAGATATAACCCCTTCTTGGAAATATTGGCTTGCGGCCAGAATATTCCGTTCAATATTTCTGCCAATTATGCACTTGTTAACATTTTATGCGTTTGTATTAACCGTTTAAATGTTTTCATTTACATTTATGGTTTTATATGTCTGGGCGAAAAAAATAATCATCTATTAAAAGACAAAAAACATTTGTATTTAAACTTTCATATCAGATAAATTAAACATTAACATGGCTCTACTCACGTTTTTTTAGTCACTCGCGCGACATGTTTCGGAGAACATAGGCCTCCATTATCAAGCACTAGTGCTGAGTGTCCTTTCGATTCGGCGATCGCGTCGCCGGCCCGTCGCGCACTAACGCGCGCCGCGCTGCTCGCGCCAAAAAACAGACAAAAGACATTTTATTCATGACGTACATAATATACAATAAACAGAATACAAGATGAAGAATTAGTAAGACATCACGAAATTGACCCAACTCAGCGTAATGCTGGCTTAGTATTTGTTGTATGTCTTGACGAGAATCAACAAGAATAAATAAATAAATATTACAGGACATTCTTACACAAGCTTTCATGAGCTTACCTTGATTGTTATCGTTGATTCATTGATATGTATCATAAATACTTGAATACATAGAAAACACCCAAGACTCAGGAACAAGTATCTGTACCAATCACACAAATAAATGCCGATGGTCCTGGGTTAAAATTCTAGTAAAAGATTTGAACCCAGGACCATCGGTTTCATAGGCAGTCACTACCCACTAGCCGAAACCTGAGCCTTGAGTGTGAGTTTTTAACGTAACTTTACGTCACGAACGCGTTTCCCATATAAATAACATTATCAAGTGATAATGTTATTTTATGTGTTGGTACGCATAAGTATGCGTTCGCAAACGTTTTTTTACGTCAAAAAAAACTTACACTAGATCCTCTGTAGTCAAGAATCTCATCTACCTACTCACCTACTAAAAAAAAACAAAATTGACTATATTATTATAACTAAGTACTTAAATATACACTATAATATAATTAATGTAACGCCCATTTTCCCTAAACTGCAACTAGAAACCACAGTACGACCGGCAGCAGCATTCTTTGGAGCGGTGGTAGATACGGCCAACCCGCCTGTGAAGTATGTTGTGAGTATGGCATTTACCCTGAAAAAGGAATCTATGGGCTAAGCTATGTTCAGCAGTGGACGTAGGTGTGTGTGAATATTCAGTACCACGCCACTCACACACGTTTGTCCACTGTTGAACACAAGTTACTCACATAGAAGCATAAATACATGGGTCTATGTTAGTTGCGCAGATAAAGAATATGGAACGTGCGTCAAAATTTGAATATAGAACGCCGACATGCGGGTACACGTTACTTTTACACAGGCCAGGTGCTTTAGCTAAGCTTTTCTATAGTGAATTGGCGCTATGATAACGCACACTCAACGCAACGTCGTAATTGTTACAGCAACAGTTGCAGCAACACAGGCGTTCGTTAAACGCCGCCCGGGCGCGATTCGTATTCGGAAAGCGAGCCGCAACTACGTGCCAAAAGCGGGCCAAATAATAGGAACTTCATAGTTAACATGAAACTATCAGTAGTCTGTCGTAGTTACGATTTTAACTCCAAACTCCACAGCGTCGACTTAAAGATGCTTTATATATCTGTGGTAGTCCAAATGGAAAGGTACCTTATGGCGCTTGGCGCTTACGCTATTGTTAATGACGCTTCAATACTAATGTGACACTTTGCAACGTAAGCGCCAAGCGCCATAAGGTACCTTTCCATGTGGACTACCACATATGATGCATTATATGACGTCTGTCATGGAGAATATATTACGCCACACTTTTATAATGTTCTACTTGAGATACCATAAATATTGAACACCCATGCCTTTTATATGAAAACTCGTCATTAAGATGCTGGTTCTCTCATTTCGGTATAATGTCGCGCAACGCCATCTATGGAGACATGTTGAGTTATTTTGACAGCGAGACATGTACATAAAATTAGTATAGCACTGACGTACTGCTGGTAAACATGATAGATGACACTATGTTTGCCAGGATGCAAGAAATATGTTTCCTTGTTTTTTTTTTTATGACTTAGGCGGCAAACGAGCAGACGGATTGCCTGGGGTTAAGCAATTACCGTCGCCCATGGGCACTCGCAACACCAGGGGAGTCACAAGCGCGTTCCCGCCCTTAAAGGGGGGTTGGAGCTCTGGGAACCTTACTCACTATCAGGAACACAACACTACATACCTGAAAGGTGGCAGTGCTATTATGGCTGTGGTCTTCTGTAAGGAGGAGGTACTTTCCCAGTTGGGCTGCCCCAGATTCAAGCGTGATGGTCAACGCTGTGCCCTACCTCACATTGCTGGACGTAGTTTAAGGACATACCCGGGTCCAATATGGGTACAATATTGTATTGTATGTCTTGGTACAGTCAACAACACTCCTAGCTATACATTGGTAGACCTTATTATATAAGGCATAAAGTCCACCGATGTACAGTTAAGAGTGTTGCTGTGTGTACTAAGACCTACATTCTACCAGGACACCATAGCTGCACAATCAGTTACCCACCACCAAATTGTATGCAGCTATATGAAGGGTATATCACCTGGTGTCCACTTGGTTGCGGAAAGCCGCATATAATTTGCGACTGGTTGCGCCGCCATGGTGTCCCGGTGAAATATAGACGTTAGTACCAAAGGTTACTGACAGAGCCGGGCATACAAAGGCAGACATGGCGAAACAATTACGGTTCCTAGTTGAATAAATAATAATAATAAATATTTAGTGACAATCTTACACAAATCGACCTAGTCCTACGGTAAGCTCAGTAAGGCTTGTGTTGTAGGTACTAGACGACGATATTATATAATAGATAGATACATATAAATACTTAAATACATAGAAAACACCCATGACTCAGGAACAAATATCTGTGCTCATCACACAAATAAATGCCCTGACTGGGAATCGAACCCAGGACCTTCGGCTTCATATGCAGGGTCACTACCCACTAGGCCAGACCGGTCGTAAAATAGCCTCGTAACCAATAGTTTACTGTTTAAAAACATTTACTATGAACCGCTATATAACCTCGCAGTGACTTCGTAAGTCACACATTTTAAAACAAGCCGTACATCCTAAAGGAAGGAAGCAATACAGTGAAAGAATCCAAGCCGCCTTCCGTCTTGGATGGTCTCCAGCGGGCCAGTGAATCAAAAGAAAAATATTTGTTTAGAGAGCCAGCGAGGGGCAATCGGTATCGATATCGACAAACATTTCTTGTAGTCCCGTACGCCTAAGTTTTTAAATTATTTTTATTAGCAAATGCCGCCAGCGTTCTTAGTACAATGCCTCGAGGGTCTTTTTTTGATTTCATACTGTAACTAGTTATGTACTTGTAGTTATCATAATACAATTGTAATTTATTTTCGTTCATTATAATTTGACTTTAACATTGTAGAAGATAAATAATTTGTTATACATATACATTTTCAGAAAATTGATGTAGTTACGGGACTACCGGTGGAAAGTTTTGTAGAATCCTTCTATAGCCGCCTAATATGAGCGCTTAAAAGTAGTTGATAATCAGAAATCTGTAAATAAAGAAATACTGACTAAATATTACCAGCAGACGTCCTTCGGCTTAAGATGATTATGATGATTATCCCTAAAATGTAACCTGAAACCACATGAGTACCGGCAACAGCATCCCTTGTTCATACTGCGGTCAACCCGCCTGCCAAGCGTGCCGATTATAGCATTAAGCCTGAAAAAAGGATCTATGGGAGAAGCCTATGTCCAACAGTGGACGTACGTTTGTGCGTAGCATGGAACATGCAGCGTAGGCAGAACTATAAGTTAGTTTATGAATAATTTCAATTAAATTCTTTAAATGTAATAAATGTAAATTTAATGAGTTTATACCTATAATAAACTACATTTTTATTTATTTTTTTATTATATAGGGTGGAACGACGATACATAGATAGATCGCAGGATTCCACTGGATGAGGGTGGCACAAAACGGATCATTATGGGCCGTTTTAAATGATGTCTAGGTCTAGGCTGAGATTATGATGATGATGATGATGATATTCTGTAATTTCGCAGCTTACGCTACTCAAAGTCTATCTTGTATGTAAAAAACACGATTGACTTGATCGAAAAAAAATGTGAATTTTCGCTATCGTTATCTATCGATACATGCCCCTCACTAGCGGTCTTGGGAACTGTTTTGCTGAACGGAATCAATAAGCCGAGCTATTTGCTTGAAAGCAAAGGTATTAGGAACAGATGAGATATGGAAACCTGGGCTTGTATGCTCTTTGATGCATATTAAGTTATTTATTCTAGGCTTATAGCGGCCATTTAATTATTATTCGGGCCCAGTAAGTTAAATATTAAAATAAAGTTTGATGCGAATATTTTTTCCTTTTTCTGTATTGTAGTCATCATCATCATTTCAGCTGTAAGACATTCTATGTTGGACATAGGCCTCGCCAAAATATGACTTGTATCACCTTCTGGGAATTTATGATAGTCGCCATACTTGGCAGGCGGGTCGGCGACCGCAGTAGCTGTTTCGGGTTTATTTTGAGAATTAAATATTTTTTTACATTAAAACATCAAAAATAGTGCTTCCATAAAAACCTATCAAAAATAACTTAGCTACAATAAATATTTTAATGATACAATAGTACACTACATCAGAGGCCGGGAATCCATTTTCACGACGAGGCATGTATAGTGCTTTTCTCAAACAATGAAATAAAAGAAATGCTTCAAAAAATGAAATTTGCAAAATCACAACTCACAATCAAAACGAAATGTATTAAAAAGTAAACATCAGCTGTTTGCTATGACACCCGCCGTCTTTGCCTCTGTATGGATAATGCTCTGCAAAGTTATATGAAATTCCATTATCGTTCCGTTCAGTTGCCACGCCCAAAAAACCATACTTCCGAGTCTATTATAAGGAATGTAAAGACAATATTTCATTGCATGTTTGAGAAAAATAATTTTACATAATAATTGTATAAATAACTTTCATTAAATAAATATAACCAAAACATTTCTTACAGAGTGGACTTCAGAAACGGTCCACCAGTCCACTGGGCTGTCGCCGGCGAGTTCGGAGCCAGGACACACTTCGTGCTGAACGAGTCTGACACATCATCAGCTCATCTGGCTGTCGAGAAGGTCGCTCATCGCGACGAGGGGGTCTACCGGTGCCGGATAGACTACGTGGACTCGCCTACTAGAAATTATAGGGTCAATTTGACTGTGATTGGTAAGTTTTTCTTATTCATCTTCTTTACATTATAATTATCATCATTATTATTATAAAAAAACCGCTAGTGGCCTAGCGGTAAGAGCGTGCGACTTGCAATCCGGAGATCGCAGGTTCAAACCCCGGCTTGTACCAATGAGTTTTTCGGAACTTATGTACGAAATATCATTTGATATTTACCAGTCGCTTTTCGGTGAAGGAAAATATCATGAGGAAACCGGACTAATCCCAATGAGGCCCAGTTTACTCTAAGGGTTGGAAGATCAGATGGCAATCGCTTTTGTAAAACGAGTGCCTACGCCAAATCCTGGTATTAGTTGCCAAGCGGACCTCAGGCTCCCATGAGCCGTGGCAAATGCCGGGACAATTATCACCTTCATCATTATCAACGTCAGCGTAAAGTCGATGATTGTGGGTTCGAATTCCGGTATGGGCATTTATTTGTCTAATGAACAGACCCGACTTCATGGATGTTTTTTTTTAGTATTTATATATTATAAATTGTGCCGTGTGATGCCGGCTGACTAGAATAGCACCACCCCATCTCCAACCGCGGGTGTCGTAAGAGGCGACAAAGGGAATGACATACGGATGGGCAGCAGCGTCCTTTGAAACCCAATCTATAGCTATTTACTGCTTGGCAAGCCCTCCAAGATGATACGTCATATTTATGGGAGGCCTATGTCCAGCAGTGGACTGGATACTGCTGAAATGTATGTTTGTAGGTATGTATGTATATTATATACATCATTGCCAGAGTACTTACATTCCTTACTGAATTTACCAAGGGCTTAGTCAATGTAAGGATGTCTTTAAATATTTATTTTATTATCCTCATCTACCGGAAGACGTCCACTCGGAGAATAATGATTTGTTTTGTTATATATTTGACTCCTTCGGTAGTCCAAAGACTAGCATCGCCCTGCACCTTGGCGTCAGCCGCGATTGCTGAAGGTTTAAATCCTGCCTCGGACCTTGATCACATTTTCTTAATTATTTATGTCTATATCAGCTGTCCCACCCCATCTCCAACCGCGGGTGTCGTAAGAGGCGACAAAAAGAAAAATCCTACGGATGGGCAGCAGCGTCCGTCGATACTAGGCAGGCAGGCGGGTTGGCTGCCGCAGTACGAGTAGCTGTAGATTGAGCTACTGCGATCGCCAACCCGCCTGCCAAGCGTGGCGACTATGGCAACTATCCCCCAAGATGACACAAGTCATATTTGTGGGAGGCCTATGTCCAGCAGTTTACTGCATACGGCTGAAATGTATATCAGCTGTCATGGTTAATTGTATAATTATTTTACAGTTCCTCCAGAATCACCCAGAATATACGACTCCGAGGGTCGTGAGATTCTGGGAACAGTCGCAGGGACGTTCAGGGAAGGGCAGGATCTTCTCTTGTCTTGCCAGGCTTCTGGTGGTAAGCCAATTAATATTTTACTTTTACTTTTTAAGGATAAGCTGATATTGCAAAAAGGGGTTTTCAACTCCTGTTCATGCGAAAATTGCTTCTGATGTCTTGCATATATTTATCTAGTTTTAGAGTTTCCATTATTTCAGCATTATTGTAATTGCCATAATTATGGAGTTATACATACAAACCAATATGATTAAACTACTGTGGTAATAAAACGTATTTGACGACCGGTCTGGCGTAGTGGGTAGTAGCTGCCTATGAAGCCGATGGTCCTGGGTTCGAATCCCAGTCAGGGCATTTATTTGTGTGATGAGATATTTGTTGCTGAGTCATTTAAGCATTTATATGTATAGGTACTAGACGACGATACGATAGCTAGATCTATTATATATATCGTCCTCTAGTACCTGCAACACAAGCCTTACTGACCTTACCGTAGGACTAGGTCGATTTGTGTAAGATTGTCCCCAAATGTTTATTTATTTTTTATTTTTATAATATCAGTGACCACGTGAACTTAAAATGCGCTATACGCTTGTCCAAGGTGTTCTATAACACTTATTGTACCTTAAAACTCAACTTAAGTTATGGAGTTAGGAGTCAGCAAGTGGATCTCGGTGGCTGATGATGAATTTCCATTCACCAGGGAAACCGCCACCAGACGTCTCCTGGTACCGTGGCGAGGAGCGTCTCGCCTACACGAAGGAAGGCTCAGTCTGCCAGCTGCTGCTGCCAGAACTGACGCGGGAGATGGCTGGTTCCAGGTTCCAATGCAGAGTGGAACCTCCGCTGCTGAAGGCAGTGTACAGGGATGTTACGCTTAAATTATTTTGTAAGTTTATTTTCTTTATTGAATAATACGAGGTGGCTTTGAAATGCAGGATCGACTTTGTAATATATTTCATCTATTTCTATTAGTTTACCAAGAGATCTTTTATTACTGTTCCAAACTATCAAGCATTTCCTAGTCATCTTGTACGGTACTGTTTATAGTCATAATAATATCATCTTCATTACTAATATAATTATGAACTTTATCATTAAGGTAATTAGTATTTGTTCTAATTTACTTGTTAATGTTATTGACATTGTTAATTGGTTATAGTTACATCAATGTATATACCTGTTTATTTGTCTTCCTTGTTGTATAACATTTTATCATCAGCATGCAGCATTATTTCATTATTTATCATCTCCTGTGTACTTCAAAATTATTCACTTTTACTCTATAACGTGCTTCCCCTTTCTTAAATTAATTAACATTATCAATTTCATTTCTATTCTAGTATTTTGATACGGCAATCATTTGTTGAAGAGTAACCTTAAACGCTTTACAAAAATCATCAAGAAATTTGTTATTTTTATGTTATGTGCTAACTGAAACCTTCATTATTATCAATATAAGTGCGTGTTAACATTTATGGATGTATTAAAGTTCTCATCAATGCTATTTCTTCTCATCTTATTTCGGTAAGCATGCAGATTCCTGTTCTTTTTGCCTGCTAGCTTTCCTTTCATTTATTTTCATCGACGTAAGATTTTTGAAGCTAGTTAGCTTTATTTATATTATCATTATTCTTTCTTTTATCATGTATATTATTGTTTGTATTGCAGTAAAACCACAATTTGTCAGGGTCACTGGCAATGGTATTAGCAGAGCTGGGCACGATCGTTCCTTCGTTTGTACAACGAGAGGATCAAAGCCAGCCCCAAATATTGATTGGTTCATCAACTCACAGAAGATTGACTCCACGTTAACAGAGGTAAGATTTTTTATACAAGACTGACCAGCGTTTGACGTCAGTCGTACCTGGTGGTAAGTGACGACGAGGTCGAGGGTGTGGCACGCTGGCTCAGTAACAGGCTATTCACTCTTACCTTGAAAAGATCCAAATTATATCTTTCCGGGAATACAGAAGAAGGGAGCGAATTTATTTTGATGGTACAGAGAAATTAAGACACCACACACACCATCCTTCACAACCTTTATATTAATTATAGGCACTTCCTAATCCCTGTAGATTCTAAGTATTACCGTAAAACGGGGTGAGTAGGTTTCGCGGGGAGAGGTGGGTTACGAATGGGGAGAGAAGGTTTGAGAGGGGGATGAGAAGGGATTTAAAGGCTACCGCTACAAAAATAATGTATTCCAATTTAAAATAGAGCTATAATAAAAAAAATCGATCCAACAATCTTCCAAAATCATCTTTGTATGAAAATACGAAGCACTACGGGGTGAGGTGGGTTTTCGTGTTTATCTTTAAGTTATAAAATGGAACTACACAAACTCATAAAAAAAAAGTTTAATTCATACCTCCAAAACACTTTATTTGTATATATATCAATGTGCCACATATAATAATAAACTTTTATCCAGGTTTGAACTTCGATTTCCACCCAACTCATTTTACGGTACTAATAAATAATGTGTCAGTGGTTACATGAAATAAAAATGTTTATTACATTTCATTCATTTATTGAGAAACTGCCGATTGCATCATTAAAACAACAAATATACCTACATATTAATAATGTTATGTTTGCTAAAGCAGGAAATAAGTGTCCCAAAATATGTATTTATTTTGTGATCATAATTTTGAGCTGGTCATCTCAGCTATTTAATTTAAGAAAAAAATATAAATATAAAAAAAAAAACATATTTTTGGTGATCCAGGTGGATGTAGACGGAGAAGTAACAAGAAGTGTGCTAACATGGAGAATAAGAAGAGAAGACAGCGGAAGGCACCTGGTGTGCCGAGTCTCCAACCCGTGGTTCCCTGCGCACACATTGGAAGATTCGGTGTTGTTGGATGTTATGTGTAAGTTACTGATGAAGCTGTCTTTGTCATATTTGTGTAGATCACTGATGATGGCAGAGAAAATTTGTTGAAAAAGTCACTTCGTTAATAATTCAAATTTTTGGTGTTTTTTGTTTTCTTATTCTGTGTTCTGTGTTCGAGTGTGGCCTGTAATAGGAGCATTAACTTTAGGCATTGTTTCTACATCACAAACGTAGCAGCATTTGTTTTAAGACTTTTGAAAATAACTTACAGTTTAATAAATATTAATAAAAAATTATATTCCAAGCAAGCAATGTATTGCGAAAACTATGAAGTTTGTAGGCTGACAGTAAGCGTCAAATAGGCTATTGGATGCTGTTAATTGAAAATACTATTTAGTTTGTTCGAAAATATCACAAGTAATAATTTACCCAATTGTTTTAAGTTGTAGAACTAATGTTGTTACGTTCGTGGTGTAGAAGAGATCCCTAAAATTTTTGCTCATATTACATGCCGCACCCGATATACGTACCTTTAAGTATTATTAACTGAAAGCAGAAATAGACGACATATACTTAAGAAAAAGCGACGAGGACCTTCGGCGTTCGAGACGGGATACGAACCCGCATCTCCAGCTAACGCGGCTGACGCCTTAACCAATACGTCGCTTTTCTGAAGTAAATGTCGTCTAAATTATTTTTTATTATGCATAAACGTCTGCTAGTGTATATCTTAAGGAAAATAGATGTCAAATTTTCTATTTTTCTCTCTTTCTCTTCTTCAATCAAAGCAAATCAAAATATTTCATAAAAAAAATAATTTGATTTTTTCTTAATTTTATTATTAACTGATTTTCTCTTCATGTGTACATATATGTATATATTAGGTTTGAGTCATCAGAAAATTGTTTAACTGTATTTAAAAATAAGCGGTTTTTAGAGCGAGAAGAAAAAAAGTGTGTGCTGAATACTTTTGGCCAAGGATGTATTTCTTTCGATTGAAGGACGGACGGACGATTGTCTCTGTCACTCTCTTGACGCCTTAATTGAAGTAAAAGAGAAAGATGCTCGAAATACACGAACTTCGATGTTCGCGGTGCCGGCCCAGAAACTGCCGACGAAATTAAACCTGGGCATATTTGTGTTACGAAGTCCCAGATCCGAATTAAGTTTCAACTCTTCACGCGCTGTTTCAACTAAGTGCTAAATTGTATTAGTTGAAACGCCATGTTTGCGCAGTAGCTGCTGTGTGTGCAGTTTTGTAACTAGTGTAAGTACTTTTCTTGTAAGAAGCTGACAGATGAATTTTGCCCGTATATTTGAATAGGTGTGAAAGTTAAGCTCTATTACCCAGCGTCCCAAAAGATCCCCATGGGTCGAAGTACATCCATGGGTCTCAGCAAATTAAGATAAGATAAGAAATGAGTAGGGGATTCTGTAGCAAAATCGGAAAACATTATTATAATGATTTTGCTTTTGAACTAATATTAAGTAAGGTGTTGCCAGCCATGTATGTACGCAGAACGCAGTGAGGCCAAATTGATACGAGGCCGACAACCCCTTTTCACGCCGAGGTATCTATACTTGTAGTCATTTTGTCAAAAATTCAAAACTATAGTTAAACTAAAACTATATTTTATTATATTATAACTTTATGTTTAGAAAATTTGTTAAATAAAATGAAAAAAATATTTTAATAAATGTGACCAATATTTTTGCTAATGGCCAATAATTTATGTGGAACCGCATTTAAAAAAGAGGACCTTACCGACTTAGGACGTCAATGTTAACCTTAACGACCTCTCGTGACTCTTGTCTAGCCAACTGTAATAACATACTTCGTTGCCTTATTATAAGGAACATAATATCAACACTAAGTGTATGTTTGAAAAAACATAATAAATACGACCGGTCTGGCCTAGTGGGTAGTGACCCTGCCTACGAAGCCGATAGTCCTGGACTCAAATCCCAGTCAGGGCATTTATTTGTGTGATGAGCACAGATATTTATTCCCGAAACATGGGTGTTTTCTAATTATTCAATTTTTTAAATGGTTGATCTATGGGGGGCCTATGTCCAGCAGTGGACAGCCATGACATATAGTAAGTCCCCTTCCTCTTAATTTACACTTGAAAGTGTGACATTTATAAGCGTCGTTACGCCAACAACTACCTCGTCTACTGACGTAGTCGGCGAACTAGTTAAGAGGTTAAAGTTTTATTAATTACAGGCATATTACCCAAAAATAGATTAATTAAACTATTAAAAGTCAATTTTAAGTCCTAACTTCAGATTTATTTTCGATACAGCCAATTTTGTCCAATTATATCTATATTGGATAACGTTTACAATAACTTTTAAGTGGTATAGAAACCATTTATGGCTGTTGAACCAAACCTAAAGCACCATTTAGACCATGCAAGAACTTGTATACGATTTTCATTACATTGCGGGATTATATAAAGCGACCGAATTCGCCGTGCGACGATAGCCCGCAATGTAATTAAATTCGTATACAAATTCTTGCCTGGTCTAAATGGGGCTTAACAGTATTCGTTGCTGCATTCAAAGTCATTCTAATTAATACTAGGGAATCGAACAAAAAATAAAGTGAAAATAACCCCTGTTTTTATTATTCTTAAATAATAAAGTATTAGCGAAAGGAACAAGGTGAAAACACTTTAATCCAATCAAAAACATTCATGAAGCTTACATGCAAGTAATTTTTAAAATAACTTTGAATTAACGTTTAAAAATAACAAGTTATTCTTTCAGCAAAATCTTCTATCTACAATAGTTACGGTACTTTCCATTGATGTCCTTATCTTGGTACATCATGTAATAATATACAAATACTTACAATACTCTTAAATAACTCTAATGGCTCGCTCATTACACAAATAAATGCCCTTACTGGGATTGAACCCAGGGCAGAATCAATACCATGATAAACCGGTCGTCAAAATATATTATACTTAGGTGAAAAACTTAACTGAAGGACCATGTCTATGTAGTTGTGCAAAGAATCATTATGGAACTTACATCGAAATTTTAATATATTTAGAACGTCGACTTGCCACACACACGTTACTACTACATAGACCAGGTGTTTGAGCTAAGTTTTTCACCTATAACGACTTTATTTATTGAACTAACATATTTTTTTTTTAAGTAACAACGACATGTTTACGTGCCTAAGTATAACATTACCCTAGACACACCACAAATACGTTAAGTTGAGAGATAAATCGAGACAGTGCCAATTGTATATGTATACATATTTTGGCTCTTTGTTTGAGTCTATGTTTTTGACCTTGACTGTATGAGTTGAAGGCACACAAGTCAATTTATACCCGGCCCGTGAAAATGGAAGTAGAAGTTATTTTTATTATGCAGAAACATCTGCTAGCGAATATATTCAATATTTAAATCGAAAAGCACAATTGGTTGTGCACTGGGCTAGTCATCCAGTAGTTGTGGGTTTGAGTCTCGCTTTGAGTCAAAAATTTACTATTTTTCTTTCGATTTAAATGTCGACAATATGCTAAGTTTTATTTTCTAATCATTTGGTATTTACCAGTCGCTTTTAGGTGAAGGAAAAAATCGTGGGGTAACCGGACTAATCCCAATAAAGCCTAGTTTAAGTACCCTCTGAATTGGAAGGTCATATGGCAGTTGCTTTCGGAAAACTAGTGCCTTCGTCTAATCCTTGGATCAATTGCCAAGAACACCCCAGGCTCCCATGAACCATGGCAAAATGCCGGGACAACGCGAGGAAGATGACGTATTACTAGCCTTGACTGATCCTTTCGAATCTTAGAACCTACCTAGTAAATAAAACAGAATAAAAAGGTCTCCCTAAATCCGGTTAAGCCCAAAAATCTTTTATCTAAAACTGCACAAACCAATTCAGCAAACAAGCTACATTTTCTAATCATGAGTAGGGTGGCCAGAAAGTCCTGTTTGCGGAGGACGGTCCGACCGCGACCGCGGCGTGTGGTCACCGCAGTAAAGTTCACTACTACTATAGACTGCGTTTTAAATGTACTTACCGTTTGCTGGGTGTTTTTGAGTTGAAATTACTTTGTTGTGATTGGTTGTTCAAAATGTGAAGAGTTTTTGTGTTTATAAACATATTAAGTACAATAAAATGAGGTGAATAGGGACAAAGTCGAAATATAAACTTCTCACCATCATCCTACAAGCGTTTGTATATCATTGGCTGAGTACTCACAACACAGGCCTTCTTGAGTTTACCGTGGGACTCAGTAAATTTATGTAAGAAGGTCCTGTAATATTTATTTATTTATTCTGCCTAACACTAAATTCTTATAACTCATTTCGTGATACATAAAAAAGTAGATTGCTTATCAATTTCGAAATCGATCCAATCGTTTTGACGACCAAGTTATTTATCGACTTATTACTTTATCACGCGACAAAAGAACTTTGTTATTTCATTAAAGTAATTTGATCAGTATCCTCGTTCCCATCTTAAATAAGAAATTCTGAAGACAAATTAAATTTGGTCTCAGAAAACTGGATAAACAAGGAGTCTGAGCTAAACTTTGGCAGCCATCTTGTTAAAATCGACATATATTTTAAACTAGCTGTGCCCCGCGGTGTTACCCGCGGTTTATTATAGAAAAAGTACCCTATGTGTTGATCCAGGGTGTCAGGTAACTCCATACCAAATTTTATTAAAATCGTGATATTTTTTCATTAGACGTGAAGAAGTAACAAACATACACACTCACCACTCACTTTCATGTGAACTACCACATAATATGGTCCTTCAGTCTGAGTCAAAAATTAAAATAATATAGTAAAATATTAAACGAGAGCCACCTGGCCTAGCGGTAAGAGCGTGCGACTTGCAATCCGGTGGTCGCAGGTTCAAACAACGGCTCGTACAATGAGTTTTTCGGAACTTATGTACGAAAATCATTAAATATTTATCAGTCGCTTTTCGGTGAAGGAAAGCATTGTGAGGAAACCAGACTGATCCCAAGGAGCTGGTTTACCCTCTGGGTTGGAAGGTCAGATGGCAGTCGCTTTCGGAAAACTAGTGTACGTCTAATCCTGGGATTATTTGTCAAGGCCCAAGGCTCCTATGAGCCGTGGCCAGATGCCGGGATACTGCGAGGAAAATGATTCGTAGACCCCGAATTCTTCTGGCGATGACTTCACAATAGGGTATCGTGGGTGTAAATAGAACAGTATTGATTAATACGGATTTTTTAACATAAGATAAGATCAGATAAAAAAATCATATGGTTATTTTTTATTATGCAGAAACGTCTGCTAGCGAATATCTTCGATATTTACGGTAGATGTGACTACAAGTCACCCATGATGACGTATACCACAACGGATAAGATTTGACAAGCCTAAGCGATACTCGGATAGCACAATTGGTAGTGTACTGGGCTAGTGATCCAGTGGTTATGGGTTCGAGTCCCGCTTGGTGTCAAATTTTTCTATTGTTCTTTCGATTTAAATATCGAAAATCATATGGTTTAATACGAGGATGTGACTTATAATTCTATGATATATTACTCCAAAACTTCCTATAAATCAATTACCACTTGTTTAAATTATCGACATTGTTCTTTCGTTAACTGACCAATTTCTATTATGATTGATTATTCGGTTAATAACCGTATTTTTTTTTCTGGTTCAATCCATATCTTTTTTTTTTCCACCGTTCCATTCACACCCACGTTATCGCCATAAGAATCCGGGGTCTAATGAAGAGTGAAATCATCATCATCATCATCATGTTAGCCGAAAGACGTCCCCTGCTGGACATAGGCCTCCCCCAGAACCACCCAAGAAGACCGATCCTGCGCCTTCCACATCCAGCGGTATCCCGCGACTCTAACTAGGTCGTCGGTCCATCTTGTGGGAGGCCTACCTACGCTGAGAGTGAAATAATAAACTTTAATTGCCGCTAACTAACTCATGCAAAGAACTTAATAAGTGAATATTTAAAATTGAATAATTCCGTGCTATTTAAATTGGTTCTTATTAACATTTATAGTAATGATTGTGATGAGAAGAAAGTTTTTGCTTTTTAGCCGTCTTGGAAATTAAATGCCAATTTAGTTGGACGATGGCAAGATTTAGTTGTAAAGGTATATTTGGTAACGCTAAAATCTTTTTCTTAGTACATACAAATCCATATTTAGCAGTGCAACTTACGTGGAGATGGATCGAGCATGCCCTTTGAGTGGTGAACTTATGAGAGGTAGGGTACAGCGATGAGCATCACGCTTGAATCTGGAGCAGCACGACTGGGGAAGTACCTCCTCCTTACAGAAGACCACAGCCATAATAGCACTGCTACCTTTCAGGTATGTAGTGTTGTGTTCCTGATGGTGAGTAAGGTTCCCAGAGCTCCAACCCCCCTTAAAGGCCGGCAACGCGCTTATGACTCGTCTGGTGTTGTGGGTGCCCATGGGCGACGGTAATTGCTTACCACCAGGCAATCCGTCTGCTCGTTTGCCGTATGTCATAAAAAAAAACTAGAGATAGAAAGAGAGCCCTAGGATGAACCATGGCGGCGGAACGTGAAAAAGGAACTAGTATTAACAATACTTACTCTAACCATACTACCATTTTGTACCGTTTGGCGTAGAGACGCTAGGTCCATAGGGTCCCGGCTCGCACAAACGTTTTGCAGAAGCGAAGCGACTGGTTGATATAACTAAAAATATGCTAATACTACACTAAAATATCGAGTTTTCATAGAATACAAAAAATACTAAATTGTTTATTTATATAACAAGCATGGGTTCTCAATACTTCTGGTTAAGGCTGTAAGCGTCTCTTACGCAGACTAGGGGCCCATTGCATTACAATGTATAATTAATATTATTAGCGGAACTCTTTTTCTAATAAATGGGATTGGCAAGGGACTTCCGCTCATATTACAAGTTGTTATGCAAAACGCCCTAGGTCGTGGGTCTAGTAATTTTTTATTTTTTTTATGACAAAGGTGGCAAACAAGCAGGCGGATTGCCTGATGGTAAGCAATTACCGCCGCCCATGGGCACCCGCAACACCAGGGGAGTTACAAGCGCGTTGCCGGCCTTTATAGGGGGTTGGAGCTCTGGGAATCTTACTCATCACCAGGAACACAACACTACATAGGTACCTGAAAGGTAGCAGTGCTGTTATGGCTGTGGTCTTCTGTAAGGAGCAGGTACTTCCTCAGTTGGGCTGCTCCAGATTCAAGCGTGATGGTACTTCGCTGTGCCCTACCTCTTATTGCTGGACGTACCCGGGTCAAAAAAAATTTCGAGTTCGTGGTACAATAGGTTAATTTAAATCTTAACCAATCCAGTGGTTGTGGGTTCGAGTCCTTCGAGTCAAATTTTTCTATTTTTCTTTCGAATTTAACATCGAAAACATACGCTAGCAGACGTTTCTACTTAAAAAAAGTAAGTTAAATCTACCTGAAATCTAATATGTCTGTTTTTCTATTGTAGAATTGGATCGTTTCATTAGTTAGAAAGACTGGTTTTATTAAAACGTTCATTTCATTTCAATGAAAACTGCACATTTATCTTTTGATTAAAGAATATCAAATGTGAGAATATTCCAATTTTATTCAACGCAAAGTACATATTGATTTAAGTTTGTACAGTCAGCAGCAAAACTGGCTAAGCGTTTGAAGTGTTCAAAATGACCTACACGCGCTGTTATTCTCTTGACAATAGAGATGTGTAAACCTCATTTTGAACACCTCAAATGCTTAGCTACTTCTGCTGCTGACTGTACACTCAGTAATATATCTTTACTATTGTTTTAATGATTAACATTACTAAATGAAGAAATAAAAATGAAAATTATTTATTGGTTACATGTTAAGTTTAAACTAGTAATAAACAAGAAACTTCTTTTAAGAAAGAGATATACTTGTGCCACAAGGCTCCGCTCTTCTATAACCTAAGTTTATATAGACATAATTTTTAATAATTAACCAATTTTTTTTCTTGTACAATCGAACACAAATCGACCTCCTACGCGGTAAGCTCAGTAAGGCTTGTGTTGTAGGTACTAGACGACAATATATTTATATAATAGATAGATATATTTAAATACTTAAATACGTATATTATATTATATTTTTGTCATATATGATATAAGGTAAGATTTTTCCTTAGTACAATGCCTCAAGGGCCATTTTTAGATGTAATAACTAGTTAAATACTCATATTTTAATGAATATAATTATTGTAAATAAATCTTGGTTTATATAATTAAAATTATGAAAAAGAATGCTCCAATTATTTCTTATAGTAGCCTATTTTCAACGTGGACAATTTAACAAATCCATACTCATCCATACTAATATTATATAAGAAATATAACTCTGTCTATCTAGACAGATAGACAGAGTTATATTTCTTATATAATATTAGCTAGACAGACGTCTAGCTCTTCACGTTTAAACCGCTTAAAATGAGGAAAAGTTGAGTTTATCTTTTGCAATTAGTAGTCAA
Organism: Grapholita molesta; assembly: GCA_022674325.2. Lineage (NCBI taxonomy): Eukaryota > Metazoa > Arthropoda > Insecta > Lepidoptera > Tortricidae > Grapholita > Grapholita molesta. The sequence continues at coordinate 15,340,681 of CP053138.2, read as the reverse complement.
TAAAATTACTTTTCTCAAACATATAAGGTTGACATTATGTTCCATATTTATATTTATAAACGGCTTCGAAGTAGGTATGTGATGCAGGTTTTCTTTTAGTTTTTTTTTTTTAAGTAAGCTTTTATTTCTTGGAGTTTCTTTTAAACTATTGTATTGCATGTTTGAGAAAAGCTCTATACTCGGGTGGAAAGGGGTTGCCGGCTTCGCAACAATCTACATGTACTCGGCCCCCAACCCCTTACTTCCCAGCCTCTATCTACATGTGTGTTTTTCTCTGGCTCGCGTCTCCTTATTAGCCATGTCTAATGAAATTATGCAATAAGGCCAACTCATAAACAAACCTTAACAGTTAAATTAGATAAATTAAGTGGCCCAGAAAACACATTTGTCCCGATATATCTTAACACAATTTCTAGCTTAACTCACAACTGAAATACAATAATTCAACTTTGAAAATAAACAAACAACGTAATTGTGCTGGTCTCTGGGCCCCAGGGCCAGGGAGGTCAGCCTGACTTATATTTGTTACGAGCTTTTATGTAACTTGCAATGAGAGATTCGGGTGAGACCTTGCAACTCAATTTTGAAGATATCTTTAAACGATACGACAACAGGTAGGTTCTTTGAAAATGTGGTGTTGAAGAAGAATGCTCCTAATATCTTGGACACAACACCGCACTAATGCATTCTTGAAGAGCTTTAGATATAAAGAAAGTCTATCTGCCGTTGTGCAAAGGAAAAACTTACTTCGGACGTTTTTGCCGCAGAAGTCCTGATTCTGTGGAAAGACTGGTGGTACAGGGTAGGATCAATGGTTCAAGGTCAGGAAGCCGTTAGGCAATAAGATGGGCTGACCAAATCAAGACACTGACGAGCTCATAAAGCTCAGATAAGAAATAGGAGAAAGATTGTGCAACGTGCCACCGGACAACCGCATAAAGGAACCTCACGTTACACCGTCGCCCTTGCGAGCCCGAGCATTCCGCCGACTCAACAAGGCGGCCCGGGCCCGAGCGGCCCGACGCTCGAATATTGACATTAACACGAGCGTCGTTCCATTCAACCAGTTGTTGCGAGTATACGATCATCACATGCCCGTCGACATCCAAATCACGTTGCCTTCCCTCGGGCCGAGTAGAGCCTTTTTAAATAGCTGTAACGGCCGTCGCACGAGCGGCCCGTGAGCAAGCTGAGTGGCTCGGGCGGCACGGTGGTCACGTGATTCATTCCATAAAAAATGTCGAAACGGTGACCTCGGCTCGGACGCGGGCGGGTGTAACGTGAGTCGACCTTAAGTGACCACTACTCTGCCAAGAGCATACGCCTGAGAAGATTTGTTCCAAAGTCATGGTTTTTTTTTTTATGTATTAAGTACTCGTATTTGTATATTAAATATATCGTTGGCTGAGTACCCACAACACATTATTGAGCTTACCGTGAGGCTCAATCAATTTGTGTAACGATGTCACTTATTTTTTTTTAATAAAGTGCTTTAAATAGTCTGTCCTCACTATAACCGCCCCATTGTGGTTCGGACTCTGTCGGGCGGCGTGTGGTGAATATACAATTTCTACCGTTGTCAAGCAGTTGAAATATTCAGCCCTAGCTTTGTTAAAATGCAATTTAGTTATTTTGGAGGGCGGTCAATGCCTTTCATGTTAATTGTTAATATCACTTGTAGTTTTTCAATAACAGGGTTAGTCTTACATGGACTAGAACACAGAACTCCTCGTTGACTTATTGCGTTGTAATCATTTTGTGATTAGCTCATTTTGAAATATGGACTATGAGCCGATGTTGTCGTTTTGTGAGCTAATCCGTGTAAGACCGAAGCATTAAATATTCAAATTAAAAGTACCCCTGCCACAAGTCGACACATAAAACTTTACGTCGATTTATTTATTTTATTACGTATTTATTATTAAAAAAAATCAACAAAAACATTAACTACCTACTAAAAGTCCTGCAAAACTGTTGGATTGTAGGAAGATTTATTATAATAAGTTAAAACTAATATTACAAATTATTTAATAGTTCGCTACTATATAAATTTACAGCACTATATATACTATAAATACTGATGAAATAAACAAAACTTAAATAAATTATAACATTATTAAATTAAATCTATCTAAATCAGAAAAATAAACCACATAATTAAAACTAAAAACTTAACTAAGAAAATGAAAATATGCCTACAAACAAACTAATCCCGGGCCCCTTGGTAGGGTGCCCATTACGCAGGCAGCATTCCCGCGTTGTATTGCGATTGCAATTTTTATATTTATGGCAAGGTATCTAGAAAATATGTTGTATCCCGTTTTTATTTTAAAGAAGAGATTGGTGGAGGCTATTTGTGATGTTGAGGCTGGCTCATTTCTCGCACAAAGGGTATAGGTGAAAAACTTCGCTAAAGCACCTGCCCTATGTAGTAGTAACATGTCTAATGCATGTCGGCGTTCTATATTAATTTTTTTACATATGTTCCATATTAATTATCTCCAAATCAGTTAAGTTTTTAATCTATATCGCTATCTAGAGGGGAAATGTTATCCACATTGGTACCCAGGGGAGCGATTTGGGGGACATCTGGGGGTCAGGTGTTTAATCTAGGTTAAGTGGTATTCGTAGTTTTATGTTTCTGATTAGTTTTATGTAGTTACCATGTAATTTGATGGTTTATTTTGTAAGTTATTTATTCTGTTTTATGTGATTTTTTACATGATCAAAAATCTTAGTTTTTATATTTTTTTCATACAAATATTTTAACCTAGCAACTAAGTTTTTGCAAAACTCATGGAATCGATATAGAGCTGCTAAATGCAATATGTTATATTTTATTTTTGTACCTTATTGTTTACACTCCCTGTACCTCTAAAACGGTTAACTCACGTTTTCTGAGTCAATCATTGATTATGTTTCGCCCCATAACTAGGAGACTTTTCAAGAGCCGCGCGTATGCGCTGACTGTCCGACGAAGACCACGGGCCGTAGCTGTGATCGGTACGCGACAGAGACAGGAAGCGAGAAACTACCCTCATTTTCAGCAAATTTTATTCATGGATACTAGACCACGGTGTTACATAAAAAAGATTTTCGATAAGTGTCCTTATAAGCGATTATGCGCGTGTGTCTTCTTTTTCTTCCCTCTATCTTTTAATATAGAACATCGGGTCGGGTTCATGTCTGGGCTATCCCAGGAGCAAATAAATACCCTTAGCAAGATTTGAACTCGCCTCCAGCTTTATAGGCAAGGCTCGACTGCCAAGTAGAAGGATACTAACACTAACTTTGTTCCAGATCCACCCGTGGCCCAGATTTCACTGCTGGAGCCAAGAGAGGCTCGTCTTCTGCGTGAGGATGAGAATGCCGAGCTGCTGTGCTCTGCAGATGCGTCACCAGCTCCAGATAACTTCACGTTCTATAAAGAGGTAAAACTCCCAGGTCTTCTAAAAGGGTTTTTCAGTTTTACGGTTTCATACCCAAAGGATGCCGTCTCATGCCGCGGAGTATAGTAGTACCCCATCACAGCCCGTGGGAGTCGTTAGAGGCGACTAAGGAACTATAAGATTAGAGGGCGGGTAGCAACGTATTTTGAGTAACTAAAGCCATCTAAATGCGATCGCCAACGTAGAGAATTTTCCCTCCCTCCTGTGTCCCATAAGTGCGGCGCAGGATCGCTCACTGTGTCGTCCATTGGGGGACGCTTACGACCAGCAGTTCAGTCTTTCAGCTGATATATGATCATGATGACGCGGCTCCAATACGTGAGTGCATCTGTAGAAGCTTCTGCTGCTATTCTTAAGATAATAAAAATGGCTATCGAACAAAATCTGATAAACTAATTTACTTGACAAATAAATTTGATAAATACAATCTAAACTTATTTAAAACTTTCTTTATTTTTTACCAAAACAAAAACATTATTAAGTTTGAAAGTTATACAAAAGGGAACTTTGTAAATTTAATAACATTTTGGATTTAGTTTTAAAATCCCGTGTTACGAATATAAATGTGAAACGAAATTGGGCAGCAACAAAAAAAAAAAGTTTTTATAGGCGTGATTTAAAACCATATTTATTTACAATCATTACAATATTATAACCACGAGTACTTAACTACTTACTAAGTCAAATCTAAAAAAGGCCCTTGAGGCATTATACCAAAGATGCTGGCGGCGTGTTCTCGTTGTATCGCAATGCTGATACGTCGTGCGAGGAAGCCGCCAGCTCTTCGGTCACCAGTTACAACCAGACGCTTCGCGATTTCTGCGAAAAGATTGTGCGCGCTGAGACCGCAACGACCTATCGTTCCTCTCTGCCCAGGCTAATACGTTTGTTTTGAAAAAGAAATGTCACTTAAATATATTCATCATCATCATCATCTTATCTTTATCCACTGCTGGACACAGGCCTCCCATAATGCACGCCTCTCAGCGCGTTCTGCGGCTACTCTCGGCCAACCGCGAATAACGTTATTCGTAAATTGGACGATTGTCACTGTCAGTCTCATGACGCCTTAATTGGAGTAAAAGAGAAAGATGCTCGAAATAAACGAACGTCGACGTTCACGGTAACGGGCCAGTTCTTGCAATCCAGCCTTCGAAGATTATCTCTTTTAGGGAAAAAAGGTAGCCTATGTACAATACAATTAAAATCAGTAAAGACTTCGCATTTTCTCGGGTATCATCGCTTAAATCCCGAGTCGGAAATGACACGATATAGATTGCCGCGATTACTTTTAGGTAGCATTTAATTTGAAGTATCATAAACGCAATGTATAAGCACCTGCCAAGATGACATTAGACCGGTAGACTTAGGAATTTTTTTTATGCAGAAGCGACATGAATTTGAACATTCATTATTTAATGAAGCTATACTTGTATACAGTATATAAATATATATATACATACATGAGTTAATATTTTACTGTTTAGTGTAAGTAGGTACGATATTATGTCACATTAATCATTGATAATAAAATAATCATGAAATTAAAATTTTTAAAAACCTGCTTCAACCGTTTTTTATTCATATTTCGTAAACGGCTTGGCCGTATTATACATTATTTACAATTTCACGAGATTGTGCAACAATTATTTTACCACGCTTTAAATTGGTTGAAGCCATGATACATAACTATTGTAAGTAAGTTTTATGAAATTTGATAGAATCGAATATATGTATTCACATTGACGACTGTATAAATGTATGATATACGTCAAACTGTTTTTATTTGACACCAAGAAGGCAGACTGTCAAACTAGTCTAGTACTTACTAGCATCTTTCTTATTTCAATATAAAGGTTGTGTTAGTTTTGAGCTACAAAGGAGGTTTCGTTGCTCATATCGTTCTTGTACCTACTGTATTCAATAAGACAACGAGTAATATATATAATTAAAGGTCAAATCTGTAAATTGATAACTCTATGTGATAGACGAGGGATTCACGATAATTACCGAGGTTGGCCGAAGTCTTAACTGATTTTAATTGTATTGTATGTGTGGGTGTCAGCTAACTCCATACCAAATTTTATTAAAATCGCTGCAACCGTAAAGGAGTAACAAACATACACACTCACACTTTCGTCTTTATAATATTAGTGTAGATATATCATACATTCCAAGCCCGGAAACCGGGTCGTACTCACTTTTTTATAAGTGTATATCAATTTATAACTTTAGTAATAGTTTAAATAAAAAGCGAATACAATTCTCAAACTTTTCATTTAAAGCGCCCTCAACAAACCATTTGAAAAGTAATTACTTTAAACATTTCCATCGGAACCAGTCTAGCAAATTCATAGCACGCCCATAAACTAAGACTTCATGCTCTTTATGATTCTAGAACCAGGTAGGGATGGGAAATAGTTATTTTATAGAATTCTTAAAATCTATTATAAAATGGGGATTTATGAAAGTTTGATATTACTTTCCGAAGGTCCAAGAGGGTATTCAGCAGTGGACGACTTATAGCTGACATGATGATGATGATGATGATGATGATATTACTTTAGGTAACAAAAAATAATACTAACTGATACTAGAGAGTGTACTCCAAAAACATTGCCACATTTTAAATGCTAAGGAATGAAATTCGCTCCCTTCGTTTGTATTCCTAGAAAGATATAATTTGGGTTTTTTCAAGGCAAGAGTGAATAGGCTGTTACTGAACCAGCGTGCTACACCCTCGACCTCGTCGACACTTACAGGTGTGACTGAGGTCAAACGTTGGTCTATCTTGTATAAAAAATGTGTATTTTTCTTTGTAGTCTGCCATATTAGGTACCTATACCTATAGGGACATAACATGGCAGACTAAAAAAATGCATATTCATTTCATTGTAGATATTGGTGTCAAAACCGCCAAGTTGTGGGACTGACAGGAGACAGACAGACCAAAAAGGAGATGGAGGGACAATTTCTATGCGTTCTGCGTTAAGTTAGGGGGGTCACACAAGTGACAGGGTTGAGTGGAGAAAAAGATGGGACGCCTCTGCCTAGTGGGACATTTAAACACAGACTAGTAACAAAAAATTGTACAGATTTTCCCATCCCTAGTCACAGATAGGTAATAAAATATTTGCAATAACATAATGTCAGTTTAGCGCTTTCGTATTCCTCTGAACGAAACTTTTCACTTACCGTGCATTCTGTACGAATGGAAGTTTATTTTTGCATTGCAGGTGCATTTGTGTGGAGTTGACAAAGGGACTACGTGCTTATCGACTTTAACAAATTCTTAAAAAAAATTACTAAGATATTGGGTTTTTTATAAAGAGAAGTGTCTTGGGTTTCCAAAATCGAAAATATATGTGCTGACTATAAGGACGTAGTCTGACTATGGCATACTATATCAGATGTCTAGTTTGGCCAGGATTTTTTTCATTTAGAACATGGGACAAAACCAAAAGAATAAATAATACTGGGATATAATTTTCAAAACACAAAAGTGATGAATGTATTGTTCCTTATTTTTATATGACCAAAATCTTAGGTTGACCGGATATCAAAGCTTGATAAACATATTATTTTTAAAAATTATGTATATTTTTCTGTCGCTGCTTTAAAAACAGAATAATATAAACATTTTTAAATTATACATAAACGACATTTTTTGTACGATATTAATAACGCCAACAGGTAATAAGTACTTAAAATATTTATAGAACACTCAGTTGCATATTTTACAAAATAAAATAACAATGTGATAAAAACCTAATTGAATTAAGGGGACTGCCTTACAAAAAAATGTTTTTTTTTCCCTACTTAGTTACAAACGGATAAACTCACGTGTTTATATGACGACCGGTCAGGCCAAGTGGGTAGTGCCCTGCCTACTAAGCCGATGGTCCTGGGTTCAAATCCCAGTCAGGACATTTATTTGTGTGATGAGCACAATATTTGTTCCTGAGTCATGGGTGTTTTCTATGTATTTAAGTATATATCTATTATATATATCGTCGTGTAGTACCTGCAACACAAGCCTTACTGAGGTTACCGTAGGACTAGGTCAATTTGTGTAAGATTGTCCCTAAATATTTATATCACACTAGGCGACATGTTTCGGGTAAGCTCTGGTACTCATTTTCAAGAGTCAGGACACATTGCTCGCGTTGAGGGTGTATCGCTCACTGCTGTCCGCTGCCTTGCACGGCGTTCCGCTCGCTGAAGTCGCTCAAAATTGCATGCGTTTTTTTCTGTTGTTGTATAAATAATGGTACGGAATCCTACGTGCGCGGGACCCATAATTTGCATAAATACTATACGACCCCAATACTTTAACAACTTTAAAATATTAATTACATTGAACCCTTAAATATTTAAATGCTCTAATTAAAGCCACACCAAGAATCATTATACAACCTAATAGTTTCACACGAATTACAATTTTCTTCCAAATTGAATTCTTGAAGTATTAATTATAAACTCATTATGAACTCGGTCACGCGATGTGGGATTTAGGAGCAATACAGTTCTAAAAGGACATATGTGTATGTGGTTTGATATGTAAATATGACGTTTTAAGTAAGAATGGGATTTTAGGTACGTGTTAGTGCTAACTTTGGATTTGCGTGAATGTTGAAGCGATTAAAGTGTTATAAGAGTTTTTATAAGATAATTATGGGTGTTGATAAAAAATTGCTCGAAAGGCGAGCTGAAATTGAAAAGTTACCTAAACAGAGCCCTGAGTAGTTTTTAACGTAACAAAACTTCACCATCGCATTACCCATATAAATAACATTATCACTTATGCGTTCGAGACGTTTTTGTACGTTAAAAGAAACTTACACTAGAGCCTCAGGATATAAACGTTTTTTGTGTGATATAATTAATATTGTTATATAACACTTTAGTTTGTAAGAAATATATTTTTCCTCTCTAGTGCGCAAAAGTGCACTTGGCGCACGCTTCGCGTGCGTAAATTTCACTTTTTAAGGCACTTGTTATGAAAAATTGGGTTCGATACACGTGTAAAAACTTCTTTAAGACTTGGGTGATTGTCACCCTCGTTTCACTCGGGCTCCAACTTTCACCCTCGTCGAAAAAAAAATTTTTTTCACTAGTATCGAAATGTACTATATCGAATGATATCAATATCGATAAATATACTACCTAATAGAGTAACTCGTCGATATTAGTCAGTTGTCAAAATGACATGAGACTGCGAACGCCACTTAGGCGTATTGAAGGATATGGTTGAGAAATTCGCAATCACCTGTCGAGTTTTTGTAGCTCAGTTGGTAAAGCTATGGGCATGCCCGGAGTCGCGAGTTCCAGTCTCGCTAGACGCAGTTGATTTTTCCATTTTTCATTTATTTTTTAAAGTTGAATGTTAATAGTAGGTAATTATGTTCTAAGTTGTTCCATTATTAATTATTGATAAAAAATACGAGTATGATGATGTTTATAAATGCCGATGCCTTTTTACAGGACCACATGATCCGCGATGATCCTATCGGCGGAATAGCAGTTGAAGCCAACAAGCTGATTCTTCGAGGGCTGAGGAGACATCACTCGGCCCGGTATCGGTGTAGGGCAAGGAACTCGGAGGGAAGCGCGCTGAGTGAGCCCCTCACCTTGAATGTTCTGTGTAAGTTCTTTTTTTATACACGACTGACAAGCGTTTGACCTCAGTCAAACCTGAGTTAAGTGTCGACGAGGTCGAGGGTGTAGCACGCTGGTTCAGTAATAGCTTATTCACTCTTGCCTTGAAAAGACCCAAATTATATCTTGACCTTCGTATTCTAGAATCTAGAAGATGCGAAGATCTCCCACAGAGCAGGGGATTTGCGATTTTCTCTTAATAACCATGATACTTTGATGAGAGCTGGCAGCTTTCTCGCTCAATGTATGAGCACCGCTATGCAGCGTGAAAATACAAATCTTAAAGCACATAATTATGCGTAGTTCCAAAAGAAAACATATCAAACAGTTTATTAAAAGATACAACTAAAAGTAAAAAAAAATGTATAAACAAAAACTTAACAAAAATAGACGTAAATACTTTGATATGATTTCTTACCTGAACTGTGTCATTTAAATACCTAATCTAATAATGTTAGGCGGTTTAGTCATAATTTCTGGTTTGGCTATGCATGTTTGTCTGTCACAAAATCTGAAATAATCCTTGGACATTAAAGACTTTTTAAAAGTAATTCTTTGGTACTTGGAAGGATTATTTTAAGGATAAAGATAAGATAAAAGACATTTATTCATGACGTACACATACAATAAATAGAATACAAGATGAAGAATAAGTAAGACACCACGAAATGGACCCAACTCAGTGTAAATGCTGGATTGAGAAGTCAGCGCTGATCTTCCGTTGAGCCCATTTGGTAATGTCACGAAAAATAACACAAAACAAAAACTAAAAAGGAAACAATAAAAGATTAGAGATAATGGCAAAACAGGCATGCAGACTTATTTTATTATAGGGCATCATCAGGTAACTTATTATATAAATGAATACATTACCCTAACATTGTACAAACTTGATTGTAAAATCAATATTCTTTTTAATCACTTTGACCTTACAGCCAGGCCAGAATGCTCAGCCGGCAGCGTGGTCCAACAAATAGCTGGTGCCCCAGGGGGTGAAGTCAGGGCTCGGTGCTCGGTCACAGCGCCCTCCATACACGACGCTGGGCCCCTGAGGTTCTATTGGACTTATAACGGGACTAAAGATGTTTTGCCGGTAAGTTCAACTGAGAAAATAAGACAGTAAAAACGAAGGTTTTTTTTTAACTCAAAGCATTTAGTGGCTTTGGTTTATGTACCCAATCAGCAAGTTTAGGCAAAACTGATGGCCGTTAAAGGAAGTTATGGATTAGTCGTCGCGTATGGAGACGCAGTGTTGGCAGGCCACATTTAAGATGGACCTATTATCTGGTGAAGGTCCAGAGTGGGCAGAGAGGGACCATTAACTGTAGTGTTTGAGGAAAGTCCATGTCCTTTGGTGGCTCAGCTGATGGTGATTTATTTCTAAACTGTTCAACTGATATTGGTATCAGTCAGTCAAGTCAATTGATATTGGTTTCAAAATTGATTGAAGCGATCATGAGAAGAAATATATGAAGATCAAATAGTTTACATACACATATTATTTTGAGTTACTACTAAATTATGACACAATTTGGAAGCAAAGCGATTTTTCGTACGGAGTATGTTTTTATGTGAAGCAGAAAATATAAGATAGCAGAATTAATTACACTTGGCTTTCACCAGATACCTCCATCGAACGTGACGGTGATGGGTGCCAGCAGTACTGTGGTACACGGCTTACCACCAACCAGCGGCGAAGACCTTGGCTGGCTGGCCTGCTGGGCTAGCAATGACGTGGGAAATCAGCGGGAGCCATGTCTGTTCAGGATCACGCCTGCTGGTGAGAAGTACAATAATATGGTGGTTCATATTATATTTGAACAGGATGTGAGAGCCAATAAATTTGAATTATGGCCGGGCCACTTCGTACCTTGTCATATTGTATTTATATGAAGACGCAAAAGATCTCTTATTAACGTCACTGTGACAAGGTTCGAAGTGGTCTAAAACTCAAATTGGTTGACTATACAACATCCTTAGTTTCTGCTTTCGAAGTGATATCTTCAATGATCAATAATTGTAAAGACAGCGAGGATTTGTATGCTGCAGTTCCGTTCTTTGTCAAGTACAAATAAATAAAGAGTACTACAAGTGATGCAACTTTTTCCTTATATTTGCTTCATTAAATCAGGATAACAACCTCACATTATAATATGCTTGCATCTGCAAAGCCCAACCTAATACCATCATGTCATGGTCTACCGTCAATAACGGTAACATATCGCTGAGGTGAGTGGGCATGAAACTGTCCAGAAATATCGGGAACTTAAAAACAAGAATATACATGGTACATATCCTTATTAACTATAGTAAACTAACTCTTTGTTGGGTTTTTATGTAAACGTGAGTCAGTTAGTTTCATTTAGTTGATGGCAGATTGATCCACCGCTATACCTCTAAGAAACGCGGATGCCCGTTCTCTACTAGAGTGGTTTCTGATCGTTTAGAGAAAATACCGAGTCCATTTGGGCCGTGATCGTCTAATGATTGGAATTAGCATGTTGTATTTACAATCTAATGAAAAATATATCAGAGGCAACAGCTCTTCTCTTCAGTGTCCTCTTTTTATTCAACGAAATATTTCTTCTTGTACATGCTTAAAATACACTTCCTCTACAGCGCTCCCAGAACCCCCAGTTAACTGCGAGCTGGACAACTCCCTGCTCCGCTGCGAGCCTGGTCACGACGGTGGTCTTCCCCAACGGTTCCTACTCGAGGTCCTCGAGGTACGGCCCTCGGAGCCAATCAACAATGAGATCGCCACCATGAACGATCAGGTGAGCACGTGTGGCGTGCTTGTATATGTGTCATCTGAATTTTGTTACTGTTCTTTGGAGTTTGAAACAGTGACCTACTACACTTAAGTTGGCTGCTTCATCCTTGCTCCAGCTAGAAGATTTGATGCCTTAAATGGCAAGTGCTAACACAAATACAAGTTTCTTAGTCATTATTAATGAGGCATATCTAACAATCTTCATAGCATGATCATTTCACTAGTAAAAAAAAATGTTAATACCATTCCACTGGTTGGACCGCGGTGTCCAGAAAATTCATATTTCATACTCATGTAAGTTAAAATGAAAGTCTGTTTTGGCAATACTAGAAATAGGCATACAATTGTGAATATAATCATTATTATCAATATCATTATAATTTCAGCCGTAAGACGTCCATTGTTGCTTATAGGCCTCCCCCAAATATGATTTGTATTATTTTGGAGTTGCCACAGTCGCCAGGCTTGGCAAGCGGGTTGGTACCGCAGTAGCTGTATTTGATTCATATTTAAGACACCTACAGGAAGAGATGGATTCTCAGAGTTTAAGTGTCGCCCGGAGCAGTATATTTCTCCATTTTTCCTTTATTTCTAAGAAGAACATTTAGATTTTGGGAATTATTTTTTCAACGATTTTTTATCATTTTATTGTAAAATGGTTTTTTTTATTGGTATCTTTACCCGCTTGTTAGGCCTTGTAGATCAAAATATTGAATCATAAAAATTTAATTGACATACTTCATTTTCACTTTCACGAAAGCTGTTTCTTCTTCTGCAACTTGATCTGCATATCTTTTACTTCTGTTTGACAGTCAATTACTGTTTCAGGGGATCTCCGGGAGAGGTCTCACAGAAGCAGTTTACCGTGCCAGCAACGACGCCCCGCAGTTTGTTCTCGACGCGTTATCCCCTGGACGCTATACATTCCTAGTCTACTCGGAGACACCCAGAGGGCGGTCTCCTAGACCGGCAGCGTTGCACAGCGTTGCAATCAATCCATCGGATGGTCTGGATAGACCTGGTAAGTCATTGTTTGAGATTTGTGGAAGATAATGTAATAGATAAAGAGGATTAAAAAAATCATAAAAGACCGAAGAGTTATTTTCACCATCACTAATAGATTCTCATCCAAGAATTTCCTTTGCGAAAATCCTAAACTATGACCGCTTAAAAACATACAAGTTAGTAAAAGAGTATAACCATTAGGAACCATAATCGGATTTTAGTGGAAGATGGTGCCATATATTATAGAAAACAAATAAATCTAGTCCATCTAGTCTGCTTTGGATTAGTCACAATTGTTTTTTAAGTTGTGATATTTTAGGATGAGTTATTTATTTTAAAATCAGTTCTTTTAAAGGATTCATTGTTATAGACATTAATCATTTTAATGTAGAATCGGTCTTCCCAAAGGAACTATTTTTGTACTTCGCCTTTAAAGTCGTCTAGAAGAGGTGGCATATTAGCAACAATTATTGTTGTTTGCCTCTTCTAATGTTTATCATTTATATTCTTCCTTAATTTGTTAGCAAGAAAGTATTTACAATTAATACTTAAAACGGGATAGTTACTAGTGGTGGCGCGTTCTTAGAACTCGATTCCTGCCGGCTTGACTAAATTTCAGATAGTAGAGCAGTTTTTCATGAAGAAAAAAATTGTCATAATAATTCAGGCTTCCCGGCTAATTGACGCGCCGCTACTGATAGTTACTATGTATGTTATTTTGAATGAGTTTCCGATATTTCAATTATATATATGCAATCCGCCATTTGCAATCCGATATTTGCAATCGCCATCTTTACGGAATAACTAAAGTGTTTCTTCATTAATTTATCCTCCTTCCTTAGGTTCTCTTCAAACTATGACTCCTGCCCCACCGCCCATGACTGCTGGAGACAACAGTGTTGCTTTACTAGTGGGCGCCGCACTAAGTCTTATTCTACTGACGATTCTGACTACTTTATGTGTTGCCTTGGTTGTCATGTGCAAAAAGAAGACTAGGCCTTCAAGGGATCCTGAACAGAGGTGAGTGTTATTGATTTAGTTGTGAGGCTTTCTACAGCTAAATGTTCTTGTCTTTTTGAATGCGAGGGAAAGAGAAGCCAGCAAGCCGGGTAACGTTATTAGAAACGATATTGATGGGAAATTGTTTTGTGATAGGAGTGAATGAAATTAATGTTAATAATTTAAAATTGTTACCCGTGGATAAGTAAAAACAAAAATTTGAAACGTCGATACTCATGGCAATTAAATTTAATTCGCAATAAACCCGTCCTATAATAGTCTTTAGTAAATACAAAATATTAAACTGTTTAAAGGACGTATTATGGAATCTCATCTATCAATACGATTTCATCCAATTACTTTTTGGATGTAGTTTAGTTCTTTAAAATACTTTAATTATTGTTTTTACCATATTGTTTTATTTCTTTTATCTACGTACATGTCATAAGTGCTCTAAAATGCGTCCAGAAACCGTAGGCAATGACCAGCATTACCAACCATCAGAAAGATTTGTAGATCAGTAGGTTATGAATTTAAATTTGGAACAGCTGTCAAATTCAAGTGGGGTCTCTAATCTAGTATCTATAGATATTAAAACAGCCATTGATACGAAACGCCAATTCGTTATGTTTTTTTAATATAAATCGAACGACATTTGAACTCGAGTGACAGTAGAATAGGGAGTTCATTCGCTTGTCTATGGTTTAAAAAAAAAAGACTGAGATACGAAATACGCAACGCCGCCGTTCCAAGCTGTCATTTGTTTTGTTCGTTGACTTTTTAATGTTTTCAAGTAACCCTAGTAATAAGTCATTTCCCTACGGTTTCTGAACCCATCTTAAAACACTTAATGATATGTGTGTAGATAAAGTAGTGTATGTAACTATACATAATTAGGCATTACAACAATCGAACCCACACTCTTATTTTAATGCCCTTCATTATGCACAGATACATAAACTACTAATCTAAAACAAATACATTTGATAAAATTGTTTATACAACGTCTTGACCAAGGCAGTGGATTAAGCAACTGTTCTTTATCTCTTAGCTTCATTTCATTTTGTTTCATTTCTTTTTTATATATTACTAATAGTAGCTTAACTTCTAGAATTTTAACTACTGCGTTTTTTTCTTATGGACTTAACTAAGTTTCGTGCTTGTCAAGCCTTTTCTAACAACGTTTTCCATTTCCAGCACAATCCTACGAAGAAGCGTCGGAGTGTCCATGTACGGGGGCTCGTCAATATCACCCAACGTAGTCCCTACAGTTGTGGTCAGAGGGCACCGAGGGTCACGTGTGCTCGCTGCTAGATGGTCAGGCGTATTGGATGATGCGCCTTTAGCAGTGCTGGCGTTGGATACTAGGGCTCATGGTAAGTTGACATCACCCTCATCATACATTCATTTCAGCCGTATGCAGTCCACTGCTGGACATAGGCCTCCCACAAATATGACTTATATGATCTTGGGGGATAGTTGCCATAGTCGCCACGCTTGGCAGGTGGGTTAGTGACCGCAGTAGCTGTAGATTGGGCTTCGACGGACGCTGCTGCCCATCCGTAGGATTTTTCCCTTAGTCGCGTCTTATGACACCCGCGGGAGGAGATAGGGTGGTGCTATTCTAGTCAGCCGGCATCACACGGCTAACACCACATCATCACCTCAGCCATAAGACGTCCACTGCTGAAATTAGGACCCCCTTGGACCTCCACATGCACCGGTTAGAAGCGTCTTGCGTCCAGCGTCTTCCTTAATGAGGTCGTCTGTCCATCTTGTGGGTGGACCGTTCTACGCTACGCTTGATAGTCCGTGGTCTCCATTCGACTACTTTTCGACCCCATCAGCCAATTCGCAATGTACTCTGTCCATTGCTACTTCAGCTTGCTAACTGGGTGGGCTATGGCGATGACTTTAGTTCGCCTAAGGATCTCCTCATTTCTGATTCAACCACGTAGAGAAACTCCAAGCATGGCTATATGGCTCTTCATAGCTTACAAGTTAAGTTGACATCACCTGCTATTATTTCTGCAATATAATCAGGTTTCCTACTTAAATCGAGTAGATCTCTAAGCTTGAGGTTAAACTTGTTTTTTTTTGTATTCGAAGTTTGAATGAATGTTTCATTTTGCGCCATAATATATTTTCGATGTTTTACAAACTGCATGATTTATATTCATTTTACACGCTTTAGCTATGAATTTTATTATGTTTGTCTATAGTTTTATGTTGATCGCGCTAATAGACTGAACGACTTTGATGTTCATGTGTAAAACCGGCCCTTTTATTTTAATGCTTGTTTATAGTTTTATCATCATCATCATTATCATCATCATCATCATCATCATCATATGGACATAGGCCTCCCCCAGTTATTCGTTTTATATTTATTTGTAATTTATTCACATTTACGATTTCTTACAGATGATATAGACAGCCATAGTGAGGAGCACCAGGAGACTGAATTCACAAAAAGCATGGACGATATGGAAACACAAACAGATTCATAATTACAAATGTAATAGTCTAAAATTAGATAAGTTGCCAACCGCACCCCAGACTCCCATGAGCCGTGGCAAAAAGCTGGCACAATGCGAGGAAGATGAGTCATAAATGCTTTAATGGCTTAAAGGATATCTCTTACGAATTCAAAGCGATCAATGATAAATGAAGGAAATTTCAATATGACGATGTACTTTAGAAGATTCTTGGTTTAAAATATTAAATAGTTATTGAACAGATTTTGTTTATAGAACGATTTAGTAGAAAGTATAGTGTTTGATTATGAGTAAACTACTGAGGGAAGTAGCGTAGCTGGAACGAAGAAATGAAGAAAGTTAGGAAGAAAGGAAGGAAGGAAGGGAGATATTAGTAAAAGTAATTCTGAGAATATTATGATTAATGCATGGTTCAGTATTATTGAAATTAGTGATATGTGTTGTAAGTAGACTGTTTTAAACACAAGGCTATTGAGTGAATAGTTAATGTTTTGTATGTATGTATGTGCACGCAGGTTTTAACATTTCATAAAATTAAAAAAATGTAGTAATTGTAGTATTTTAGTATTTCTCCTATTATGCTATTTTGATTCGATATGTGGGTGGCTGTTGGGTGATACAATTTTTAAATGTGCAACTTTTAAAATAAAGTTTTTAGAAAAACGTGTACAAAATTAAATTAACTTGTAGAAAAGTTAAATTGGATCAGTTTTGTGACGATACTTAAGTATGAAATATGTGTGAAAATTATTATTTTTTCTATTCCATTGTAACATTGTTTAAGTTTATGAAACGATCACTAAAACTAAGTATTTTAGGTATATGTGGCATTATCTATGAAAAGGGACCTTATTATCGATGGCGCTTACGTCGAATCGAACTGGATTTGTACCGCGTCATTATTAACAAAAGCATAAGCGCTATCGACAATAAGGTCCCTTTAATTGAAAATGACGCATTTTATCGTCTTAATTTAACATTTTTACAACATACGCTGCACACTACATACGTACACTTTTTTATGAAAACTACAAAAAAAGAATAGGGGAATTTAGTTTAAATAGGTAATGAAAAAAAAAATTGACTGCAGATAAAAGTAAGTTTATGTATTCCAAGGTAGTTACAGTTCTGTATTTTTGTAAATAAAATAATACGGGTAGTATATTTTAAATTAAAATAATATTATCATTATTAATTCTCTCTTAAAAGATCGGTTAACATTGTTAAGGAAAGATAATTATATGGCGGATTTGTGTTATGAAATTATTATAATATGTTTTACTAATTAAATACAGAATAACGAACAGCAATTAAAAACATTACATGAACCTTTCCAATAAATAGTTGTTTATGTTACTCCTACATAACGTAAGGTATAAAAATACAAGTTCGGTTTTATGAAACAAAGCGAAAAATAGTTGTCAGGAAAGTAAGCTATTGAAAAAAAAAATAAGGTGAAATTATACGAATGGTAAGAAAATATATCAGAAGAATATGCTGTTAAAGTTTTTTGTATGAGAAAATGAGCAAATGGTTAAAAAAGCTATTGGAAAAATAAGCTGCTGAAAAATGATTTCGGGAAAGGAAGCTAACGAGAAAAAACTAAGTGGTACAAATTGCAAATGTCATTATAAAAAACCATTTTCGGAAAATACAGAATACACTCGTTTTCCATAAAAAAAAATTACAATTCTAATTTGATTGCCGATAATAATAAATGAAAATAAGGGCTCCAGTCTCTGCTCACGTTTATTTAGTCACTCGCTTGACATGTTTTGGAGAACATAGGTCTCCATTCAGTAAGAATGCTGAGTTCGTCTCGAAAATATTAGGTACTCATGAAATTTTAAATAAACATATTTCGCCGATAATATTAGAACTTCCATGGTACATTCCTAAATTTTCAAACCAAAAACAATCCAATTGTACAGTCCGCGTCATATGGCTGGCAACATTCAAAATACTCAAATAGTCCAGTACACCATATAAATTTTATGGTGTACCGAAGTTTATGAGTACTTTGGTTGCTACCAAATATATGACGCCGACAAAACAGTTAACGTGTTAAACAGGTGAATTCAACTTCTGTATGTTTCCTTTGTCTCCCAAAATGGAAAACCCAGGTTTATATTGTTGCCACGAAATGCAAAACTAGAAACAGAATTAATGTACAATGAAGTTTTCCATATGGAATATAATAGCCAAATTGTAGTTTATGTTACTGCTACATAATGTAAGGCATAAAAATACAAGTTTGGTTTTATGAACTGAAGCTGAGTTTCATAATAACAAACAAGTATTTTTCGCCTAATTATGTACAGTGACATATACATTGCTTTAGCTACACACAACATAAGCTCTCAATAATAATTTCTGGAACCGCAAACGAAAAGTGCACATTTGTGACGGCGGCTAATGAAAACTTTTTCCAAGCAACCGTAGTTTTTTAATATATAGACGCTATTAACAGTTTCCATGTAATAATGTCAAGGATTATAGAACAAAGTCAATATCTATTAAACAATGTCCATACAAAATAGTATTCCTACAAAAAATCTCTTTTCGCTATAACCTGGCGCAGCGCCAACAAACTTGAGTTAATTTGACAGCGGGAAATCTTCTTAGAACTTGTATAGAACTGAGACCTTTAAGGCAAGGCCTTATAGGCATTTAAACTCGATAGATGGCACTAGCGCAGATAAGTAGCCGCATCTCTTAGAGAAGTGGAATATAAGTGTATTGGGAGCCTAACCAAGGTTATTATGACATTAAACTCCCATCCAAAAATCCCTCTATCAGTCTATGGGAGGCTTATGTCTGCAGTGAACCTCTACGGTATATACAGAATGAACATTAATGGTGGGATCTGTTACAAACATTGAGTGCTACCATTTGCTAGTCATAGCCGAACTTCGTGTATTCTCCGTTTGTAGCGGAAACCCGTTACTAAGAAAACCCTCGAAGCTTAATGGCTACAATGTACCATATTCGGTATTGTTTTCTGATTAGGAAAAATTTAAAAGTAAATTCGAACAGCTCATTCAAGTCACCCACCATATAAAGAGCAAAAATTTTTCGCGTCAAAATTCTTTTCTTTCACTTCTTCGTAATCAGAACATGATACAGAATTTCCTCTTAAAGGGATCTTCATTATATTTATTGTAGAATATTGACTGTGTCGTTATGTGTTCTATGATCCTTGATTAATTTTATGACTTAGATATTTTAAGAACTAGCTGTGTATAAGAATACCAAAGAATAGAACAGTGAATCTACAGAAATGCTTCTGATGTATACGTTTTAGTATGACATTAATTAGACAAGAATGTTTGTATTGGAAATAAACTTATATTTTATGAAAATTTTTGTTTTATTCAAAGACCTTTCAATGCAGATTTGATGGTTTCAAATAGGTCTCAGAATTGACCTAAGTGGCAGTGTGTATAAATTGATAGCAGAAACGAATGGCTGGTGGTGCCTAAAATTACTCAACGGCGACCTGGACAAGGTCGAAATGGACCGACGATCTGGTATAGAGCGTGGGAATCCACTGGGTGTGGGTGGCGCAAAATAGGTCATTGTGGGACGTTTTGAGGGAAGCCTATATCCAGAAATGGGCGTCCTTCAGCTGATATGTTGATTTTTGATGAAACGAGCAGACGGATTGCCTGGTGGTAAGGAATTACCGTGGCCCATGGCCACCCGCAACACCAGGGGAGTCACAAGCGCGTTGCCGGACTTTAAGGGGGGTTGGAGCTCTGGGAACCTTACTCACACTACATACCTAATAGGTAGCACTGCTATTATGGCTGTGGTCTTCTGTAAGGAGGAGGTACTTCCCCAGTTGGGCTGCCCCAGATTCAAGCGTGATGGTAATCGCTGTGCCCTACCTCTCATTGTTAGACGTAGTTTAAGGGTTCAAAATTAATTAAATATACAGGAGCGGGCTAGTCAAATTTTGACCGTGCATCGTCGGTCCATGCTCCTCGTTACAGAGTGAAACATGTCGAGCAATATTCGATTTATAAAACTTACTATCGTTATTACGATAAAATGGTTCAATTCGCCCCTATCCTGCCGTGGCTCGTAATAGAGAAAATTGGAAACTGCTTCGTTTTCCCATCTCGAAGTTAAAGCGGATTTTGTGTTCAATTTTATGATTTAAACGACAATATCGCACGTTTAGTAGACTTTAGTGAGGTTTTAGTTTGATATTACGAAAAACGCAGTTATTGACGACCGGTCGGTGGGAATCCTATGAAGCCGATGGTTCTGGTTCAAATCCCAGTAAGGACTCGATTATGAGCATCGATGTATAATAAACGTAGATTCACAATCAGCCCCAAAAAAATTGCTTACAAATTTAATATTACATAAGAAAAAAATACAAAAACATTAAAAGTTAATTAATACTTTACCACTCTATAATAAATGTAAAAAGGCCCTTCAGGCATTGCACTCAGGATGCTGGCGGCATTTCCCCATTGTATCGCAATGCTGATACGTTGTGCGAAGAAGCCGCCAGCTCTTCGGTCACCAGTTACGTCAACTAGACGTTTCGCGGTTTCTGTAAAGTTTTTGCGCGCTGGGACCCCATGGGCCTATTTTAATTATTGAATTGTATATATTTCATACATGCTATGCCATTAACCGAATTTGCTACCTGCATTAATTAATTACTAAAACAATTAAAAACAACTGATTTTCTTCTCAAATCTTCTAGAAGAAAATTATTATGCAACTATGCAATAATGCAAGTCTAAAGTTGTGTTCCGTACGTTTTATAGCTAACACTTACCTTAGTTGAAACGATGTATTGTTGCTACAACCAGAGACTAATAAACATAATGACAGTTAATCTATATTTCAATTTTTTATTTTATTTAATACAACAACTAAAATATTATAATAACTACTTACTCACTACATTAAATCTAAAAGAGGAATTGGAAAGAGACATGATACCAAAGATGGTGGCGCCTCCTCGTTGTATTGCTATGCTGATACATTGTGCAAGGAAGCTGCGAGCTCTTCGGTCACCAGTTACGTCCAGAACCTTCGCGATTTCTGCAAAAAGTGTGTGCGCTCTGGGACCCCATGGATTTGGCGTTTCACTAACGTTTTTTAACGTTTTGTCATAAACGTATGGTACTATATATGTCTGTATTCGTCAGATGTTTAAAATCAATACGTACAATGGGTTGTGACATGATGCCAACGGCCGCTTTCTACCACCGCACCGCTCGCCGTCGGCAGTGCATTCATCCTTACACCCTGGAGCCTAAAGGGTTTAAGAGGAATTTCCTCCCGCGAACGCTCCGGCTGTGGAATGAACTCCCTGTCAAGGTTTTCCCTAGGGACTACAGCACGAGGTTCTTCAAAAAAATAGATAGGTTCTTGAAGAGTAGGCAAAGCGCATGTGAATCTTCTGGAGTTGCAGGCATCCATAGGCTGCGGTAACTGCTTACCATCATGTAGGCCGTATGCTTGTTTGCCACCGTCGTAGTATTAAAAAAATATTTGTAATAATTAAATAATGAGTTTGATTTATATGAACTTGTCTTTGGTACCACCGATTTATTGTTCAACTTTATGGCTGAAACGGTAAGGTTATATAGCCTAAACACAGGATTATGGTCTAAGCTTATATAAACTTGATATACAGTTATTGAGCTCGGTACTTGTTAGTTTCAATTGCTTTTTAATGATCATATGGGGATACCTAACTTAGTCTGTTGGTGTAGATTATCTCTTTTAGATATCGCATTTTGAGAATCGATTCGTATATTTTGACATTGTAAGCACTTTTTAAACTTAGATTGCTGTTATTACAATACGCTATCTCTGTCCTTTTCCTCAACTCATTAAATGCTTTAAATTATACCATCGACTATACACTAGAAGTATAAAGGGCATTCATTTCATTCAGATACTGCATTGTTTTTTTTTGAAAAAATTAACATAACTTCTGTTTGTCGATGGATGCACCGAAAAATAATACAAGGTATTTTTTTCTTAACATTTTTAACTAGCAACTTCCGAGTCTCACTAAGGCCCGTATTACTGGTCTCATCATAAATCAGGCTCACATTTTTCTCATATCTTTTTTTGTCTTATCTAATGCTATAATGTCATCTGTTATCATCTTTCAGGCATAATTTTTAGGGGAGCTGACAAAAATATGAACCATATACGTTCTTTAATTAGGCATATAATGTATTCGACTGCACAGTTCTGTTGACGTCAAAGATATGTGTCCACTATTGCATCTTAATACAAAGGAGTAAAGTGAAAAGTGTATACATATTGTTTGTCGTGGATTGTGCAATATCTGTCAGTCGCTTACTAATACGAATATTTTATATGAATACTGTTTACCTAAAAGTGGAAGTGGGCAGGCCACATAGCCAGAGTAACAGACCAGAGGTGGACTTTAAAAGTTACACAGTGGAAGGGCCCAATTGGCAAAAGAGGCAGAGGAAGACCACTGACACGATGGGACGAAGATATTAAAAGAACAGCCGGACAAACCTGGATGAAAGTAGCACAAGACAGAGATAATTGGGCATCTTTGGAGGAGGCCTTTACCCAACCTGGGGTTCTTGCTGAGAAGACAGGATAAAAAAATATAAATAATAATACTTATAGTAAACAACAGATAGCATTTATATATTTATAAAAACATTGTTACTTATTATGTAATCTTCAGCATGAAATAAAATAGTAGATTGTTTGACAAGGGGCTAAAGTAGGCCATAGTACTACGAGATGGTTATTTTCCCAAACGAAGTGAGGGAAAATTGTTCGAGGGATAATATGGCATTTAGACCCGAGTTCTGCATAATAGTTTTCACTTCAATTGCGAGAAAATAAGGTAAAATAACATTTTAACAATTAACAAATACAATTTTATTCACCCGTAATGAATTCTGAGTCAAAAATGTTTAATTTGGCTGTCTTTGTATTTTTTTTACTTCTTTGATACAGATAGGATATATCTACGCCGTGAATAAATGCCATAGACAACGTATAATTGGGGCTTCAAAGAGTTTGCCAACGATTTAAACTTTTTTTAATGCCTGTGAAGTAGGAACCAAAAAAGCACCTAATGCTTTGACAATTTGATTGCGTTTCCTCATTTTAATATTGTGGTATTGTCTGATTGGTTGATACTTTATACAAAGTATTTTTTAATGATTTCACATTTTTAAACAGTATTCGCACCAAAAAAGAATCTAGAGTTGCGATTAACTTCGATATGTGTCGTGATTGGTGGATTTAATAATATGAAGTGTTCTGGTTGGTCAATTTAAAACGTTTTGTACCTATATCATAAATATGTATACATATTTTCCCAAGAGGCTAAATGTATTACTTTAGTCCGCCTTGGCAAGCATAATATGACACACTTTTAGAGCATGAGAAGTGAAAAGGTTTTTTATTTTATTTATTTTTACTGTATACCTACGACCACACATTGTGACTAAACTAAGGGTTTATGTTTCATATGGCAGTGCTATTACAAATACAAAACACTTGCGGCATGAGCTTTTCTCTCGGTGCGCTATCTATTATGTAGCATCTGTGGAATGTTACATATACAGCTCAGGAAGTTTAAGACGATCATAAATGGTTTTGGAATCGAATTGTGTATGTTCTGCACAACAGATAAAGTATTTTGTAGATACACGACGCTTAATAACATTATCTGTAGGTCTCTTGCCACCATCAAACGTGGCTGTTCTTCTTGAGCCGACCGGCATTATCAAAGATCATTATCCCTGATAGGATGTCTTTGATTCCTGGGATAGATGCTGGTATGGGATGCTGTCTGCATAGACACACCGCCGTCCCATCTCCAAGGGATTAATTATTAAAGATTAACGGATTATTAGAGAGGCAGCAGCGAAAATATAATAAATAGCCTGAGTCGTGTGTACTATGTTGTACCGTTTGACGTAGAAACGCTAGATTATTACGCATTATTTGCTGCGCTGGCAGGTTGGCGACCGGAGTCACTGTTGATTTGGTTGGCGCTGCCTATCAGTTTTCTTTCATTTGACGCCTCTAACGACACTCGGGGGTGATGGGGTGGTACTATTCTTAGCCGGCACATGTCCTCAAGCTTTCATTCAGCCTCAAAATATCAGTTACGAGTATATTAAATGTAAAAATAAATTAAAAAAAAAACATTGCCTCGTACACCAATATTACCCAAGCGGTTTTCATTATGAATTAAAAAGCGCATTACATCGGAGCAAGCTAATCAAATGAAATAAGCGTGACAAGTGCATTGGCCCGCGGCCAAACACGGTGCTCATAACTCGCACGACCATACTGGCGCAGTCGGTAGGATCAACAGTAGCGCACGGTTTTTATATAATATGGTCATTGATTAACTATATTTAATCAGATAATGCCACATGTATATTACATAAGCGTAACAAGAGCACTGACCAAACACATGGCTCATGGCGTGCGACCATACTGGCGCAGTCGGTAGGATCAACAGTAGTGCACAGGTTTTTATCTAATATGGTCATTGCATAACTATAATTAAACGGAAAATGCCACTTATATTTGAAAAAATGCCACATGTTTATTAGATAAGCGTGACAAGAGCACTGGTCCAAGACGGCGCTTATAGCTGACACGATCATGCTGGCGCAGTCAGTAGGATCACGGTTTTAATCTAATAAATCTTTAATTAACTATAATCAAGCGGAGAATTATTTATTTAATCTAAAAGAAAATCTTACAGTAAAAATGAGGACTTAATGCTACAAAGAATTTTCTACCAGTCAACCTTTATGCAAAGAAGATAATTGTGGGCGATGCTGCTATTGATAAAAAAAAACAAATGAAAACATAGATACCATATATATATTATATAGAATGCCACATGTATATTCGTATTTTTGAGTGACTTTTTTTTTAAATTTTTTTTGACGTTAAATTAATCTTAATCTAACTTGATCACACACCTATGATTTTTGACATACATACGCAGTATGGAAAGCGACAAGACATCACATTGAGTGGTGACCAAATTGTATGCAAAAAAGATTTATTTTTTCTTGCCTACACGGGCGGCCTATCCAAAGAACTAATTTCTCACTAACCGTCTCATTAAAACAAACCTAAGGGAGACCTTACTACTGTCCCCACTTTCCTGTGCCCACCACAGCAATAGATCGTAGTATACAACCGGCAGTAAATTCAGACCGTGACGTGCAGTGCGAAATATTTTGCCCGGACTCTTTCTTGGGCCAAATTGTTTTTTGACAGATGAAATTTCATTGCGTCGCGAAGTCCCTCGATTTATGGCTAGTTGGAATTTAGTTTTGTTAGCTTTTGGTTTATTTTGTAACTGTTAGTGAAATTACATTTGTGTTATGACATTTTAATAAAATAATAAATAAATATTACAGGACATCCTTCACTGATAAGTATCCCCTGTTTCGTCACAGAGTTTCTTCGATGTATTTGAAAAGACTCAGAGCGCTAGGGCCCCAAGGACCTAGGGTTGCTACGCCAAAGGCGACGAAGCAATATTCGACGCCTCGACCTTTATATAACATATTTCGCTGAAACGCAGTACACCATCGCCTATATCGTTTGCCCTAGTAGGATACACGGTACTCAAAATCTATATTTATTTATCTGAAACCGAGCGAAAACAATATCTCAGACCGCGTCTTAGAGTATATCCCGTATCTATAACCCAAATATACATAAAAACTGTAACTGCTTTAGAAAATTACTTTTAATTTGAAACTTATTGCGCGTTAATACGGTTTATAATTGAAAGGGCTTGCTAAAGGTTGATACGGCGTTTATGCGTGGTGTGAACTCAACACTATATTTTTATCGCAAGCAATAAAATTCAAGAGTTGCTTGTAACGAATGTGTTCAATAAATCTAGTCTAACACCTAGTGTTTGTTGTTTCAGACCTTAGACCACATTATATGGTTCACACAAATAAAATGTGGTCGCTTACTATGGGCTTATAAGAAGGCTCAAATGGTACTGAAATGTGGTTGCTTACTATGGACGCATAAGAAGGCTCAAATGGTACTGAAATGTGGTCGCTTACTATGGGCTCATAATAAGGTTCAAATGGTACTGAAGTGTGGTCGCTTACTCATAATAAGGTTCAAATAGTACTGAAATGTGGTCCCGTACTATGGGCTCATAATAAGGCTCAAATGGTACTGAAATGTGGTCGCTTACTATGGGCTCATAAGAAGGCTCAAATGGTACTGAAATGTGGTCGCTTACTATGGGCTCATAAGAAGGCTCAAAGTCACCCAAGGGGCAATAAAGACCTAAAGTGTCTCTGCAAAATCGCATCAGAAATGATATCATTCGCAGCAGAACAAAAGTGATCAATGTAGCCCTCCGAATCGCTAAGTATAAGAGGCTATGGGCGGGGTATATTGCATGTAGAACTGATGGAGGTATGGAGTGTAAAGGTTCTTGAGTGGCGATCACTAGAATGCGCAGCTTGGGCGGAAACCCTCATGGTGGACCGAGCACCTGGTAAAGATTGCGAGAATCCACTAAATGCAGGTGGCGCAAATAAGTCACCAGCAATGGATGTTCGAAAATATTTTTTTTATAAAAGAAACAAAAATGAAAGCGAATTGAAAATATAATAATATAGAAAGCCAAATATTGCTAAGGATTCAAATAAAAAAGTTATTCTCCGTACACAACCGTCGTAAGCAAACAGAAATCCGTTTACTCTTCATTTGACGACCACTGCAGTTGGGTACGGTCGGCGCGATAAATATGTAGTCATATTCTAACCTCAATCCATAGAAATAGAGTTCATAGTTGCATAGGTATTTATGGAATCGACAGTAAACATTATTTTAGTCTTGTTTGTTGAATCTTTCCTCTCGCGAACCGCAAACACTTGATATTTAACTTAAGATCTTATTTTTCTAAGTTAGTACTTCGATATTTTGCTTTGAATTCATGCTTTTTATTACTATATGGACATTTGGGTATGTACAGTTAGAAGCAGAAGTAGCTAACCAGCTGAGGTGTTCAAAATAAGGGTTTTCTTTATTGTTAAGAGTACAAGATCGTGTTAAGATTTTTGGGAACACTTGGCCTGTTTAGCAACTTCTGGTGACAGTACGTCACCAGATCATGAATACTTCACGAATAAATAATTATTCTATTCTATGTTATTTTTATCACTCAATTCAAATATCTTCAACCGAAGCTTAATTGTATCGCAATGCTGATACGTAGTGCGAGGAAGCCGTCAGCTCTTCGGTCACCAGTTACATCAACCAGACGTTTCGCGATTTATTTAGTTAGAGGATGTGTTTATACAACGAAGACATGCCACCAGCATCCTTGGTACAATGCATCAAGGGCCTTTTTTAGATTCTATACTGTAACTAGTTAAGTACTTGTAGTTATCATTAGGGCATGATGCCAGATCAGATTTTGTATGGTGAGAACTGGGAATTCCCCGTTCCAGTACTAGATTTGTATAGAAAATGAGAACCGGGAGCATACACTAGTTATAATACGATTGTGATTTCAGTACCTTAATTGTACCCTAGTACAGTAATCCAATTTGATTTATAGGCCACTTGGCTGGTTCCTTGTCACGGTGAAAAACTATAAATGAAAGACGCAAAAGATTTCTTATTAACGTCACTGTGACAAGGTTCGAAGTGGCCTAGAAATCAAATTAGTTCAATATATACAGTTCAATGATTACAACAAGAGGCTGTAGGACATTTGACTGAACTTCTTCGATTTGCAGCGAAGTTTACAGGGTCTAATAAGGGGCGCGGTTTATAAGAAAAGTTTAACTGAAGACAAAGTGGGATAGTGTAGAGATTCCTTTTAAAGTAGGAAGATAACGTTTTATGTCCATTTCTTAATAAAAAACGGTACAGAAACACAAGAGAGTAAAAAATTAAATTAGCTGATTGTGAACGAGCGGAATATCCATGCAATTTAGTTGAAGTAAAAAACAAAGAAACAAATATGGCGTAGTCTGGTGTACGTCAACTTACGTTTCATTAATTAATTTATGAATTATATAGGAATACGAAAAATTGGAGTTTCTTAAAAGATGACGTACCCAATCAGAATCTTTTGTAATATTAAGTCAGTTTTATGTTTTATTATCTCACGCATTCGCTGCTTCTTATACGCATTCGTTGTTGTTTCTTGACTACATCTCCGCTACTCCAAGCTTGTCTGGAAGAAATCGCTCTATAGCGATAATACCGCCTGTTGTTTGCCTGTACTCTCAACCTGTATTGTATTGTATTGTATTAATGTTATTGATTCAATTCCTCGTGACACTGGTAAATGGATAAATAAATAAGAATTGTTAAGAAAAGTAAAATTGTTGCAAGATTTCTGACGAAAACAATATACAGAGGATGTGTTCAAGTTGACGATATTTTCTTTTGTATGTATAACCACTCATAACTTTTTTTTTCATACAACGACGGTGGCAAACAAGGATATGTCCCACCTGATAGTAAGCAGTTACGCCTGCAATTACAGATGATTCACATGGTACTCCGATTTTGAAACTTCTTTTTTATTGGAAAGTTGTCCCATATATATAATCAAAAATAAATTGAACTCTAAGGGTAGAAAAACCGGTGATTATTGAGTATTTACTCACTGATTGTAATGCATGACCATCCACCTAAATGTCGTGACAACGCGAGGAAAATACTAAGTTTTGCCCTACAGCCTTAGCCAAAAGTATTGTGCACACAATTTTTAACTTTAAAATCCTTCTGTATGCAGTTAAACAAATTTCAGATTTTTACTGACCTTAGTACAAAACAAGAGAACATCAGTCAATAATACTCAAAAGTACGATTTAAATCAGAAAACAGAAAGCAAAAATTCGGATCTAGGAAATGACTTCTTGCTTTTCTACGCAATCACCAGTCACGGCAACGACCAAATACCAACCCAATATGCTAAAATATTTTTCATATAAAAAACATGGATCTATCTTTCCATACCCTCAGTTAAACAGCAAACTTACGTAGTTTCCTATCCCATCTTCCAACCTCGATTATGCAAAATTCTTTCAACATGACTAAGTAAACAATCTTTAATAACACCATATATAAGCTTTGCTATTCTTACCTCATAAAAAAGGGTATTTCCCTACAAAACCGCCCCATAAACAGAAAGCGGTGGCCAACTTAACTTTACGTTACAAAAACTCTTACTAACATGCAATTAAGGTTGCTTATTATCCAAATGAGTGGTACAGCGAATATTGCCGTTCGTTCCATGTAATGCCCCCTAATTCCGCTATAAAAGTATGGCACACTTCACTGTATTGCAATCTAAAGTTAATGCCCTAAGGTTTATGCTCTCCTAGTATTTAGTACTTATATCTTAATTAGTTTTCGCCTCTGACTTTGTCTGCTTTGACTTGCCTTGTCTGTCTCTTTTTTTTTCTTCCATTAACTAATCTGTCCAATATGGTTAAATATCATATCAACATATATTATTATCGTCGAATTTTACTGTAATTAGACATTCAAATCTAGAACGCCTCTAAAAAAAATTTTAGAATCAATTCTAAGACTAGTAGACTTAATATTTTATTAAAAATAACATTTCTATGGCAATAAGGTATGTCCTAGATCGTTTTTAATGGACCAAATCCCATATTTAATTACATCATAATGATTATTTTTAGAAAAATCCACTGCCCCGGATGAGACTCGAACTCACGTCTCTGGATTACATGTCCATCGTTCTATCAACTGAGCTAATGAAGCTTATCCAAAGGCTGCAAATTTCTTGATGATATTCTTCGATGCTCTTAGGTGGCGCCTAGCGACATCTATCGTAAAAGTGTTGACACTTTTTAGCGACATCGCGAAAGAATAAAATTTATGGTTTCTAAGAATTACGGTTTAACTGCTTCAAAATATAATATAAATAAATAAATAAATATTTCGGGACAATCTTACACAAATCGACCTAGTCCTACGGTAAGCTCAGTAAGGCTTGTGTTGTAGGTACTAGACGACGATATATATAATAGATAGATACATATAAATACTTAAATACATAGAAAACACCCATGAATCAGGAACAAATATCTGTGCTCATCACACAAATAAATGCCCCGACTGGGAATCTAACCCAGGACCATCAGCTTCATAGACAGGGTCACTACCCACTAGGCCAGACCGGTCTTCAAAAAATAATATAATATATTTATAATAGAAGTTTTGACAGCTGGCAAATATTTCTTAAACAGTGCCTTTGGAATTCGAATAGTGCCGCTTTTGTAGTTTAGTGCTGCCATCTATAACTTCGTGCACGCTCCCTATAGAGCCATATCGTAATTGGCCTAAAACCAAGATCGTAACATTATGGCTTCTTCATAATGCTTCCTTGTACTTTAATCTCAGATAAAAAATATAAAAACACCAACACTCGACTTTGAACCAAAACAAGAAACTTCTAAGCTTAACAAATGACGGACTTAAAGCCAAACACCATTATCACCAGTCAACCGTCCAACGAGAATCTTTAAAAGTAACTGCTTCAATTTACCTCAAAGTTGCCTGAACTGGGAAAAATCAAGGTGCCCTCGGGGAAGAAGTTTCAGGTCGTTAGTGATTGAAAAACTTTTGCGTTTAGTGGCCGCGAAAAGTTACATTACAACACGCGTCTTTGTTATAGAGACAAGGCTGAAAACGAACATTACAACTTACTGGATCAAAATAGAATATACTTTTAAGGTTTAGGTAGTCAACTTATAGTTACACTAGGTCTTTCTGTCCGTCTGTACGTCCGTCCGTCCGTCCCTACGTCCATCCGTCCGTCCGTCCGTCCGTCCGTCCGTCTGTACGTCTGTCTGTCTGTTTGGGTATTAGGGTATTATACTTTTAAGGGTTAGGTTTAGGTATAAAACTTATAGTTACACTAGATATGTTGGGCCTACATGTAATACGTATTTAATTACTTTAAATTGGAACAGAGTTGAGTTTTGTTCCCTTCGATTTTGACATAAAAGAGATTATACTTTATTTCATACACTAATGAGAACGAATTCGAGTAACTAGAATTATACTTGTATAGTGGGCCTTAGGAGGACATAGAAAAGATGGTATTTTTACCTGCCTTCATTTGAAGTGCGAGTATTTTTTCGGTCCAACCCTAAAGTGTGATGTGTCGTTAGATAGGCTTAACATAAACATTTTTGATATACAGAATATTTTTGTAAATAATCACACAGTTAAACAAATGTGCTCCCTGCCTCTCTAATGCAAATCCAAAAAAATATAAAAGTATCTTAATAAAAATTTTAAAGGAAAATTATTTTCAACTGTTGTGAAGAAATCACAAGTTTGATTCTCGTCTTAGGTAGTGGATTTCATTTTTTTTCTAGGCATTCAGACAGACAGACACAGAATGAGTTACAAATGGCATCATTGCGCTACATTCTAGAATTATTTAGTAGTTCAGTTAGTGCACAAACTCACTCAGTCGTCATCTAATTCTCGTTACACTCAACTAGTGATGTGTCGTTCCTAGGAACGTTCCTAGGAATTTTACCAAGTAACAATTTTTTTACGTACTTATAAAACAACAGAAAAACAAAAAATGAAACAAGATTTAACAGGCCTGCTCGTTAACTTGACCTACTTTTCCCTTTTATTTAATACCACAAAGGTGGCAAACAACCATGCGGCCCGCTTGATGGCAGGTAGTCACCGCAGCCTATGGACGTTTACAGTACCGAGGCATCATCCACGCGTTGCCGACCCCGTAAAAATCTATTTACACCCTCTTTACACTTGTATCTCATGCTTTGGAATAAGATGCAAGTTTTACTAAACCAACTGCTATAATCATTTTTTAATTGAAAGGCTTACATCTTACCGGTATGCTATAAGGCTACCTACTATTTACACACACATAAACATAATACGTATCTTACTTATATTATAAACGCGAAAAGTTGTTTGGATGGATGGACTCTGATTTAAACTTTCATGTGAATAACATAGGTACCTATACTCCTCGCGGCGAATCATGATCCCTATGACAGTTCATATTAGTGATGGGTCGTGTCGATGTAACTTAACTTATTTATAGGCAAAGGCGTTACTTGCATTCAGCCACGTTGATAAAAATGTTTTTAAAAATATAATCTGCATTTCATATGTTTGTTATGTTGTTGTTCTAGTAATGATTCAAGTTTTTTGGGCGAAAAATTTAACTTTTTAACATTTAGCATCTAGTATTTTACGTCACGCTTGACGAATGTAAAAATAAAAATCCATCATAAACATAGTGATATCGAAAAAAATAGCATAATATCAAAATAACCTTACTATATTTATAACTGAAAACGATTATAGGTACATCGGACACTGAAAATGTACTATTTATTTTGTACATACGTTTCCATTATCGACATTTGTTTTTGATACTTTTTGCACTAGTCGATATCTTCCAAACGAAGTAAGTTTTGCAGGGCGTAAACGTAATATCTGATTGAGATAACTTCTTGTAAATGTTAATAATTGTTACAATTCCAACGGAAAATCACTGTAATAGCATGTATCTACCCTAAAATTAATAAACGCCATTTTTAGACGCCTCTAATTTGATTCTAATGTAACGGTGACGCCACTACAAGTTTGTGTCGTAGGAATAACTGTCAGTGTCATAGGGATCATGATTCGCCGCGACGAGTATAGTGATGTGTGCTTCTTAGGAACGTTCCTAGGAATTTTACGTAAAACAACAGAAAAGCATAAAATAAAACAAGATGTAACAGGCCTGCTCGTTAACTTGACCTTCTCTTTACTTTTTTTTTATTACCACAAAGATTTCAAACAACCATGCGGCCCGCTTGATGGCAGGCGGTCACCGCAGCCTATGGACGTTTACAATACCGAGGCATCATCCACGCGTTGCCGACCCCGTAAAAATCTATTTACACCCTTTTTACATTTGTATCTCATGCTTTGGAATAAGATGCAAATTTTACTAAACCAACTGCTATCATCATTTTTTTAATTAAAGGCTTACATCTTACCGGTATGATATAAGGCTACCTACTATTTACACACACATAAACATAATATGTTTATTACTTATATTATAAACGCGAAAAGTTGTTTGGATGGATGGACTCTGATTAAAACATTCATGTGAATGACATACCTAGTGCGCAAAACGTTCAAATTGATAAACAAGATCAAGTGCGGGTAGTTCGAAATACTCGCGCTGCTAGACGTTGATGTGAACTTTAGCCAGTCTTCATCCGGGACCAAGAGGACAATGTCGTTCCCGAAACCGGTATTTTTACAGTTACATACATGAATTTTAGCCGTATGCAGTCCACTGCTGGACATAGGCATCCCACAAATATGACTTGTATCATCTTGGGGGTAGTTGCCATAGTTGCCACGCTTGGCAGGCGGGTTGGCGACCGCAGTAGCTGTAGATTGGGTTTCGACGGACGCTGCTGCCCGTCCGTAGGATTTTTCCCTTTGTCGCCTCTTACGACACCCGCAGGAGGAGATAGGGTGATGCTATTGTAGTCAGCCGGCATCACGCAGCTTTTTAAAGTTAAAATATGCTGTAAAGTCCTGTTTATTTGTAATAATGTGTAACCGTTTAAGTTTAAACAAGTATTTTGTAAGCCCACATCGCCAATTAAGAATAATAAAAAAGAAAACTCAAAAAACTCAAATATTTATTCAATAAGTAGGCCACAGGGTCAAGGTGCCCTGACACGTCGAGTGTACAAAAAAAGAAAAATAAAAACTACAGCGGTTGTAACCCTATACCTCTGACCCGAGAAGCATTTTGACTTTCATGACCGGCAAGAAACTCGGCGGGACTTATTTTTTCAAAACAGTATTACAAAAGATATCTTAAACATATTACATAAAAATGCGTTATTCTATAAGAAAACATATCCAACATTTACAAAAAATTACCTAACTATCAAAGAAAAATAAAAATAATTACTTACAAGTCCAAATCTGACTGCTAAGAATGAAGTTAACAAAACGTTAGATATGCTTTCTTAATACGGCGGTAGATGCGGTTAGTTGGTTAGATTCCCAGTCGGCAACAGGAATATTCCCGAACATTATTATTCCCAGAGCACATCACTAAACCCAACTGTCCCATAAGTCAATTTACGCATAAATATGTATCGGCGTACTGTATATCCGTACTGTGTTATACAGGATGTCTTAATGGCTAAACCACAACCATTCTGCTGTACGCACAGTGTATGTATACCGGGTGTGGCCTGTAATAGGAGCAAACATTTTAGGGATCGCTTCTATACCACGAACGTAACAACATTTGTTCTACAACTTTAAATAATTATGTAATTTATTACTTGTGATTTTTTCGAACAAACTAAATAGTATTTTCAATGAAGAGCATCCAATAGTCTAGTTGACGTTTACTGTCAGCCTACAAACTTCATAGTTTTCGCAATACATTGCTTGCTTGGAAAATCTTTTTTTATTAATATTTATTAAACTATTAGTTATTTTCAAAAGTCGTAGAAAAAATGTTGCTACGTTTGTGGTGTAGAAATGATGCCTAAAGTTAATGCTCCTATTACAGGCCACACCCGGTATAGATACATATTATACATAACGGGAAGTTATAGATCATGGTTACACTATGATTAATTATAAGTTTATAGGTCATAGGGTTATAGGTTTGCGTCTCTACTGTTGCACCTGTTCTGGGGAAAAGTTATTACAATTTGTGATAATTATTTGAATAAGTCTTTATTTATAATGATTAAAATATCAAAGATATTTGAATCGAAAGAAAAATAGAAAAAAAAAATTGACACGCAGCGGGACCCGAACCCACAACCACTGGATGTGGGTTCGAGTCCCGCTGCGAGTCAAAAAAAAATCTATTTTTCTTTCGATTTAAATATCTTTGATATGCTAGCAGACGTTTCTGCTTAATAGAAAACTAGGTCATTGTCGATCAGTGTGTTTGATAATAAATGAATATTGCCTCTTTATTAATTTTAAAAGTAGTAATATTATCTTTCTTAATAATAATAGTTCGGCCAAGAGCCTATCGGGCCAAGCTGAATGGGTTCCGTTCAACTTGAAAAATGAAAATGAAAAATAGTTTATTTAACAAAAGAACATTCAAACAAAAACATTAATATCTATGAGAAACTAAACCTGGCCTGTATCTTGGCCTTCTGCGAGTGCGGTTTACAAAAGTAGGTACCTAATTAATAATAATTCCTATGATAGTTATTCTTAAAACTGTAACTAATTATGTCTAGTTTATTTTATTATCTAGAATATTCTTACTTCAAAATAATTTTCCTGTACTTTTATGATTTATTTCATATTTTGGTCTTTCTCAAAAGTTACAGGAGTGAGGCCATATTTTTAATTTCCAGGGGGAATATTTGTAAAAATGTTCCATTTATCAAAAAATGTTTGAACTAAACGCCGTTTATTTTTTGAATACGTATCGAACGACATCTCACACTTAATAGTTGAACCGTTAAAAAGATTACCCCCCTTCACTTCACATGTAGGAGAGGTACTCTTAAAAAAATTATTTTTACCAGATTGTCTGTTTGAATTCGTACAAAATTACAGCTTTCTAGAACGATCACTGAGCATAGACGGGGACAGACATAGACAAATAGACAGACAAACAAAACTAGAGTTCTCTAGTTGACTACGGATCCTTAAAAAAGTGCGGATATATTAGATTTCTTTAACACCCTTAAATAAAAATATCACTATAAGTTTATTTTTACCTGTTTAAGTGATTTGTATAAGCAGATCTCATCATCAGGATATATAGTAGTCCACTGCTGGACATAGCCCTCCCCTAAAGAGCGCCACAACACCCTTCAGCTTTCCGCACCCAGCATCTTACTACAATCATTCACAGACCGTCACCCCACCTGGTCGGAGGACGTCCCACACTACGTTTACTGAGTCGCGGACTCCACTCAAGAACGCAATCACCCCAGTGTTAAGCCGAACTAAGATGTCGGAATAATCTCCCATCCCAAAAATAACCACTGTATAAAGCAACGCATGTATACAGTCGCCATCAGATATATCGGAGCTGTGGAGGTGGTCACAAATATCTGAACAACGCATCTATTGTCAAAGCAATAAAGTGCATATTCCTATATTTGTGACCATCTCCACAGCTCCGATATATTTGATAGTGACATTATAAAATGGTGAGGCCTCCGTTTTTTTTATATAATGATGGGCTAGCATTTGTCCCCAATCTCACCTAATGGTAAGCGACGATGAGGCCGATGATGGAGCATGCTTACCTAGCAAGGGCTTGTTCACTCTCTTGAAGACATCCAGGTTGCATTGCTCCGGGAAAAGATCAGCTGGAAGAGAATTCTCCCTGGCTGTGCGGATCAGAAAAGTAGAAGCAAAGCGCTTTGTTCTGGTTAAAGGAATATCCACAACATAGTTTCTATGCAGTTAGACCCATTAACTAGTGCATAGCTTACGATATGTGTCCATATGATTCTGAGCTATCACCTACATAGTTCGGTACTCCCAGTCTTCATGTGTATCTACGTATGTTGCCTATATCGAGATTAAGAGAACGTCAGTATGAAAAACCTGGCAAATTTACTAGCGCCATCTATTTTGTTTAACCCTTTATAAGGTAGACGAAATATATATCCAGTCATCATTTGAATTTTATAATAAGTGACAAAGTTACATTTTGCTTGAACTTACATTAGTATGACAATACTAATGAGTTAAATATGGACAGACGACCTCATTAAAGTCACAGAAAGACGCTGGATATAAGTTTCTTCCAATCAGTACATGTGTAGGTCCAAGGGGGAGGCCTCTGTTCAGCAAAGGACGACTTATGTCCTCGATCCTTGCTGGTATATCGTCATCATCATCATCATCTCAGCCATAATACGTCTGCTGAACATAGGCCTCCCGCTTGAACCTCCACATGTACCGGTTGGAAGCGACCTGCATCCAACGTCTTCCGGTGACCTTAATGAGGTCGTATGTCCGTCTTGTGGGTAGACGTCCTACGATGCGTCCGTAGTCTCAAGCACTTTTCAATCCCTAAAGCCCCATTTAGACCATGCAAGCACTTTGCTTGCGGGGTTATATAAAACGACCGAACTCTCCGTACGCCCATAACCCGCAATGTAATGAAAATCGTATACAAGTTATTGCTTGGTCTAAATGGTGCTATAGGCTATCTTCTCTGCGTGCAATGTGACCTGCCCATTGCCACTTCAGCTTGTTGGTATATAACATCGTTATTTAGGACATATATCTAAGTCGAGGACATTCGGTCTATATTTCAGCCTAGAGCTATTATTTACTACCCTCAATCTTGTGACCGATGTGGCTATTGCCTCGCGTGTTATCATGTAATGAAAATCTTGGAACTGGTTTTGATATACCTTAGAACTATCCGAACTTAAGATACCTGATCTTGATTTGAGAAGGCTCTCTAAAAATATTTTATTAATGTCAAATGAAATATCTTAAGATTTCACTTGGCACTTAGAAAATAAAAGAAAAATAATAAATATTTCGGGACAATCTTACAAAAGTCGACCTAGTCCTACGGTAAGCTCAGTAAGGCTTGTGTTGTAGGTACTAGATACATATAAATACTTAAATACATAGAAGACACCCATAATTGTATTCTAGTTATAAGTCTACACAGTATGTAATAGCTGTTGGTGATCTAATAAAAAAAAATAGAACCAAAGTAACCGACCCCCTAGCCCTAGTAGCCCTCCGGTTTTGCTATTTTTTTTATAATACCGCGTGTCTTTAAAATAGAAGTATCGATTACGCTCATAAAATTGAGCTATTTTTAGTCTACAACTGTTCAAAATTACTGGTTTTGTAAAAAAAAAGACAGCACAAAACCTATTAGAGCAAGCAACGTATTGCAAAATCATCAGAGACAGACGATGTCATTTGATTCATTGGATGAAAGTTCCATTGAAAATAAAATTGTATTTATTTTATTACCATTAAATAATCGTTATTTGACTAACTAGTTATAGCTATAAGTAGCTCAGAGCCCTGAGTGTCAGTTTTGAAGGTAACTTTACGTCACGAACGCGTTTGCGTTTCCCATATAAGTACCTAACATTGTTACTTACGCGTTCGTAAACGTTATTTATATGGGTAACTCTACCGCAATGGTGACGTTTTGTTACATTAAAAACTTACACTCAGGGCTCAGTTTTATGAGCGAAATCGATCCTTACATTTAAAGCCCCAATGTCGGAGACACGCGGCATAGGTAAAAGCTAAATGGCTTCTCAACTTCATAACAAGATAAAGATTAGATTCCAAACTCCGAATACTGTCAAGCCTAGCATGACAGCTGCACAACCGGAAGTGCATCAATATTGCATTAATTAATACCGTCCTTTATATGCCTCTGACAACATGCCCAGTGCATGTGCAGACACGTTTACCTAATCAGGTGACCTAATTTCTATTTCACCCTGTATAACATCATTCTGTATACAGTACTGCATATTACCTCTATATAAGAAAAGCCTTACTCAAATAGAAATACATTTATTTACAGAAATGACAATATTATGATAACTACAATGGCCAGAACATAGGTATTTGTTCTTGAGCTTAACGTGGAGCTCAGTCAATTTGTGTTAGGGTGTCCTGTAATATTTATTGTTCCTGACTCATGGGTGTTTTCTATGTATTTAAGTATTTATATGTATCTATATTTTATATACATCTCTCGTCGTTTCACAATACAATCCTCTGAGCATACCGTAGGACTATTATTATTGGTCTCCTAATTTTTATAAAAAAAAACCTGAATAAAAAAATGGTTTCTAGGACCTAAGACAGTTTAAAAAAGGCATCTATGTGCCATATTGAATTACAAAATTCGCCTGTTTATTAAAAAATATTACAAAATTACCTGAATGGCGAACAGTATTTTCTGAAAACTCCCTTTTACGACAAAGGTGGTTAGGCCCCCAGCTAGGCGCTAACAATACAACATTAATCTGAAACAACAATTTGTAATAATCGCCCATTACTTAGTAAATTATTATCAACATTGTTCTAATGATTCATGACTCAATATTTAAGGACAAAAACCTTCATTGAGCTTGCTACATAGTTTGAATATCAATGGCGCAGAATATGAATATAAAAGCAGTAATTTAACTCAAGTAATTTCTGCTACTAAAGCATTTATTTATTTATTCATATCAAATTTGTTATTTAAATAAATATTAATGTAATGGGAATAAAAATAATTCTAAGTTTAAAAATAAAATAAATAAATAGTAGACAATATCTCCAGCAACGAGCTTTTCAATAAATTAGCACCTTAAACTGAATATGAATTCTATGTATAATAGAACACAGTTTCTAATGGAGTGTCTGTTACTGGCCAGCCTCCAATAACTGGCTACATTTCATTAAAATGTATAATTCGCTTAAGGCTGCACCATGAGAGGTAGGGCACAGCGATGACCATCACGCTTGAATCTGGGGCAGCCCAACTGGGGAAGTACCTCCTCCTTACAGAAGACCACAGCCATAATAGCACTGCCACCTCTTTCAGGTATGTAGTGTTGTGTTCCTGATGGTGAGTAAGGCCGGCAACGCGCTTGTGACTCCCCTGGTGTTGCGAGTGCCCATGGGCGACGGTAATTGCTTACCATCAGGCAATCCGTCTGCTCGTTTGCCACCTATGACATAAAAAAAAACCGAAAAAATTACAGTAGAATTTCGTTTGTTACATATACCTTTTTTGTATAGTTAAGCCTTAATCTTAGTCTTTGTGCGTCATAAGTCACATTTTTAAATATTATCTAAATAAATCATACGACTCAGAAACACGATAGCTTTAATTTTGTTTTATAGAAATTACATCCAAAGTGACCTCTAACGAAGATAGGATTCCCTTAATACGTCGCAGATACGCAACAGAAGTTCATAATTTTGTTAATAACAACAAAATTACTAGTACTAGTCTTCGCCATGATTAGATTTTTATCGAGTAGCGCGAAAAGCTCGGTGCCCGCTTAAGATTCTTACGTTGGTTCATGTTTAACGTTTAATTTGCAGAAGTTTATAGAAAAATAATATCGCGGAGTTAAGTTACTGTACAGTATTAAGTATATTTTAGCAAAGCATAGTTTCCCCTCCCTGTTTCGAATAGTTTCAAGTATCAGATGACATTTCATAGTCCAATACTAAGGGAATGAAGTTTGAAATTCCAAATTTCAAAGACTAACAATTAATAAATAATAAATATTACAGGGCATTCTTACACATATTGACTGAGCCCCACGGTAAGCTAAGAGGGCTCGTGTTATGGGTACTCAGCCAACGGTATATATATATTAACATACATAAATTTCCGCCTTATGCAGTTCACTGCTGGACATAGGCCTCCCAAAAATATGACTTATGTCATCTTGGTAATTGCCATGGTCGCCACGCTTGGCAGGCGGGTTGGCGACCGCAGTAGCTGTGGATTGGGTTTCGACGGACGCTGCTGACCTTCCGTAGGATTTTTCCCTTTGTCGCCTCATACGACACCCGTGGGAAGAGACGGGGTGGTGCTATTCTGGTTAGCCGGCATCACACGGCATGTATAACATACAAATACTTAAATATACTATATAATACACTCAAGACTCGGGAACATACTGTGCTCATCACACAAATAAATGCCCTTGCTCAGATTTGAACCCAGGACCATCAACTTCATAGGCAGGGTCACCAACTACAACAAACCTGTTATCAAAATTCTGAGGTAACTTAAGAGAGAATGTGGTTAAATTGCAAACTTATTTTGAAGTTTTTTATGATGATGATGAATGATCCGACCAATTTTGGCCGTAGCGAACTCTTCGACCCCTAATCAGTATTGCGCATATGCGCTTTCATTTTTTATAGGGGCAACAAAAGAGGAAAAAAATATGAAATCTCCTAAGCCTTTTTTTCCAATGGAAATGGAAATATCTCGTCATTATGACTCAAGAAACTCTAAAAAACAATTAATTAAAGTGTTTTTAGAGAAACGCGTATTAATACGCGTATTCACCTTAGTTAGTTTATTTATTTAAATAAAAGTTAACATGGCATGACAGAACTAAATAATATTGTTGATGTAACTGGTGACCGAAGAGCTGGCGGCTTCCTCGCACAACGTATCAGCATTGCGATACAACGAGGAAATTCCGCCAGCATCCTTGGTACAATGCCTCAAGGGCCTTTTTTAGATTTTATACTGTAACTAGTGTTAACCGAAAATGTGGCGATACGGAACATCCCTAGTGACTCTGCCCATCACTAGCGCGTTGACAGCTAGTTTTGGCGGGATCGCGGCTTGGATTGTGAATCTCTAATGGCGTCATGTGGAAGTGTGGCTAAATGTTATAAATTATATGGTTAGTAAACGTAAAATAGTTAATAAATATTCAGAAGTGCGATAAGGGACCCATGGAATGCAGTGTAAATTAAGATTTGTAGTGGAAAACTGATGCACGGTGTGTTGTAACAAAATTACTAACTGTGGTGTTTGCGAAAGGACGCTTTTTAATTTAACAATTGCTAGCGAAAAAGGACGCGAACAATACTGTGTTGTGAACCAATTCTATTTAACTGATAACTTAATTATTATTAAAACATAAATAAATAAACTGTGAGCTAGTTTGAATGCATGTTCGTGTGTTTCTGTGTCGTTGCTGACCACCATTTTGTCTTGCATGATTTGTGTGTGGCAGTCGCACGTTTTCCAGAAGAGAACTCTTAATGATAACGGGTTTGGAGTTTACGCCAGAACTGGGTGAGCTAGTTCCGATTACAACTTAACACTTGAACAGTATCTTCTTAGTTTGAGTCGTCCAATATAGAGTGAACTTTCATACCAGTTAAGAAACTATTCGTGGCCAAATATTTTCTTACGTGTGACTATTTGATAAATAACGTGCTTTAACTAAACTAACTTGAACTTATTCAACAAACTTGAATTGTTTGATTTCTCTATTTATATCTCATTGTTAATGTACTGACCTAGTGCAAATATTTATCCATATGTTATTTTGTGTGTATTAAAACTGCGAAACATAGTAAAATGGGCAGGCATAATAAGAGGACATATTCAAGATCTAGAAGGAGTGTTAGCTCAGATTCTGATTCTAGAAGCCCCAGCCCAAAGCGGAGATATTCTCTTGAAATGGAAAAACCGGCCAAGAGCGTGTCGGGCCACGCTCAGTGTAGGGTTCCGTAGTTTTTCGTCCGTCACAGTAAGTGTTCCCACTTAAGAGTTAAAAATGGGCTATTTGATACATTGTTGTTGACATATTAATATTAAGTACAGAACCCTAAAAACGGGCCCACAAAGGACTCTGACAACTAAAGAAAGAGTTATAGATCCCAACTATACATGGAAAATTCGAAAAAATGTTGTCAATTTCAGTCCCACCACGTAGTAAGAAGGGGTTGTAACATGAAGTGATAACCAGCCAGCGTCATTTGAAATCAGTCAGTCAGTTTCAACCTAATGTATGGGCATGTATGCTCCGACCCCATTATTCAGAAAGAATCTTAAAACCGCCATGTAGGGTATGGGCGTTCCACCTACAGCGACATCTATCGGCAAATTAAGTAAACTATGCACGCGAGCTTAAAGTACAGAGGCTCTAATGTAAGTTTCTTTTGACGTAAAAAATGTCTCGAATGCGTAAGTGATACTGCTCGGGGCTCAGATTTAGTGAATAATCCTTTCCTATCGTATTTTCTCGGAAATATTCGTATTAAATTTGTCTTACTACTTCACTCACACTCAGCACCCATCTGAAGTAGTAAGACAACGCAGGGGACGGTCGCATTGGGCGATGAATATTAGTGCAGATTCTTATTTACGGTTAAAACTAAACGCGAAATTATACATAAAACGGCGGCGCTACCGCGAACAACGATATTCGTAAATTTCGAACGATTGTCTCTGTCACTCTTAACGCCTTAATTGGAGTAAAAGAGAAATGCTCGACATATACGAACTTCGATCTTCGCGGTACCGGCCCTGAAGTGAGGAAGTGTGTCTTGTCATTCAATAGAGATTTTGACAGCCATATCTTAGGGAATAAGGGCTAATTTATTAACAATTTGTAAGAAACTATCGCCTTAACGACTTTAGTGCTGGAATAATATAAAGTACCTATTTTGCTCGGAAAAAAGCCTAAGATATATGCAATCCTGCGGCGCTTCCGTCTTTCTCGAGTGAAAGCAGAGACCATTTTACCAAAAACGCGTAAGATGTATGAAATCCTGCGGCGCTTACAGTTTTTTCGAGTTGATAAGTTTGTATGGGGGAACAATATTTTAGTGTTTTACTATATTACTCGATCTTTTTTCATACTTTCTCACCGTTTAAACCTTTCATAAGCTACTAGAAATATTTCAAGACCAAAATTAGCCAAATCGGTAAAGCCGTTCGCAAGTTATGAGTGACCAAGAGAAATAGGGGTTTATTTTTATATATATAGATTTTTTCCAAAAATTATTG
Organism: Grapholita molesta; assembly: GCA_022674325.2. Taxonomy (NCBI): domain Eukaryota; kingdom Metazoa; phylum Arthropoda; class Insecta; order Lepidoptera; family Tortricidae; genus Grapholita; species Grapholita molesta. Next base: position 15,296,692 of record CP053138.2, on the reverse strand, counting down.
AGCCTATCAAGTTCAAAATAATTTTCCTATAAAGTTTATGTAAAGTTCTACTTTTGAGATTTTTTAAATATTTTTGAAACTTGTGGTTCAAAAGTTAGAAGGGGGCGGACGCACTTTTTTTTACTTCTGGAGCGATTATTTCCGAAAATATTGACATTATCAAAAAATGATGTTAGTAAACCCCTATTCATTTTTAAATACCTATCCAACAATATATCACACGTTAGGATTAGAATGAAGAAAAAAATCACTCCCCACTTTACGTATAGGGGGGGTACCCTAAGAAAACATTTTTTTCCACTTTTTATTTTTGCACTTTGTTGGCGTGATTGATATACATATTACTACCAAATTTCAGCTTTGTAGTGCTAACGGTCACTGAGATTATCCGCGGACGGACGGACGGACGGACGGACAGACATGGCGAAACTATAAGGGTTCCTAGTTGACTACGGAACCCTAAAAAAGGACAATCGCATAGAGGCACTGGAGAATATACTCAGGGACCTACAGAAGAAGAAAACCACCAGTTCTGAGTCAACTTTATCATCAGATACAGGCTGACAAAGCCATTTAGTACCTGACCCTATTAATGATATAAATTCTTTTCCATCCAATGGACCAGTTCGATATGTAGGCCGGAATGATTTTGTGCCTCAATTTAATCCCCAAACTTCACCTGTCTCTGTCGAACATTGGATTAGGAATTTGGAGAGTACAGCTAATATGTATGGATGGGATGAACGCACTCTAATCTGTAACTGTACAGCAAAACTGAAAGGTTATGCTAAAGATTGGTAAGCTTGTCAGGAATCATATGATATTAAGTGGACTGAATGGAAAGAAAAACTGATTAAGGCTTTCCCATTTACCAAAAATAAGCTGACATTAATTAGAGAGCTAGTTAATAGAGAAAGAAAACCCAATGAGGACATTATTAAATTTTATTATGAAAAGTTGGGTATAGGCATGACATGTAACTTGGGAGATGATATCATTACAGAAGCTATAATTGGTACACTGGGTGACAAATTAATAGAGATGGGGGCAGTTTCAGCTGCCTGTCATAGTACCACTTCACTACTGAAATACCTGGCTAGTATGAAAACATCTAGTATTCCTACAAGAATGTAATAGCGCGTGACAAGATGAAACTGTGGCGTATGAGGGATTACAGCTCGTCTGATGACGGTGATGAAGCTGACACAAACTAAAAAAAAAAAAAAAAATGCTTGAATAGCCTATAATTCAAAGTTGCTTGAAGAGCCTATAATTCAAAGTTGCTTGAAGAGCCTATAATTCAAAGTTGCTTAAGGAAAAAAAAAAAAAAAAGGGGTATTGCTTGAAGAGCCTAATTCTAAGTTGCTTTAAGAGCTAATTACCCGTATTTGCTTAAAGAGCCAGCTACACTTTGCTTAAAGAGCCAATAACATAAATTTGCTTAAAGAGCCAAAACTTCAATTTGCTTAAAGAGCTAATAACACAAATTTGCTTAAAGAGCTAAAACATAAATTTGCTTAAAGAGCCAGTAACTAAGATTTGCTTAAAGAGCGTAATTAATTTGTTGTAATGCCTAATTATGTATAGTTACATACACTACTTTATCTACACACATATCATTAAGTGTTTTAAGATGGGTTCAGAAACCGTAGGGAAATTACTTATTACTAGGGTTACTTGTAAACATTAAAAAGTCAACGAACAAAACAAATGACAGCTTGGAACGGCGGCGTTGCGTATTTCGTATCTCAGTCAATTTTTTTTTAAACCATAGACAAGCGAATGAACTCCCTATTCTACTGTCACTCGAGTTCAAATGGTGTTCGATTTATATTAAAAAAACATAACGAATTGGCGTTTCGTATCAATGGCTGTTTTAATATCTATCGATACTAGATTAGACACCCCACTTGAATTTGACAGCTGTTCCAAATTTAAATTCATAACCTACTGATTTCAGTCAATGAGTAAAAAAATACATGGAGAGGCCCTATTCCACTATACATACTCTGTGTTATCCAAATATGTGTGATCTCGACATAGAAATAAAAAAATATAATCTGTTTCTTTCTTTCTAATAACCAATAGTGTACGATAAAAGAGACCACATGACATTTGGTTGTTCTCTATTCCGATTCTGTTTGACATTAATACCACGTGATTGTTTCCGGCTGCCTGTTTTCGCCAGCCGCCATTTTACTTGCCAAACTGTTTATAGTAGTTGAGCTGTCAAGTGGTGAGTTTCTCATTAAATTAATTCAAACATTAATTAATTCCCTAACTTGTGGTACCGTCGTAGTCAAGTTTTGAATGTTTTATGGCCGGCAGTTTAAATTCTATTAAATTTTTTATCACATTCAATAAAAAAATATATTCAATCAATGAAAGTATTTATTATGGCTCACATAATTTTATTTTATTTTAAACACATGGTTAAAAAGTTACGACTGGAGGGGGTAAAACCGCTATTATAATAATGTGTGTGCACGATTCGGTTGTTATAAAATGCTGATGTCGATATATTACTCCTTCAAACAGAACAACACTAACGGAAGGACGCCATTTTATTTGCCAAAAGTATTTTAGGTATACACGCTCAATTCGTAGGTAGTTCTAGTCCATATGATTATAGGTCTGTGATTTCAGTAGGTAATGTTAACATTACCTACTGAAATCTTTCTGATGGTTGGTAATGCTGGTCATTGCCTACGGTTTCTAGACGCATTTTAGAGCACTTATGATATGTACGTAGATAAATAAATGTATCCCACATAAATAAATACATAACTAAATCAATAAAACTACGTTTTGGCAATGTAGCAGTGAGGGCTTCGTTGTACAGTTTTTAGTCTATTGCTTTCGGTATAAGATTAAAAGTACCAATATTATACCGTTTGGTGTTCAGTGTCAGTTCTACTGTTATAATCTTTGAAGTCTAAATTCTGCTGTTGTAATTGCTAAGAGATCGGTACTGAATATTTCAAATGTATCAAGCTACAGATAAAACAATTTGTCTTCTTGTCAATCGCCGTTTTCGGAGTTCGATAGCTTAGTTTAGTTTATTTGAACTTTCTGAAGTCCACTCCAAAGGTTTTTAAATACTAAGACGGTGGCAAACAAGCGGTCCGCCTGATGGTAAGCAGTTACCCATGGACGTCTTGAAATCCAGAGGATTTAAGAACCTATACTCTCTTTTTTAGGACCTCATACAGTAACCTCTTGCGAAACCCCGACAGAGTTAATTTTTTTTTATGACAAAGGTGGCAAACGAGCAGACGGACGGAAGCAATTACCGTCGCCCATAGGCACCCGTAACACCAGGGAAGTCACAAGCGCGTTGCCGACCTTTAAGGGGGTTGGAGCTCTGGGAACCTTACTCACCATCAGGAAGACAACACTACATACCTGAAAGATAGCAGTGCTATTATGGCTGTGGTCTTCTGTAAGGAGAAGGTACTTCCCCAGTTGGGCTGCCCCAGATTCAAGCGTGATGGTCATGGTTGTGCCCTACCTCTCATTGTTGGACGTAGTTTAAGGACATACGCGGGTCCAAAAATTCCACGATTTGAATGTTTTTTTATGAGTGCCACTATTATGGAGGCGTGTGTTCAGTAAGACCTTACTCTAGCTACTAGTGCAGGCGTAGTGGATGATTAAATAAATCATAAATTCATTCGTACACAAATTGACTACGCCCCACGGTAAGCTCCAAAAAGTCTAGTGTTGTGGATACTCAGCCAACGATATATATAATACACAAATACTTAAATACATATAACAACACCCATGATTCAGAAACAAATATGTGTACTCATCACACAAATAAATGCCCCTTACTAGGATTTGAACCCAGGACCATAGGCTTTATAGACAGGGTCGCTACCTACTAGGCCAAACCTGTTATCTCAAAACAAGAAAAAGATAAACCAAGTGAAGTATGTTACTTACTGAATTTCATTCAGTAAATAAAATTTACTTTACGGCCGTTCTTATACTTTTTCTCTCGCACTAACGCATAAAAAGTCTAAGCACTGAATAAACCCTGACTGCAGTAGACTCAGTTCACAGACCACTTTACCAACTAGACAGCATTTTTTTTTATACAAGACTGACAAGCGTTTGAACTCAGTCATACCTGAGGCTCTAGGTTGCACTAGAGCCTCAGGACTCAGGAGGACTCTAGTTTTTTGTGACGTAAAAAAAACGTCTCGAATGCATAAGTGACAATGTTATTTATATGGGTAACTCTAACGCGATAGTAATAGTATATTACGTACCTAGGGCGGTAAAACAAAGATTGGCTCAGATCGCGGGTATTTGTGGCCCGAACCGGAGGTGAGTAAATAAGCAATCTGAGGCCTTTTTTATTATCGCCCGTGGTGCGTACATAGTTTTACGTCTTCATCTAGGTGTAAAGTGAGATTTTCCATCGCACCCTAGGGCGGTAAATCTCTCTTACCGCCCAGTGTGACGTCAAGTAATATTACGTTAAAAACTGACACTCAGGGCTCTGATGGTAATTTTCGACGAGGTTGCGAGGCATGCTGGTTCAGTAACAGCTTATTCACTCTAATTATATCTTTATAGCATTTATGTCCCGTCTTACGATAGGGTCCGCTTTCCTGGTTTTACTCTTCCACATCTCTATATAGATATAGCTTGCACGGAACTCCTATTTTTGAGAGCTTTGGCCTTAGGGGCCGATACAAAACGATCATATAACCTAAACCTACCTAAAAACAGTGTGTCGTTTACTTTTCCGCATCTTGTGTTTTCGTATGTGACTTATTCTGTTGGAGTAATTTTGTATTTCGATCATTTCGAGTTATGGACTACGGGCCGGTGAACTTTGTGTGAGACAGAAACATTACTTACAGGAAACAGCCGTTATATTAACTATTTATCTATTAAGTTATTTTATTTAAATTAACCTTTTTCAATGATTCTGCAAAAACTGCTAAACAGATCAAAAACTTGAATTTTTTTTTTGGATTGTGTAAAAAATCTGGTAATCTATGTAAAGGCTAATGAGGTGTCTATATTATAGTCTGTTGAGTCTAAACACGTTCCACCTAATGGCGTTTCGTAGTCTGTGTCTGCTTCAGAAACTAGGGATTTTTAAATGGACGCCAATTAGCCGAGAGTTAATGGACGATGGAGATTAGAAATAGAAATAATTTATTCATGGACACAAAAAAGAAAAATACAAATCAGCAGTAAACAGAAAAATACACAATGTGCCGCGAAATGGCCTCATCTTAGCCCCGTTCAATGTTGGACACTTTAAGCTGACAGGCACCAATGATGATGGACACTTAGTTCTTAATTCAAAAACCATATCGTTATCAAATGAATATGTACTAGCAAATGCTTTGAAATAACATAAATTGACTCCTTTGAAATAAGCACTAATGTTCATGATTGGCGCTGTCACCTTATGCTCAAACTCAAACGTTTATTCAGTAATAAGGGTACTTTTACACGTCAAGTATATAAAAAAATAAAAGAGAAAAATAAAATTTTCCATGTTCCTTGTGGCTGCTGGTGGCCCAGCGGTAAGAGCGTGTGACTTGCAATCCAGAGGTCGCATTTGGAACACCGGTTTGTAAAAATGAGTTTTTCGGAACTTATGTACGAAATATCATTTGATTACCAGTGGCATAATACTAAAGCAACGCAAGAAAAATGTCGATTAGAAATAGATTTCTGACGATCAACAGATTCCCTGGATGGTAGCAAAAAAGCTTCTGTCCTAATGAACTGAAAACGTCATTATGACCATTAAGTTGCAGTTACGAGAATGTAATGCCTTACATAGCTTAGTCGGTAGTCATCCTGTCTAGAAAGCAGATCACCATCATCTCAGCCACAAGTCGTCCACTGCTGGACATTGGCCTCCCCCAAATATCATCTTGTATCATCTTGGCCTGTTGACGACTGTAGATTGGGTTTTGACGGATGCCGTTGCCTACCCGTCGGTTTTATCCCATTGCATTTCAACACTCTCCCGACCGATGGGAAGTAGGATGTCTCAGGTTCAAATCCTGTACAGATTAAAGCCTAACCACTATCTCTTGTCTCCTGGCAGATGCTGTACCATTTTTGTTCGAAAACTTGGCACCTAAACTGCCTCGCGAAATTACGAGTCGGTTGTACACAATATTGTTGGCACTTCACAGAGGAAGGTTTAAGACATGAGCTTCTAGCGTTGTTTTTTTTTATGATATAGGAGGCAAACGAGCAGACGGATTGCCTGATGGTAAGCAACTACCGCCGCCCATGGACACTCGCAACACCAGAGGAGTCACAAGTACGTTGCCGGCCTTTAAGATCCCTATACGCTCTTTTATTGAAGGTTTGGATGTCATATCGGTCCGGAAATACTGCACACGACAATTTATTCCAGAGTTTTGCTGTGCGAGGCAGGAAGTTTCTGGAAAAACACACAGTTGAGGACTGCCATCCATCTAAGTGGTGATGATGGAAGTGTTTTCGTGTAGAGCGCTGGCGGAAGGAAGCAGCATACATGTAACATACTTATTAAGGTTACATGGTTTAATTGGTGGTGAGCATCAGAATGACTGACCAAAATAACAGATTAATGTTAGAGTACCATCAGCATTTACTACCTATTTGTTAAAATTTACTACCTTTGTTGACATATTTGCTTTCTAAGTTTAGAAAAAGAAATTTAATAAATAAAGTGAAAAATCTAAATAAAATATATGTGTAAGTAGCAAATAGGTAGTAAATCAAAGTATATAAAAAATGCAAATAAGGGTGTCCAACCGTGACTAATTAAATAGGGCAGTCATTCTTACATCAGGATGACTGCCCACTATATGCTATCTGGTACAGTAAAGTAGTAGTTTACTAAACGCAAGGCCTACTACCGAACAACGCCAAGCTCTAAGAGCAAATTTAATACGTATATATATATATATATATTTTACAAACTTAGGTAGTAAATATGTCAACATAGGTAGTAAATAGTAGCAAATAGGTAGTAAATGCTGATGGTACTCTAACATCAATTTGCCATTTTGGTCAGTCATTTTGATGCTCACTAATTTCAAAGGACGTCCACTGCATAGGCTTCCCCAAAGCGACCCTTAGTGACTGGCTTTGTGTCACCCACATCCAGTTGATTCCCTCGATCCTTACCATATCATCGGTCCTGCTTGTAAGGGTCTGTCCACGCTGCGCTTTCTGTTACAGTCGCCATCATCACTTTGTCGCCTTGACAATAGAAACGCTCGATATTTAAATTTGACTCGAAGCGAGATTTGTACCCACAACCACTGCATTACTAGCCCAGTGAAGAAAGAAAGAAGAAATACGTCATGACGGGTGACGTGTAGACACATCTACCGTTAGAGTATTGAACACTTTTAACGGCATCGATGTCTCAATTTTCAGTGAGAATTCATCGATAAAAATGTACCCCCTTTTTTTAAAATGCAGAAACGTCTGCTAGCGAATATCTTCAATATTCAAATTGACTCGAAGCGTGATTCGAATCCATAACCACTGGATCACTAGCATGCATAATAGAGGCTTTGTTCAGATTATTTTTGACCCCCTCCACAGATCCGACTGATGGTGACTTTACGTAGTTACCACTCGAGAACCTTTACATCCGAAAGACCATCGCCCATTGCCCCTTAAGTTTGGCGATCCGGATGTCTATACCGGTCTTTGGTTCTGCTGCGATCACATTATTTCTGATCCCATCGCGCAGACACTCCCAGCATAGCCCTCTCCATTGCCCTTTGTTACCTAGATACTTATAATAATTGCGTCTGAAAGATAACCGAAACGACCTAGAGTGTCACGTTTGCCTCCAGCGTGTTTCTACAATCTTGACTAAATCCAATATGAAAATGAATGCCGATTGGAATTCTTTTGTTTTATTTTAAACTTTATTGGTCAATCGCCCGTCACTTACAACACTTACAAAAGCTAAGACGCTTCTAGCCTTATCTAACTCGACTTGACTGTCGGCTTTTACAAGATGGTCATTTTTCTAATTTAGTCTCTTAAGCATTAGATTTTAAAATAATGAAAATTTTAAAAAATTTTAAAATAAAAAAATATTACTCATAAACAGGGAGCGTACCTTTCGTGCCGATAACAGCAAAATGACGTCACGTTGCATATAGGATGATTCTAGTTAGTCATCAATCATTTATATATGTGTGTTTCATACATCATAACATAATATTTTATTGTGTAATATCATAATAATAGTAATATGATATCAGTGATAATTGAACTGAAATTTTAAATTAATTTAAGAAACTGGATCGTGATGTATGAAACATGACGTAAAATGAAGAATTGATTGATAGTAATGAAAAATAAAATGGCATGTTTTCCGCACTGATACAGATGGAAGTTGACATGGTATATCTGTCGAAATTAATATAAAACATATTTGATAAAACCTGTGGGAGATGGAGTGGTGCTATTCTAGTCAGCCGGCATCACACGGCATCACACGGCTTATCCGCTTGGCGGGGTCTTTCCATGAAAATGGTGGCGGTTGGGGTGCAGAAGGAGAGAAGTGTCGGCGCCACTCGCCCTATCCTCTGCAGTTTTCAGGGTGGCGGCGGAACCACAACTGATCGGCCACTTGGTGCCAGGACTTTTAGTGCCCATGGCCTCTTTGTAGTAGGTTCGAGGGGACCCACTACCATAGACGCCAAGGAGGAAAGTGCGCCCTACCATTTGGTGTCCCTGACGTGGTAGATTTGCGGGCTAACATGATGGTGTCGTGGTGCCGGCGGTGGGGCTGCGGATTTGTGTGCGCAAGCGTTTCGTCATTCTTAACTCCCTTAAAATACTCAATTATCTAGTGACATGTCTGAATTAACATTATCTAAAAAAGCAGATGCGTGTATCAAATACTGGATTTTCCTTGCGACTCTCATCAGCCAGCCATGCCCGTCTTTAAACTATGGTCGCGGGAAAATTATCATATGTCCTTTCTCATAGCTCAAACTCTCTCCATACCAAATTTCATACTAATTGGTTTAGCGGTTTAAGCGTGAAGATGTTAGGGAAAAAACGTAGCCTATGTGTTAATCCAGGGTGTTAGCTAACTCCATACCAAATTTTATTAAATTCGCTCCAGCCGTTTAGACGCGAAGAAGTAACAAACATACACACTCTCACACTCACAAACTTTCGCCTTTATAATATTAGTGTAGAAGTATAAAGTATAGTATGGATATAATAGTATAGTATGGATTAGTATGGATAAATACAAGATGACGTCAAAACAAATATTTTAGTATCTAAGTTGCAAATTGGAAAGCAGCGTCTAAGCGGTTATTTAAATGTAAATTCCGAATTCAAACGGATCCGTCACGTCATCTGCCAGGGTCGCCATGTATTTCAGAAAAGTGAGGATTGTGTGGTACAGTGTTCTATAAATTTAAATAGATGACATATTACTTCAAAAGCGACGAGGATCTTCGGCGTCTGAGACGGGATTTGAACCCGCATTTCCAGCTATCGCGGCTCACCTTAACCAATCCATCCGAATACAGTAGAACACGTCAAGATTTGTCAAGTATATAATATAATCTAGTTTAGTTTGACAGTCTGGCCTAGTGGGTCGTGACCCTGCCTATGAAGCCGATGGTCCTGGGTTCGATTCCCAGTCAGGGCATTTATTTGTGTGCTGAGCACAGATGTTTGTTCCTGAGTCATGGGTGTTTTCTATCTATTTAAGTATTTATATGTATTTATCTATTATATATATCGTCGTCCAGTACCTACAACACAAGCCTTACTGAGCTTTCCGTAGGACTAGGTCGATTTGTTTAAGATTGTCTCGAAATATTTATTATTATTTATTAATTATTATTTATTTTTAACGGTTTTTGGGTAACGTTTACTAACTCTAAGGCGAAACACTACGTGCTTGCGCTTCCTATATGAATCACTTTCGGGATTCTAATATAGCTAGAAAGATGGTGCTCTCATGTATGGATTTTTTTCTTTATTAACACAAAGTAACGAGTTTTTCCTCCCCATCTCCTCCCGCGGGTATCGTAAGAGGTGACAAAGGCAAAAAGCCGGTGAACGATGGCCAAACATGTTTTTATATTTTTTTAATGATAGGCAACTTTCTAGAATCATCATCATCATCATCGACTGTTGGATACCGGCCTCCCCCAAATATGACTTTTATCATTTTGGGGGGTATAGTTACTATAGTCGCCACCCTTGGCAGGTGGGTTGGTGGTCGCAGTAGCTGTTTTGGCAGACGCTGCTGCCCATACATCGTTTTGTTGCCTTCGTTGCCCCTTACGACTAACGACACCCGCAGGAGATGGGGTGGTGCTATTTTCAACGGCACCACACTGATAATTTTCTATTTTTCTAATAAAGCGTGGAAAAACGCACGGACTTTTGAAAACAAGACATACCTTTGACCCGTAACGGTCGCTGGGAGTCGGTGGCTGCAGTGTACTGAAGATTTAAATATTTTCCTCGTACTTATGAGATCAAAATTTTGTTTCAGTCTCAAGTTTAGCACATGATGGTAAACAAAAATTTTGCACCCTAAAGTAAAAAATTTAATTTTTCATCAAATTTGTAAAAGCGCGCCAGCTAGTGAGCTAAACTAAGGCATTTAGAAATATTAGAAGGAGGATTGTTTAGTATACTCTTAATATTTTCTAATAATGTTTCCTAACATTTACCTTGTGTTATTGAATAGCAAGTAAACAATTATCATTTTCATTTTCAAATTGGTGTAGCGAATGATGCTGAGCAAATTCCATTATATTTCTCAACATGTCCCATATGGAACTTTTCATTATCGTTACCAATTCATTTTTCTGTAACGAAAATGGATTATTCCATACTTTATTGATACCGAAAATGTATAAAAATTTGGTAACATAAAAGGAATCTTCCATACAAACTTTCTGAAGATGAAGACGTGATCCAAATGATGATTTTTTTTGAGAGATTCTCAACTATAAAAATATGATGTTTGTCCTGAAAGATCAGGCAGCGTGGTTACCTCGCAGGTGGAGTCACGTTTCGTATTGCGCGCCATACGTCGCCCTAATTCCAACTCCGTTGTTTAGCTCATTTGTGTGCTTCTATTGTAATTACATTATAAAATCCATATTTTCCTTATAACCAAGAATCATAGAAGTAATGGATTGACAATGTCTATAATATACAATGTTGCGATCTGTCAACATTTTAACATATTGTTGTGCAGCCATCTCACTCACTCGTTCTCGCGGATATCTGACGTCTCAGCAGCTGTCAAACCACAGTACCATTTACTAGAGCTTGGCTAACCAAATTTTTTTTGACAGATATTTCGTTGTTGTATCACTAATTGTCTATGATTAAAAAAAAAAGCTAAAAGTCTATTGTCAATTTATGTCATTCGTTTAAATTGTTCGCGGTGGCTACAAGATTATTTAAAAAATATTAATAATGACGATACCAAGAGAGGTCCGCAACCTATTATTTAAGATAATAAACAATTACGAAAATGTGCGAAGTAGGCAAGGAGCGTTTTTCAAAGAAAAACTGCAATGTTTACAATTCGTAAACTCGAGTTTACTATTGTGCATCTCGCTTATTTTAGTGCGATCGAGATGCACGGATAGTAAACTCGATACTCGTTATAGAAAACCTCAATGTCACAACTCATGGTAAGGGTACTGTTGTATAGGTGCGGGGGTAGGGTAGGCACAAAGTTATCGACATAATTTAAATAATGAAGTGGCATTGGGCTATATCGCACGAAGAACCGTCAACCGCTGGGGTAAACGCATTTTTGAGTGGAGACCGCGACTCGGCGAATGTAGTATCGCCACCTTCCGACTAGGTGCAATGTTGATCTGTGAAAAGCAGGCTGATGCTGGATGGGAGCTATGGCGTTCATTCATTAGGGGAGCGCTATGTCCAGCAGTGGACTACTTGTCCTTATGTTGATGATCGTGATAGTTTTGCCATGTATGTCTGTCTGTCTATTCGTTAGTCAGAAATAACGACCACTGTATTTATTATGATGAGGGTAGGCACACAAATTAGACCCGCACCGCACTAGCTGGAACGTCCGTTATACGCGAGAAGGATTGGTGCAACCCAACTCAAGATAAATACATTTTAATTGGCGATAGACTTATTCTATTTTTAGCTAAAAAATCAGTTATGTTTGTGATAGTGCTTTTATCCAAAACAATCGTGTGATTCAATCATATTAATTGTATAGAGGCGGGTAACTTTATAAGCCGAATGTTACTAAATATGTTTCATTCCGTAACGAGCAATATTCGACTTATAAAAAGCAAGTTACCCGCTTAATCCCACCAAAAACATGATTGTAAAAAAGGAGAGCCAAGTTCAATACAAAAATTATGCTCGGCTATGGGCTTCGCCGCAAACAAATAGAGATCTAAATGAGTGCCGAATTCTACGCAAAATCCAAACTTGTATTTATAGGAACAAAATAATATTATGAACAAGTATTAAGCTCTATTTATTTGCTTTATTAGATACCTATAACAATTGCTGTTATTAAAAAAAAGTGATATCTTAAAGTAAGTTAGATTTGACTTGGCCTAGATATTATGGTTTTTGTGACGACTTCCATCCGGGCGTTAAAGGTTCACAATTAGATGAAAAAGCTAAATGTTTGTTTCAGGTTTTCTATCACCCTGTATAGTTTTTTTTTTTTAATTGAACCCTAATTTTAACTCTTTGTCTAATTGTTAAGTAAAACTCACGTCCTACTAACCGTGACTGCGATCCGAAAGTCGCAGGTTAACACTCCGGCTCAGGAAAACATCGCGAGGAAACCGAACTAATTATAATAAAGCCTAGTTTAGATGGCAGTCGCTTTCATAAAACTGGTGCCTACGCTAAAGCTAGGAATTAATTGCCAAGCGGACCCTAGGCTTGCATGAGCCGTAGCAAAATGCCGGAATAACGCGAGGAAGGATAAATAATACGTGTCCTCCAAAATGGGTACTTTACGTCGCTGTTTCGCGGAAAGTTGGTTTTCGCGCACTAGTACTTTTTACTTTCCCAATTTTTTCCGAATTTGATATGACATACTTTCCGCATTAGCATCGAAATGCACTATTTTTTAAATTTCAATTTCATGTGTGCCAAAAATTCCATAATTTTGTAACGTTGTACTAATTGATCATTTTATACTTATTATACTAAAATCTTTTACAAAATGTAACACGTGGAGGCTATCCCATTTTAAAAACGTTCAGTGTTACGTATTTCGCGATCATAATAACCCCCCAGGTTCTCCCCACGAGCTCCGATCACGTAGTATATTGGCTGAATGCGATCTTACATCGAATGGTATGAATGAGTGGCGATTTTTGAGCTTCGTACGATCACGAATGAATGAAATATTGTTCGCTTTAGCGCCCATCGGCATCGGCAAATATATTAGGTTTGCTATTTTTGTGTGACTTTAGCCTTATTGCAACAATAATAGTAATATACCTAATACTTTAAAATTTCAGCCTAAGAGTCAATCGAACTTTTAACGACGTCTGCTAACAAAACCATAATGAAAATAAAGGAAAAATGGAAAAAACAACTGCCCTGTCGAGACTAGAAAGAAGAAAGAAAAATCTTTATTCATGACATAAAAAAAAAGAGGCAAATAATAGAAAAAAAATAAAACAGAAATATGTCACGAAGTGGTCCCTTCTCAGCATGTTGCCAGCGTTAGCCAGCGCTGATCTTCCGAAGAAACCAGTAAGTGAAAAAATACACAGAAGGCAACAAAACACAAAAGCGCATATAGAATAAAATAAAACAAAATAAAAATAAAATAAATAAAATAAAGTAACACAGTATAATGAAAACAATTTGAAATAAAGACATAGAAAACGCTTGCCACTTGCCCTCGTATTCGACCACACCTGTCTTGGCCGGACATTGGCATTAAAGAAAGTGAAGTAAAGTGACAGTGACACTGACACTAAAAAATAGGTCAATTTCCTTAGACTAGAACTTGCGACTTTGGGATACAAGCCTAATACAAGCGCAGTATTGTTTGCGCCTGTTTTCTTTGTAACATTCACCTTTCGTTATATGAATGAGTATTTGCTATTAATTTCCGTAAGGCGTGTTTTTCCATACACGGCGAGTGGGGGCGGGTTAGAGTATTTCCTAGCCAAGCCGTAACCAATAATGGCTTTTATTTTCTGGAGATTCAAAGGAAAACCGCGCGAGTACCGTAAGTCGGGGTTACTTTGATTCACGGGGTAACATTGGGCATTAACTTTTGAACTTTAAAGAATGTGCTTTTAACAGTGATTATAATGTATTTATGTTGAGCGTAAAACTCACACAATGTAACTGGTGACCGAAGAGCTGGCGGCTTCCTCGCACAACTTATCAGCATTGCGATACAACGAGGAAATGCCGCCAGCATCCTTGGTACAATGCCTCAAGGGCCTTTTTTAGATTTTATACTGTAACCAGTTAAGTACTTGTAGTTGTCATAACACAATTAAATAAATAATAAATAAATAAATATTACAGGACATTCTTACACAGATTGACTGAGCCCCACGGTAAGCTCAAGAAGGCTTGTGTTGTGGGTATTCAGCCAACGATATAATATAATAAACAAATACCTAAAGTCATATGTAAAACACCCATGACTCAGGAACCAATATCTAACTAACTTTAAGAACTATTAAACTCTTAAGATCGCGTTAATAAATCAACTATTTCTAGTAAAAAGATACGTCGATGTTACCCCACGAATCAAATTAACCCCACTTTACGTTATAAAAACTTAGACAAGCCGGGCAATATCGTAGGTAGGGAGACTATAGACCTATTGGTATGACCTCATTCCAACCATTCATCGTATACCATTTCCACAAACGTGTGTTTTCATTCACAACTCGATCTAAGCATTTAATTAATTTCCTAACTAACTGAAACTTATTCATCAATACCAAAATGTCGTAAAAGATCGCGTTTTGCGTAAACATACGCCGTTTTGTATGAAACGGATAAGCAATTAATTATCCTCCATCCGGATCTTGACCGTAACTTTGTTTAAGTAAATTATAATGGAATAACCTTTTTGTTTGCGGTAAGGTATTTATTTATTAAATATTTTCTCAAGACTGTATACGTGTCGCTTAACTTCAAACTCGGGTAAATCCATTCTGCTTTAAGTTTGAAGTTAAGCGACACAACATATACATTGTGTATTTGTCATACGGGCGTATACGTTGTCTACATATAGTATACAGTAAATACGACTCGTATTACGTTAACAATTTGTTTTTTTTTTTTTTTTTGTGTATGGAATGATGATATTTCTTTAATAATTACAATTAAGTATTAATTATGTGAAATAGTGTTATAAGGTATTTTTTTTTTAAGTCCGACCGGGCAGCCATTTACGCATTCCAACTTATTTTGACATAACAAGTAATAATGACATGGCATGACTCATCGGTACTTTAATTATTATGGATGCAATACATAGCGTTCGTAATTATTATATATGAAGAAAATATTACCCTATTTTTTAACAAAATAAATGTAAATAGGTTCCCGATTTTTGAGGTTTCCAATTTTTGAGATTTAATTTTTAGCAAATAAAAGTTGCTGACACGTGTGGAAGGTTCTTTATTAAATCCTAATATTATTATGTGTCACTTCAAAGTCATAAATCTTATTAGAACGAACATTAAAGCAAGTCTGAAACATACTATAAAAATATTTTCAATTTTACAAAGAGCGATATTTATACCAAAGAGCATATCATCACTACTTTGAAAAAAATCTCATATCTGACACAGATACTCTAAGTTAAAAAGTAGTAACCCTGTACTCATGTCACACATAGTTACGTAATTTTTCTTTTTATTGTCAGAATAAGTTAGGAGGATTTTTCAAAGTAGCGACGATATGTTAGGAGTTCGATTCATCACTCTAATTGATTGGATCATAATATTATTCATACGAAAACCTATCAACCTATGATCTATATTTAACATTCCTAATGTGAATTATAAATAATAATATTATTTTCTGTTAACAATCAAATAACGCTACCTATCCTCTTTATACAGGGTGAAACATAAGTCGTACACAGAGTTTTTTGTTTCTATCACAGTATTTTAAGGCGAATTCATTGCATTAACTCGGGAAGCAAACAATTAAACTTCATTAATGATAATTAATAAAAGCAAAAACACCAACCTTATGGTCACCATATTCGACAAGACTTGCTAGTTGCTGCGATTAAAGTGGTGACTCGGGGTAACCTTCTCGAAACAATTCTCGTGTTTGCTCAGCGGCGCTACCGCGAAACACGATAATCGTAAATTTCGGACGATTGTCTCTGTCACTCTTATGATGCCTTAATTGGAGTAAAAGAGAAAGATGCTCGAAATATACGAACTTCGATGTTCGCGGTACCGGGCCAGTACTGTTCGTTCGATTGTAATATCTTACCATATCGAAACGCTCAATAAAAGTGTAAGGATACGAAGCCGGCATTTTAAACGTGATTTAATATTTTTTTACAATTTCAATTTGTAGCGTAATGTTATGACTTTTGATTTGTCATTGTCAATTTAATCTTTTTTCAAGTTCTTACCAGCCAATTACAAAGAGGTTGAATGAATTCTTTTAGTAATACGCTATGGGTCTATGACAGTTAGCGTAGCAGATTAGGGTGACCACGAGACTCAGTACATTTAAAACATTATTTTAACTTAACGAATTAAAAAACAATGCTTACATATTTCTGCCGGTTGTTACGTCCACATGTTTAAACTAAAGTTAAACAATAAGAAATACACAATTCTGTTTACGACTTATGTTTCACCCTGTAATTATAATAAAATAAATAAATAAATATTACAGGACATTCTTACACTAATTGACTGACTTTCACTGTAAGCTCAAGAAGGCTTGTGTTGTGGGTACTCGGCCAACGATATATATAATATACAAATACTTAAATACATAGAAAACAACCATGACTCAGGAACTAATATTTGTGCTCATCACACAAATAAATGCCCTTACTGCGATTGGAACCCATAACCATCGGCTTCATAGGTAGTGTCACCACCCACTAGGCCAAACCTGGTGTCAATTAATATAATTAAATTGACCGCTTGGCCGACAAGTAATAAAATAAGACTTAAAAGTAAATAGTAGTTTATGCAAATGTGCATAATGCCTAATTATGTATAGTTGCATACACTACTTTATCTACACACATATCGTAAGTGTTTTAAGATGGGTTCAGGAACCGTTGAGCTTCCATGTTTTTTTTATGAAGACTAGATATTTTAGTTTAGTTACATCTTCTCTGATGAGTGATGACATATGTGGTAATCCATATGGAATAGTAGTTTATATATCTGTGCATAATTAAGGGCATTACAACGAGAGTGTGGGTTCATAATAATATCACACGATTATTGTAATGCTTAATTATGTATAGTTGCATAGACACTACTTTATCTACACACATATCATAAGTGTTTTAAGGTGGGTTCAGGAACCGTAGGGAAATGACCTGCATTATTACTAGTGTTACTTGTTAACATTAAAAAGTCAACGAACAAACAAATGACAATTTAGAATAGCAGCGTTTCGTATTTCGTATCTCTGTCAATATTTTTTTTAACCATAGACAAGCAAATGAACTCCCTATTCTATTGTCACTCGAGTTAAAATATCGTTCGATTTATACTAAAAAACATAACGAATTGCTATTTCATATCAATGATTGTTTTAATATCTATAGACACTAGAATAGACACCCCACTTGAATTTGACAGCCAAATTTAAACTCATATTCTACTGTTTTCAGTAGGTAATGTTATCTTTACATCTCCATTAATTTCTGATGGTTGGTAATGCTGGTCATTGCCTACGGTTTCTGGACGCATCTTAGAGCACTAATGATATGTACGTAGATAAACATTATTCTGCGGTGTTCTTTTCAAACAATGTATACTCGTAGATTTTCTTTGGAATGCAATTTTTATAAATATCTTACAATGTTAGAATTATCCTCCTTAGACCACGCTCCAGTCCTCAGTCTCATTATCATCAAAATATCTCTATTTCATTCTCTCTCAATAAACTTTCGTATTCACTAACAGAACACAAAGGAGTATCTATTTCTTCTGTCACACTCAATTTAGAAAAGTCTACATTATATTCGTTCTTTTCAGAATTAAAATCAATTAATGGCACGAATCTATGACCCCACAAAATCTCATTGGATGTATAACTTGATTTTGCTTGGACTGGTTGACCGGTAGATTCAATAATACCTTCGAAAACTACTAAAATTTCTAGACTACCATTTAGTAAATCTGGCGCTGATATGTTGTAGAAAGGACTAGATTTATCAATAAAATGAATTACCGACACAGGCCATAAAAAGAAAGTAGATTCGCATCCATCTAGTTCAACATTAAGAGAAACTTGTTCGAAATCATCTAAATATTCACAATTATTATTCATCCTTATTATATACATTAAAGCTTTTATATTTAATATTCTAGATTTCCTCATATCACCTACTCTGAAGACTATACACAATTTACCATCCTTAGAATAAATGACAGCGTTTTTGCTGAAAAGAATTGTCTGTGTTCTGTTCTTAGGTCTAGTTAGTTTAGCGAATAATATTCCGACCATAAATGCTTGGAAAATTGTACTGACAATACATTGCATACACATAGTAAATATTGCATCAGGGCACTCTAGAGTAATCTTTCTATGTCCGTAAGCAACTGTTGTATGAACTTCGATGCTGAAAAGGAAAGCTGATGTGAAATTATAGATCTCTTTGATGCAAGGAGTCCATTCAGTTCCATTAATAGTTTCGTTATTATTAAAATCACCATGGCCCATAGCAATGAGCCAGTACAAGCATCCAAAGAATAACCAAACGCTGATAAAAGCTAGGACGTAACTAATGAGAGTCCATCGCCATCTCGCTCTAACCATAGTGATGAAACAGGCGGTGAAGAACCGGAGTGTCTTCTTAGAGTTGAACTTCTCAATATTGAATTCTCCATTCTTGAAAACAGCGCGCTTGAAGTTGTTCTTGTATTTGAAGTATTTGTGTTGATTGGATTCTGGGGATAAACATATTTTTTGTGTAATAAGGTAAAAGGAGGAGCTGCGCGAAATTCAAAAATACAAATCTGTGGCGTATGAGTATGAAAGTGACTGAAAAATACAAAATTTTCACTCACTTTCATACTCATACTCATGTCTGCTGGAAACGCAGCCTAAATAGCAGTAGAAGAATAAAATACTTTTTTTATTCAGCATTAGCTTGAAACGGAGGGCATGATTCACTCTGTCTACGCTGTAAGTGAGAATGCATGAGAGCATAAAAACTCGAAATTCAAAAAGCTGAAAACATTTACGAGTAGAGTGGTATTCGATTGCTGTAGTACTAAAACCGTTAGCGGTGGTACACTTCAAATAAGAGCACTTCCGATTTCAAAACATTTTATAAATCAAATAAAAATGTTTTTTACAATTAATTGCATCAAAGAGAAAGAATTTTGTAAGTTTTCAGGGCGATCATCTCTGAAATGATTGTCAACAAAAGTATATAGGTACTTGAGGAGTTTCAAAGTCTAATTGGTTAGGGCATTGGCCGTAAAAACTGTAGACTGCGCGCAAATCTTGCTGCCGGAGGACCTAGTAATATTTTCTTAAGTATATGTCGTCTATTTGAATTTAAAACAATAGATACTTAATTTCATCATAATTTATACAATTTTGTTAATAAAATGAAACTACAAGACACACTTAGATTTAATGGTTTACTGACGACATCAATGTAGGTTTGTCTTAAAAACATTGTATAGTGATAAGATATGAAAATCTCTTAAGTAAGTCAGGTAGCGATGTATGCCTTGAAGACGTCATATTTTGGTATTTATTTTTCAATATATCTATCTAAATATCGAGTGTGGCCTGTAATAAGAGCATTTCTACATCATAAACGTAGTTCCATTTGGGTCACGACTTTTAAAGCAATAGTTTACTAAATATATAAAAAAAAAACAAGATTTTTCCGAGCAAGCAATGTATTGTTAAATCGATGATGTTTATAGGATGTCAGTAAATGTCAACTACACTATTGGATGCGGTTCATTGAAAATACTATTTGGTTTGTTCGAAAAAATCCCAAGTAATAAATTACACAATGTTTTAAAGTTGTAAAACAAATGTTGCTACGTTCGCGGTGTAGAAGCGATCCCTAAAGTTATTGCTTCTATTACAGGCCACACCCGGTATGATATAATGTGGTGGGTAGTGACCCTGCCTATGAAGCCGATGGTCCTGGGTTAGAATCCAGTCAGGGCATTTATTTGTGTGATGAGCACAGATATTTGTTCCTGAGTCTTGGGTGGATTTTATCTATTTAAGTATTCTTGTAAGTATCACTCCCACTAGGCGTTAGCTTTGGGTGACTTTGAGCCTTCTTATGAGACCCATATTACAGCCATTTCTATATTTAGACAACACAATCTCCAGGATTTTTATATCCTCTGCCCCACTTCAGATTAGCGGGAAACTTTTAACACGAAACGTATTTGAGTTAACGCGTTACCCAAATGGGCTACGCGGCCTCGGAACTTGAGTAATCAAGTTACTGGGTGCCAGATCAGCTGCCTGGCACACTGATCAGTTCCGACATCGTAAAACACTAAGTTTAGTCTACAACAACAAAGTTTGCTTTATGGCTATTTATATCGGTTGTTTCTTGTAAGACGAGCAATAACTTTAGGCATTGTTTGTGTAAGTAAACTATTTTTTTTATATGTAAATGGCAAACGAACAGACGGATTGCCTGATGGTAAGCAGCTGTCGTCGCCCATGAGCACCCGCAACACCAAGTAACAAGCGCGTTGCGCGCCTTTAAGGGAGGTTGGAGCTCTGGGAACCTTCACCTTCAGGAACACAATACTACATACCTGAAAGGTAGCAGTGCTGTTATGTATGGTCTTCTGTATGGAGGAGGTACTTCCCCAGTTGGGATTCTCCAGACTCAAGCGTGATGGTACTTCGCTGTGCCGACACGGGCTCGTGACTCCCCACGAGCCCGTGTCGGCGTTTTAGATCGCACTTTTTTTTTTAAGGTCTTTTCAATCACAATCGATCATAGTTATGAACCTTGAACATCATTCCACAGTTAACTATGGAGATTGTATCAAAGTAAACGATAAGTATACTATTGGATGATGTTCATTAAAAAAATATACAGTTTGTTCGAAAAAATAACAAATAATTAATCACTAAATTTTTTAAAGTTGTAGAACAAAAATGTTGGTATAGAAGCGATCCCTAAAGTTATTGCTTCTATTACAGGGCACACCCGGTATAAGTTTATCTACTGCAGTAGAAGTAACTCAGCGGGTGATTGGTTCATAATGCGCTTGACACGACTTTATTGTTAAGAGAATAAGAGCGTGTAAATATCATTTTGGACATCCGTGCCGCTTAACAATTTCTACTGCTGACTGTTTGCTTCTTGTTATTCAAAAACGCCTAAATAAAATCGAATAGCAAACGTTAAATTACACATATTTAGGCGACAATATGATTACAGGCCCGGTACCGCGTACTTCGAAGTTCGTATATTTCGAGCATCTTTCTCTTTTAGTGCAATTAAGACGTCATGAGAGTGGCAGAGACAATCGTCCGAAATTTACGAATATCGTTTTTCGCGCTAGACTTCTTATCGTATATCACTCATACACACATTTCTCTTGACCATGTTAGTTATTTATGCTGCTAATGTAGGGGTAGGGTAGGCAACGCGAATGTGAATCCTCCGGAGTTGCAGGTGTCCATAGGCTACGTTACCTGCTTACCATCAGGCAGGCCGTACGCTGGTTTGCCACCGTCGTTGTATTAAAAAAAACTGCTGTGTATACTGTGTGTAATAATGTAGTAATTTCTGCTTGCGATTGTTTGTTTACATTATAAGTGACATTATCTATGAAAAGGGACCTTATTGTCGATGGCGGTTACGTCGTTGTTCAAGCAGATACAATACAAACGCAACGCGATTCGACGTAAGTGCCATCGACAAGAAGGTACCTTTTCCTAGATATATATTTTCCACATATTCTCACTATACATGTAAGTTTTTATCTAGTTTACTTAGTTAGTTAATTTTAGTAAGTAAGAACTTACTGTTTCGAAAACGGTACACGCCTGGTTTCACTACAGTCTCAGCTTTAGTCACGTTTTTAAGATTTTCAGAAGGCATCATTGCTGTTCTGAAATAAAAAAAAAAATTTACAATTTGGGAAAGCTATGTTTTATGTGATACGCGTTATTAATACGTCGGACTATAAGGGGCAGTTTGAGGGCAAGGTAAAGTTAACAAAAAAATCTTAACTTACGACTATTATAATATACCTAGTATTTGTAATATACTTAATTAAAATAGTTACCCGTTATCATTTATTCATCTTTAATGTGTAAATACTCTTAGAAGTTGTGTTTTATTCCTTTGTCACCGCTGCAATTGTCTGAGTGACGGACAAATCCAAACGAACTTTTTCGCCATTTTGACTTATGTATAGTCCAAGTACCTTTATAAATAACGTAGTTAGTTGCTATGATATTTCGCCGATATACTTACTCAACCTCGTATCTGTAACACTCATTTGATGACAAAAACATCCGTATTCCAAGTGAAACAAAAGCGACATTTCCATCAAATGGTTGTTGCAGATATGAGGTTGAGTAAGTATAGCGACGATTTGGAATTTAACATAAATTCTAGATACCAAATACTCGAAAGTGAAATGATTAATTTGCGAAGCTTACTTATCATTTTGCCACGAAAATGCCCGCTAGACTCCGACGTGTGGTGTTAATCTTTCGTTTTCGGGATGCCCGGATATATAAACTGCATCTTCATCTAATGTTTCGTAAAAGGAATTGTAAATTATAAAATCGTCGGCTGTTGTCAGTGTTTGACGCTTTCTAATCGGGTTGATAATTTGGGTATTTTCACAGCAACAGTGAATAGGCTGTTACTGAACCAGCGTGCTACACCATCGACCTCATCGACACTTACCATCAGGCCCCTATTTCACCACAGCGACAATTGTCACGATTCCCGACATATGTAAATTTTTGACGTTGCAGGTATCCATTGGTCACATTGACCGCTTACCATCGGGTGGGACGTGTGCTTGTTTGCCACCAACACGTTAGTTTCAATAAAATGCAACGTCAGAAATTGACATATGTCGGGAATCGTGACAATTGTCGCTGTGGTGAAATAGGGGCATGGTGTGACTGAGGTCAAACGCTGGTCAGTTTTGCATAAACTACATCACAAATCTAAAAAATACCTTAGTATGTTCACTGTCATTGAACTGCCGTATAATTAATTTTCACAGTTGTCAAAACAATAACGTAATTAAGGCGAGCAATGATAATTATTTCAATCATTTTTGACATGGAATTGAGTGAGATAGCTGTACTATCCTCTTATGTAGTATTTAGGAATATTTATACAACTCTTTGATAAGATAATTGTACAATGTACAGTTAAGCGGGAAATACTTTATTTTTTATACAACGACGGTGGCTAACAAGCATACGGCCCGCCTGGTAAGCAGTTAACGTAGCCTATGCGCCTACATGCGCGTACCGAACCTATGCACTCCTTTTTTGAAGAACCTCATCTTAGCCGTAACAGTCGTCCACAGCGAGACAGCCATAGACTAAACGCTTGGCAGGCGGGTTGGCGACCGCACTAGCTGTAATATTTAGTTAAGCAAGTACAATCAGCAGCTAAAGTTCAAAAGAATAAAACGTGTTAAAATCATTCTGAATACCTGGCGTGCTTAGTAAGTTCTGTTCTTAGCTAAATATTATAGCTACTGCAGTCGCCAACCCGCTTGCCAAGCGTAGCGACTAGAGATAATGAAAGCATGTCAAGATAATTGTGAACATAACTCATTTTTCATTTTCATTTTTTCATTTTCATAACTTTTATTGCTGACTGTACGTAACCAAATATTTGACAATCGCTATAACATTACTCTGCTACCACGCAACAAGTCGTATGAACATTAAATACTAAATTGAATATAGAATTTATTGCGTTGCATTAAGGTCGATAATTGAATGAATTTCCTAATGTCTGTATGCTTTTATATTTGTGTCAGGGCATAATAGCAGGAGTTATTAGGTAGGTTGGTTCAAAGAAATAATAAGGTTTAAAATAAAAGCATCAAAAAGTTATTTTTGATGTTTTAAGTATGTTCTGTTTGTAGAGATTAGTTGTATTTTTTTTAGATAAAGCGTAGTCTGATGGAGAAAAACAAGCAGTAGATGAAATATACATAGGAAACCCCGTATGGAAAAGCGTTATGGACCCGGGTATGTCCTTAAACTACGTCCAACAATGAGGGCACACCGAAGTACCATCACGCTTGAGTCTGGAGTAGCTCAACTGGGAAAGTACCTCCTCCTTACAGAAGATAATAGCCATAACAGCACTGCTACCTTTCAGGTATGTAGTGTTGTGTTCCTGATGGTGAGTAAGGTTCCTAGAGCTCCAACCCGCCTTGTTACTCCCCTGGTTTTCCGTGTGCCCATGGGCGACGGTAATTACTTATCATTAGGCAGTCCGTCTATGGTATTTAATGTTTGTATTTGTAGGTTTTGTTTTCATATATAATAAAGTATTTTTATGTATGTTTATATTGTTTTTGTATTACTGTTTTGAAGAAATATTAAGTAGTATCCCTGAGTCGCGACGGTGTACAGTCAGCAGCAGAAGTTGCTAAGCGTTTGAGGTGTTCAAAATGAGGTCAACACATCTCTATTGTCAACAGAATAAGAGCGCGTGTAGGTCATTTTGAACACTTCAAACGCTTAGCTACTTTTGCTGCTGACTGTACACCGTCGATGTACCAACTGAGTGCTCAGTGTGACTCAAATGGTATGAGCAAGACACGGAATCATGATTTGTAGGCACTAGATTTTTACAATGCTCGACATGTTTCACTTCGTAACGGGGAGCATAATTATGAGCTGTTCTCGTTAGCCAACCGACGCAGACCAACCAACCAAGCCAACGCGAACGGCTCATGTAACTATCCTCCTAGTATCCTCCTAGGTAGTGCTCCTCGTTATAGAGTGAAACATGTCGAACAATATACGAAAACGTGAGTTACCCGCTTCTGTACAATTCACACCACCACCCCATCTCCTTCCGGGTGTCGTAAGAGGCGACAAAGAGAAAAAACTGACGGATAGGCAGCAGCGTCCGTCGCAACCCAATCTACACCTACTGCGGTCGCCAACCCGCCTGCCAAGCGTAGCGACTATGGCAACTACCCCTCAAGATGATACAAGTCATATTTGAGGGAGGCCTATGTCCAGCAGTGGACGATTTACGGCTGAAGTGTGTGTGTACAATTAATACACTTTGTATTAATTTCCTAATACGTAAAACGATACAGAATTAATAAATTAACACAACAAAATGGATGCCATTTCTCCCCAAGAAAGTCGATGGTTACTGAAGATGTTTTCGTAGCTAATAGGACGACAAACAGCTACCGATGTGGAGGGATTGCCTGTCATCTGTCAGCCCCACCAAAAGGCGGAGTGAGGTAAGTCGAAATATTAACTTTTTTTCACAATAATTACAAT
Source organism: Grapholita molesta (assembly GCA_022674325.2). NCBI lineage: Eukaryota > Metazoa > Arthropoda > Insecta > Lepidoptera > Tortricidae > Grapholita > Grapholita molesta. The sequence continues at coordinate 15,270,958 of CP053138.2, read as the reverse complement.
ATCACGAAAATTACGAGTTTTTAACTAGTTGTTTCTTGGTATCTTACCTTATATTCTGTATTAGCTTAAGATTTAAAATAATAATGGTTAAATTCCTTGTAATTTAATGGAGTAGCGGAGCCTTCTGGCACAAGTATTTTATATTAGTTAAAAGAAGGTTCTTGTTTGGTTTCTATGTACAATCTGTGTAACAAATAAGTCATTTTCATTTTCATTTCATTATATCTAAAAAAGGCCCTTGAGGCATTGTATAGTCAACCAATTTGATTTCTAGGCACTTTGAACCATGTCACAGTGACGTTAATAAGAGTTCTTTTGCGTCTTTCATATAGATTTTAATTATGACAAGGAACGAAGTGGCTAATTAATCAAATTGGTTGACTGTACCAAGGATGCAGGCGGTATTTCCTTGTTGTATCGTAATACTGATACGTTGTGCGTGGAAACCAGCTTTTCGGTCACCAGTTACATCAACCAAACGCTTCGCGATTTCTGCAAAAAGTTTGTGCGCGCTGCGACCCCACGGACCTAGCGTCTAACACGCTAAATTGTAAAAATGGTACTTTGGCCTAGGCGCTTATATTTGTTACGTTTAAAAATAATTAACTAGTTAAGTTATATTATTGTAAATAAAGAGTTTTCCATTGAAAAATAAAATATATTTTTTAGTTTTATTTTAGAAACGTCAGAAAAGATGTTGTTGTAACGGATTCATTTATTCAAAGAATACAAAAAGATATTATTATGCATAATACCTACTGCTATTTTGAAGACAGGTTTGGCCAAGTGGATAATGATCCTGCCTACAAAGTCGATGGTCCTGGTTTCAAATCGCAATAAGGGCATTTATTTATGTGATGATATTTGTTCCTGAGTCATGAGTGTTTTATATACCTATGTATTTAAGTATTTGTATCTACATGAATATTATTTATAAAGGCGAAAGTTTGTAAGTATTTTTCTTACTTCTTCACGTCTAAACGGCTGAAGCGATTTTAATAAAATTTGTTATGGATTTAGCTGACTCCCTGGATTAACACGTAGGCTACGTTTTTTCCTTAACAAACCGCGTGTAACACCACGGGGTACAGCTAGTTGCAAATAAACGGGACTTAACTGTATATATATATACATAATATACAAATACTATTATTTTATTTTATTATTCTGTTATTATTTATTTTACTGGGATATAAACCCATCACAACCAGCCAAAACCTGTCGTCATGATAATCGTATGATGAATAAATAAACATATTTAGTAAATATCCAATTTTTTGACTTACCCTACTTTACCCTCGCGCCGTAAGTGTTCGTGTAAGGTAAATGCTGTAATGAATTACGATACAAAATCGATGCGGATTTATTTTGCTTCGTATTTCGACGTATCGTATATGTACGTATCGTATTTCGTACAACCAATACGTATTTGTTAGTGTTTAATATATTACTTGGGTAAGTAATTGTTTATTTAGGAAACACAACCTTTTTTCTGGAGAAAATGGCGTTCTCGAAACTTCGAAAGTAACATTAAAAAATAAAATTAAATGTGAAGCAAAAATAAATAAAAAAATATTTGTTTGAAAATAGATTTTTAAAAAACGTATAGATTCTTTGTCTATTTGATTGGAAAGAGCTTGAGCTTGGTTTATTTTACACTTAAGTTCACTTTTTAAGTAAAAAACATTTTTTTTTTTGGAAAAACTTTTTGTTTCGGACAATATTTTTTGGGTAACTTTGAGCCTTCTTATGAGGCACAAAGAAAGTGACCACGTTTTCAATCTTTTACCATAATTACCAAATGTATTGAGTACCCATGCTTTTTATATAAAAACGCTGTAATTCAGACATCTTTCCTGATGACATATCATCAATTAATTTAAACTGACTAAGTATTGGTGGTTGATGTGACAGGTGATTGCATTGAAAAGTTACAATAAGTTTGTTTAGTTTAGTTTAGTTTATTTTATTTCACGAAAGATAATTACACTATAAGTTTGTCTTATTTACAAATTTATAAGAACTTCAGTCATGATCGTCACATTATCAATTCAAAAATAAAATACTTAGTGATATAATTTTGTACAGTAATGGATATATGAATCTCCCAATAAGGATCGTCAAACAAAATATAAAACATCATATTAAGTAAATATGTAGCAACATACTTCAAAATTCAATAATTGTAAATATTGTCATAACATTACCAAAATAACTAAATCATATCTCCCAATAAGAATCGTCAGTACTTAACTAACAACAAAAAGTATTTGTTGTTGTTGTTCCGAATTTTTCGGCTTATTGCCATGCTTTTTATATAACAACTCGATGTTTTAGTGAAATAGTTACTTCTCTTCTGATGACATTATCAATTGATTCATACTGATCGGCGATTGCATAGAAAATTTGCAATAAGTAAGTTACTTTGTTGCAAGTTGAAATAGATAACATATACTTAAGAAAAAACGACGAGGACCTCCGGTGTTCGAGACGGGATTCGAACCCGCATCTCCAACTATCGCGGCTGACGCCTTTAAAAAAATAAACAAGATCATATACGAGTATATTTGATTAATTTCGACGGCTTCCGCTGTGTACGGGTGGCCAAATTGGTTAAGGCGTCAGCCGCGATAGCTGGAGAGGCGGGTTCGAAACCCGTCTCGAACACCGGAGGTCCCTGTCGTTTTTCTTAAGTATATGTTATCTATTTCAACTTTTAATTTATATAGTAGTATTACTACTTAAAAATCAAAGCAAATCAAAATATTTAATAAAAAATAATTTGATTTGTTCTTAGTTTTACTTTGTTGTAGTTCCGAATTTTTGGTGCTTTTTTTCTGATTTAATACGTACTTTTAAGTATTATAAACTGATATTCTCTTGGTCTGTACATATATTAAGGTTGAAAATAGCAGATTTTTTCTTACTGTATCTAAAAAGGAATGATTTTTAGAGTTAAGAAAAGTTTTTGCTCAATACTTTTGGCCAAAAATTTTCGTCATGAGACATGGCGGATTATTGGTTTTCCCTTGATGGTCCCGTGGTTATTAAGTTATTTAATCTACGTTTGAAGCGCAGACTCCGTTACCCCGGATATGAAATTCCTTAGCACAAAAGTAGTGCTTGAAATATGGAGTAGCCATTATGGCTCCTGATTAAATTCTTATGCTAATCATCCCGTCTTATCTTATCTTTTAAGGGTTAAATATTTCATTCTGTTGTAAGAGCTTAATTGACTCAGTTCATTAATGTGCAGATAGGATGAAGAGAGGAATTTTTATTTTTTTGTCTTTTTGTCAAAAGCATAGATGCTTCAAAAGTTGATATAGATTTTGACGACCGGTCTGGCCTAGTGGGTAGTGACCCTGCCTATGAAGCCGAGGGTCTTGGGTTTGAATCCCAGTCAGGGCATTTATTCGTGCGATGAGCACAGATATTTGTTCCTGAGTCATGGGTGTTTTCTATGTATTTAAGTATTTATACGTATCTATCTATTATGTATATCGTCGTCTAGTACCTACAACACAAGCCTTACTGAGCTTACCGTAGGACTAGGTCGATTTGTGTAAGGTTGTCCCGCAATATCTATTTTTTTTTTATGACGTAAATAAAGCGACGAGGACCTCAGGCGTCCGAGACGGGATTTGAACCCGTATCTCCAGTAGATGTGTTTACACTTAACCCATGATGACGTATACGACGAGGGATAAATAGAAACAATTTGACTAGTATAAGCGGTACTCGTATAGCACAATTTGTAGTGCACTGGGCTAGTGATCCAGTGGTTGTGAGTTCGAGTCCCGCTGCGAGTCAAAAATTTTCTATTTCTTTCGATTTAAATATCGAAGATATTCGCTAGCAGACGTTTCTGCATAATAATAAAAAATCTAGTATAACTATTTAATAAGCAAAGCAAATCAAAGTATTTCATACAAAAAAAAAAAATTGTTCTTAGGTGTATAGATGCTTTGTTAATACTTCTCCTTTTTTTATATAACTTGACTGTATTTGACTGGCAGAGAATGCCATTACAAATTAAGTACCTACACCATTTGTATTATTTTCATTTTCGTGCAAGTTTAAATAAGCATTTTTTTTGTCTGTTATTTTTTTTGAACCGGGGTCAGATACCACAGGCAGTGCTGCAGCGTCCCTGTAGAGTGGTAAAACATACTGCGATTAGCAACCCGCCTACCGTGACGATTATTGTATTAAACTCTTCGAGTGGGGAGCCATAAGTCCAGCAATGAACAACATGTATTCGTCACGTAGGGTTTTACGACCGAAGTGTGGCGTAGTATGCCCTATGTTTTGTGTAAATATGTAGTATGTGTTTACGAATAAATAATTCCTATATTTCTATATAAGTAGCTGTAGATTCGATTTCGACGGACGCTGCTGCCCATCCGTATTTCCCTTGGTCGCCTCTTACGACACCAGCAGCAAACGGGGTGGTGCTATTCTAGTCATAATCTTAAATGGTACAAAGTATTTTACCTTACATAATTTAGTTTAAATACCTACACTTTGCGCGTTTTATACAGTTATAAAATCTCCAAAACGCGTCCAAGTGAATAAATTCGAGAATGTTTTACGGTAAATTCACTTTAATTGCTCTTTTTAAGACCCCAGGAGGGTAAGTGTGTTTTATAAACACGATTACACCCCTAATGTTTTTTGGAGAACAACCCTGTTTTGCTAAGGATATAAAGAATCATAGCTTAGGGTGAAATTTATCATTTTTCACTAAGCAATCTTTAGATACTTAATTTTCAAATTAAATAATGCATAGTCCACTTAATCGTGAAAAACTTAACAGTTGTGCAGAGAATTAATATGGAACTTACATCAAAATTTGAATATAGAACGCCGACATGCGTGTACACACGTTACTACTACATAAGCCAGGTGCTTTGGCTAAGTGTTTCACCTAAGCATTTATAAATAAAAAATACCTGTAGAAAAAAAAAGCGTATCGCAGATCTATGACCATTATTTTGATGTTATAGTGGTGGACATAGTTGCTCACATTTTTCGCGTTTCCAAGTAATAGACAAGAGAAATAGAGAATTGAAAATAAAATTTGCACAAATTGATTTTATTTGAAAATCCGTCCATTACAAGTCACGTGAAACTATAACACAGACCAAAAAAGTTACCAAAATTGTTGTTCAGAACACAATGGCGGGCATTGACAAAACAAAAATTTTGAAATACAAAGGAAAGTTTACATTTTTATTACAAAATCTGCAAGACATTATATATTCATTAGTTGATATTTCAGACATAAGTTCTGAAAATTTTATAGGTTTGAACCTGCGACCTCCGGATTGCAAGTCGCACGCTCTTACCGCTAGGCCCCCAGCGCTTCTTCCCCTCTGCCTCATGATCTCAAAACGAAAATAAAACAAAATATTCTAACCTACTTATTTAATTATCTGCATACACAATTCACAAGCATCCGTGTATAAGTCACGCACGAAAGATGACAAAAATCCTCCAAGCCATAATTTATTTAAACCCCCATATCCAACGGTGCGAGCAGAATTATCCCGGTTTTGTTCTGTAAAAAGGACATATGTGTTGCCCTTAATAGAACACATAAGTCGTTTTAAAGTTACATGAGACCATGGTCTGCCTTTAATGGCTTAAATTTCTAACTCGTGAAAAATCTTGCGAAGTTAGCCCGTAAAGAACGTTCGAGATTCAAGTCTAAGCAAGTAGGAATCTTCTTGGGAGATAGACATACCATTTAAATAGACAAGGAGTGTTAATAATAATACCACGATTGAAAGGGATGGTCTCATGTAACTCTCCATAGGTATGGCAGAGACTTCGGCTAATATCATCATCATAATTATAATTATACTAATTTCAAATTTGTTCATAGAGTGCAGAAAATAGAACTAGTTTACCCTCTGGACTGGAAGGTCAGATGACAGTGGCTCTCGTAAAACTACTACCTACGCCAAATCCTGGGATTAGTTGCTAAGTGGACCCCAGGCTCTGATGAGCGTGGCAACATGCCGGGACAACCCGAGAAGGATAATAAATAATAAATAAATATTTGGAGACAATCTTACATAAATCAACCTAGTCCTACGGTAAGCTTAGTAAGGCTTGAGGTGTAGATACTAGAAGATATATTTAACAGATAGATACATAGAAAACACCCATTACTCGGGAACAAATATCTGTGCTCATCACACAAATAAATGCCCTTACTGAGATTTGAACCCAGGACCATCAGGTTCATAGGCAGGATCAGTACCCACTAGGCCAGACCGTCATAAAAGGATGATGCGTTCAAACCGACAATAGATTCTGAACACAAGTTTTTCGCAGCTAAGCAGCCTGAAATATCCTTCTGCAACCTAAATTAACCAGCTCAAGGTAGTGGAAATTTGTAGGTGTTTTCAAGAAATTCTGGAAATATCCGGAATGTTCCGGATTAACCGCACAGGTTAAGACGGTCTGGTTGCTAATTGAATCCGGTTTAGTTCTTCTGTTCCGTGCAACACAGGTGCAGAGTTAGGTTTTGGATTAGTTATGTTTAGTTTTAAGTTTTCCGTTTGAACGAAGTCTAAATTATGTGACAAAAATTGCTACTGCATGGCAATAAAGATTTATAATTTGATTCCAAACGATATTACCAGTTTGCCTTATAATTTGTTTGTATGAAAACTGTATGGTTGCTTCAAAACCGATTTAATACCATTAAAGATTCCATGACATATAAAAATCTTACCGTTACATATTAAATCATTACATTCCTTTCAAAATTAATTTTCACTGATAATCTGGTTTGCTAGATTGTAGTTAGTTTTAGTAGTACATTATTTAGTGACATAAGCAATAAAAAATTTGCATGCTGCAATGTAGTAAAATAGTTCATAATTTTTTTCTGTACCTACCATCATTAATGTACACTATTTTCTGCAAATAAACGACTATGACTGCGACTTTGACTATGATGTCTATGACTATGATAATTTGTTATTTAAAATAGAAGAGTTTTTTTACAAATTGGCAGCTATTGGGAAATATTTTTTTCCCCTAACTAGCTCGTAAAGCGCTTGTTTATCCTTTAATACGAGAGGGTAAAAACGCATTTTATCCACTAGTGATTAAAGTAAGTTGACTTCTCATAGCTCTTATTGCTATGGTTTTAAAGTCTAAATTCGCGAAGTACCATTAATAATTTCTATATTTCTATATTATAAGTAGCTGTAGATTCGATTTCGTCGGACGCTGCTGCCCATCCGTATTTCCCTTGGTCGCCTCTTACGACACCAGCAGGAAACGGGGTGGTGCTATTCTAGTAATAATCTTAAATGGTACAAAGTATTTTAGCTTACATAATTTAGTTTAAATACCTACACTTTACGCGTTTTATACAGTCGACCGAGTCGGCGGCGGGTGCGGGCGAGCCTCGCTAACGCATCGAGTCGAAAATTGAATTAGAACATTCGAAAATCGTACTGGCCACCACAAGCTAACCAAGCTAAAGGCACCTTTTGTAAAAATGTTGAATGTATCTAAACGCAAAGATAAAGTCAATGCGATTTCAAAACCTTTTTTTTACATGTTTCACTTTCCTCGCTGTAGTGAGGGGAAAAGTTTTGTGTTACACACGGGTGCAATTGTAATTTACTTCTCGTGTATTGAAACACTCGCTACGCTCAGAATTCTATTTTAAAACCACTCGCTTTGCTCGTGGTTAAACTATAGAATCCATTCGCTTGCTCGACTTTCAATCCCACACTCGCAGTTAAAATACAACTTTGCACCCTTGTATAACAAATAACTATTATTTGTAATTTTAGTTTATGCTTTCTTTAATTATAACATTCTTGTAAGACTAAATTTGATGCTTTTACAAATTATTTACCTTTAATATAACCTTACAGTTTTGGCCAAGAGTGTTTAGGTGCCATGCTTTTTATAATTATGAAAAGTCAATATTTTAGTGTAGTATATTTACATCTTTTCTGATGAAATATTATAATTTTTTTTTATGACATAGGCGGCAAACGAGCAGACGGATTGCCTGGTGTTAAGCAATTACCGTATAGGAATAGTCGCACATGGGCACCCACAACACCAGGGGAGTCACAAGCGCGTTGCCGGCCTTTAAGGGGAGTTGGAGCTCTGGGAACCTTACTCACCATCAGAAACACAACACTACATACCTGAAAGGTAGCAGTGCTAATTATGGCTGTGGTCTTCTGTAAGGAGGAGGTACTTCCCCAGTTGGGCTGCCCCAGATTCAAGCGTGTTGGTCATTGCTGTGCCCTACCTCTCATTGTTGGACGTACAGGTCGATTCACGAGAGTTGGCACGAATGGATTGAACGGAACTTTCATTGTATGAGTGACACTTGTATTGGTATACAATCGAGCCACTATATTATTGGTTAATGTGACACAAACATAGACATTTTCATTCAGTCATTCATTCCATTCGTGCCAACTCTCGTGAATCGACCTGTAGTTTAAGGACATTTTCCGGGTCCAAAAAAATTTAAACTGATTAGGGGTTTAAGGAGATGGTGGGATGACTTCGACGCGTTCTGCATAGAGTGGCGGGATCACACAAGTGACAGGGTTGAGTGGAGAAGAAGAAGGGAGGCCTTTGCCCAGCTGTGGGACACAGGCTAATAGAAAAAAATGGTTCATGGTGGACCGACGACCTTTAGAGTCGCGGGATACCGCCGGATGTGGAAGGTTTTCTTGGGTCGTTCTGGGGGAGGCCTATGTCCAGCAGTGGACGTCTTTCGGCTGGCATGATGATGATAACTTCACTGTTCAAAAACATAGGCGTGAAAACAATTAATTTTCAGAATTGCAATTATGGTAAACTCGGCTTCATGATCGATTCTTGTTTGAAAAGTCTTGACTTTCGATCATTTTGAAGTAGGGTTAGGATAACAAAAATAAACTTTTATCATTTTCTACTAGCAATCCGCACTTTATGGGCTCATTTTTACAATCCGAAGTAATTATTTCTGAAAAAATCTCTTATCAAATAATGTTAGCGGTTCGCTGCCGGGTAAGAATAGCACCACTACATCTCCTCCCGCGGGTGTCGTAAGAGGTGACAAAGGGAAATAACGATGGATTGGCAGCAGCGCGCTACAGCGTTCGCCAACCCACCTGCCAAGCGTAGTGACTATGGCAAATCCCGCCAAGATGATACAAGTAATATTTGAGGGAGGCCTTTGTCCAGCGACACAGACTGGTTTATAATGACATTCTACCCTGAGTATTACCTTAGTCAAAAAACCTCATGATTGGCCAGAATCATAATAATCATCATATCAGCCAAAGGACGTCAACTGCTGGACATAGGCCTCCCCCAGCGAGGAGGCCACTGCCGCCACCCGCATCCAGCGGTTTCCCGCGATCTTTATCATGTCATCGGTCCACCTTGTGGGGGGTCTTCTCACGCTGCACCTTCCGGTACATGGTCCCACAATACAAGGAGAGAAAGGTTTAAATAAAAATCTGTTAGTTTCGATTTTGAATTTAAACTTTTCTGCCGACGCTACAACAATCAATGCAGTAGGGTGTGCAGCAATGCAGTTATTATCCAGATTGCAGTAATTACAGTAACCGTGGCAGCGATCGATGTCTGTCTGTTGTGGAAATCCACAGAACTGTTTCATGCTATTCCTCACAATCTCTTCTAAGTATTCAAACTCATTTCAACAGCTAAGATAGGCTTCCCACATACGAGTATGACTTGTATCACCTTGGAAGTGCGTTGCCACAGTCCCCACGCTTAGCAGGCGGGTAGATGACCACAGTAGCTGTTGAGTGGGTTTTGACAGACGCTGCTGCCCATCCATTGATTTTTTCCCTTTGTCGCCTCTTACGAACCCGCGAGAGGAGACGGGATGGTGCTGTTCTCAGCGGGCACAACACAATTATACATATCGGATAACGTCCTTAACCCAGGCATATATGTTCATAATGACTACCTACACCCCGTTATCTTATGCTCAGTTTAGGGGCAAGTGATTGGGCAGTTACGATAATCTAAATCAATAAAAATGAAGTTGACTTACTCACTCTATAGCATGTCAAAAGATATTGGGTCCGATTTTTGAAATAGTCACCAAGTGATTTCCATGGAGAATGAAGGAGCAACTCTATGAAGATTACTCGGTGACTATTGAAAAAATCGAACCCCAAATTGACGATATTCAATAATTCACGTCAGATAAACAATATTCGATATTTATAATTGTCGCCCTCCGATCTGATTAAAGAGAAGAATGAATGTGCTATCTCTAAAGCTTTCACTAAAGAAGAATTTTAGTTTGACAAATATATTTTATAGATAAATATTAATCGTTTAATTATGTGAAGCAACATCACTATTTTAGATTGCCCCCAAAATGAGCATTGAAGATCTGGTCTTTGGACCTTCAGCTTTATAAGGTCACCATAGGCTAAGTTAAGGTTGACACAGTCACGTTAGAGCGTCCAGTCGCTGAGCCGAGGCCACCGTCTCTACATTTTGTATGGAATGAATCACCGAGCCCTCCGAGCCACACGGCCCGGGCTCGGACCGGTCATGTGACGGACGTTACAGCTATGTAAAAAGGCTCTGCTCGTTCCAGTGATGGGAAGGCGACGTGATGTCCACGCGATACACATAAATGGCTGGATGGAATGACGCTTGTGTTAATGTTAATATTCGAGTCTCCGGCCGCTCGGGTCTGTGCCGCCCCGGAGAGTGCCCGGTGAGTGAACGGAAGGCTCGGGCTCGGGAGGACGACGTGTAGGAGACGTGATGTTGTAACGTGAGTCATCCTTTAGGTGACTAATACGATTACATGTGAACATAATAATGACTGTTCTAAAACTCTTATAAAGATTGAGCTAAAGAGGTTTTTTTTATGACAACTCTTTAGCTCAATCTTCTATCTCAACCGACACCAAGGGAGTCACAAGCGCGTTGCCGACCTATAAGTGGGTTGGAGCTCTGGGAACCTTATCCACCATTCTATCATCTATTCACACAACACTACATACGTGAAAGGTAGCAGTGCTATTATAGCTGTGGTCTTCTGTAAGTATCTGTATTACTGCAGACAAGCCTTATTCCTCAACGGTACTCAGAATAAATCATCTCAAACTACTCCATAACTGCACATTTAGTCGTAAAACCTCACTTCGTTACAAGCAAATTGTTACAAACTTAAAAGGAACCTCGCCTACTCCAAAGATCTCACAGCAAACACAGTTTCGGCAATTTTGGTTCCCGGAACTGAAAGATAAATCCAGTGTAAAACTATGTTCTCAAACTAAGCGCAGGATTATTCTGATAGAGGAGAAATTATATTGACGTCAGCAATTTTATTTAAACCTTTAAACGCCAAGAACTGCTAGTGGTCGCGTGATGTCGAGCCAACCACGCCACCGAACTCTATAGTGGCTATGGCGGACGTTGTCAAAGCAATTTTTCTACTGACAGATAATGTTTATATTCGTTTTGCACTACTAAAGCAGAGAAAAGCGCAGGGTTTAGGGTTTCCCAGAAGGCACCGTGGTAGAATGTTCGCAATCCTATGGCGCCCTCGCAAACGCATAAGAGGGTAAAACGCCGGAGTAGGGTTTAGTGGGTAGGACCAATCTCCCCTACTCAGAGAACAAGAGCGGCGAGACCCACATACCCCCCAATATGGCCTTCCCGCGTTCAGGGGAGACGATGCGTAATGGAATTCCCCACTCCGTCAAAAAAAGGCAACTCTGCAACTTAGTTACTTGATGTGCACAGCCCGCTCGGCCGCCCAGGGCTATCCTCCCGGCGACGCCGCATTCTGTAGCCCGGTATCCATGCCATCGACCTGTAAGTGGACAGGCCATCCATGCATCCTTACTACGGTGAATCCCGGCTTGTCAGAGGTCAGGGGTTCTGTTATTGCTTTTTTTCTTTGTCTTGATTGCTTGACTGACAACGAGCTGGCGCGCTTAATACGTTATTTTATTACCATTTAGAATTAAATTCTACCAGAGTCCGGCAGTGGTACCAAACAAGGCACTACAGTTCTAGCTCGGTAGCCCACATATTCTCTTCCTGATTTATATAATTGGTTAAAAATTCGCTAGCAGAAACATCTGCTAGCGAATATCTTCGATATATAAATCGAAAGAAAAATAGAAAAAAATTGACTCGCAGCGGGACTCGAACCCAGAATCACTGGGTCACTAGCCCAGTGCAGTACCGATTGTGCTATTTGAGTCAATTTTTTTCTATCTTATCGTTCGTATATCCGTCATCATGGGTAAAGTGTAGACACATCTACCGCAAGCGTATTGAACACTTAACGACATCGAAGTCTCAATCTTCATTGAGAATTCATCAATAACAATGTGCTACCCCTTTCTAAATTTAAATTTTTGGTTAAATAAATTTATTTTGTTAAACTATCACAGTACTTTTCTTTAAATTATCCTACCCAGTAAAAACTTAAACATCGAGATTTCATGTAATTAAGCATGTGCTCAATACATCTGGCCAAGGAATATATTTTTTAAGTACCGATGTTCACGCATTTTCTAATCAATGCAAGTAAATAATATTTTTAGGCCAATACAGAAATGCCAGAATAGGTTAGTTCCCGCATTGCAACGAAAGAGGATCGGCGGTCGGATTTCTTAATTTGATTAGTAGTTCTAAGTTGATATCCTTCGAGGAAGTCAGCAGTCGACTGTTTAAAATACTAACTGTTCGCATTTTTTAACTTACGTACGATTTATCAACTATTTGTATGACGACCGGTCTGGCTTAGTGGGTAGTGACCCTGTGAAGCCGATGGTCCTGGGTTCAATTCCCAGTCGGGGCATTTATTTGTGTGATGAGCACAGATATTTGTTCCTGAGTCATGGGTGTTTTCTATGTATTTAAGTATTTATATGTATCTATCTATTATATATATCGTCGTCTAGTACCTACAACACAAGCCTTAGTACTGAGCTTACCGTAGGACTAGGTCGATTTGTGTAAGATTGTCCCGAAATATTTATTTTATTTATTTTAAATGAAATTTAGTTATGGGGTAGTGCATCGATATCGGTGATTTTTTTGTATGCCATGGTGGCAAGCAGACTTATTTCCTGATGGTAAGCAATTACCGTCGCCCATGGGGAGTCACAAGCGCGTTGCCGGCCTTTAAGGGGGGTTGGAGCTCTGGGAACCTTACCATCAGGAACTACATACCTGAAAGGTAGCAGTGTTATTATGGCTATGGTTTTCTGTGAGGACGAAGTACTTCCCCAGTTGGGCTTCTCTAGACTCAACCGTGATGGTATTTCGCTGTGCCCTCATTGTTGGACGTAGTTTAAGGACATACCCGGGTCCAATATGGTTTAAAAAGTGGCAACACTTTATGAGGGCCCACGCTGAGCCTTTTTTGGTAAGTGGTCGCCACTTGAGAACCTTCACGCCCCTACGGCCATAGGTTCTGCGAGTAATATGCGCCCTCGACATAAACGAATATATATTGGTCACATTTTATTATTCTATAAAATCAAATTTAAAATGATTTTCTTAAATATTAAGTTTTCAAAGTTTCAACTTAAACAGGACTAGAATCAAATCTTAATTTTGTTACTGTTTCTAATTGTTGTACTAACTTAGTTAAGTAAGAAATATTGGTTTAATTAAAACCTTTCTAAGTTTAAATTTAAAACTAACTATTTAAATTAACTGCTACAGCTGCTGCCTATGAAGCCGACGGTCCCGGGTTCGAACACCAGTCAGGGCAATATCTCCTGACACAAACAAGTATATTCCAATGTTTTCTATGTATTTAAGTATTAAGGGCAAAATTAACAATATTATATATATATATATATATATATTTATCATATATGAGGTTATTACATTATTAGTTTTTATTTTAAATTACATCTAAAACTAACTACTATAATTAAATTGAAACTAAACAAAAATTAAACCTATATAAAACTAAAATAACTTTAAAAAATTGGGCCCCTTCGGCATAGTGCCAAGGATGCTGGCAGCATTTCCCCGCTGTATAGCTAAGCTTATTCGTTGGGCGAGGAAGCTGCTTAATCTATCAATTATATATATCGTCGTCTAATACCTACAATACAAGCCTTACTGAGCTTACCGTAGGACTAGATCGATTTGCGTAAGATGGTCCTGAAATATTTATTTATTCATAATTAAAACTGTTGTAAGCCATGTTACTACTTAGTTGCAAACGGATAAACTCATGTGTACTTATATCGCACTAGGCGACATGTGTCGGGTAAGTTCTAGTAGCCATTTTCAAGCCGAGTCAGGACACACCGCTCGCGTTGAGGGTGTATCGCTCACTGCCTGTCCGCTGCCTTGCACGGCGTTCCGCTCGCCGCGCCCGCTGAGAAATTGCTTGCACTTTTTGTTAAGGCGCTACCGCTACGCTGTATGGAGTATTATTATAGAAACCCGTCAACCCGAAACATTTCGCCTAGTGCGATACAAGTATGTATATGTAAGCATTTTATTGTACATAAGAGAGATTACCGATTTCTACAACTGCCATGGCTATTACAAGAAATGAAGTCAGATGACAAAACTTCACGTACAGGTTATTTCGTTTCATCATTAAGTATAAATTAAATATCTTCTTCAGGATTCAAATTTTTAATCTAAACTTGAAGGAATATCTTATTTACTGACTTTCATAGCCAGCTGAGACGAGGAGACGGCTTTAGCCTCTACACATATTCGTAAAAGTCGAAAGGAAATATTAACTTTATTCCCCAAAGACGAAACTACCTAATCAGGTCAATGACATGTATAGTTTTTCTTTTATAATATTTTTTTAAGCCAAAACGTCTGCTAGTCAATATCATCCATATTTAAATCGAAATAACAATAGAATCAATCAAATTTTGAGACTTCGATGCCGTTAAAAGGTTCAATACTCTTTCGGTACATGGAATGATAAAATAGAAATATTTGACAAGTCCAAGCGGTACTCATATAGCACAATTGGTAGTACACTGAGCTAGTGAGAAAGTGGTTGTGGGTTCGAGCCCCGCTACGAGTAAAATTTATCTTTTTTTCTTTCGATTTAAATATCGAAAAAATAAGCTACTTTACATAAGCATACGCGCTATTAGACTAACACGGGTGCATATAGGTATTAATAAACAAATATCATAATGTCATACAATTCTAACAGAGAAAAAACATCGGTCAAATCAAATTAGTTCAGTAGTATAAGAGATAAAAATCAAATGACATATTATAACTACTAATCTCTATTAGTGAACGGGACTAACCGCGTATTTATATTCACTTTAAAAATTAGAAAGAAGAAACATTTATTCGAGGCATACGTACACAATTACATACTTAGACCTAGAAGACTTAATTAAGGTACAGTCCGCAGCAAAATTGGATAAGCGGTTGAGGTGTTCAAAATGAGGTCAACACATCTCTATTGTCAAGAGAATAAGAGCGCGTGTAGGTTTTGAATACTTCAACCGCTCAGCCACTTTTGCTGCTCACTGTACCACGACATTGTCCACTCAGCGTGGTGCTAACCTGGGGACCAGGGCTGTCCTTCCGTCGGGACTCACCGGCCACTACCTCCGATGCTTAGATGTTTTTGTATTTACATACATACATACATACATTTCAGCCGTATGCAGTCCACTGCTGGACATAGGCCTCCCACAAATAACTATAACTTGTATCATCTTGGAGGTAGTTGCCATAGTCGCCACGCTTGGCAGGCGGGTTGGTGACCGCAGTAGCTGTAGATTGGGTTTCGACGGATACTGCTGCCCGTCCGTAGGATTTTTCCCTTTGTCGCCTCTTACGCCGGAGAAGATGGGGTGGTGCTATACTAGTCAGCCGGCATGACACGGCAATACTCGGTTTTTGTATATGTATTTGTAATAATGTGAACATTTAAATTGGTATTTTAATAAGCTCTAATTCTTATCACTAAACAATACCTTATGTGCCCTCAAACGGATGCCCAATATTTTTGTTACACCTTTATTTCGTAAAGCTTCTGCCAAAAATTACTGGTATATTTTTTAAAGCCATTTTGCGCTCATCACACAAATAAATTGCCTTACTGGGATTTGGACCCAGGACCTTCGGCTTCATAGGCAGGGTCACCCAATAGACCAAACCTGTCGCCAACATATATTATTAGAAGCAGAAGAATTGCAAATTAAATAGAAGCTTGTAAAAAACTGAGAAGGATTGTAATTAATTAATCTAGCTGTTTACTTGAGTTTGCTATTTATTTTCTTAGCGCAATATAAAAGTTATTACTATTATAAATTTGATTTACGAAGACAGTCATAACTTGTATAAAGTATTCCAACAATAATTACAAGCAATTAATTATTTATTCAATTATTCGTAGTAAAAGATAACAATTTACTGGTCACTTTGAGTGCTTTATCGTTGCAATTAACATTTATGTCAAAATGTAAAGTTTGTTATCTTTTTACGTCAATGTAAATTGTAAAATTGTAAAGTATAGTCGGCGCCGACTTTGCCTGTCATTTTTTTTATGACATAGGCGGCAAACGAGCAGACGGATTGCCTTGTGCAATTACCGTCGCCCATGGGCACCCGCAACACCAGGGGAGTCACAAGCGCGTTGCCGGCCTTTAAGGGGGGTTGGAGCTCTGGGAACCTTACTCACCATCAGGAACACAACACTACATACCTGAAAGGTGGCAGTGCTATTATGGCTGTGGTCTTCTGTAAGGAGGAGGTACTTCCCCAGTTGGGCTGCCCCAGATTCAAGCGTGATGGTCAACGCTGTGCCCTACCTCTCATTGTTGGACGTAGTTTAAGGACATACCCGGGTCCGGGTATTTTAGGTCTATCTATCTATCCATTTAAAATCTGGGGCCTATTTCTCGAATACTTGTAACTTGTAATACAAGCGGAAGTTTCTTACTAACAACAGGTGTCAAAAAGTGACTTACGCTTGTATGGGAGTATTCAAAATTTGCTACATCCAATTAGCGTTTGTTAAGAAAAGTTAAATCACTGACAGTTTTGTGACGACAATTAAGCTTTAAATCTTTATGAAGATCGATTTTTTGCCTTTAATTATGTTGTAATATTGATTGAAGTTTATAAAACGAACATCAAAACTAAGTTTTTATCGAAATTTAATGCTTAATTGTCGTCACAAAAATGATAGTAATTTAACTTTCACTTATTTGGTGCACTATTTTTTGAAAACACCCGTGTTACAAGGGTGTTTTCAAGGGGAGAAATAGGCCTCTGGGCTCTTGTCGGTGACGCAATTTACTTGCATCTCTATCCTAGGCCTTCTTTTTTACATCCTGATACGACATGATGTTTAATTTTTCTTTAATTTAATTAATATATGTTTTTCTGGGTCTCCTTCTCTTTCTCTTCCCTGATACCTTTCCCTCTAAAATAACCTTGATGTAATCGTCATGTTGTAAAAGTTGTCCCATCTTTCCTTTTCTATTTCCTATGGTTTTGAGGAGACTCCTCTTTTCTTTTATTATTTCTAGAACTTGTTAATTTGTTATTTGTTCTTCCATCTAACATTCATCAGCCTCATCAATAGGATTCTATTCTTTTTCAGGTTTGTAAACTTACGAATCACTGGACACTAAATCCATGACAGTGGAAACCCTTCGTCCCGGCTGAAGGTTTTTATGCTTTTGAATTTCTATTGTTTCTTCCACCATCCTTAATACATTTCAGCCGTATGCAGTCCACTGCTGGACATAGGCCTCCCACAAATATGACTGGTATCATCTTGGGTTTTCGACGGACGCTGCTGCCCGTCCGTAGGTTTTTCCCTTTGTCGCTTCTTACGACACCCACTGGAGGAGATGGGGTAGTGCTATTCTAGTCAGCCGGCATCACACAGCAAATCCTTAATATTGTGAACAAAATGTGGTTTTTGTCTTTTACTCAGACCCACTACCCCTTATTTTTGAAACCAATAGCACAACAGTACACAAACACTTAACAGTAATCGCGGTGGAAGCGGTAACGAAGCGATGGCTGTCAATGCCTCACGCGATGCTTACTGTCAGTCACTAGTGCAGAATATAGACTGTTACTGATTATTATATTAGTAGATACTTAAGAATTAACTAGAATTTTAACTTTTATCCTGCGATCCTGCGCTGTTTGTACCCAACAAGTTCCCGTGATCTTGACCGTGTCATTGGACTAACCTAATGGTCTATCCACACCGCGTCTTCGGTATGAAGCTGCCAGGTGAGTAGTTTTGGCCCCTTAGGTCATCCATTACCCTGCCCACTGCCGCATAATTCTGCCAATTCTAGGAGCAATATCAGTGATCTTTCTTTTTTCCGAATCAGAACATTTCTGATTTGATCACGCAACACTCATTGTTATTGCACGCCCATAGAGTTGTATCAAAGAAATAATTATCGTCAAAAATGTTTTTGGTACAACGGCGCTAGCGCGAAAAACGATATTCGTAAATTTCGGGCGACTGTCCTTGCCACTGTCATGACGCCTTAATTGGAGTAAAAGAGAAGAATTCTTTCATTACCAACAAGCTTTTATTACCAACTGTTTTATTAAATTAAATTAAAATAAATTAAAAATCATTTATTTATGTTTGCACAGTCATCAACTACTCATCGAGAGGATTCTAACAAGTCTAAACACGATGAGTTTCTCTATCAAATTAGTTTAGTGGTACCTTAATATTGCATTGTCACCGAACTTACATAAAAATGCTCAATTTCAGCTTAAAGATATCTGCTTCAAAATTGAGTTTCAAGATTTCACCAAAACATCTCGCAAATCCAGTCTTTATTCATTCTCTGGTCGTGGTTGAATACTATTGTAATTGAAGAAAGCGATTGATAAAATACTGGTTCGAAGAAGTATTTATTGTTAAGGGTGAAAGGTTAACTGATTGGTTTACTAACCTTGGACTAGTAAATACATTATAATGGAACTGTACTATTGAATAGGCTTAACTAATTACATTTTAATTGAATTCTAGATTTATTACGAACCTAGGTATAACCTACGAACGTAAATTAAAAAAAAACGTCGAAAATATTTGTTGGTAAGTGCAGTGTGTTTAGTTTAAAAACACTTTTTTTTATACAACGACGGTGGCAAACAAGCATACAGCCCGCCTGGTGGTAAGCATGCAACTCCAGAGGATTCACATGCACGTTGGCTACCCTAAAAGTTGTTGGAGCTCTGGGAACCTTACCATCAGGAACACAACATTACATACCTGAAAGGTAGCAGTGCTATTATGGCTGTGGTCTTATGTAAGCCGTAAGGGGTCCACTGCTGGACATAGCAAATGTGAGTGGATTCATCTTGGGGGAGTTACCATAGTCATCACGGACGCAGTAGCTGTTAATTCGGTTTCGACGGACTACTGCCCATCCATCTATTTTATCTCTTTTTCAACTCTTACCCGCGGTTGGAGAAGTTTCTAAAATTTCATGTACCTCTTTTACTCCAATTTACACTAATATTATAAAGGCAAAAGATTATGAGTGCTAGTGTGTATTTGTTACTTCTACACGTCTAAACGGCTAAAGCGAATTAAATAAAATTTGGTATGGAGTTAGCCACCCTGGATTAACACACATAGGCTGCGTTTACGTGGGTAACGCCGCGGGGCACAGCTAGTTACGACATTATTAGATGATAGAGAGAATCATTTATTCGAAATTTGATTGACTTTCCCGTTAGGCGTTCAGTTTATATGTAACTCCTAAAACCAACCTCGGGATCCCTTTGTTTCCCATAATTTTATTATTCCGATTTTCGAAAGTCAGAAATTGTTACCCATATCTTTTTCAGTCATAATTATCAATAGTCATAATTAGTTATCAGACATACAATTAAATAAATATAATAATTAAATGCCATAATGTTACACATCATATAAGACAAAAGTCATAAAACTAATCAGCATAATATCAAATTTCATAAAGATTATTTTACAAAAAAAAAAGAAAAGCAAAGTGGGTTAGAGTTGAACTGCGACCCCTACAGATACAAACTGTTACCAGAAAAGTAGGTTAGGTTAGGTTAGAACTGCGACCCCCACAGATCCAAACTGTTACCAGAAAAGTGGGTTAGGTTAGGTTAGAACTGTGACCCCCATAGATCCAAGCTGTTACCAGAAAAGTGGGTTAGGTTAGGTTAGAACTGTGACCCCCACAGACACGAACTGTTACCAGAAAAGTGGGTTAGGTTAGGTTAGAACTGTGACCCCCACAGACACGAACTGTTACCAGAAAAGTGGGTTAGGTTAGGTTAGAACTGTGACCCCCACAGACACGAACTGTTACCAGAAAAGTAGGTTAGGTTAGGTTAGAACTGTGACCCCCATATACACGAACTGTTACCAGAAAAGTGGGTTAGGTTAGGTTAGAACTGTGACCCCCACATACACGAACTGTTACCAGAAAAGTGGGTTAGGTTAGGTTAGAACTGTGACCCCCACAGACACGAACTGTTACTAGAAAAGTGGGTTAGGTTAGGTTAGGTTAGAACTGCAACCCCCACTTGTTGACTTTCTACCTTTCAATACAATTAATATATTGAACGTTATGCCCAATAACGGTATGAAATTCAATAGTTATGACTAATGGTAACGGGTAAAAGAAAATTCTGACTTTTGAAGTAATGACTAATGACAATATGGCTACCAACGAGTATGAAAAACAGCGGTATGGATTTAAAAAATCGAAAGTTTAACATTATGGGAGTCAATATAGACCCACCAACCTCATTAATTTTTTTACTTTTTATGCATTTCAGATCTTGTTGACATTCATCCATTTTATTTGAGCGTAAACATGCTCGTAAAAATGTAATTCAAAAACTTCCCTATGTCCACAGAAAAAGAATTTACTTTTAAAAACGTTTATTTACTAGTAAACCCTCTGGACTACAAACAGAAGTAATAGAAAAGTTTCAATGTTATGTTTACTTAGTAAATTAAACTGAGATCCTTTAGGATTAAGTCTTAAGAGGAAGCGTTTAAAAGTTACTTTTTTTTTATGACAAAAGGTGGCAAACGAGCAGACGGATTGCCTGATGGTAAGCAATTACCATCGCCCATGGGCACGCATTTTGCCGACCATTAGCTTTGCGAACCTTACTCACCATCAGGAACACAACACTACATACCTGAAAGGTAGCAGTGCTATTATGGCTGTGGTCTTCTGTAAGGAGGAGGTACTTCCCCAGTTGGGCTTCTCCGGACTCAAGCGTGATGGTACTTCGCTGTGCCCTACCTCTCATTGTTGGACGTAGTTTAAGGACATACCCGGGTCCAAAATTTACAAATATAGTTTTTCACGGTAGCAAAGCAGAGCCCTGAGTGTAAGTTTTTAACGTAAATTTACGTCACGAACGCGTTTGCGTTTCTCATATAAATAACATTATCACTTACGCGTTCATAAACATTTTTTTACGTCAAAAGAAACTTACACTAGTGCCTCTGATATGTCGGTTGACGCCCTAACAATTTGAACCACCCAAACAAGAACCCATCGAAGTTTGTCAAGTGTATGTAATCTTATTTTTAATAATTGGGCACCCTTTACCATCTCTAAAGCAAATACCTGTCATATTCGAATCACTTTTGGAATCCTGATATAGCTGAAAAGATAGTGCTGCCATCTATGCATGTACGAACAAAACAGATAACTTTTATTATTAAATATTGGGTCCTATAAAACTGGAGTTTAGTCAAACAGTTAGTTTAAAAACCGGCCAAGAGCGTGTCGGGCCACGCTCAGTGTAGGGTTCCGTAGTTTTTCGTCCGTCACAGTAAGTGTTCCCACTTAAGAGTTAAAAATGGGCTTTGATACATTGTTGTTGACATATTAATACTAAGTACAGAACCCTAAAAACGGGCCCACAAAGGACTCTGACAACTAAAGAAAGAGTAATAGATCCCAACTATACATGGAAAATTCGAAAATATTGTCAATTTCAGTCCCACCACGAGTAGTAAGAAGGGGTTGTAACATGGAGTGATAACCAGCCAGCGTCATTTGAAGTCAGTCAGTCAGTTTCAACCTAATGTATGGGCATGTATGCTCCGACCCCATTATTCAGAAATAATCTTAAAACCGCCATGTAGGGTATGAGCGTTCCACCTACAGCGACATCTATCGGCAAATTAAGTAAACTATGCGCGCGAGTTTAAGGTATATAGGCTCTACTGTAAGTTTCTTTTGACGTAAAAAATGTCTCGAATGCGTAAGTGATACTGATATAATATGGGTAACTAACGCGATGGTGACGTTTCGTTACGTTAAAAACATACACTCGGGGCTCAGATGTAGTGAATAATCCTTTCCTATCGTATTTTCTCGGAAATGTTCGTATTTGTCTTACTACTTCACTCACACTTAGTACCCGTACGTACACTCTGAAGTAGTAAGACAACGGAGGGGACGGTCGCATTGGCAATGAATATTAGTGCAGATTCTTATTTACGGTTAAAACTAAACGCGAAATTATACATAAAACGGCGGCGCTACCGCGAACAACGATATTCGTAAATTTCGGACGATTGTCTCTTTCACTCTTAACGCGTTAATTGGAGTAAAAGAGAAATGCTCGACATAGGTATACGAACTTCGATCTTCGCGGTACCGGGCCTGAAGTGAGGAAGTGTGTCTTGTCATTCAATAGAGATTTTGACAGCCATATCTTAGGGAATAAGGGCTAATTTATTAACAATTTGTAAGAAACTATCGCCTTAACGACTTTAGTGCTAGAATAATATAGAGTACCTATTTTGCTCGCAAAGAAGCCTAAGATATATGCAATCCTGCGGCGCTTCCGTCTTTCTCGAGTGAAAGCAGAGACCATTTTACTAAAAACGCGTAAGATGTATGAAATCCTGCGGCGCTTACAGTTTTTTCGAGTTGATAAGTTTGTATGGGGGAACAATATTTTCGTTTTTTAGTACATTATTCGATCTTTTTTCATACTTTCTCACCGTTTAAACCTTCCCTGAGCTACTACAAATATTTCAAGACCAAAATTAGCCAAATCGGTAAAGCCGTTCGCAAGTTATAGCGTGACAAGAGAAATAGGGGTTCATTTATATATATATAGTTTTTTTTCAAAAACTATTGAACCTATCAAGTTCAAAATAATTTTCCTAGAAAGTTTATGTAAAGTTCTACTTTTGAGATTTTTTTCATATTTTTGAAACTTGTGGTTCAAAAGTTAGAGCGCACTTTTTTTTACTTCTTGAGCGATTATTTCCGAAAATATTGACATTATCAAAAAATGATGTTAGTAAACCCCTATTCATTTTTAAATACCTACCTAACAATATATCACACGTTAGGATTAGAATGAAAAAAAAAATCACTCCCCACTTTACATATAGGGGGGGGTACCCCAAGAAAACATTTTTTTCTACTTTTTATTTTTGCACTTTGTCGGCGTGATTGATATACATATTACTACCAAATTTCAGCTTTGTAGTGCTAACGGTCACTGAGATTATCCGCGGACGGACGGACGGACGGACGGACAGACATGGCGAAACTATAAGGGTTCCTAGTTGACTACGGAACCCTAAAAAACCTCAATTTCATATGTAAGTACCTAATATTAAGATATGCTTTGAATATTAAATAGAACAAAAGATGAATCCAGCTATTACGACTGACTCGCTAACCAATATGGATCGCCTATACACAGTGGACCCTGTCTTTTATTGTGAAGTATACCGGTTTGTTTTGTTTTTATTTTTGGTTATGTTTTAAGAACGGTTTGTTTTTCCAAGGCAAAATACTATAAAGTCTCATCTCTAAGGTGCAAGCACCCTCCCATTCGAATCCCAACACTCTTGTGACTTGCACCCGGGCCGAGCGTCACCGGTGAAAGCAGATTGCCGGTCCCCGGGCGATCTATCAAAGTCTGAAAACAGCGTGTAATCGATAACGAAAATACCTCGAGCCTACAGGAGTTACTGATAATGCCGCAGACGTCGCTTCTTGTAATTATGCTGGATTAGAAGTTGCGTTGGAGGGTTCAAAGGAGGTTTCATCATCATCATCATCTCCCCCTGGAAGCGACCTGCATCCTTTCGGCACTGGTCCCACCGTGAGCTAGTGAGCTATGAGCTATCAGCTATTTCAAGAGACGAAATCCCTGTGTAAATAAAAAAAAGATATATATTTATAGCTCATCGCGATTAACTACGATCGCCCGGCTATGACATATATATGTTTATTTTATTTACACGGGATCGATTATCTTTTGTTCCTTGAAATATCTCATAGCTTACTAGCTCGCGGTATGACCAGAGCCCTGAGTGTAAGTTTTTAAAGTAACTTTACTCCACGAACGCGTTTGCGTTTCCCATATAAATAACATTATCACATACGCGTTCTGCCTATGAAGCCGATAGTCCGGGGTTCGATTCCCAGTCAGGGCAGATATTTGTTCCTGAGTCATGGGTGTTTTCTATGTATATAAGTATTTATATGTATCTATCTATTATATATATCGTCGACTAGTACCTACAACACAAGCCATACTGAGCTTACCGTAGGTCTAGGTCGATTTGTGTAAGATTGTCCAGAAATATTTATTTATTTGTTAAACGTTTTTTACTTCAAAAGTACACTTACACTAGAGCCTCAGTGCCTTCTTGCGGCCTTTATAAGGTCATCTGTCCATCTTGTGGACGTTCTACGCTGGGCTTGCTAGTCAGTGGTCTCCACTTGAACACTTTTCGACCCCATCGGCCATCTGCTTTGCATACTACGTGGGCTGCCCATTGCCACTTCAGCTTGGTAATGCAGTGTACTATCACGGTGACCTTAGTTCTCCACGGACTTCTTTATGCCAACTGGTGTGAAGCGGGTTCTATTTCCTATAGATACGTAGTTTCTTGGACCTAACTTGGGTTCTATAAACCGTTCGGAATGTTAGAGTGAGCGGACTGTCTGAAGGTAAGGAAGGTAGCCTGGGGAAAATTCAAGATCGCAAGATTTAACCTTGATTTGTACTACTGGTATACTCCTACTGAGTTTACGCTTCCAGCGAGATTGGTTGAGGCGGTCTCAACCGAATCTGAATGGTGTGTGGTGGTGACGAGCTAATGGGAGTTTTGTCGCTTGTTCGCTAGTTAGTCTGGTGAGAAGAATCCAACAAAAAAATTCAGCGAGGCCCAACCATTATCGGAGTGAAGACTAAGTGTCAGTCCGGATTATTTAGATTTGAATGTTAAGGACTTAAAGCCAAATATTTGATTCTATGAAATATATTTTTTTTTATGACAAAGGTGGCAAACGAGCAGACGGATTGCCTGATGGTAAGCAATTACCGTCGCCCGTGGGCACCCGTAACGCCAGGGGAGCCACAAGCGCGTTGCCGACCTTTAAGGGGGGTTGGAGCACTGGGAACCTTGCTCACCATCAGGAAGACAACACTACATACCTGAGAGGTAGCAGTGCTATCATGGCTGTGGTCTTCTGTAAGGAGGAGGTACTTCCCCAGTTGGGCTGCCCCAGATTCAAGCATAATGTTCATCGCTGTACCCTACCTCTCATTGTTGGACGTAGTTTAAGGACATATACCCGGGTCTAAAACCTCTCTACTTAAACTGGTTATAACACTATACCACAAAAACATAACTTGTCACAGAAACCGTTAACTATTGACTGCAGAAAAAAAGATTTTTTTTTCATCATTCTGCATGACCCAAAGATGCTCTTGCCAGTTTCTTAAAAGAGTTGCTTGTTTCAGTCCCCACACTACTATTAGTTGAACATATGTTTTTGTAAATAATGCGTTTATATTTATAAAAAGTTTCTTAGTGGAAAATATTAAATTCCTTAGTCCACTCGTTAAACCTAAAACTGGTTCCCTAGATTTGGCTTAACTTTTTGTCCGAAATACTTTTGTTACAATCAATTTTGTCCGAACGTTAATAACTATAGATAGTAACATAAATCACATCATATCGAATATTATTTTGTCCGAAAATATATTGACATTATTATCGAGGCCGAGTGTTATTTTATAACGAAGGAATTGGATTAGCATAAATATATTTGACATAAATCCTATTATGTGCACAGCTAGGGGAATGCGGGTTAAATTTAGGTTAGAACTATGTGGTCGTTACTTTTGATATGTATTTTTTATATGCAATATTTTTATATAGACTAAAAAATATAATAAAGATATACAAAAATAATGATACAACAATAACTCATCGAATATTATTTCAAAGACAACGTTTCAAGTATTTTCATTTCATCGACAAGTCATTACGTCGAGGAATTGAAACTAGGTAATTTGAACCAAAGTCTTTTGATTTGAAATTGACTTATTTCAATAATGTTCACGTCATGGTTATTCATTTAGGGTTTTTTTAATTCATTTTTTTACATGTAAGAATATTCATTCCACGTAAAATGTTTTCAACAACAAAATAAGTTCCAACTTAACCTAACGACAAACATTCGTTTTCTTGTCGCAGTTCTACCTCTATATTAAAGTAATACGTCGAAGAAAAGAATTGCAATGTTTTGTAGTTGTGTGAAGTAAAATAATTTGAAACGGATCATCGATTAAGTAATAAGTAATAGTTGAATAGTATTTCTAAGAAGTAAAAAAACGGGAATAAATTGTAGTTGAAAGAAAATTATGCCAAACAATATTACCTACTTGTTCTAAAGTTTCGATGAATCGATGTCGATGAAATAATGACCGATGAAAAGAGTGTCGGCAAAACAAGGGTACACCCTCCTTGGCGATTCAGCGTGCAAAGCCGCCAGTGTCTTGGAGACTTTTTTTTATGACATAGGCGGCAAACAAGCAGACGGATTGCCTGGTGGTAAGCAATCACCGTCGCCCATGGGCACCCGCAACACCAGGGGAGTCACAAGCGCGTTTCCGGCCTTTAAGGGGGGTTGGAGCTCTGGGAACCTTACTCACCATCAGGAACACAACACTACATAGCTGAAAGGTAGCAGTGCTATTATGGCTGTGGTCTTCTGTAAGGAGGAGGTACTTCCCCAGTAGGGCTGCCCCAGATTCAAGCGTGATGGTCATCGCTGTGCCCTACCTCTCATTGTTGGACGTAGTTTAAGGACATATCCGGGTCCAAACCGACTACGATTCGATTACGATTTTTATTTTTTAGTTACTTAAGTTCGACAAAGCCTGTGGCTGATATTATCGCATTGTATGAGCAGGTGACGAGGCCTGTTGTCGATGTTCTTTTGTAACGTTTGGACGAAGCCTGTGTTGCTGATATTTATCTTTGGTTCTTGAGTAAATGTATTGCCAAACCTGACTTTTGAAGATTTTTAATCGAAGTTGCGAAGACAGCACTAAAAGATCCACATTTTATGAGTAACTAGCTAACCCGGCGAACTTCGTACCGCCTAAAAAACTACAAAAGTAGTGATAGCTTTTAATTTGCTAAAACATATATGATTTTCATACTTACTGTCTCAATCAGGGCTGTGACGATTCTAACCAATCCAAAATCATTTGAATCGGTTCAGCCGTTCTCGAGTTATAAGCGGTTGAACAAACCCCACTTTCTTTTATATATATAGAAGATAGATATTATGAAACTTTTTGTAACACGCTACTATCTCTAATGAAACTTCATCATGTCAGACGTAACTCGGCCACTGCTCCTCTGCCTCCACCAAATATGACTTGTATCATCTTGGGGGAGTTTCCATAGTTTAGCGTAGTTTTTGGACCCAGGTATGTCCTTAAACTACGTCCAACAATGAGAGGTAGGGCACAGCGATGACCATCACGCTTGAATCTGGGGCAGCCCAACTGGGGAAGCACCTCCTCCTTACAGAAGACAACAGCCATAATAGCACTGCTACCTTTCAGGTATGTAGTGCTGTGTTCCTGATAGTGAGTAAGGTTCCCAGAGCTCCAACCCCCCTTAAAGGCCGGCAACGCGCTTGTGACTCATCTGGTGTTGCGGGTGCCTATGGGCGACGGTAATTGCTAAACACCAGGCAATCCGTCTGCTCGTTTGCCGCCTATGTCATAAAAAAAAAATAGTCGCCACGCTTGGCAGGCGGGTTGGCGACCGCAGTATCTGTAGATTCGGTTTCGACAGACTGCTGCCCATCAGTATGTTTTTCTCTTTGTTGCCTCTTTGGACACCCGCGGAAGATGGGGTGGTACCATTCTCAGCCTCACGGCACCAATTTTTTATACGACGGTAGCAAACAAGCTTATGGACTGCCTGATGGTAAGCAGTTATCGTAGCCTAAGGACGCCTGCAACTCCAGAGGATTCACAAGCGCATTGCCTACCCTTTAAGGCTGCGTTGCCACCAAAGATGAGCGAGGATGCGTAGCAACGAATGTGTTTGTTAACAACCAATAGAATTACTTCGTTCCCCTATCCTCGATAAATAATGTGATTCTATCGGTTCTTAAAAACACATCCCTCGCTATACATCTTACCTCATCTCTGGTGAAAACGTAGCCTGAATCTACACTCTACAGGCTGTCTCATTCAGGGAAATCTGGAACTATAGGACATACAAAGATTTGTTCTTAGGAACCATATGTCATCGATTTTAGGGACAAGAAAAACTGCATAAATGGATTTTAAAAATTTGACTTCATTTTTGGAATGGACCACAGTTGTTAAAAATAAAATTAAAATACATTGAATTACAGTGCATTTTATTCATTTGAGATATCATGTTTCATGGTATCTTTTGCTGCCTATAACTACAATCACATATCCAAACGAAAATAATTAAAAGTTTTATTTTCCAAAACAACCAACAAATTCTCGAACAGAGTACAAGTTTTTTTTTAAATCTATCTTGTCCCTAAAATCGATGACATGGTTCCTAAAAACAAATCTTTGTATGTCTTATAGTTCCAGATTTCCCCATATTGACCGATCTGAATGAGACACCCTGTATAAACATATTTGGAAAATATAAAAATTATCATAAACAAACCGGCAATGTAAATTAGAAATCTAAAAATTCAACTCACGTATATATTACAAAATCAACTGCAGAAGAAACGGTCAAGAGGCAAAAGTACGTATCCTCAAATATTGTGATAATGCGAGCATCGAGGTCAAGTGTCTTGCTTTTCATTCTTTTCGTCCAAATTGATGCTCAGCCACTTTACGGCCTAAATAAATATTTTTCCATCGAGAAAACAGGTCCATATTAGAATACATTTCGGCGGTTATTTGCGTAATGGCGGCTGGCGTTACGCGAGGAATGCGTTAAAAAAGAGAAAAAAAAAACAAATTCCTGTTGTTTTGTACTATGTAAAAGTTGGGACTGGAATGATTTTAATTGCAATGTAGTTTTTATTATATATGTGGAAATATTACTGAAGTTTCGTTAAAGGATTACCCTGACTTTTTTCTGTCTAGTGATATAATTTGTTTTTTATTTGATGTCGTCTACATACATTACATGCAGCCGTATGCAGTCCACTGCTGGCCATAGCCCACAAATTATGACTTTTATCATCTTGGAGGTAGTTGTCATAGTCGCCACGCTTGGCAGGCGGGTTGGCCACTGCAGTAGCTGAAGATTGGATTTCGACGGGCTGTTTGTATAAAATATTGATTTAAACTTTTTTTTACATGAAATGATTTACCCAGAAGACAACATAGTTTTCGAAACGTCGCAGGTAATATAAAAAAATACTCGGATACGTCCCAATTGAATTATCTGTATTTCTTTTTTTTATTAGCACTAAAATATAAGATAAAACATAATAAAGATACTAACTAAAAACTTTACTACCAATAAAAAATATGTACAAATTCAGAAATATGTAAGAATTTTATCAATTTCCCGCAATAATATTATTATACGTCATTTATTGACACAGTCATATTCAGTAGTTAAATAAATAATAATGAAAAATTATGAATTATTTAACATGAATGAAAATAATTGATTGTTATTGCTTTACATAGATGCCATTTTTTTATAATAAACAATTAAATTAAATAGGTATATAATATAACAAAGTATAAAACTAAACTAAATCTAAACTTAATAATAATTAAATCTAAATCAAAAAATAATTTCGCAATATTATTTCATAATTTCATGATATTATTTATATATAACGTATCAGACGTATGACATACATTAGGGACTTAATTGCTACATGAACGAATAAGCTATCAATTTTTCATGTTTATAAAATAATGAAACTTTAATAAGTTTTTTTATAAATTAGTCTAAGTATATTAATATGATTCGTCGGTCTCATAAAATAAAAATAAAATAGGTAACATAATATTATTTTACTTCTGAACAAGACGGGTCGTTACGATTTTTTTGTTTCATTCACACTTAGGAAATTTAAAGGGGACAACCGCCATGTTTAAGAGATAAACATCACTTAATTCTTCACACATCAACTCAAAATGGACAACGTGAACATCAGCCCTTATTCAAGTTCTAACGCCCTTAGTTTGTGTGCGTGAATTGCGCTAGTGTGTGTCTGCAGGTATTGGACGGGTGCCTCCTCAGTTAGCTTCGGGCGTCCGAGCTTGGAGCATGAATGCGTGAAGCTGCGGCGGATTTGAAAATCGAACGCGACCGGTCGAACGTACGACGTTTAAAAAATTCGAAATTCAAAAATTTTTGACGGTTCAGTGTGTGAATTGTGAAGTTATCGCGACTTGATCTATAACTTGAATGGGCGCGGATATAAATTGATGAGTGTTGGGTGAGATTTAATTTTTGTGACAGTTTAGTGACAAGTATTGATGTGTTCCGAGTGATATTATGGATGGATGAATTTTTGTGTTTCACAGCAAAGGAATATCAGTACAGGATATTGCTGTAAGTGATTTATTTTATAAAAATATGTTAACGGTGTTAAAAGACTCGAAAAATATTTACAATTAGAATCTTATTAGATTTTGTTATGGTTATGACAAAAAAATAATTTCCATATATACATAGTTTCACCAGAATAACGCTAATTAAATTACATTAATATTATGAACCTTAGTGGTAAAATACCAACTTTTTATAATTTTATTTATGAAAATAAAATAATGAATTTGGTTGTTATCTCACTTTGCTTTTTGGCGTTAATTTGCTACGGACGTAATTTTTTTATTCAATAAATATTTTGACATGAAAATGTTTTTTAAAATAATTAGTATTTTATCGAATTGATCATACTTAGCTGCAAAAAGATCTACACTGCTTACGCGGAAATTCGTGTTTTTAATGATATTTATTTGTGCTATTGATTATGTTTTATCTTATTGAATATTTTTTGTTTTATTCCTTTACCTTTTACGTCATTTATAGGCTTATTAACACTTTTATAAGAACATTCGTAATATTGAGAAAAGAACAGTGTACTTTCCTCATGACTTCGGCCTGCCATGCCATATTTAAAATATGGTTGCGGGATAAAAATTATCCTATGTCCTTTCTCGTAGCTCAAACTCTCTATACCAAATTATATCCCAATTAGTTCAGCGGTTTAAGCGTGAAGAGGTAACAGATAGACAGAGAGAGTTACTTTCGCATTTATAATATTAAGTATGGATTGGTTATTGGGTATTGTTAAGTATGGACTAATCCGAGTAAAAAAAATCAACCAATCTTACTTTTTTTCTAAATTTAAAAACATAACGCTGCGCTGTACGTTAACCACAAACTTTGTATTTTTTATGTTTTTTTTTTACGTTTTATTCTACAACTCTGCATATTATTGTGCATAAAAGTTGTAGAAAAAATATTGTATGCAACGTTGTATAACTGAGTCAAACAATGCTGCATTTACTATGTTCGCCTGTGGCTAGCATAGCGTAAAGTGAGACGCGCCAATGTTTTATGTCCTTTATACCACTGTTGTATAAAATAATACAAAAATATTATAGGGGATTCTTACGCAAATTGACTGTCCACGGTAAGCTCAAGAAGGCTTGTGTTGTGGAAACTCAACCAACGATATATATAATATACAAATACTTAAATACGAGTACATAGAGAACACTCAGCCAGTCAATTTGTGTAAAGATGTTCTGTAATATTTATTTATTTATACCTGTAAAGTGTACCGCGAATATCGAAGTTCGTGTATTTCGAGCATCTTTCTCTTTGACTCCAATTAAGACGTCATGAGAGTGACAGAGACAATCGTCCGAAATTTACGAATATCGTTTTTGGCGGTAGCACCTCTGCTGCTCTTTTAATTTCAAACTTCTTCCTTCTTCTTCGCTTCGCTTGTGTTTAAAGTATGTCTGTAGGATAAAAAAATATTCTGTCATTTTTCGAAACTCAAACTCTATACATTTCATCCCAATCGGTTCAGCGGCTTAAGCGTGAAGAAACAACAGACAGACATATCGGTTAAAATTATAATAAAAAATATGGCATTGTAAAAAACTGAGTGACCACAGTTAAAAAATATCTCATAATATGCTCGTAAGATGAATGGGTGTATATCGGATCGCATAATATCGATTGGCATAAACTTATCTTATGCATAATTCATCATTTGTCATAATGCGATTTTATGCGAACATGTTTTTTTTTAGTGGAATTAAATTTAGTTACAGAAATTACAATCGTATTATGATAACTACAACTTACAAGTACTGAACTAGTTACAGTGTAAAATCTAAAAAAGGCCTTTGAGGGATTGTACCAAGGATGCTGGCGGAATTTCCTCGTTGTACCGCAATGCTGATAGTCTTGATACGTTGTGCGAGGAAGCCGCCAGCTCTTCGGTCACCAGTTACATCAACCAGACGCTGCGAGATCTCTGCAAAAAGTTTGTGCGCGCTGGGACCCCATATGTTATAATTTTCAGGACTATTATACAACAAACATAAACTAACATAAAGTATTAAACAGTATCATCCCAAAATCCCACAGTTTGTAAAAAATCCATTATGTCAAATTTTGCGTTAATGCCAAATGAATTATACCAATTAACATCATGCCACCCGGCACGTCTCCAAGATACCTACTTTGAAACTGCCCTCCTTCTAACAGACGAGAATAAAATCGCCAATATTAATCGCTGCTCGATCCAAGAATGCCTGTAACCAGCAATACCCATTTCTTAAGAATTCGGTAATTTGACTCGGGAATCCGTGTCGAACGCCCCAAAGCTAGAGATTCCGAATTACTCTAGGTGAAAGCAATTTCCTGATGAAATCGCTTTATTAATGAAATCTATACTTAAATCCGTCGAGAAACTTATTGGTTTTGGACAATTTCCTACGGATTATTTTTTACAATTTTTTTGTTTCACACATTCACATTTCAGCCGTATGCAGTCCACTGCTGGCCATAGGCCTTCCACAGATATGACTTGTATCATCTTGGGGGTAGTTTCCATAGTCGCCACGCTTGGCGGGCGGGTTGGCGACCGCAGTAGCTGTAGATTGGGTTTCGACGGACGCTGCTATCCGTCCGTAGGATTTTTCCCTTTGTCGCCTCTTACGACACCCGCGGGAGGAGATGGAGTGGTGCTATTCAGCCGGCATCACACGGCTTTTTTCTTAATTCTGTATTATTACATTTGGCATTGTTATTTTGTATACTATGTTATATTTTCGTATTTTACGGGAACCGTTTTTGATACATTTATAACTACAAGGATTTTTTAAGACCTAAGACGACCGGTCTGGCCTAGTGGGTAGTGATCCTGCCTATGAAGCCGATGGTCCTGGGTTCAAATCCCAGTCAGGGCATTTATTTGTGTGATGAGCACCGATATTTGTTTCTGAGTCATGGGTGTTTTCTATCTATTTAAGTATTTATATGTACGAGTATCTATCTATTATATATATCGTCGTCTAGTACCTACAACACAAGCCTTACTGAGCTTACCGTAGGACTAAGTCGATTTGTGTGAGATTGTCCCATAATTATATATTATTTACTACATAAAATAAAAACAAATGAAATGTATGCAATTTTTTTTTTCTAATTTTTATAAATACTAATGTCACTTCTAGAATAATATCTTCACAATAAAATGTTTAATAAGAAGTAAAAAAAATATTACAGACTTGGAAATAAAATACTTTGTCCAATTCTAATATTTATATTGACATAAAATAAAAATAGACATATTTTTTTTCTTTATACAACTGTAACCTAATACACGTTTTATTTTTCCAGTACAGAATATTATTTCATTGATGTGTGTTGTCAGATGTGGTTAGGTAACCAAGCTTCAAACAAAAAAAAATGTCACAAAAAGTAAAAATCTCTGTACAAAATGTGTAACATGGAAACCCAAAGCTAACAGAATAAATAAAAAATACCCAGTTCTCTTTGCTTACGTATGGCCTAAATAGAATTTTTTTTTTTACGATACGTATACGTATGAAAAAAGTTAAAAAAGGAAAAAGATTACTTACTTATTTTGCAATGTAAAAAAAAATACATAACATCATTACACAAATTAAATGAAATGCATAGTAAGCTCAAGTAGACTTGTGTTGTGGGTACTCGGCCAACGATGATTATAAATAATAAACAAATACTTAAAGAAAAAACCTTTATTTCAAAACAAAAATACACGAAAGTTGAAATAGATAACATATACTAAAGAAAAAACGACGGGGACCTCCGGTGTTCGAGACGCGATTCGAACCCGCATCTCCAGCTATCGCGGCTGACGCCTTAACCAATTTGGCCACCCGTACACAGCGGAACCCGTCGAAATTACTCAAGTATATGTGATCTTGTTTATTTTAATCTCCGTTAGTATATGTTATCTATTTCAACTTTTAATTTATATAGTAGTATTACTACTTAAAAATTAAAGCAAATCAAAAATATTTCATAAAAAATAATTTAATTTGTTCTTAGTTTCAAAAATACACGAATTTTAATATTATAACAACAAAATATACGCAAAATACTTAAATATATAGAAAACACCCATTCAGGACCCTGTGCTCATCACACAAAAAAATGCCCTTACTGGGATTTGAACCTAGGGCCATCATAGGTTTCACTACCAACTAGGCCAAACCTGTCGTTAAAGTAAAATAGTAATAAGTAAATATACAGGGTGGCCCATTTAGGTCGGTCAGTCTGGGGAAATCTGGAACTATAAGACATACAAAGATTTGTTCTTAGGAACCATGTCATCGATTTTAGAGAAAAGAAAAAAATAACTTGTACTCTGTTCGGGAATCAAAACAGGATGTTTTGCAAAAAATATTTACATTTGCATTTGTATCGTGTGGGTCATAAGCAGTAAATGATACCATAAAACATGATATTAGAAATTAATAAAATGCATTGTTTATTATTTTGCAGTGGGTTAAATCCCCAAACTGAATACAGAGCTTTTCTTGTCCCTAAAATCGATGATATGTTTTCTAAGAACGTATCTTTGTAGGTCTTATAATTTAAGATTTTTTCCATACCGCCCGACCTAAAATGAGCCACTCTGTACATATATATATTTTTAATTTTTCCTTTATCTTAGTTCGTATTTAGATTTAATAATTATATTGGTGAATAGTTATTATAATATTCTCATTCATGTATATTTATTTGAAAATGAAACTTAAAGGTATATATGGATAGTTCTTAACAATAAATTTTTCAAAAAAATGTGGAAAATGTATACGATTTTTTTTTTAATTTCGCAAATTAAAAAATTATACTTATTTAATATTTTGAAATTGTGAAATGTTTGAATCTCTTATATATTTTCTTTTACATGATCAAAACATTTTACGCGACAAATTTAATGTGCAAAACATTTTTTGCACAAAAAAAAAATAGTAAACTCGTTGGAGTTTGCATTTTCGCTTACTTTTCAGAAAGGAAATATTACAATCCCCAACTAAAACTTTTTTTGTCTCTAGGGTACTCTTAGCGCGAAAACATTTCTAACAATGCTTCTAAAAAGTTTTGTACAAAAAA
The DNA here is from genome assembly GCA_022674325.2 of Grapholita molesta. Classification (NCBI taxonomy): domain Eukaryota; kingdom Metazoa; phylum Arthropoda; class Insecta; order Lepidoptera; family Tortricidae; genus Grapholita; species Grapholita molesta. Next base: position 15,234,996 of record CP053138.2, on the reverse strand, counting down.
TATAGTTTGTATGAACTAGTACAAAGCCCGATGAAGGCTAGTTTTTTTTATGACAAAGGTGGCAAACGAGCATTGCCTGATGGTAAGCAATTATCGTCGCCCATGAGTAACCGCACACCAGGGGAAACACTAGCGCGTTGTCAGCCTTTAAAATAGGAGTACGCTCTTTTTTTGGAGGTATTAGAGTCGTATCGGTCCGGAAATACCTCTGACAGCATATTATTCCACAGTTTTGGTGTGCGAGGCAGGAAGTTTCTAGAGCACAGTAGACGAGTATCAACAAAAGTTTTTGTTTCTGTAAAAAAAGTTGCATATAACGAATATTTAATTATGCTCTAAATTATTAGTTTAAATCATTTATGATATAAACATCATTTAAAATTACATCCAACCCAGCTAACGGCTATAAAACATTCAAAATTTGTATGTAATTAATTTGCTCCCTTGCGAATTAAGTACATACAGTATTGCTATATAATATTAAAAAATAAAAACGTACTTTCCGACCTAGGGCCTAGTGAGGTGGCTCTGAATTGGCTTTTGTAACGTTAGTACGTAATAACATAAAATAATAAGGTATTAACCTTATAAGCACAATATTTTCTCTTTGATTACCGAATATCATATAACTCTCTGGTTTTCGCGTATTACTTAGAATTTAATATAATTCAGTATTCTCTTTATTTTCGGTCAGTACTAATGGAGGGCAGTTTAATATTCAGAATATATTAAATTGACCGATACATCAAAGACAAGAAATCAGTTAAGTATATGTAATACTTTGAGATTGAATTAATAATGTAATTTAGGCAACATGATTTAATAATTCATTTTGCAACTGTTGTATAATGTCGGCACACACTTTTGCGTTGGTAAGTTTATGGGGTTCGCGAGTATCATGTTTATTCTTGTAATTATAAAAACCATATCTTTCTAAATACAGTTAAACAATTTTCGGATATTTAGAAATACCAGAAAATTTGATAAAAAGCACCGGATATTATTGCTAATGTTCCATGCAATCACCAGTCACCGTAACGACCAATATCAAATCAGTTTAAATTAGATAATATGTCATAAGAAAAGATGTCAATATTACACTAAAATATCGAACATATGGAACTGAAAAACCTAGCGTAGGTAGGCCTCCCACAAGGTGGATTGACGAGCTAGTGAAGGTCGCGGGATGCCGCTGGATGGAAGGCACAGGACCGGTCTTTTTGGGTCGTTTTGGAAGAGGCCTATGTTCAGCAGTGGAAGTCTTTCGGCTGACATGACTCAATTCTGGCCACGGTTGTAAGTACATAAATATTTTATGAGTCATTACATAATTTCCTAATAATTATTATAAGAATTCCAAAATAACAACCGCCATTATTACGATTGTTACGAATGCATAAAAGATAAAAGATAAAAGATAAAAGATCTTTATTTTTCAATTTAGGCACATTACATGCACTTATGAACGTCAAAAAAAAAAAATCTACACCGGTTCAAACCCTACACCTCTGACCCGTGAAGATACCGGCAAGAAACTACGGCGGGACTTATTTTTTCAAAACAGTGATACATCAAATCTTAAAGTAGGTACTTACATAATTATGCGTAGTCCGATAAGAAAACATATCAAACAGTTTATTACAAGATAAGAAAATATTAAAATATAAAAGTAAAAATAATAATGTATAAATAAATTCGACTTCACAAAATAGACATACTTTAATATGCTTTCTTATCTGAACTGTGTCATTTACATTATCTGGAAGTACATAGAATTGTTGAATTAATTGCTAGGCGGTTTTGTTAGTTTCTGGTTTGGGCCATGCATGTTTGTCTGTCAAATAATCCTCTACTCTGTAATAGCCCTTAGACATCAAAGACTTTTAAGTAATTCTTAAGTATTGGGAAGGGTAATTTTAAGGCATCATCAGGTAACTTGTTATATAAATGAATACATTGCCCAAAAAATGATTTATACACTTTACGCACACGACACTTTCTAATAGCAAGCTTATTCTTATTTCTAGTGTTATAGGTATGGATGTCACAATTTTTGGTAAACAACTGAAGGTTTTTAATAACGTACATAATATTTTCATATATATATTGACAAGCTACAGTTAATATATTAATTTCTTTAAAAAGTTTTCTAACAGATGCACCTGCTCTTAAGTTATACATAAAACGAATGGCTCTTTTTTGTAATACAAATATAGTCTGTATGTCAGCTGCTTTGCCCCAAACCAGAATACCATATGACATTACACTATGGAAATAACTATGATAAACTAATCGAGCTGTCTCAATATTCGACAGTTGCCTAATTCTCCTAACGGCGAAAGCGGCCGAACTTAATCTATGTGCGAGTTTTGTTATATGAGGACTCCACTGTAGACTTTTGTCCAATGTTAAACCAAGGAACAATGTTTTATCTACTATCTCTAAGCATTCATTATTTAAAAGTATTCTAGTATCCACCGGTGTAACATTCGGCAAAGCAAATCTAACACATTTTGTTTTCTTAGCATTAAGCAACAGATTGTTAGTAGTAAACCAGTTGAGAACATCAGCTAGTGTGTTATTAATTACATTAAAATCTGTAGATTGCCGGTCAACCTTGAAAATTAATGATGTATCATCGGCAAATAAAACTATATCACAACGGTTTTCTACTATACAAGGTAAATCATTTATATAAACCAAAAACAGGAACGGGCCTAATATAGAACCCTGTGGTACTCCTAATTTTACTAAGGCTCCTCTAGACTGGGTGTTATTTACAACGACTGTTTGGTTTCTATTGCTAAGATATGAGGACATGAGGTTTAAGGCATTTTCTGATAGGCCATAATGTTCTAGTTTCAGAATGAGAGTTCCATGATCTACACAATCAAAAGCTTTAGAAAGATCACAAAATATTCCAATGGCATCACAAGAATTTTCCCAAATACTGTAAATGTGTTGAATAAGCACCGAAGCAGCATCGGTTGTGGAACGTCCCTTTGTAAAACCGAACTGATTACTTGTAAGTAATCTTTGTCTGTTAAAGTGACTCAGCAGACTATTTAACATTAACTTTTCATAAACTTTACTTAGTACAGGGAGTATTGAAATCGGACGGTAATTAGTTAGATCACTCGATTCACCCGACTTAAAAAGAGGAATGACTTTACTACATTTCATAAGATCTGGAAAGACGCCTTCTGAAACGGAATTATTGTAAATTAAAGCTAAATAAGGCGCTATAACTTCTATAATATGACTAATGACCGCGACTGACGTTCCCCACAAGTCTTCTGTCTTCTTTAAGTTGAGTGACTTGAATGTCTTTACAATTTTTCTGAGTCTACAAATTCAAATTCAAACATATTTTTACATTTCTTAATATTAGCGCAAAGTAAGGAATGTGCTTGAGGCGATGATGATTGTAGGCACTGTGTTGTATTTAGAGCCACGTTGGAAAAGTAATCTTCAAATGCCGAGGCAACATCGGCATTTGACACTACCTGTTGAGTATCTGAGACAATGTTCACTTGAGTAATGCGTGATTTACATTTACCGGCTTCTCTGTTAATAATATTCCAAACTGTTTTTACTTTATTGTCCGACACTTTGAGTTTAGAATTAATAAAGTTTGCCTTAGCAGTTAAACACACTTTCTTGAAGATCTTGGAGTAGTTCCTAACATAGTCCAGAAAACCAGCATTCCTGTTGAGCTCCCTCTCCCCATAAAGTTCGTAAAGCCTCTTTCTACTTCTGTGAATGCCCACAGTAGCCCATTCACTAAACTTTGCTTTCGTTGTTACTTTCGACCCACTAATAGTCCTCAATTTGAAATTTTTATTAAAACTATGAAGAATTACACCAAACAGGTCTTTATACATACTATTTGATTCGTAAAATGAGAATAGGGCAATGAAGACAGACTTTTTTGAATTTCGTTTTTGAATAATTCCAAACGATAACCAGTAATGGGTCTAAATGTTATTGTTTGTGGAGTTCTCTGTCCAAGGCTTATAAATGATGCCCTTTGACCACTATGATCCGAATTAAAACAATTAAAAATTTGCTTATCTAAACATTCGCAATTGCAAAAATATTATCCAGACATGTCGCACTGGTGGCTCCTACCCGGGTAGGTTCAAAAAATAAATTGAATAAATTAAAAGATTTAAACAAACATAGCAATTTGACAGTGTTACTAGACGATTCAAGCAAGTTAACATTAAAATCTCCACAGACTATAACATGTTTTTGGCTCCTAGACACTAATTTCAGTACATTTTCCATGGTACTTTCAAATGTGCCGAAATCAGCTGATGGTGGCCTATACACACAGATAACTATATAACTTTCCAATTCTACACATGCAAGTTCTACAATTCTTTCTATGGAACATTTGACAACATCCGTCCGCTCTTTACATTTCATACAGTTTTTAACAATTATAAGGGATCCACCATGAATGGCAGATTTTCTTGAGAAAGAACTGCCTAATTTAAAGTTGACAAAGTCAAACATCATATGACCATGTTTGAGCCAGTGTTCAGTAATGCACATGACATGAATATTATTATTATCTAAAAATAAACCTATTTCTAACTCTTTGCTGGAAAAACCCTGAATATTTTGGTGAACAATGTTCATACTCAGGTGTTTTTCCGCTGTCTGACAATCTAGTTTAAATGTGACAACGGTTTTGCGGCATTGTTGGATCGCCGAGACTTATTTACAACATTGAAACATCTATTTGGTTCTATATTAAAAGCTAATAAATCAATTATAGATATGCTACATTTCCTTGGCAAAAATATTTTCCCCGGGGCTAGGCAGAAACCCTCAATGAATTTATTTGTGTCAAAGAAATGATATTTATTATTGAGAGATATAGCATTGTACATCAAAGAATTAAAACGTGAAATTCTGCAGTTGTAGTCATATGACATATTCTCTGAATATGGCAGTGCACATAAAATAATTTTCCCAATACCAGATCTTTCAATATTATTTAAAGTAGTCATTAATTTATCTATGCTAGGCTTATCTATACTTAGACTATTACCTAATAAGACAACTAGTGTAGTGCTATTATCATAACATCCCTTTGATATGATGTCACATAAATGAGACAAAGTTATGTTATGGTAACAGTTATTTGTCACTTTTTGTTGCAATCTATAGTTCAATAAAGGGCCCATGCCCAACCCAATTTTATCAGAGAACACAATTGTCTGTTTGACATCTTTCTTGATTACTGGCACAGCCAGTCTAGAGGTGTTGAGGGCCACACTAGCTTGATTTGCCACTGTCGGTGGTATTTGGCTACAGTTACAAGTTTTATTTTTAAGTATAGAGTTGCAACGCTCCTCTAAAATATGATTAGCATCCAACAATTTTGAAAAAGCTTTTATGTGCTCCTCAACTTGTTTTTTAGTGGTTTCATACCGTGAGGATATTACCACAAGCTCATCCTTTAACCTATTTACTTCAGCATGCAAGTTTTTTAAATTAATTTCTTTAGCATCAAGCTCTAAATGACAATTTTGAACTCTATTTTTTGACACAGATAATGCAATTTTTAATTTATTATATTTTTTAATGCATGTTTGGCTTTTGATGAGCTTCTGGGTTCTCCTAATATACCTATTAATCTTAATATATTTTTTTAATTTCTTAGTACTATTAAAAAACACAATATTTTTATTGTCCCTATTCTCACCGGAGGTCAACTCTTGGTACACATTCTGAAGCACCCGAGTATCATAGTGCTCCCGTTCCTTCCTTAATAAATTTAGTTCCTCACATGTAGTACCCAGCTCTTCTTCCAAGTTTGCTATACGCTCTAAGGCTACTTCATGTGTAGAAGCGCACTGGTTAAAAGAGTCCACTGTGTTTTGCAAACGGCCCACTTCACAAAGAGCATCGGTCAGCTGCACATCATTGTCTGCAAGGTCCCTTCGCAACGCTGTGTTCTTGTCCAAGATTTTTTTTAGCTCCACTTCACTGTCGTCCCTTTCCTGCAACAGCTGCTCAGATAAGGCCCTCGATGCCTTTAAGTCTTGAGCTGAAGCCTCAAGCTGCAACTCCAGTTGGCGCACGGTGGGTTTACGGCCTTTACGAGCTTTGACGTCCATGTTACTTTCACAGGTATCTGAAAGGAAAAATAGTTTAAGTAGGTTCCTCTGTTGAAAGTTAAATGTTTGCCAAGGTGGTAAGTTAAATTAGAAATGAGTTATGTGTGCAGTGTGTCAGTAGTGGGCAGTGTCTGTGGCGAATGTGTCGTCTCAACTTATGCTTCCACAAGTTCGTCAAGCAAAGAGAAACCTCACTGTGCCAATGTAGTAGGATTGACGTTGCTCACGGCCGTAACAATGAGCTCTGTATGTAAATGATTATTATTGTACTTTTGTACGTTAAAATGAGAAAGAAAGTGTGTAGAAACAATGGAAAAAGAACAAAATACTCTCCCAGTTTTTAAATCCAGGTTCCAACGGCGATCACTTGACCGTTGACAGCTGCTCCGCTTCTTAGTCCAGTAAATACACGATGTGTGGTTGTTATTTACACAAAACTAGTTATCACTAATGTTCCTTTTATATTTGTGATCGTTTTAATGCACAATACTTGCAATTTCGCGCTAGAAATATAATAATTATGAATTATTTCAAATCAGCTGATTCAAAACCGACTTGACAGCTCAGCGACCAATGATGTTCATTACATCAAAGTAATCAGGAAATTAGCCGGTAGCCTTGACTTGGTTACATAATGATAGATTATGATCTACCGTGTTCTGAGTGGGACTACCTTAAGGTCGACATAATTTATGGTTTTTATATACAAAAACATTTTTGAGGATGACTTTTTTATCGATGATTTTTTGGCAACTGATCTGCAACAACGCAATTTTTGAGCGTTGAGTAGGCATAGTGAGTAGTGTATGGCACCAATGTTGGACACTTTAAGCTGACAGGCACCAATGATGGACACTTAGTTCATAATTAAAAAAACCATAACGTTATATATTTAATATGTACCAACAAATGTACAACACTTAAATAAATATTTCGGGACAATCTTACACAAATCGACCTAGTCCTACGGTAAGCTCAGGAAGGCTTGTGTTGTAGGCACTAGGCGACGATATATATAATAGATAGATACGTATAAATACTTAAATACCTAGAAAACACCCATGACTCAGGAACAGTTATCTGTGCTCATCACACAAATAAATGCCCGACTGGGACTCGAACCCAGAACCATCGGCTTCATAGGCAGGGTCACTACCCACTAGGCCAAACCGGACGTCACACTTGACTCCTTTGAAATAAGCATTAATGTTTATGATTGGTACCTTGTCCATTACTGGCGCCGTCACCCTACTTGCCTCGTGACATTTTTAACTATGTGAGAAAAGTAGAAATGATATTTTAGAAATATTAATGGTATTAATTAATAGTTATGGCTATCGAAAACACGTATAGACGTGTTGTGCAAAAATAATAGTGAGGAACTTTTACATTTCAGCCGTATGCAGTCCACTGCTGCATACGGCATGACATAGGCCTCCCACAAATATGACTTGTATCATCTTGGAGGTAGTTGCCATAGTTGCTACGATTGGTAGGCGAATTGTAAGTAGCTGATAGACACGCGTACTTACTCGCCGTTCTTTTGTCCGAATCTAAAAAATGAGCATAAAGGCTTGGTCACATAGGGCGCGTTTTAAGGCGTGGCGCAGCGGGGCGCGACGCTGCCGTCCGAATGTGTGCCTTATTTCGTTACATTAGCCACAACGCTGTCACGCCCCGCTGCGCCACGCTCTCAAAACGCGCATATCTGCCCGAGCCTTAAGTGTTCACACTGACACTTCATTTGCTGCCACCAAAGCGGCACATTTTGAACCGTTTGGATAAAAGTTCGGCGAGTAAGCAAAAAATCCCTTACAGATGATTTAAATTGTTTTATTTTTGAACGATTTGTTCAGTATCGCGGGAAACTGTCGTATCTACATTAACTTTTCTACATGATATCCCGCTAGGGAGAATCCAAATAACCGATCACAGAATATAGAAATAGAAATAGAATAGAAATAGAAATTATTTTATTCGTTAAACACATACTATTTACACAAAACATGGAAAAGACGATATGATACATTACAAGAAGTGCCACGAAATGGCCCCATCTCAGCATATTGCTAGCATGTTGCCAGCGCTGGTCTTCCGATGAGGCCATCAGGTGAGAGACATCACGACAGACAACAACGTACAGACTAACACAAAAAAAAAAGATACAAGAAGAGAAACGAAAGAAATAAAACAGATGCTTGTAATATAAAATATAACAGATGCTTGTAATTTGTATAAAAAATAGCAACATAAGATACATAGAGGCAAAACATGGTATGTGTGTAAAAAAGTCATTAACATCGTGCAAATTACTTTTAGCGTATTTATGTAAATTACAAAGTGTTGCATACACTTCTACATCATTATCTAAACGAACATCATCATCATTGTAATTACAGCCTTGTCCAGAAGTAATGAGCACCCACGGTTTTTATATGAAAACTCGATACTTTAGTTTAGTATTTAGATCTTTTCTGATGACATATTATCAATTCATTTAAAGTCAGGCACAGCGAAGTACCATCACGCTTGATAAGCCCATCGGGAAGTACCTCCTCCTTACAAAAGACCCCAGCCATAATAGCACTGTTTTTAAGGTATGTAGTGTTGTGTTCCTCATGGTGGTAAGGTTCCCACAGCTCCAACAACTTTTAGGGTAGGCAACGCGCATGTGAATCCTCTGAAGTTTTAGGCGTCATTAGGCTACGGTAACTGCTTACCGATGGATTGGACGGTCGATGCTTGTTTGCTACCGTCGTTATATAAAAAAAATATTAATTTTAATTGATTAGGTATTGGTCGTTGCAGTGAGTGGTGACTGCATAGAAAATGTGCAGTAAGTCACTTCGTTGTAGATTCGACGTTATGTATATCGATAAGTTTAGAATACAATATAGGTATGTAAAATATGATTACGAGTAGAAGTAAATAACATACAGTCTTAACGCGATCTCATTTCTAGGAAATTATAAATAGAAGTTAAAATAATAATATTTTATTTTTTCTTCTAAGTCATTTGTGGATTTAACAATTTCAGCCACTCAAAAGTTATCTAAAAGAGATCACTCTTTAGCTACCTGTCTGATGTTTACCTTTTAATCTTGTTTAATATATTGTGTTCTATAATTTTTCGATATAATTATGAATATCGGTAGTCGATAAATGAGAAGTCCCTATGATAGCTCAAAAATGCTATCATAATTCCGATCTTCTTTTTTTTATGACATAAGGTGGCAAACGAGCAGAGGGATTGCCTGATGGTAAGCAATTACCGTCGCCCATGGGCACCCAGGGGAGTCACAAGCGCGTTGTCGACCTTTAAAGGGGGTTGGAGCTCTAGGAACCTTACCAACAGGAACGCAGCACTACATACCTGAAAGGTAGCGCTATTATGGCTGTGGTCTTCTGTAAGGAGGAGCTACTTCCCCAGTTGGGCTTCTCCAGGCTCAAGCGCGATTGTACTTCGCTGTGCCCTACCTCTAAAAAAAACGCGACCCTTTCTCATAGAATGCGAAGTCTATACCGGCAGGTCTATATTCTAAACCCGCTAATTTAGGCAATAAATATAAAGCTTACCCGGAGGGTGGACTAATTGCCATTTTATTATGTTTCCGTGTATAAAGACGATCAGTATACAGGGTGAATTTGGGGTTCTGGAGCAATAAAACAAGGCAGTTCTTACAGTTCTTAGATGAAGCTAATTTTAATACAATTAATACATTAATACAGTAAACATATTTCATTAGATTGTTATACAAACAAGCTAATTATTGTTTTTTTATCATCAAACATTGTAATTATTTTTCAGATGGTTAGTATAAAAAATAAGAGAAGCACTCGTAGACTAGTGTTAAAAGTGCAATCCGGAGGTCGTATGTTCAAACTCCGGCTTGTATCAATGAGTTTTTCGGAACTTATGTACAAAATAACATTTGATATTTACCAGTCGCTTTTCGGTGAAGGAAAACATCGTAAGGAAACCAGACTAGACTAGTTTACACTCTGGGTTGGAAGGTCATGTGGCAGTCGCTTTCGTAAAACTAGTGCCTACGCCAAATCCTAGGATTAGTTGTCAAATGGACCCCAGGGTCCCGTGGCAAAAATGCCAGGACAACGCGAGGAAAATGATAAGATGAAGTACAAAAAACAATTGTTTCGTCATCCTAACAAACGTGACGAGTCGCGTTTTATATTTAAGATTAATTTCATTTATGAAAATAAGAAAACAAACAATTTTTTTTAAATCAAATAATACCATAAAACCAATATTAACCACAAGAAAAGATTGAAAGTTTCAGATGAAAAACGTAACCGAAGGACCATGTCTATGTAGTTGTGCAGAGAATTAATATAGAATTTACGCCTTTGAATATAGAACTCCGACATGCGTATATAAATACGTGTATACATACGTTACTACTACATAGGCCATGATTTAGCTAAGTTTTTCACTTATACTGTATTAGAAAAACTGGTTGTGGAGCACTACCCGGAAATCACCCTGTATAAAAACTTAATAGCCAATTAGATGGTGAGTGGAGTTTTGGGGGATTTATTTTTCTATTGTTGGGACCCTTATGAGTTTGAGAAGGCTTACTTGGGGTCCATGATATGATTTAAGGAGTCTATTGTTGATTTTCATAGTTCGCTTTGAATAGCCTTTATATAAACTAGGTCGAATACATACATACATTTCAGCCGTATGCAGTCCACTGCTGGACATAGGCCTCCCATAAGTATGACTTGTATCATCTTGGGGGTAGTTGCCATAGTCGCCAGGCAGGCGGGTTGGCGACCACAGTAGCTGTAGATTTTGTGACGACGGACGCTGCTGCCCATAGGATTTTTCCCTTTGTCGCCTCTTACGACACCCTCGGGGAGAAATGGGGTGGTGCTATTCTAGTCAACCGGCATCACACGGCACGGTCGAATAACATCATAATTGTCCATAACTTGTAAACTGTATTTTAACTTGTTTGATTGCCATGTTTTCCTCAAAAAATAAATAAAACTAATGATGTTTCATACTTAAATGTATTCTGAGAACCGAGTAATACCAGCTGTAAAAATATCTGTGACTAAAATATAGATAATAACGGGTCACTCACGTATCGTAAACTCGAATAACGCTCGACATATGTCGACAATATCTGTGACTAAAATATAGATAAAAACGGGTCACTCACGTATCTTAAAGTCGAATAACGCTCGACATATGTCAACATATTTTAGTATGTCTGAGTCTCACGGCAGTTTTTTATTAAAATATCTGTGACTAATTTGTTTGCACCTTGTATAATTTACCCCTCGCAAAATGTCATCCAATCTTACCCCACTTAGCCTTAACTTAAATTTTGTTTGTTCAAAATAGGCGGCGTATAAAGAGGTCCGTTTATGGGCAAAGGTATATAATTAATATTCCAACGAATTAATTAATTATGTTTTTATAACACGGTGTAACCTTAAGGTCCCAAATGGTTTCATCATATCTTATTTATCAAAGGTCATCAAATCAAATACTAGTTTGGTTACAAATATTTGGAAACAAATCCAATTTATCATAAAGGTAAACATTTGCCTAATAAATATTTTATGTACACACATATAATCTCTCCGTGATAATTTCAAAACCTACATATGAAAATCAAACCTAATATTAAATGCTGGCAAATGAAAACTGCGAGTGTGGCCCATATTATCCAAAAAACATTTTTACTTCTAGCCAATTAACTCGTTCCCACATTGTCCCTTCTTTTAATCTTGTTTAATATGTTGTATTCTATTTGTCGATATAATTATGAATATCGGTAGTCGATAAATGAGAAGTCCCTATGGCAGCTCAAAAATGCACCAAGATTTCCGACCTCTGATTATAAATTTTACATTATAATGAATCCTGTTGCATGTGGGAATTGTGGGATTAATTATGAAATGTTATTTTTTTTATTTCGATTATAATTATTGTTCTTATGAGTTTAGTTTTGACATTTAGATTTTATTCTAGAGAGTTCTAGAATAGTACTTATATACAAGATTTTTTGGACGATCTGTATTAATTTATATACATTTAAATATTAATTTGTAATAATGTTACTAATGAATTGCTTTGAATTAATTAATTATTAGAATAAGTTTATGTTGGTATCTGAATATTCAAAAGAACTTGTTGGTAGCCCTAATTGAATAAAAAATAAAATTTGAAATTGAATGACAAGTTATTAGTTGTATATTATCAATTCTTTCACAATACCCGGACCCGGGCATGTCCTTAAACTACGTCCAACAATGAGAGGTAGGGCACAGCGATGACCATCACGCTTGATTCTGGAGCAGCCCAACTGGGGAAGTACCTCCTCCTTACAGAAGACCACAGCCATAATAGCACTACCACCTTTCAGGTATTTAGTGTTGTGTTCTTGATGGTGAGTAAGGTTCCCAGAGCTCTTACCACCCTTAAAGGCCGGCAACGCGCTTGTGACTCCCCTGGTGTTGCGGGTGCCCATGGGCGACGGTAATTGCTTAACACCAGGCAATCCGTCTGCTCGTTTGCCGTCTATGTCATAAAAAAAAATGCGTTTTATGACATCGGCGGCAAGCGAGCAGACGGATTGCCTGATTTGCCTGGTGGTAAGCAATTACTGTCGCCCATGGGCAACACCAGGGGAGTCATCGCGTTGCCGGCCTTTAAAGGGAGTTGGAGCTTTGGGAACCTTACTCACCATCAGGAACACAACACTACATACCTGTATATGTTAGTATATTTATTTTATTCAAGTAATAAATACATCGGAATACATATATAGCAATCACTAGTTTGACTACAGGTTTGTCTTAGTGCAGGGGTTTCCAAAGTGTGCGCCGCGGCGCCCTGGTGCGCCGTGGAAAGTTCCGAGGGGCGCCGTGAGTCGATCATCTATTATTATCTATCTACAACGAGGATAGATTCATGTTGTGGATGTTTAATTTTCTTCCTACCTCCCTCTAACTAAACTAACCTAACCTGACTACTATTATTGTAGGTAATGTAGGAAATTATTTCATTCTACTATATCTTTTTGAAATAGCTAGGACAGGGCGCCGTGACAAAATACTAATTTTGTAACTGCGCCGCAGGTTGAAAAAGATTGGGAATCCCTGGCTTAGTGGGTAACCCTGCCTGTTAAACCGATGGTCCTGGGTTAACATCCCAGTAAGCGCACTTATTTGTGTGATGACCACTAAGAAGGGATTTTTGGAAATTCCACCATTAAGCGCATTTATGTGTGTGATGACCACAGACATTTGATCCTGAGTCATGGGTGTTTTATATGTATTTACGTATTTGTGTATTATATATATCGTTGACTGAGTGCCCACAACACTAGCCTCCTTGAGCTTACCGCGGTCGGTCAATTTGTGTAAAAATGTCCTGTAATATTTATTTATTTAAGAAATATAAGTTTTTTACTAGTTTACTAAGTAATTCTGAAAAAAAATATACAATATATAAAAATCAGCATTAATCCGATTTTTCAATAAGTAGTTAAGAATAATAATATGTGCTTTTCCTAGTGGGACAAGAATTTGATTAGACATTAAATAGATTGTTTCTAGTACAGAACTACTGATCATTAGCCAAATATATGGTATCGTTATCATATCAAGATCCATAATAGACATTAATTAGCACTACTGACTTGATTAGTTGTTGTATATGACTGTAATATGATAGTGCGATCAGCGATGTATAGAGACGAGGAAATAATAAATACTTGAAATAATAAATAATTTGACGAACAGTCTGGCTTAGTGGGTAGTGACCCTGCCTATGAAGCCGATGGTCCTGGGTTTAAATCCCAGTAAGGGCATTTATTTGTGTGATGAGCACAGATATTTGTTCCTGTGTCATGGGTGTTTTCTATGTATTTATATGTGTCTATCTATTATATATAGCGTCGACTAGTACCTATAACACAAGCCTTACTGAGCCTACCGTAGGACGTAGGTCGATTTGTGTAAGATTATCCTGAAATATTTATTTATTTAAATACTGGCGGATGCTGTCTCTGTGCGCGTCCCATGACATGGACAGGGGCAACATCCGCTTAGTGTACCCCTTACATATCATTAAATTGTCGAAAGGCCTCTGCGCGTTGGCTCGATCCGGCTCCGCGTACGCCTCCCAAATGTCCCAAACACTATTGTTCCGTGTACGGCAAAGAAATACTAGTATTTTTTTTTATTATCAGCAGGATTTGAACTCCAAACTGAACTAAACTGATGACATATTATCGATTAATAAACTGATTGGGTATTGGTCGTTGCGGTGACTGGTGATTGCATAGAAAATTTGAAAGTCACTTCGTTGTAGATCCGAATTTTTGGTGCTTTTTGTTTTCTTATTTAATACGTATTTAAGTATTTTCAGTGCTAGCGCTAGACTAGCTGTGCCCCGCGGTGTTACCCGTGGTTTATCGGGGAAAAAACGTAGCCTATGTGTTAATCCAGGGTGTCACCAAACTCCATACCACATTAAAATCGTTCCAGCCGTTTATAGACGTGAAGAACTAACAAACATACACACTCACACACTCACAAACTGTAGCCTTTATGGTATTAGTGTAGATTCTCTTATTTTGTACATGTATTAAGGTTTGAAATGTCAGAAAACTGTTTAACTGAATTTAGAAAAAGTTTTTAGAGTTAGAAGAAAAAAAATCTCTGCTCAATACTTTTAGCCAAGGCTTTATCAGAATCAAGTCACCAATTTTCACAAAACCAGATGTTATTTTAGCATAATTAACTAGTTTTGCATCTTACAACCGTTACATAACCAACCGGTAACGTTTCCCACAGATTTCTTAGGTCATTATGCTAAAATACTTTTTATCACCTTAACTGTGGAACTTGACGAGTCAGCAAACAAAATTAAAGCGTATAATAGGCGTATAATGGAAATTGTGAATGTTTTATTAAAAAGAGATTAATTTTAAATAATTTATTGGTATAACAAATATAAAAGCCTGGGCAGAGAGTACCACTTTGTACCGTTTGGCGTAGAGACGCTAGGTCCATTGAGTCCTAGCGTGCACAACTTTTTGCAGAAATCGCGAAGCGTCTGGTTGATGTAACTGGTGACCGAAGAGTTCGCGGCTTCCTCGCACAACGTATCATTGCGATATAACGAGGAAATGGCGCCAGCACCCTTGGTAAAATGCCTCGAGGGCCTTTTTTAGATTTTATACTGTAACTAGTTAAGTAGGTACTTGTAGTTATCATAATACGATTGTAATTTCTGAAATAAATGTATTCATATTTATTTATTGGTTTCGAGAATTTTTTAATCTGCCCACGTGGCCATTTAAGTAAAAAAAATGCCTTGAATATTTTTTTGAAGATTTGGCTAGTGTCAAAGTGATTGTAGCAAAATAATTGAATAACAACAAGTTTGCCCGAAGGCATGCCCAATACGGTAGTATCTACAGTCGCCATCAAATATATCAGAGCAGCCAAGGTATTCAAAAATATTGGAACATCTTGATAATAGAGGTGTTGTACCGATATTTGTGATCACCTCCGCAGCTCCGATATATCTGACGGCGACTGGACCTAGGCTTTGCGTTTTGTAAAGTGGTAGCTGGACTTTACAAAAAGCTACTAGATAGCCACGGTCTTTGTACTGCCGGGTATTTACAAATAAAGGTGAAATAATGGTGAAATAAATTCTTCGTTAGCTGCACAATACTGAGTTAGATCACTGCATACTAAGCTTTATACACAATATACAATAATATACTAAAGAACCATAAACAAAAAATATATTCTAAAGACAACTTGCTACCTCACGTCAATTTGCCACGCCTCATGGGAGCCTGGAGTCCGCTTGACAACTAATTCCAGTATTTGGCGTAGGAACTTTTTTATGCCTGCGAAGGTGGCAAACAAGCACACGGCCCGCCTGATAGTAAACAGTTACCGTAGCTTATGGTCGCCTGCAATTCCAGAGGAAAATTGTATAATACAGAAAAAATGTCTAACATGGATTTAAAAATACACCATAAAAAAACATTCCCGTCCAACAGAAGCTCTCAAACTTTTCTTCGAATTCGAAAAATTCAAAACAATTTGAATTCGGGACACAAAGAAAAATAAAAAAAAGTAGGAAGCAGAGTTGAAAAGATAAATAGGGGACTGGGCTGTTTCGGGCGACATATATTATACGGGAATTCTTGGATGTGCGATAAGGATGGGACATGTGGATGTTTTCTCTTTCTGTATTACAAAAAGTGGAATCAATTGTTTTTTGTCTGACAACTTTGAAGAGTTCGATGATTTTTTTTTTATTGGAAATTATTTTTCTAACGACAGTTTTGTACCTATATTATGATGTTAATACATAAATAAATATGAATATAACAAATAAATAAATATTATTTGACATCCTTATTAAAATTGACTGAGTACCACGGTAAACTCAATAAGGCTTGGTTTTGGGTACTCACTCAATAATATACATAATTAAAGAAAAAACAGAAAACACCCATGACTCAGGATCAAATATCTGTGCTCATCACACAAATAAATGCCCTTACTGGGATTTGAAATATAGAAAGTCAAATATAGAACTTATTAAAATAAACCAATAATGCTTGGGTCTCCACGGAAGACCAGCGTCAGGGTCCTCATAATGGCATGAAGCTGAGTAGAGACCCTTTCTGTTACGCTTTATAAAATACAATTTATGTCAATGTAATTGGTTAAGTTTTAATTAAGCGTTTCTGAATAAAGTTCTTCTATTCTATTCTATTCTATTCTTAAGTCAGCCTTAACGCGAAAATACTCACCTATTAAAAAAAAACGAAAAAAAAAATTTAACAGTTTTATTACAATTCAATAACGCAAAATCAAACGGATAACAACAAGGGCATCCTTAACTTTAGGCAGGACCGAAAATACAAAGCAAACTCAGAGATTGGCTGGTCCAAAAGTAAATATTGACGGACGACCTCCCTTCGCTTAGCTTAACCTTTTTCCCGTCCTTGGGTCGTCTGCGAAACGGGAACATACGAGTAGTTAGATTGTTGAAAGTGTACGAAATATCATGAGCATGACACATAAATGTAACTGTCATTCGACACAGAAATATAAACAATAAGTACAGGATATTCTTGTATAAATTTACTGAGCCCCGCGGTAAGCGCAAAAAGGCGTGTTTTCCCACTCAGTTTACTCAGTTTTGGACCCGGGTATGTCCTTAAACTACGTCCAACAATGAGAGGTAGGGCACAGCGATGACCATCACGCTTGAATCTGGGGCAGCCCAACTGGGAAAGTACCTCCTCCTTACAGAAGACCACAGCCATAATAGCACTGCTACCTTTCAGGTATGCAGTGTTGTGTTCCTGATGGTGAGTAAGGTTCCCAGAGCTCCAACCCCCCTTAAAGGCCGGCAACGCGCTTGTGACTCCTCTGGTGTTACGGGTGCCCATGGGCGACGGTAATTGCTTACCACCAGGCAATCCGTCTGCTCGTTTGTCGCCTATGTCATAAAAAAAAAAACACATATAGGTAATAATTTCTTCAGATTTCTTCGGCCAGTTATGCGTTAAGGAATACGAATAATCCTATGTCCCTTTCCGTAGCTCAAACTATTTCCATATCAAATTTCATCCCAATAGGTTCAGCGGTTTAAGCATGAAGAGGTAACAGGCAGATAGACAGAGGGAGTTACTTTCGCATTCATAATATTAGTATGGATTATACGAACATAGGTGAGAAACTTATCTAAAACACCTGGCCTATGTAGTAGTAACGTGTGTGTACACGCATGTCGGCATTCTATATTCAAATTTTAACGTAAGCTATGGAGCTTACTATTATATTAAAACTCTACACAACTACATAGATCCTTCAGTTAAGTTTTTCACCTAAAATAAATAAATACAAATTTCGGGACAATCTTACACAAATCGACCTAGTCCTATGGTAAACTCAGTAAAGCTTGTGTTGTAGGTACTAAACGACGATATATTTAATAGATAGATACATATAAATACTTAAATACATAGAAAACACCTATGACTCAGGAACAAATATCTGTGCTTATCACATAAATAAATGCCCTGACTGGGAATTTAACCCAGGACAATCGGCTTCATAGGCAGGGTCACTACCTACTAGGCCAGACTGGTCGTCAAAAGCTATGCGTTGAGGGATATGAATAATCCTATGTCCTTTTCCGTAGCTCAAACTCTTTTCATACCAAATATGTCATCCCAATGGTTCAGCGGTTTCCCAATGGTTAAGCATGAAGAGGTAACTGGCAGGCAGACAGAGAAAGTTAGCATTTGTTATTATAGTTATATTACGAGTAGTATGAAATATACAAATAGAGATAGAACATTAAAATGGTCTTGCAGTTAAATACAGAAAATACACATTAGGTACTCTAAATATCTAGTAAATGCCTTTACTGGGATTTGAACGTACAATGATATGACGTACTAAGACGAAATAAGGTTTACGTATTTGGACTACGAAGCATGAAAACACTATAGGTACCTACAACCATTTGCCTCAAATTGCAACAAAATTAGTAAAACAATTTTCAAAGTACACCGGACACTTTGTTTTAAAAACAGCCTAAGTATATGAGTAGTGTCAGCTGCCGAAGCACTTTTTTAAGTTAAGCGTAATCGGGTTCACCCAGAACAGAAGCACCTAGCAAGTGCCAAACTTGTTTACTTAAGAAACCCGATGTCTGAAGTTTTAGGACTTATCTCTCTGTAACTCTAGAAGACTGGGAGCAGAATAGAATCAAGAAGATTGTGCATTTTTTAAATTTTTTTTAAAATGATAAAGCTGGCAAACTAGCAGACCGATTGCCTGATGGGCACTCGCAATACCAGAGGAGTCATAGACGCGTTACCGGCCTTTAAGGGGGGTTGGAGCTCTGGGAACCTTACCATCAGGAATGCATACCTGAAAGGTAGCAGTGCTATTATGGCTGTGGTCTTTTGTAAGGAGGAGGTACTTCCTCAGTTTGGTTTCTATAGACTCAAGCGTGATGGTACTTCGCTGTGCCCTACCTCTCATTGTTGGAGACAGTTTAAGAACATACCCGGGTTCTGACATGGACTTGCGCAGTCTACTTCCAGCGGGTTCCCGCATCTTATAATTGAGATATTTTTTTAACGTCGGCCTATAATTCTGTTGACCTAATGACAAAGGGTATAAGGTATAAGTCAAATCATCACAGCGCAAAAGGGTACAAGTGTCGTACATTTTATAGAACTTGTGACTTTTTTGCTGAGCCAATTTGACTTAAATCCTTTTTCATTAGTGTCACAGAATTAAGGCACCTACTCTAAAGATAGCACTTCTCGTAAGATTGCCTGATTTTATAAGATTTTATTTAACTTGCAATATACATAATATTTTATTCGGTTAACGCAAAAATTACTCGTGAAAAATAAAACAGCTGAAACGGATTATATTACGTATACTAATTTAAACTTCATCCCAACATTTCGAACCCTTTAGCAGTGTTCGTGGTCCTCGGGTGGACTGAGGAAAATATTAATTTACCTCCATCCAAAATTGCAAATTGCAAACATACCCAATTACCCACATATAAATTATTAAACAATTTTTGTGCTTGCACATGATAATTGCACACGCCAGATGGGCTTATAAGAAATAAATGACCAAAAATTAACTACTACATACAATGTCCACATTGTCCCACGCCTTGCTTGCTGTTTTATTAAATCAACCATGGGATCCCAAGTTGGTGGTACAGAAAAACCATCCTTTCTGTTGAAGTTTGGTTTCTTAATCTCAATGCCATTAAAACAAAATATAAAAACCAAGTTACGATAATGGAACATTAGTCTTTGTTACGAAAAAATTAATTTAAAAAAGATATAGGTATTTTCAAGGCAAGAGTGAATAGGCTGTTACTGAACCAGCATGCTGCACCCTCAACCTCGTCGACACTTATCATTAGGTGTGACTAAGCTCAAACGCTTGTCAGTCTTTCACAAAAATATTAACCAATCTCTTTGCTTAAACCTCTATGTTTTAACTATAAAGCGGCCATTTTGTTTTTTTAATCTGTTTTGGATCGTTTTACAGACGTAGACGAAACAAAAACAGCTAAACTTCTCTTTCACTTTGAAGTTATAAACATCTGTTTAAATAACCTTTGCAAATTAATTACGTGTCTGTCTCCAGTAAAGTCGGTTTGATACGTTTACATTACGAATTCTGATGAATATTTTATCGCGGTGTACAAATTACATTTTAATTTTGAATGACGTCTGTATGGTTAACTTTCCTCGCGTTGTCAAACTAATCCTAGGATTTGGCATAGGTAAGCACTAGTTTTACGAAAGCGACTGCTATCTGACCTTCGAACCCGGAGGGTAAACTAGGCCTTATTGTGCCTACTTCATGAGTCTAATAAATCTAAATGAGTCATAGTAAAAAAAAAATGATGATTAAAACAGCTCTACGTTTTTTAGTCACTAGCGCGACGTGTTTCGGAGAACATACTTAGGTCTCGATTTTCAAGCACTAAAGGCTTGGGCACATAGGCGCGTTTTGTGAGCGTGGCGCAGCAGGGCGCGACGCTGCCGTCCGAATGTGTGCCTTATTTCGTTACATTAGCCACACCGGCGTCACGCTGCGCTACCGCCGCGCTCATAAAACGCGCCTATGTGCCCAAGCCTTAAGAATACTGAGTGTCGGTTCGGTTCGCCGCTAACGCCGTGGGTGTGACAGTTTAGTGAACAGTGAGTTCTGTATGCTTGGAGCTATTGGCTATGGTGGACGAATTACATCCGTGACCTAACACACAGCGGCTCCGGTGTCGGTCACTCAACCGGTTTTGACAACTAGAGTGGCGTAGGCAGTTCGGCGCGCAACAGCGCGTGACGGGCTGGCGACGCGAGCGGAGAGGCGAACGGACACTCAGCACTCTTAGTGCTTCAAAACGGAGGCCTGTGTTCCCCGAAACATGACGCGTGAGTGACTAAATAAACGTGAGTAAAGGCGTTATTACCATTTTCAAAATATGGCATTTTTTTTTATGACATAGGCGGCAAACGAACAGACGGATTGCCTGGTGGTAAGCAATTACCGTCGCCCATGAGCACCCGTAACACCAGAGGAGTCACAAGCGCGTTGCCGGCCTTTAAGGGGGGTAGGAGCTCTGGGAACCTTACTCACCATCAGGAACACAACACTGCATACCTGAAAGGTAGCAGTGCTATTATGGCTGTGGTCTTCTGTAAGGAGGAGGTACTTCCCCAGTTGGGCTGCCCCAGATTCAAGCGTGATAGTCATCGCTGTGCCCTACCTCACATTGTCGGACGTAGTTTAAGGACATACCCGGGTCCAATACTCTATTGGAAAAGAAAATAACACTAAACAACAGGTTTGCTTACCGTAGGACTTAGTCGATTTGTGTAAGATTGTCCTGAAATATTTATTTATTTATTTCAATTGGTGTCTTAATTATTTATTTGTTATTTATGGGTTGGTTGAGGTTCATGAACCTCAGTTGAGTTTGTTAAAAATAAATCCATTAAAGATAATCGCTTTATTCTTCAAGTTTCTAAATTTACAGCTATTTAGATAATTGTCTTCGACTCAAATACATCGATTAAATTCAATTCAATTAAAGTGGCCACACTTTTTGACATTTTGGTTGTTCACCTTTATAGTTCAAACAGATAATTAATCTAAATTAAGAAAATCTATTTTTACACACACATGTTTGTATCTTGAATTCTTAGACGACAGGTCTAGCCTATAGTGCGTAGTTGAACTTGCCTATGAAGCCGACGGTCGTGGTTCAAATCCCAATAAAAGCATATATTTTCCACCATTAATAGGTCCAGGCACACAGAACTAACTGTGTCCACTGAACTGTCACACCCACGGCGTTAACGGCGAACCGAACCCACACTCAGAACTCTTAAGACTTGGGCACATAGGCGCGTTTTGTGAGCGCGCCAGTAGCGCAGCGTGACAGCGGTGTGGCTAATGTATCGAAATAAGGCACACATTCGGACGGCAACGTCGCGCCCCGCTGCGCCACGCCACAAAACGCGCCCTATGTGATCAAGGCTTTACATCGTGATCATCAAGCATCCCTCTGTCCAGTATAACTTGCCTCTACTTCTGTTCGTGGCCAATAGTACCGTGTCATACAACTTTTTCTTCTTGCCCTGGTTATTCCACCGCGTCGGGGGTTTGTGTAACCTTTTGCATTCAACCATGACCATTAAATTTTCTCTAGGTTGCTGTCTCCGCGCCTAACAATGTGTCCAAAGTATGACCAGATGCGGCGGTAGCCAATAGTGGATAGCTGATTTGTGATGTGGAGCTGATTAAGGATTGATGCATTGGTACGTGTGACCGACCATGGCATGAGTAACATTCGCCTCAAAACCATGTTTCGAAAGCATCCATCCTTTTTCGATCAGTACAGCTTATATCCATCTTAAAGATCGGCAACGTACTTGTGACTCTGGTGTTGCGAGTATCCATGGGCGGCGGCAGTTGCTTACCATCAGCCAATCCTGCTCGTTTGCCTGCTATATCATAAAAAAGTAGATAATCGTCCACCTATATAACTATATAGTCTATACAGCTCATTTGAGCCGCTCCTAAAACGGTCTCTCATTAAAATTATTGTAAAACTAAGCGGCTTAAATTATCGCACCTTCGTCCCTAATTAATTAGTAAAAGGTAATGGGGCCCATGAAAGGGGTAAACCAGTAGTTGGCCCTTTAGGGTTTAAGCCTGGTGGAATTATTACTGGTAAAATTTATGCTTTCTGGGGGTCCGAGGTCACAGCTTCCAAATTACTTACAATTTGCCTTTGGATGACTTTTTAACATTTTAATCAATGATTTTTCAGTAAATGAAACTTGTGACTTTGAATCAGGATGTATCAGGGTTGAATCTCTGGCCTGTCGCTAATGTCGAAGTTCCTTTATATCGAGCATCTTTTTACTTTAATGAATGAGTCAAGAGAATGACAGAGACAATCGTCTGAAATTCACGTGACGATAAATAAGAATGAAATCTGCATTGTTTTTTTTTCCTTTTGCATTGCAATATTGATTACAGTTTATGAAACGAACACCAAGTCTAAATGTTTATAGAAAAAACGCTAAGTTATCGTCACAAAACTGTCATGATTAACTTTTCTATAAGTCATGCTAATTACACTTTTTTTAACACTCCCTTACATCCTGTATTACTCGTACATTTAAATCAAAGCAAATCAAAATATTTTTTTATTAAAGATTCTTCTATTCTTATTCTTAATTATTATACTATTTTAGTTATTTTAAACCAGTTGGACCTTTTGGATTCCATAGAGCACCGAGCTCGCAGAATCCTTGGCAATTCTGAGTTAGTGAGTCATCATCATCATCATCTCAGCCATAAGACGTCCACTGCTGAACATAGGCCTCCCCCTCGGATCTCCACAAGTACCGGTTGGAAGCAACCTGCATCCAGCGTCTTCCGGCGACTTTAATGAGGTCGTCTGCCCATCTTGTGGGTGGACGTCCTACGCTGCGCTTGCTAGTCCGTGAGTGAGTGTAGTAGCGTGTAGTTAGTGAGTGTAACGCCACAAAGCCTTAAGCTAATTTGCCTGTGTTTTACAGGATACATTTTCAAGAGTGTACTTGCATGTACATGTTATCTATAAATAACCTCCTCTTTTTTAAGTCGGTTAAAAATAATTGATTTTTAAGTATCAAAAAGGCCAACATGTATCAAACATGAATTTAATCACACGTACAGAAGCGATCAAATCATGATTGTTAAACTTAAATCACTCAATATTTACACGTGTTTGATTAACTTAATCCAATCATGACACAGCATGTTGTCAAATATGTCGGACATGTCAATAGTAATTTTATAGAAACTTTCAAAGCTTGCGTCATGACGCAACAAGCACTCTTGTCAAAACATGATTGCGACAGTAAACATAGTGCAACAGTACAACTGGAGGAATCAACTTTTCCGTGTAACCCGTTGCCATAGTAACGCCCCTGGACAAAAGATAAGTGTTTGAAACGAGTGTAATTATGAACTTCAAGTTTCTAGAACTGATGTCAACTTTAGCCAGTCTTCATCCGAGACCAAGAAAATAATGTTGTTTTCGATACGTCGACCGTTGAACAATTTTTTTTTAAATTAATATACGCGGTTTATTTGTAACAATCTGTATTAAACTGTGAAAGTTTTCATCAGTGTAACTGTTTTGACGCCTGATTTTAGTAGTCAATTGGTTTAAAAATTCATAAACATCAACTTTTAATAATACAAATACAAGATACAACTGAAAATATGAAAATTATAATGCAAAAAAAGACTACACGAATTAGACATACTTTAATATGATTTTTTACCTCAGAGGCTCTAGTGTAATTTACTTTTGAAGTATAAAAACGTTTACGAATGCGTAAGTGATAATGTTATTTATATGGGAAACGTAAACGCGTTCGTGAAGTAAAGTTACGTTAAAAACTTACACTCAGGGCTCTGATGTATCAAACTAAGAACAAATCCAATTATTTTTTATGATTTTTTTTTTCCTTTGATTTTTAAGTACAGTCAGCAGCAAAAGTGGCTAAGCGTTTGAAGTGTTCAAAATAACCTACACACGCTCTTATTCTTTTGACATCATTTTGAACACCTTAAATGCTTAGCTACTTCTGCTGCTGACTGTACCTAGTAATACTAATATACAAATTAAAAATTAAAATAGATGACTTATATTTTTTTTTCAGATGTGTCATATATTCTGATAGTACACGCAATTGATGAATTAAACGCTTGCCTTAGTTATAGTTTCAAGATGAAAATCGCAAGTAAAACGGGCATTTTGTAAAGGTTCAAAACACCACATTGTGGTTGCTGGTCACAACTGACAGTTCAATGGCGGCTATAATCACAATAATAACTTAACAGTCATGGCGTGCTTACAATGCGTACCTAAAATTAAACGCCGACCAGAAAATTGTTATTTGTTACACAAGGGAGCAAAGTTAGCGGTTACCTTCCCGTGCTAATAGTGAGATCCTAGGTAGCGAAAGATTCCAATGAGTTGGAGGGTTTCAAAGCACGAGGGGGTACACACTTTGCTACCGAATGAGCACAAAATTTTTCACCTCCCTGTCACGATAAAAAAAAATATCTATATTTTTCAATTTAGGCACATGACATGCACTTATGAACGTCAAAGAAAAACAAAAAACGAGGAAAAAATTTACAGTAAAACTTTAAAAATGTATTCAAAATTATTGGCATCCATCATTTATCATTCAAAAACATTAAATAAAAGAACATCCAACCAGCTAAAACCAAAATAACACTAGATTAGTAATAAACAATTGGTATGAAATTATTTTGCACTCTTGTGAATATAATGCAACTTTGTTATCTGTTTAAAGAATAAAACAAGCTTCCCAAGCTAGTGAGGTGAAAAGTAAAAATTTCTGCGCTCCATTAGCATTTGACAGCTACACCAAGGATATTATAACTATTATTTAAAACGGCATAGTATATTTGCCACATTAGTTAACTTAAACGTAAAATCGAAAACCTATTAAAATTAACATACATGGTAACTCCGTAAATATCGTTTTAAGTAATAGTTGTATTGTGAAAGTAAAGTCTATAATGACTTTTATCTATTGTCTCTGTCACTCTTATTACGCCTTAATGTAATTAAAATAGAAAGATGCTCGAATCTTTTTGCGGTAGGCCCTATTTTCGATAGTTTTCCGCAATATGACGCTGTTTTTTCTGTCCGGGTTGCCGGGTAAATAAATGAAACGAAGCAATATACGGGGTTGATTTTGTTTGGTCGGGTAATGTTTGCTGTTCATGTTTTTAACCAGATTTTTTTATGAACGCGAGCATAAGAGTTTAAAAATGTGACTTTTAGAACGTAGCGTAATGGTTTTTCCTAGGTACCACAGTATTATATATTAGA
Source organism: Grapholita molesta (assembly GCA_022674325.2). Classification (NCBI taxonomy): domain Eukaryota; kingdom Metazoa; phylum Arthropoda; class Insecta; order Lepidoptera; family Tortricidae; genus Grapholita; species Grapholita molesta. Next base: position 15,208,854 of record CP053138.2, on the reverse strand, counting down.
CAGTATTATAGAGGTTTTTAAAAAAGGAGTGTATAGGTAGGCAACGTGAATTCTCTGGAGTTGCAGCCATCCATAGGCTGTGGTAACTGCTTACCATCAGGCGGACCGTATGCTTGTTTGCTACCGTCGTTGTATAAAATAAATAATTAAGAACACCTTCAGAACCCAGATGTACAGCCAGCATCAATATTCTTTCTCTCACAAAAGGAGACAAACTAAACAATCGAATACGGAAAATATTAACCGCCAAATGTTGAAAAATATCTCTTTTGAAAAAAAAAGATACACAATAGCAGACACTCGTTGTTTCATACGGTACTATTGATGATGACTGTACCTTCTTTATAGTATAAAAAATCGGTGACCAATTTTTATTTTATTTTATTTTATTTTATTATAATAATTAGCACTGACAGTTCAACCTTACGTACTAATTAGTTACTAGTTACAAAATAGTATAGTATAGTAATGTTATTTTTTTTTTTTAATAATTTATATTATAATTTAAGTTTACATTTTTGGCACGTATTAAATTGAGCTAGGAGTTACGAATGTTACCCCGTGAATTAAAGTCAGTCAGTCTATGTTATAGTTGTTAGTTTGTCTCTTTTACTCCAATTATGGCATAATTAGAGGGAAAGAGACAATTGTTCATCATTTTACGTAAAATTTTACCAAGTATTAATAAAATACTTGGTAAAGCTGAGTACAAAATGTAATAGTAATGTAAGAAATTTATAAGTTGCGTAAATTGACAATATTGTAAATATTGTTTGCCTACAGTATGTTATTCTATCTATTTCAATAAAATAAAATAAATAAATAAAAATTTGCGAATTTCGATTTTCGTGGTAGGCATTCTGAGGCTCTAGTGTAAGTTTCTTTTGACGTAAAAAAATGTTTCCGAATGCGTTAGTGATGCGAAGTAACGTTAAAAACTTACACTAAGGGCTCTGGTTGGAAGTACCCTCACCATGAGTTATGACATTGAGGTTTTCGATAAGTATCAAGTTTACTATCTGTGCATCTCGTTCGCACTAAAATAGTACAAGCGAGACGCACAGATAGTAAACTCGATACTTTTGATCGAAAACCTCAATGTCACACCTCATGGTAAGGGTACAGAGCCCTGAGTGTAAGTTTTTAACGTAACTTTACGTCACGAATGCGTTTGCGTTTCCCATATAAATAACATTATCACTTACGCGTTCGTAAACGTTTTTTACGTCAAAAGAAACTTACGCCAGTGCCTCTGGTCACCAGTGTAAGCTAACTTAAATTTGACGCGTCGACCCGCGACGTAACCTCGTATCTACGTCATTATCGTAATGGCGGAAATTCGACATTGACGCTGTACAGTTAAAATAACAAATTATAAAGTAACCAATATGGTTTTGTTATGTTTTGTGCTGGTAGCTAGTTATTTTTTTATCTTATTTATGAGTATTTAAACTTTCGTGAGTCATTGTAATCCAAACCAGTGTGTTTGTTTGTTTGTACGTTTTTCACGGCAAAACCGAGCGACGAAATGACGTGATTTTTTGGTTGGAGTTATTTAAAGGGATGGAAAGTGACATAGGCTACTTTTTCCAGCGGGAAAACATCTCATTCCCACGGGAAGACTCATTATGTTACATTTTCCTCTAACCATGCAGGCGAAGCCGCAGGCATCATCTAGTATTATAAATGCGAAAGTGTCTCTTTGTTTGTCCGTTGTTGACGGCAAAACGGAGCGACGAATTGACGTGATATTTTGACTGGAGTTAGTTAAAGGGATGGAGAGTGTCATAGGCTACTATTTCCAGCGGGAAAACATCTCATTCCCACAGGAAGACTCAATATGTTACATTTTCCTCTAACCATGCGGGTGAAGTCGCGGCATCATCTAGTATTATAAATGCGAAAGTATGCCTGTTTGTTTGTCCGGCTTTCACGGCATAAGGGAGCCACAAATTGACGTGATTTAAGTGGAGGTAGTTGAAGGGATGGAGAGTGACATAGGCTACTTTTTCCAGCGGGAAAACATCTCATTCCCACGAGAAGACTCAATATGTTACATTTTCCTCTAACATCATCTAGTAATTTATAAATGAAAAATACGTCTTTACTCACGTTTATTCAGTCACTAGCCCAACATATTTTGGAGATAACACAGGCCTTCTAGAGGTTTGGACCCGGGTATGTCCTTAAACTACATCCAACAATGAGAGGTAGGGCACAGCGTTGACCATCACGCTTGAATCTGGGGCAGCCCAACTGGGGAAGTACCTCCTCCCTACAGAAGACCACAGCCATGATAGCACTGCCACCTTTCAGATATGTAGTGTTGTGTTCCTGATGGTGAGTAAGGTGCCCAGAGTTCCAACCCCACTTAAAGGCCGGCAACGCGCTTGTGACTCCCCTGGTGTTGCGGGTGCCCATGGGCGACGGTAATTGCTTAACACCAGGCAATCCGTCTGCTCGTTTGCCGCCTATGTCATAAAAAAAAAGCTTACCATGGGGCTCAGTCAATTTGTGTGAGGATCACCTTAGTGACACTTGATGGTAAGTGTCAACGAAGTCGAGGGTGCAGCACGCTGGTTCAGTAACAGCATTCACTCTTGCCTTCAAAAGACCCAAATTATGTCTTATCATTTTCATCCATGAATACCAAAATCTCAATCCCCTCATTAAATCGGAAGTCTCAAAACCGCAGACCTCTATCAGCGTAATTATACCAAGGGTTGTCATTAATTAAGTGCCCGTTTAGCAGATTACCATCAGAATAAGTTTCCTTTAATGACTATAGGAAAGTAGAAATCATTTTGTATGGCGATTGTTGTGGCTATTCTGCCCTTTATAAACACAAAACTATCGTAAGATTGAAACATATTAATTGTATAAAAGCGGGTAACACACGTTTTACAAGTCGTATATTGCTCGACGTGTTTCACTTTTACCTACGCGCCTTAATAGGAGTACCTAAAAGAGAAAAATACAAACTATCCGACTTCGATTTTTGTGGTAAGCCCGCATATATATGTGTATTCACGAGTATATAGGAGATTTTAAGTAAAAAAAAAACAACTAAATATCTAGAGATCAGGAACACAACACTACATATACGTACCTTTTGAGGTAGCAGTGCTATTATGGCTGTAATCTGTAAGGAGGAGGTACTTTCCCAGTTGGGCTTCTCCAGACTCAAGCGTGATGGTATTTCGCTGTGCCCTACCTCTCATAAAACTGGCATATCTCATATAACTGGCATATTCTCAAATATAACTCGAAGCTCTAATTTCAAAATCCGTTTCCTAACGCCTGTAACAGTATTCGCTATCTTCAAAGGAACGTAGTTATCTGCCTTCTGATCTTATCTTATTTCATACAAGATTGCTCCGTGACTTTGACATTCTTGTCATATTGTATTATGTCTTTTGACGACCTGTCTGGCCTAGTAGGTTGTGACTCTATGAAGCCGATGGTCCTGTGTTCAAATCCCAGTCAGGGCGTTTATTTGTGTTATGAGCACAGAGTTCCTGAGTCATAGGTGTTTTCTATGTATTTAAGTATTTATATGTATCTATCTATTATATATTATCGTCATCTAGTACCAACAACACAAGCCTTATTGAGCTTACAGTAAGATTGTCCCGAAATAATCATTTAATTAATAACAATAATAGTACATTACTGCAGCCGCCGGGAAAAAGGGGGTTGAAGGCTGAGTTGTATATACGGCCGACTGTAAGGAGGCCGGATAGTATACGAAGCCTTCAAGACCCTTTCACGGCTAGGCATGTATAGTGCTTTTCTCAAACTAATGCAATGAAATAAATAAAAAAATACCACTGAACAAAACGGCTTCACGACATAAGTTTTTTAATTTTCCCTCCAATCCCGCTTTGTAGTATTTTTGCCTTCGATGTAATAATTAATGACTATCATAAATAGTCTGGCTATAATTACTATATACAACATTTAGAAAAACCACCACAAAAGAATGCACTTACCTTTTAAATGATGGCGCTACGGCATCTGCCTTTGGCGGTACACAATAACAAAATATAGATAAATAAAACCGGGCCCGGTTAGATTATTCAATTTTTATACACCCGTAACACTATATCTAAGTCACAAAAGCATTGAATCACACCATTTACCACTATTTAGTCTTAATAAACAGAGTTTTACACGCCGAGAAACTTTTCCATTCCGCCATTATTAAAATAAGTAAAAGTGTCCTGTGATTGGTTGAGTCAAAAATGCGTTCAAAAACGCGCATGCGTGGAGTAGTGTTTGGTGTTGCCAATACAATTTTAAAATTGAGAGCATGAATAATAAATATAATAATGTAATAACCTGATGATATGAATATTCAATTACATGATAAATAAAATAAATCTCTTCATACCATTTCGTCTGAAATAAGCGAGATTATTTTTTAGCCCGCTAATCATTTAGTCACTAAAAATGATAAAAAAATATAACTCATCTGTTTGAACAGGCTTCATGAACACAGACGCCAGGTATACATAAAAATTAAAAAAAATTTACTTCCCGGCCTAGGCCTTCAATTTTATATGAAATTCGTTACCTGTCCTCTGGAGTCGATCCGCCCTAAACGTGATACTTCGAAGCCTATTATGACGCACGTAACGAAGACATTTCATTGCATGTTTGAGAAAATTTAATTATTAACATAATATAGACTGTGTTTGCATTTTAAACTCTTAAATAAATATTTTGTATAAATGTACAAATTATGAAAGTATAAGATCTGAATGAAGAAATGCGTAAGATCAGAGTCTCTAGTGTAAGTTTCTTTTGATGTAAAAAAACGTCTCGAACGCGTAAGTGATAATGTATTATTTATATGGGCAACTCTAACTCGAAGGTGACGTTTTGTTACTTTATAAACTTACACTCAGAGCCCTGAGAGTAAGTTTTTAACGTAACTTTACGTCACGAACGCTTTTGCGTTTCCCATATAAATAACATTATCACTTACGCGTTCGTAAACGTTTTAATTACGTCAAAAGTAACTTACACTATAGCTTCTGGGCTCTGTTTCAAAGTTTAATTGCAGGATTTCACCCGAACATACTAACATTGCATGTCAAATAAAGGCTTGTAAAATTATATAAAAATACCGATGTACCGTACAAAAAACAACCTCGATAGTAACAATGTAAAATCGATCTCATAAAAACTTTATCTCAATTCTTGACATAAAAGGTCACATAACGATGTAACCTATATTTAGACACCTATTGTGTACAAATAAGGTTGGCCGTTCCGTTTGCCGCTAAATCTTATTTGATCCGTTATTTACTGAAGATCTATTATGTAAACCTCGTCATTTTCAAATAATATACAAGGACTAGTTTTGCCCGTGGCAATTATTATTGTTGTTTTCTTTTCATGAAATAAGGAATTGAACAACGGTAAAGTCTCTCAGTTGATATTCAGATAGATAGATAGAAACATTTATTCATGACACACAAACATAATAATAATTCCTCTCTCTGCAGCCCTAACCACCGGCAGGCTGGGCCCTGCTCCGTTGCCTGCTGCACTCTAGGTTAGGTTTTTTATAATGTTTTCATTGTTTTGATACGTTTTAGACGTATTTTTATATTTTACTTTTATAAAAATGTTATAAAAACCTAGCCTAAGATATGAAATGAATAAAGATAACAAAAAAAAAACACATTACACAAACGACGTGTGCCACGAAATGGCCTCATCTCAGCGTAATGCCAGCAATTGCCAGCGCTGGTCTTCCGATGAGACCATCAGGTGCCATGAATATAAGTAACACATCTACACAAGAAGATACAAAAAAGAAAGGAACGAAAAAAAAACAAAAAAAAATAAAAGAATACACACTAAATGAAAACCTGTCCTACTCGCACATCAGTACACGCCTGCCTAGGCCGGGCATTATCAAGTGTCAAAAAATGACAATATTTCAATCTATCTCCACACAAAATTTTGACCCCTTAGGGGATGAATTTCAAGTCTCTTCAGTAATCCGTTTAAGCCTTAAGTTGACGCTCGATCGGGCGGGGTGGGGCGTGTAGCGTACATATTAAACAAATGCAAACGTCCTGTACGTTGAATTGAATGACGCTCCACGCTCAGCTGCCCGCCGTCCGCTCCGCTTCAAGCGTCAACGGCCTTACACTAACAATGACTACAACATGACGTTCTAATCGCTACTACGTCCACTGCAAGACGTAGGCTCGTTCTAATATGTACGTGTATCATCTTGGGGGGTGGTTGCCACAGTCGCCACGCTTGGCAGGCGGGTTGGCGACCGCAGTAGCTGTAGCTTGGGTTTCGACGGACGCTGCGGCCCGTCCATAGGATTTTTCCCTATGTCACCTCTTACGACACCCGCGGGAGGAGATGGGGTGGTGCTATTCTAGTCAGCCGGCATCACACGGCCTCACACCTGACCTTCAATCGTATCAATAACAGACTCGTTGCAAACTTTCGGCCCCCGAAATTGTAGGTACATGATTATTATTTTATACAAAACTCCAAAAACTTGCTATGTAGGCAAACAACTCTAGAAACTGTTGTGCTGTAAAATTTCAGTTAGTGATGTAACATGCATTATTTAGATAAAAATATTAGATACCACATTGAGAAAAAAAAATTAAGATGACTAAAAAAATAAGTGAGGTATGGGCACTTCGAACGTCATCTTGCTAAGTTTTTTTTTATGATAAAGGTGGCAATAAAATAAAAAATAAAAAATAAAAATTTATGAATAAAGATTTTTATAAATGTGCCAAAGACATGTTAAATCTATTCCCTGATCCTACTGGTAGGAATTAATACGCTCAAGTTCAAAGGCGCTACCGCCAAACACGATTATCGTAAATTTCGGACGATTGTCTCTGTCACTCTCATGACGCCTTGACATTGGAGTGACAGAGATAATCATCCGAAATTTACGAACTTCGTAGTTTGCGGTACCGCTCCAGTAGTGACGGCAGTGATCCTGCCTACGATGCAGGGGTCTCGGGTTTTAATCTCAAAAAGGGCATTCATTGGGGTTTATCACGTATATTTGTTCCAGTTAATGAATGTCACCTATCTCTACCGTTATTCATACAAATGTATGTATTATAAATAAATTAAATAAGCCTACTTATAATCCGAGCTTTGTTAAGCGTAAGGGCTCGGTACCACGAACATCGAAGTTCGTTTACGTCGAGCATCTTTCTCTTTTATCAATTAAGGTGTCATGAGACTGAAAGAGACAATTGTCCGAAATTTACGAATATCGTTTTTCGTAGTATCGCCGCTGTAGGACTAGGACAAATAATATTGTCGACAAGAGTTTATCGACATATTCTCACCACATCACTAAGCGTTAGAAGTAGGTACCCTTTATCCCAGATTATGTAAATTTGGGCTCAAATATTTTGCTCATTCCAAATAATTTCCGTTTAGTTAAAATTTACGGCATAACAAGTAGATCTACTTAAGGATATAACATTTGTTAGGGGTTAATCCGCTTATTTCGACGTTGGCAGAATTTAGTATTAATCGTAAAATAGGCTAAGAGGAGCCTAAATTGCGACTGGGAACCGGAGGGCGGGCAGCAGTGGGCCTATAGAGCGGTGGAACATATTGCGTCAACCCGCCTGCCAAGCGTGGCGATGACGGCGTTAAAGCCCCCATAAATCGCTGTAAAGGTTTACCGTGGAGGTCTAGACAGGATGTCCATGGCTAAGTTAAACAAACTGATAGGAAGGCGGGGTATCGGACCTCTATAGAATAAGTAAATGCACATATGGTCTTATATGGAATACATGAAAGATGCCTTTGGTGAGACATGATCTCGCGACACCGGGATACGACGGGATTTGACGACTGGTCTGGCCTAGTGGATGGTGACCCTGTCTATGAAGCCGATGATCCTGGGCTCGAATCCCAGTCAGAGCATTTATTTGTGTGATGATCACAGATGTTTGTTCCTGAGTTATTGGTGTTTTCTATGTATTTAAGTATTTATATGTATCTATCTATTATATATATCGTTGTCTAGTACCTGCAACACAAGCCTTACTGAGCTTACCGTTGGACTAGGTCGATTTGTGTCAGTTTGTTCCGAAATATTTATTTATTTGTACATGCCCATCGTTCTACCAACTGAGCTGAAATCTTTCGATATGTTGGAGCATTTGCAGTCAGAATTCGCGCCAAGAATTTAAGTTCTTCATTTACAACTGCTTCTGAAGAATGATCGAAAAATCCTATATCACAACTAGATGCGATTCGCAGTTGACAAAAGTAGTTTTTCTTTTTTTTTCATACCAGACTGACTAGCGTTTGACCTCACTCACACCTGATGGTAAAAGTCGACGAGGTCGAGGGTGTAGCACGCTGGTTCAGTAACAGCCTAATTATTCTTGCCTTGAAAATAATTTGGACTCGGGTATGTCCTTAAACTACGTCCAACAATGAGAGGTAGGGCACAGCGAAGTACCATCACGCTCAAGTCTGGAGAAGCCCAACTGGGGAAATACCTCGTCTTTACAGAAGACCACAGCCATAATAGCACTGCTACCTTTCAGGTATGTAGTGTTGTGTTCCTGATGGTGAGTAAGGTTCCCAGAGCTCCAACCCCCCTTAAAGGTCGGCAACGCGCTTGCGACTCCCCTGGTGTTGCGGGTGCCCATGGGTGACGGTAATTGCTTAACACCAGGCAATCCGTCTGCTCGTTTGCCACCTTATGTCATAAAAAAAGACTCAAATCTCCCTAATTTCCGATCAGAAATAATCGAAGGATGAGCAGAAGCGTCCTTCAAAGTGTTGGAAAATACTGCCATCTCCTCGACTAACGTTGTTTTTGAAGTACTACAACTGACGAAAAAATATTCAGAAAAACAGGTTGGCTTATCAACATGCTAGTGTACTAACGACCTCTCTTTCAATCACATAGTTCTAGAAAGTGGCAGATAATAACCACGTCTGTATTGTAGTATTAGCTACCTTTGTTTCGTTTTCGTAATAGCTTAACGATGTGCTAATTCACATGGATCGATTTTTGTCCAATTTATGCCCGGCGTTGTCTAATTCTCAATTTCCGGAGGGGAGGTGAGGCTTGTGTGTTAGAACGTTGTATATGTCATTGTTGCCGGTGGTGACGTGTTGTGCCGGCTCTGAATTCTACCCTGTAACTGGGGTCTGTGCGGTCAGAATCGTAAATAATGCAGCCAGTAGATTATTATATTATTATTGACGACCGGTCTGGCTTAGTGGGTGAAGCCTGCCTATGAAGCCGATGGTTGGGTTTAAATCCCAGTCAGGGTATTTATTTGTGTGATGATGACAGATATTTGTTCCTGAGTCATGGGTGTTTCCTGTTTATTTAAATATTAATGTGTATCTATCTATTATATAATTATATTGTCGTCTAGTACCTACAACACAAGCCTTACTGAGCTTACCGTAGGACTAGGTCGATGTGTGTGGGATGGTCCTGAAATATTTATTTATTTATTTATTATTTTATATTTACGCCTATTTATAACTACCTAAACTGGATTAGTCCGGTTTCCCCACGATGTTCTCCTTCAACGAACCATTTGTTCGAAAAAACTCATCGGTACAAACCGGTATTTGAACCTGCAACCTCCGGATTACGTCGCACGCTTTTACCGCAAGGCCACCAGCGCTCCAAAAATTGACTGTCAGGCACTGGTCGCGGTGGGACCAGTGCCTTAAGCCGTGTAATACGTTTTTTTGGGCGTTGTTTGTGAAGATCAGTTTTGTCTGCAATGCCGTCATAAACATTTTGACTTCCAAATGTTTTGAAACAGTTTCTCCCCAAAACGCGTACCCGGTTGTCCGTTTCAACTGACAGCACCGACTTTTAATTTGAAGTTGATTGGGTCGCCATAGAAGAGGCAAGCTGTATGTTTTTATTCCGATATATTGGGATGTCCTTTTGATGTTTGGGGCCTTTGGATTTCTCTGCGATATTTTTTGCTTTATGTATTCCATATAGGGCGAAATGCCTTTGAGGTTATTATATGTTTCTGGGTCAACTGTTTTTAGTTATTGCGAGTATATTTATTAGTTTATTTAACAAAACGTTAGTTGGTTTGCTATTTTGCTCTTTAATTATGTTTATTTATTAATTAAAATATTTTTTTAGCACAAATTATTAAAAAAATATGTACAAATGTTTATGCCTAAGAGCGATTTTAAACAAGCGTTTTTTTCTGCGCTTATACGCTCGTTTCTGGCATACGCACTTACACGCGCGCTACATTATTTATTTATTTATTTATTGTGGGCCTATTGTGTCCCACTGCTGGGCAAATGCCTCCCCCCTCTTCCTCCAATCGTCCCGGTTTTGAGCTACATCTGGCCAGTCTCTCAAAAAAGAGTCCAAGTTAATTAATCGACATTAATAATTCTATTTTTGACAATGTGTTTTTACGACATTAAATTACTTGAATTGAATTGAATTAGTGCCAAAACAAACTTATTTTAGACTACTCTGCACAAAATATCTGGACAATTTTTCATGTTAAATTTATAATACCTAAAATTATTTATTAATTCCACACAGACATTAATAATATAGCTTCAAGCACAAATTCAGTATTAAATTGCTGTTTCATTTTCTATTCCGTCCTAACCTATTACTCCATTAAAATTTACTATATATCTAGTTATGTTATATAATGGCAGGCGCTTACAAACTGTAAACTCACACATCTTTAGAATTGTAAGAGCTTAAGAGATGGAGTATCCTGATGGTTTTAGACCTGTTTTGAATGAGAGAGATGGGTACTACGTTTGTCCCATTCGTTCCCGGTATCCCGGGTCTAATTGCGTCTGTTAATGGCACAAATACAATGGTTCCGTAGGCTTGCTTATGTGAGAAACGTTTTGGTACGAATTAAATTCATTTAGGAGAATCGAGTTGAAATTAAATATTGATTTTGTTGTAGTTCCTATTGCAGATACATTGCGATTAAATTAAGGTGGTATTTTGGTATTTTCGGGGTTAGTAGCATTTTATTTAAATCGAAAGAAAAATAGAAAAATTTGACTCGCAGCGGGACTCGAACCCACAATCACTGGATCACTAGCCCGGTGCACTACCAGTTGTGCTATATGAGCGCCGCTTTAGACGTGTCAAATTTTTCTATCTTATCCTTCCTGGTTTACGTCATTACGGGTGACGTATAGCGACATCTACCGAAGAGCACTGGGCTAGTGATCGAGTGGTTGTGGGTTCGAGTTCACTGCGAGGCAAATTTTTCTATTTTTTTTTCGATTTAAATATCTTAGATATGCTAGCAGACGTTTCTGCTTAATAAAAAAATAATAAGTAGCATTTTAGTTAAGTTTTTTTGCATATGCATCTGTGCCGAAATATCGTAATAATTACGTCCTCCTCCGGAATCCGAGACAGGATTTGAACTCGAATCTCCAGCTGTCGCTGCTGGTGCTTTAACCAATTGCCACCCGAACACAGGGGAACCCGTCAAAATGCGGGTTCGAATCCCGCCTCGGACGCTGGAGATCCTCGTTACTTTTTCTTAAGTATATGCCATCTATTCAATTTTTGATTTCGACTAGAATCGACTTCGACTTTCGACTAGACTCGATTTTTACTAGAAACGATTCAGACACCTCGTCGACACTTACCATCAGGTGTGACTCAGGTCCAACGATGGTCATGCAGTCTTTAAAAAAAATACATTATCAAATCCCCGTTAGGCTTCAGATAACGTAAGAAAACAATAAACGTGAACATTTCACTCCTAAGCTACGCAGAATTAATAAGCTATAAAAAATTCACAAGCCGTCTACCCTGGCGTGGTGCCGAGCACAAGATCGGAGCGATAGCGATTTTTAGCTTCAACAGCTGAGCATTGAACAACCGGAGAGCTGTGAGAATTTTTGTTATAATGCTTAAAACTAAAGGACTCGGACCCGGGTATGTCCTTAAACTACGTCCAACAATGAGAGGTATGGCACAGCGAAGTACCATCACGCTTGAGTCTGGAGAACCCCAACTGGAGAAGTACTTCCTCCTTAAAGAAGACCACAGCCATAATAGCACTGCTACCTTTAAGGTAAGTAGTGTTGTGTTCCTGGTGGTAAGGTACCCAGAGGTCCAACCCCCCTTAAAGGCCGGAAACGCGCTTGTGACTCCCCTGGGGTACACATGGGTGACGGTAGTTGCTTACCATCAGGCAATCCGTCTGCTCGTTTACCACCTCTGTCATAAAAAAAAGGAAAATGAGAAAAAATTCACCGCCACAGACGAGATTCGAATTGGCGACTCTGAAATGCATTCCCGCCGCTCCATCCGTTAGATGTGAAGTTGTCCATGCTGCAGGCTTCCCCTTTATATCCCCGGCACACTACGGCCACCGACTCCCAGCGGCTTGTCAGATCATTCCTCATGCGCTTCTTTCTCAACCAAAGTTATTGGCAATTACGGACTCATCATGATCATAACAATCGCGTTACAATTAAAGATATTGATACCTTGATTCTTGTCGACGTTCTGTGTGTGAATTCCAAGGTCGCGGCTGGATAGATACGAACGTCTTCTGGCTGTTGGAGGGTTAGTTTAAACGCGATTAAGTCCCTTTTAATTTGTCATTAGGATGCCTGATCGCGGCTGTGGGCGGGTGGGCACAACCCCCACAAGGTGCACCGACGACCTGGTACAGATGGCGAGAATCCGTTGGGAGTAGGTGACTTAAAACCTATCCTTGTGGGTTGCTTTGTGTAGACCTAGTCCACGTCTACGTCAGTACACGTGGTCCTTCGGCTGTTACAATGATGATGCGGAGGGTGTCTACTTTTGAAGATTAGCATGTTGGTCTCTAGGACTTTTAATCTCTTATTGAAAACCGTTGACGATGATCCTCATATCCCTCATAAGGGACAGCTCTAAGCGATTTCCACTTGGCCCAATTCTGCGTAGTCTTCGAGCCCCTTCAAGGTCATTTGACGCTTCCTCCTTGTCAATCATGCGCCTCCAGGAGGTGGCTTTCTTTTTCCGGGAGCTTGCCATCACCTTGCGTGATTCATGACTGTTACATTAAGTAATTTATGTTTTGTCCTTACCTGTAATTTTCTTCTCTTCTTGTTGTGCCCTTGCTATATATCCTCATTGAACTTCGGCGACCATCTCTTCCTTATTTCTATCCTGTGCCTTTCTGCTCAGGTTATTAATAATGAGTTTAGCTTTTAATAATCCCGGCTAGCTTCATTCTTCCTCGACTTCTTCTGCCATCTATTTTGCCTTCTATTACTTTCCTTATAATTTGATATTTACCTATCACTTTGGCAAGACATCAATTAAAACTACTGGTAATATAGATATACGTTGATAAATAAAGTTAAATTATAAATCCGGAACAGGAATCAGTGGTAGATTTTTATTGACGTTCATATGAGCATTGCAATGTGCCAAAATCGAAAATGAAGATCTTCAAATCGCTTCAATTCTATGACTAAGAGCATCTTAAACCCTGCGTCGTTCGCCTCCCAAAAGCCAACGCGAGGAGCATATCAATGGAGCAATGAATTCAATTAAGCTAACAGAGCATTACAAATTATCGGTTTTTAATTAAATGAAAAAATAAGGGAGGCGTTGGTTTTTAAATACTTGATAACACCGGGCCGTTGCCAAGATGCGCGTCGATTGAAATACATTTTTAGTACAAGCTTTATTTACCGACTGTACGTCACGGATTCTAACGAGCCTAAACATGACGGGTTAATCTTGTGTATAAGAGTTGCTATTGTTTCTGGCAGCATCAGACCAGTGGCATCATAATATTGTATTACCGAACTTATATAGGTGTGTAAAATTACAGATCAATCGGTTACAGATATCTGCTTCAAAATTGTGTTGCAGGATTTAATCCGACTACAATATATAATTACATATTTACATTGCAAGTTAAATCTTCGTTCCACCACCATCCAGGGGAGGGGAGCGGTTTCATCTTTACTTTGTGAATATTCCATCCATTCGCACAGAGCGATTCTGCTTCTACCTTCCTAATGCAGACTGCTTAGGAACGGAGTTCGCTACCTTCGTCTGTATTCCCGGAAAGATATAATTTGGGTCTTTTCAAGGCAAGAGTGAATAGGCTGCTACTGAACCAGCGTGCTACACCTTCGACCTCGTCGACACTTACCATTAGGTGTGACTGAAAGACGCTGGTCAGGCGAATATAAAAAAAAAGAAATACAAGCTTGAAAACATGCCAGATAATTTCAAAAGTGGAGTGTTTAAATGAATTAAACTATTTTTTTAAATATATACTTTTATAAATATCAGAATTACCCAATTACACCTTACTCCGTTACTGAAGGTAGTATAACTAAAAAGTCGTTTGCTAAGTAGGTACCCTATACCATATCAGATTCAAAATTAATCCATAAGTTAACAAAGAGTTCTAAAAACAATGACAAGCAAAAATTCAGCAAACTTGTCAGAATTGTTGCCTTAAAAGCTTTTTCACACTTTTCTTTTAAACAGTAAAAAGTAAAACAAATATGTACGGTCTAAAATATTAGAGCGTACATATTTAAGCGTGCTTATTTAATACCTACTTAAGAGATTCTTCAGTGTTAAAATCTCTTGAGTCATTGTTTACATTTAAATTCTGTAACGACTACTAAATACTAGATATATATTTGTGTCATTATCTAGGAAAAGGGACCTTATTGTCGATGGCGCTTACGTCGAATCGTGTTGAGTTTGTATTGTTTCGTCTTGAACAACGACATAAGCGCCATCGACAATAAGGTCCCTTTTCCTAGATAATGACACATTTTTGAAATCTGATTCTCGATATAAAATATAAAATATAAGAAACTTCATTTGAAACATAAATTCTAGAGGTTGCGTGGACAACCTCAAACAGACTCCGCACACACGCTGTTGGTGGTTAACAACGCAACCTCTATGTTAGAATCTATTTTTACTTTCATATAAACTGGGTGTTACAAAAAACAAGATACTAGTTTATCAAACCAAATATTTACTTAACGGGTTAACTTTGAATTGTAAAAAAAACACACTAATAAGTACTTCTTATTATTATTATTACAATTTATAATACATTTTTTTATTGTAGGAATTTTTACTATTATTAATGGCCTTAGTACATTTATTCCTATATCGAGTAAGCATATTCTTTGGTTCATTGTACCATACTTGAAACAGTCTATCCCTCTCAATTATCATTTTTTTAAACTATCAGTAATCCAGGGTTTATTATTTCTAATATTAATACTTTGAACCGGTTTAATAACATAGCTATCGTTATAAATGGTTAAAGATGTCTGCTTCAAAATTGAGTTGCAAGATTCCACCCGGATAAACATACACATATTGCAAGTTAAATAAAAGCTTGTAAAAAAGTTCTTTGCGCCATCTAGTAGAATCATGATCTATATTTGTTAGTAATGTATTCACTTTAAGACAAACATCTTCAGTACCATTAAGCTTCTTTATCTACACCGGAACAAATATTTTAAAAGCGAGAAAAAACTGTAAAAGTAAGCAGTAGCTAAGTAAATCCACACGGGTGTAATTTTTGACATTACTACTAAATATATGGATAACCCCAAAACATACAAATGTAGTGCACTTAACCGATTTTCCATTTTCTTTCTTGTCTTCCATCAATATCAATTGATGACTTCACCAATGCCAAAAAAAATACATAAGTAAAATAACATATCAAGTTTTCCCTTAGAGCATGACGTTGTTCGGTAGTAGGCCTTGCGATTTGTAAAGTGATAGCTGGACTTTATAGAAAGCCAAGAGGCAGCCGTGACCCAGGGACTGCCGGGTGTTGACCAAATAGTGGTGAAATGCGTGTTGAGATCAATTCTTCATTAGCTGCACAATACTGCGTTAGATCACTGCATAATAATTGCACACTAAACAACGTTAACGTGGAGAAGGTAGAGGGCAAAAAATACATAAACCCCCGAAGAGGGGGAGTGACCAGGTCAATAAGGTAAAGTTCATTCCTTTGGGCCAGGAACAGAAGTAGATGGAGGCAATTCATACTGGACAGAGGGATGCTTGATCATCACGATCTTCAGAAGAAGGAACGACTAGAGAGCGAGAGAAACAACGTTAAAGAACAAAAAACAAAATATATCTTCTAAAGACATCTTCGCCATTTTAAGGTTCAACCGGAAGTCCAAATTTTCCATCAGCAAAACTCGGATCTCGTAGGATCATTCAGATTATTCAATATCATTTGTCACTTTGACATTTCACACTGAACAATAAAGTCTATATTAATGGATATGAAAATGTCACTC
The DNA here is from genome assembly GCA_022674325.2 of Grapholita molesta. NCBI lineage: Eukaryota > Metazoa > Arthropoda > Insecta > Lepidoptera > Tortricidae > Grapholita > Grapholita molesta. The sequence continues at coordinate 15,192,516 of CP053138.2, read as the reverse complement.
ATTTAATACAAATTCTTTAAACTACGTCCAGCAATGAGAGATAGTGCACAGCGAAGTACCATCGCGCTTGAGCCTGGAGAAGCCCAACTAGGGAAGTAGCTCCTCCTTACAGAAGACCTCAGTCATCCTAGCACTGCTACCTTTCAGGTATGTAGTGTTGCGTTCATGAGGGTGAGTAAGGTTCCCAGAGCTCCAACCCCCGTTAAAGGCCGGCAATGCGCTTGTGATTCCCCTGGTGGGTGCCCATGGGCGACGGTAATTGCTTACTATCAGGCAATCCGTCTGCTGGAATGCCGCCTTTGGCATAAAAAAAACATTGATTGACAGCTTTAGTGCGTCATATTTCCATCGAGATATGAGTTTTGCAGATAAAAAAATAGTTTTACACTACATTTGTAAGGCATACAAAGTAATTAGGCAAGTGGCTCAACAATTCATATTCTGCGACTATAACTTTTCCTGTTAAACAATTTTACACCTTGTTACAATAGGCTTAAGATGTAAAATACAAAAAAAAAGATTTTTCTAAATCTAACCAGAATCAACAAACAGATAGGTATATCTCGTTGAAGATACCGACTTTGTCCTATTCCCGATTTATGCCTCCAAAATGTGTTCGGGTTTTAGAGACTTTGCGATAGCTTACGGACCCTTGCTCTCCTACACACAGCCATTCAAAAATCAACCTTATTTCTAGAGCCTTAAAATTGAAATTCTAACTAGGTTTGAAGCGGCGTTTAGGACATTTACACGCCGTGCGTTATCATATCCTTCGCATCCTTTAGCGTTTTGTGTTGTTTCAAATTTGAGCTGTATTTCAAATGCAGTATAGTTGTTTTTTCGTCAAAAGATTGAATGTGATACGAGTTTTTGGAATTAGTTTGATTTGTTTGAGGATCGGCGTAAACATTTTAAGTTATGGCGTTCGGGAATGAGTTTTGTATGATTCTCGCATTGGTAGGCACGGTTCGTGTTTAGGATTCCGTAGTCCTAGGAACCTTTATGGTTCTATAGTTTTTTTTATTTAGTTATTACAAAAAAAATACATGGCATATACATAATTACAGCTTTGTCTAGAAAAGTTTCTTAGTTTCCATATAAACTGTAGCTTTGCAATTTTGAAAAAAAAAAAAAAAACTATAAGCAATGACTCTAACTACATTCTTTTGTAGACGCCTACAATTAAAATAAAGTAGAAAGATAAACTCAAAAGACAATTCTTGGGTTTCACAACCTAGCGAACTATTTTATGAGAACAGTTACAAGAGAAAGAATAAAACTTAATAAACTGTGTCTTATTCCCTGGCAATAAGTACCAAATTTAAACTCAATATCATTATACTTACGGCTCTTATGCGTGGTCAGAAATATCTGATATGTCTCTATTGCTACTGGAAACATTAACTTAACTTCCAAACCCAATACAATAAATTTAACTCTTAAGTATAATTTATATAATTAAAAATTTAAATTAAGGTGATGGCGTGTCTGGAGCAACTTATTTAAGTGATGCGCAGACGGGCAAGCATGTTTGACAAGCATGTGTTCAAGCACTCGTAGAATAGATAATAAATAGTTAGTATCTATTCTGCGTTAGTGCGCGACGGGGCGGCGACGCGATCGGCGAACCGAACGGACACTCGCTCTTAGTGCTTGAAAATAGAGGCTTATGTTCTCCGATACATGTCGCGTAAGTAACTAAATAAATGACAGTAGAACCGTGTTAATCGTTAATTAATATGTAAATAAATAATAAATATTTGTGGACTATCTTACACAAATGGTCCTATTTTGCCCTACGGTTAGCTCAGTAAGGCTTGTGTTGTAGGTACTAGACGAAGATGTCTATAATAGGTAGATACATATAAATACTTAAATAAAAAACACCCATGACTGAAGAACAAATATCTGTAAAAGGATGTTAAGTATATGGCTATTAATGTTTACTAAATGAATTGTTAATATGATCTGTTACATACTAGATTTGCTCTAGGGGGATGAGGGCCCTAGAGGGTAAATATATGTAAAAAAAAACAAAGAGATATATTTTAAAGGTTTATTTATGAAATATTAAACTAATGGTGCCGACTAGCTCGTGAGCTTAAAGGTGCTTAAATTAAAGGCTATAATGAAGCCATAAGGGAGAGACTCTGTGGGCTAACTAACTTGACTCTTAGTACTTGCTACCACTGCCACGTAAACAACCAAAATTCACCAGAAGAGCGCCATCTCAGTCATCACTGAGAAAATCAAGATAGGGGTAGTACGTCTGACCTCGCTACGGTGACCTGGGGCCGAAAAGGGTCCGGCTCAGCAGCTTCCTGGGAAGGCCTGTCCGCGGAACTGCTGGCGGCTACCTCCTGCAGGCGAAGCACCGAAGTAAGGCGCGACAGCGCGGCCAGAAGACATGGTAAATAGGGTTTTCAGTAGGATTTAAATTTTAGAGTAGCGTAGACCCTGTCAACAAAACATAACCAATAAATTGGACACGCCGGCGGCGAAGTAAAACCAACCACGAACAGCTGTTGTACTTACCCGACGCAGAAAAGAATCTCTCTTAACTTATTCTGATATCATGTCAATGCGTCGGGGCCTACTAGGTCGTCGTTTGGCTAGGCTACCGAGTCACAGGACGGACACAAGATGCCGGGACTGAAAATAAATAATCACAACTGCCATTAATATTTATATTCCTCGATGGAAATACAACCAAGGATAGATAAAAAAACTCACTCAAAAGGCCGATGGGACCAGATTACAATATTTTGGGAGGCTTCTCCCTCCGCGTTCGCAAACAAGCTCACTCCTCTTTCCATAGCGGTGACGCTGTCAGATTTGACAACTGAAACGCAGGTTGACCACAGCGAAGACAAAACCAAGGAATCGACAAGCTGCATCACATTTACCGGAATATACTCGAAGTTTATTTAATAGAAAAAAGACCCAAATGTAATTAATTATTTGAAATAAAATATAAGGATTTTAATAAAGGACAAAATCGATATATTAAATTTATCGATTTCTGATGATTATCCGACAAGGCGATATTAGCGACACCCAACAGCCGCGGGAATTTGATATCAACACCTTCTCGTGTCGATGTCGGTATCGACTCCCGCAGGCTCCAATAGATGGCGCCAGTGGTTCCTTAAGTCACCAGATGTTTAAAGATATTAAGGTGCAATAAAAAAATATTGTTACAGATCATAAAAAAATACTGGGAATGTTTAGAAAATGACAATTTCGTGGTCCCACAAGAACAGACCACCTTACAAAGGTCGCCGGAAAAGGCTGGATGAAGGTCGCTTCCAACTGATGGTGTTCCATAGGTCTCTTCCCTGGACTTCCATAGGTCCAGAGTCCAGACCTACAGCATGGGCATCTCTTGGCTGAGATGATGATGATGATGATGATTATAGTGGCCTCAGAGAAAAACCTCTGTTCCTGAAAGTCCTATATACATATTTATAACTCTTATATGATTTTCAATCCTTTATAAAAAATATTTAAAATGCAAAAGTATACATCTGTTGCCCTAGTGAAAAACGCCATTAGTTATATGTGTCATTATTATACCTAGATATTTTTCTAGCACGAACGATTTCTTGTAAGTGATTGACAAAATAAAAACATCGACAGTCCTGTTATCGATAAGTACCCCTTCAATTTCCATACAGGTAATACAAAGACAAATATGGGGTAATAGGGTTAAAAATAACTAACAATAATAAAAGTCAATTTATTTATATTTAAATACCTACTTCAGAAAACAATTTGGAACTATTCATTGCAAATTATAAACGTAAATTGGATCAAAAGTATACGGATTACGTTTAATTTGTTCAAGATCGGTGACACGCGGCGTCTAGGTAGGTAGCCGATATAAGACTGTGTGTACATCTTGAAGTTGAAGTAGTATGTACTTATCGATAGCAGGATTGTCGATATTTTTATTGTGGCAAGCACAAAACAAATGCCGTTCCTGCTAGAAAAATATCTAGGTATAGTCATTATCTAGGAAAAGGGACCTTATTGTCGATGGCACTTACGTCGAATCGCTTTGCGTTTGTATTATATCGTCTTGAACAACGACATAAGCGCCATCGACAACAAGGTCCCTTTTCATAGATAACGTCACATATAGCACGTAGCTAAACGATGAAAGATCTACTTAAATTTAGATTTAACCATGATTAAGTAAATGAGCTTGAAAATTGCAATTGCAATAAGCAATGTGATAAACGATTGAAAAGCCTACTTGATAGTCAAGCATGCTTGATAAAGTTGATAGTATGCGCAGCTCTTTACTTATTAATATCGGAGCCATATCATTTATTTAAATTTAAATAAAAACGATAATATAAATTACATTTTTAAAATTAAATTATCAAATATGATTAAAAATATGATAAAAAGTTTATAATTATGGCGGCTCTGTGGAAATGAGTACTCGATAACGGTTGTACCACCTAGTAAGTTGTTTGAGAGATAAAGGTGAAAATTATATGAACTCGGATTATGAACACACACACACACACACACACACACACACACACACACACACACACACACACACACACACACACACACACACACACACACACACACACAAAACGTCCTGGAAATTCCTTAAGTGTTTTGATAGAGTTTAACACCATTTTTACTACCTTGACTAACCCTTAAACATGGAAACTTTATGTGCAATTGTGTGAAATACCTTCGTGTTTTAAAGCTAAATCTATTATCTCTTTATCACTGTTACGGTCTCCTGTGTTACTCTATAAAACTCGTTTTTATAGCATTTAATTTCACATAAAAGCATTTGAATGGTATTATAATAGTATATTATATGCCCATTGTATAATAATCTATAAAGCAATCGTTAATAAAGTATATTACGTACTAACTTTTTCTCGCGACTTCGTCGGCCAGCCATACCCGTCCTGAAAGTATGCGCATGTGAATCCTCTGGAGTTGCAGGCGTCCACAGGCTACCTAACTGCCTACCATCAGGCGAGCCATATGCTTGTCTCCCACCGTCGTTGTATGACCCGGATCCGGCTATGTCCTTAAACAACGTCCAACAATGAGAGGTAGGGCACAGCGAAGTACCATCACGCTTGAGTCTGGAGAAGCGTAACTGGGGAAGTACCTCCTTACAGAAGACCACAGCCATAATAGCACTGCTGTGTAAAAAGTAGTGTTGTGTTCCTGATGGTGAGTAAGGTTCCCAGAGCTCCAACCCCCCTTAAAGGCCGGCAACGCGCTTTTGACTCCCCTGGCCGCTGTGCCCATGACCGACGGTAATTGCTTAACATCAGGCAATCCGTCTGCTCGTTTGCCTATTTGTCTATCCTTACAGAAGACCACAACAGCCATAATAGCACTGCTACTTTTCAGGTACTGTTGTGTTCCTGATGGTGAGTTAAGTTCCCAGAGCTCCAACCCCCCTTAAAGGCCGGCTACGCGTTTGTAACTCCTTAGGTGTTACGGATGCCCATGGGCGACGGTAATTGCTTACCATCAGGCAATCCGTCTGCTCGTTTGCCGACTTGTTCATAAAAAATATATTCCCACAGAACTTTCGACTTTTTTTTTTCATCTTTCCACATCATTGGACGCCACCATGGCTTTTCCAGCCCCGCTCCACAAAGCTAACCACCCGTGTTCGCGCACAAAAAGATTTTTGGAGAACAATGTGACACGGCACTCTTTGTGCAAACGAGATGCGACTAGGGTTGGCGACAAACTATTGGGATCGGAAAGCAAATTTCATTCGTAATTTCCGGAAGTAACCGAAAAGGGATTCCCATCCAATTTTTTGACTTAAAGACTGATAGGACGATAATTAACACATAAATACTGTTATCGTCAACAACTTAGACCATATCAACATACGAAAAGCCAGACGAAGATCAGACAATATTTCGTTATATTTTAATTGATAAAAACTCCAACTCAAACGTTTATTCAGTAAATTAGCTGTGCCCTGCGGTGTTACTCGCGGTTTATTAGGGAAAAAATGTAGCCTAAGTGTTAATCCAGGGTACCAGCTAACTCCATACCAAATTTAATTAAAATCGCTCCAGCCGTTTGGACGTGAAGAAGTAATAAACATACACACTCACAAACTTTCGCCTTTATGATTTCAATAGACCTAACATTGAAATAAACTTAAAAGAAAAATACTGCTACTAGATATATTATGTATAAGAAATATTATTATTGCTAAATATAAATATTTAGATGTAAATAACGTCCAAGCTTTAAAAAAGTATAATTTTGATCCTAATATAAAAGATTTAATATCTCAGACGTGACATTCCACTTCAAAAAACAGTATCACGTTATCAAATTTTATCTGAAAAACTACTGTTGATAACCCTAGATGCATACTAATAGCGAATCAAAAGCAAAAGGTCCAATGTCGATACCTAACCAGTATTGTTGTAGTTCTTTTTGACACGCACGAAAAGTTACTGTCAAAAACAAAAGACTATGTCGTTCAAAGTTGTATGGATATACGACTTTTTGATTCTGCACAGATAATGTGACAGTGAAAAGATATGAGCTTATCAAACTAGTTGTGGCAGGTCGAATGTATTGAGATCGTTAACCTGCCTGCCAAGCGTGGCGATTATAGCATGAAACCCCTGTGATACGTAGGTTTGTTTAAGTTTATTTATAGAATTCTAATCCACGCATACATCTCCTTCATTTCCATTAACGGAGTTTATTAAAAAACGAAAAGTCACATCGAATTATAGCGTTCATAATTCCCAAGTCCACATCGACTGTAAGAACTAGAGAGTTTTTAATTTAAGTCGACAGGGGCTCAGGAAAAAACATCCCTTGTCAAGTCAGAAAGAAGAGCCTATTTACTCCACGTTGTTATATTATAGGTTTTGTTGCCTAAACATATTGATGTGACTTGAGAGTAGGGTAAGATAAAAGAATAGGCTGGGCATGTCTGTTACACGGCAAATCACTAAAGTGCTACTAGACAGCTGAAATTGAGGATTCGGCAGACCTCGCCAGCGGTGGAGATTTGATTCCTTGACTCGTTTTTGAAAAATGTTCTAGACTCTCTAGCCATGTTGGATGTAGTCCCCATCTCTCAAACATATGCAATATTTATTTTCTTTGTTTCATGAATTTCTTTCGCACTTATATGAAGAACAAAAAACCATTTTGTTATATTGTTCAATGAGAACTAGCTCCCAAATCATAAAACTCAATAGGTTTTTAGAGGTTGCTTACTCTCACAAATCGACTAGCTTTTATGAGAGTATAGTATAATCCCAAAAACTATATATATTATGTTATTAAAAAGAAATACAAACTTGAATCATTTCGAAAAGCCAATCACAGAAACCTACAAATTCATATAAAATACTTAAACGTGCACTTAACGCTCAACGAAACAAATTATAGGTTGAAAAAACATTGCAGTTAAATCTTTGAAACTATGCAAAATGCGGACAACTGCTGTACGGTTTAAAATCCTCAAATTAGTGTCCCGTACCCCTATCACGAAATACGACAGTTGACATATATGTCTTAAACAGACCGCAGCGTTTTTATCTCGTGGCAGAACAGTCCATCAAAATGACGCCTGAACACAAAATTCCAAATTCAAAATGGTCGCTTCATCACATTCCGTTACTGACGTCAGAAATCAGGCGACCGCCATTATGCTAACTTGCTCACTGCACCGGACCGTCCGGTGTTTGACTTGGCGTTGCTGAAATAGAATCAAGCTCTGATTGTTTGATTTGGAGACTGAAGGACATGTGATAACCGTATCGACTGTGCACTTTTAGTGAGGAATTGTTGAAGTATTATAATAGAACGGAATAAAAATGACAGATTCGGACATATGAGACCGAGATACATGGAAAAATAAGGAAGGCTTTGACTAGAAGTCAGACCCTTAAAATCTACACTAATAATATATAAAGGCGAAAGTTTGTGAGTGACGACTAAACGGCTGGAGCGATTCTAATAAAATTTGGTATGGAATTAGTTGACACCCTGGATAGGCTCCGGTTTTTTCTCTAATAAACCGCGATATTATTGGGATTATGGTTTCTTCACAATGTTTTCCTTCACTGAAAATCGGCTTGTAAATATCAGATTATATTTCGTACATAAGTTCCGAAAAACTCATGCCGCGGTTTGAACCTGCGACCTTCGGATTGCAAGTCGCTCATAGGGTGATATTAAGCTTACTATAGCTCTAGTTTTATTTGTAAAGGTTGTGTGTAGGCTGTAATACCAGCCTTATGATTTACCGAGCCCGACACTGTCGGATAAACCCCGTAAATGGACCGACCATTAGCCCAGAGCCTTTTTGGGCTAGTTTCCTTTTTACGTTTTTCTGTTTTTCTCTTCCGGCTAGGTTCATTAATTTATTGGCTATCACCGGCTTTGAGATACAGCTATTCTTCTTAGTCATTTTTAAATTCACGTTATTCTTCCGGTTTAAGATATAGTTTCTCTTCCTAAGTTTCTTAGTTACAAAATAGAAAGAAAAATATCTTTACACGAATTTACTGAGCCCCACGGTAAGTTAAAGAAGGCTACTATATAATATATAATAGGTATATAATTACCGTATTCTAGGTACTCAGCCAACGGTATTATATCATATATTATATACTTATACATGAAAGCACATGAACCAGGAACGAATATCAGTGCTCACCACACAAATAATTTTCCTTTTCTGGGATTTGAACCCAGGGCCGTCAGCTTCATAGGCAGGGTTAATATCCGCTATGTCAGACCTTTCATCATACCCGTTTAAGGCCCTATTCGATGAATAAAGTTTTTTCTTCTTGTACTTACATATGACTTACTAGATATAAGATAGAACTGATTTAGCTCTAATTATAGATTTCTCTGAAACCTCAAACAATATTTGCATAAAAATAAAATGGTTGAGGAAAATTAAAAAGCACATTTATTTGCTTACCCTCCTCAATGAATTCTGAAAAAAAAACGCATATTACTTCTCTTTTAAGCAATTTTGTTTTCTAGTTAAGTGAAAATCTATAATGCGCCTAAAACAAGCTACGATGAAATAACATTTCTGCAAGAATTATCATCACTACAAAAAAATCTCGTAGCATTTAATACAAACCACAAAGACTGTATCAACATAATAACCCTAGGTTTTTCTTAATATTTTTCATTTTGCCATCACAGAAGAACTATTATATTTCCCACTCCACTTTATTTACGTAAGGGCTTAACTCACTAGCGATTGTTATTCAAGTACTCCTTTGTGATTGCAGCTTATAGTTTAAAAAAAAACAATAGCTGATTCCGACATGGAAAATGAGAAGGAAAAAAGGAAAATGAACGTTCTATTATAATGAATAAAGTGTGTTTTTGTATAGACAAAGGCATGAAGCGTTTTGTAAACGGAACCAAAGAAATTTAATAAGGTTTCCTTGGACAGCCAGGAGCAGAAATTTCTAAGCGGGCGAGGTATTCAAAATGAACTTAACACGACCTTATAGTTAAAAGAATGTGAAAAGATCATTCTGATCAGGTGATCAGAAGACCAGGGTACCAGGGTAGACCAGGTCTCTTAGGAATTTCTGCTGATGTCTGTACTTGTAAGATTTTCTTTGACATATTTTATCGTTGTGCCATTTTTATGGCAGTTCGTACAATCTGGTTAGTTTTTATGTGTGAGGTGATAGATCAATTAAAATAGTACATTTCGATACTAGTGAAAAAACATTTTTTTTCGACGAGGGTGAAAGTTGGAGCCCGAGCGAAACGAGGATGACAATCACCCGAGTCTTAAAGAAGTTTTTACACGTGTATCGAACCCAATTTTTCATAACAAGTGCCTTAAAAAGTGAATTTTATGCACGCGAAGCGTGCGCAAAGAGCACTTTTTACGCACTAGTTAGGAAAATATATATATTATGTATGTAAAATTAAAATGCTAACATTTATTTTTAATGTGACACATGACCATGTCAGCCAGTAGGCATATTTGTAGTATAGCAGCAGTGTCATATTGAAAATACTAAAAACTACGGATATAATTTTGATTAATTTAAATTTGAAAAAGGAAATAATAGAAGCAAATAAACTTTAAATATCGTTTCATTGTTTACAGTGCAATGCTTCAAGTTATTCTTTTATTTAAATTCCTAACTATGAAAGGAAATAAAAACATTAATATATATATATATGTATTTTTTTTTGTATAATACAAGAAGGTACAAAGAGCGGAGTTAATGCCATAAGGTATTCTCTACCAGTAAATCAGGCGGTCAAAATCAAATAAATATTTCGGAGCAACCTTACACAAATTGACATAGTGCTACGGTAAGCTCAGTAAGGCTTGTTGTGCAGACTAGACGACGATATAAATATTTAAACACATAGAAAACACCCATGAGTCGGGAACAAATATCTGTGCTCCTCACACAAATTATTGCCGACTGGGATTCGAACCCAGGACCACCGGCTTCATAGGCAGGGTTACTACCAACTAGGCTAATCCTGTTGTCAAAATCTACACTAATATTATAAAAGCGAAAGTTTGTGAGTGTATATGTTTGTTACTTCTTCACGCCTTAACGGCTAGAGCGATTTTAATAAAATTTGGTATGGAGTTAGCTGACACTCTGGATTAACACGCAGGCTACTTTTTTCCCCTAATAAACCGCGGTTAATACCACGGGGCACAGCTAGCACATAATAATCGCAGATTTCAACTAAACAAACATGTAAATAACATGTATGTATGTGTCACTTCGAACCTTGTCACAGTGACGTTAATAAGACAGCTTTTGAGTCTTTCATATAAATTTTGACTGTGACAATAAGGAACCAAGTGGCCTATAAATCAAATTGGTTGACTGTACAGTCAAAATTAAACCATTTTTGTTTTATAAAAGTGCGTAATTGCGAAGCTATGTAGGTAAATTGGTTTATCTACGTACATATCGTAAGTGCTCTAAAATGCGTCCAGAAACCGTAAGCAATGACCAGCATTACCAACCATCAGAAGTGAATGGAGATGTAATGTTAACATTACCTACTGAAATCCGTAGGTTATGAGTTTAAATTTGGAATAGCTGTCTAATTCAAGTGAGGTGTCTATTCTAGTATCTATTAGATATTAAAACAGTTATTGATACGAAACGCCAATACTTTATTTTTTTTATTATAAATCGAACGACATTTGAACTCGAGTGACAATAGAATAGGGAGTTCATTTGCTTGTCTATGGTTTAAAAAAATATTTGTCTGAGATACGAAATACGCAACGCCGCCATTCCAAGCTGTCATTTGTTTTGTTCGTTGACTTTTTAATGTTTACAAGTAACCCTAGTAATAAGTCATTTCCCTACGGTTTCTGAACCCATCTTAAAACACTTATGATATGTGTGTAGATAAAGTGGTGTATGCAACTATATATAATTAGGCATTACAACAAGAGTGTGGGTTTATGAAACGAGCCGAAGGCAAGTGCCCTTCATTATGCACAGATACATAAACTACTGTTGTATACTTTTTTTTTATTGACCATGATAAATTCGCATTAATCCTATTATCTCATGCTGAGTTAAATCCAGTTGAGTTAAAGCAACAATATCTTGCGTCGCGTAAACTGTCATGCCGTAACTTGTAAGTAGCTTTGAAAGGTGACACGACACACTGTGGGCCAGGGCGTGAGCGTGGGCGGGTTGGATTTAACTCTTTGACGACTGAGTCAATGGAAGGCAGCAAACGAGCAGAAGGATTGCCTGATGGTAAGCAATTACCGTCGCCCATAGGCACCCGCAACACCAGGGGAGTCACAAGCGCGTTGACGGCCTTTAAGGAGGGTTGGAGCTGGGAACCTTACTCGCCATCAGGAATACAACATAACATACCTGAAAGGTAGCAGTGCTATTATGGCTGTGGTCTTCTGTAAGGAGGAGGTACTTCCCCAGTTGGGCTGCCCCAGATTCAAGCGTGATGGTCAACGCTGTGCCCTACCTCTCATTGTTGGACGTAGTTTAAGTTGTGGACGGTAGTAGTAAAAGTGACATTCAACAAACAAAGCGTATCAGAAAGAGGGTAGATCGCTACGGAGTGTGGTTTGACCGTTAAATCTCGCAGTACTTCAGTTATTCCGTGAGGATGGCGCTTGCAACAGTGTCGAAATATCGGAAACTCATTCAAAAATATATACATGGTAACTATCCCGTTTTAAGTAATAGTTGTAAGGCTGTCTTAAACTTCTCATAAGTATGATATTTTTATTTTTAGTTGACTATTATAATTTTTCACTATGACATTAGAGACAAAACAATGAAGTTAACAGATATGACAATGTCATATATTTAACACAATAATTGAATGACAGTTCGGGTGCTGTCAAACTCAAACTCAAACTCAATCTCAAACGTTTATTCAGTAAGTAAGCCACAAGGGCACTTTTACACGTCGAGTATACAAAAGAAGAAAACATAAAAACTACACCGGTTCTCACCCTACACCTCTGACCCGAGAAGCATTTCGACTTTTATGACCGGCAAGAAACTCGGCGGGACTTATTTTTTCAAAACAGTATTACAAAAGTTATCTTATACATATTACATAAAAATGCGTTATTCTGTTGTTTTTTGAGATCCGAGTTTTCCCGGTGTAAAATTGCTTTGTACTACATTACAAAAAAATAATCATCATCATAATTTAAGCCTTAACGGTCTACTGCTGGATATGGCTTCCAAATATGACTAGTATCATCTTGGGGGAGTTGCTATCATCGACACGCTTGGCAGGCTGTTTGGGCGAACGCAGTTTATTCGTTTCCGATGGACGCTTCTGCCTATTTGTCGGTTTCTTCCCCCTGTCGCTTCGGATTTCATAAAAATAATTGCTCTGATAAAAAAATTATTGATTGCTTGATTGCTATTTGCCCTTCCAGCTTTGCAAGCTGCTATTTATTTTAAAATATTTTTCTGATTCGATGTTCAAAGCGAATGAAAAATAGAAAAATTTGACTCGAAGCGGCACTCGAACCCACAACCACTGGATCACTAGCCCAGTGCACTTCCAATTGTGCTATCCGAGTACCACAACTCCGATCCGAGTACTAATTTACAAATTTTTCTATTTTTCTTTCGATTTAAATATCGAAGATATTCGCTAGCAGACGTTTCTGCATAATAAAAAAATAATTATTTTTCTGATTGTTATGTTAAAAAAAACCATAAAAATGTGGCACCGCGTTCAACTAACGCGCTTGGTAGGGGGCCCATTACGGAAGAGGCATAATATGGCTTCTACAAATATCTACATTTTGTGTATTTAGATGCAATTAAACGGTGGTTTGAAGAGTGACCCATTGGATTTTACCATGGCAACAAGGGATAAATAATAGTTGATTGAGGCTCATGTAAAGAATATAAGTTCAAATAACGCCCCCGCCTGTATTTAAGGCACCCACACACGTCTCTATGAGTGAAATTTTCGAGGAAAATGATAAATTGGGCCAGTGACGTACCCCGAATTTTGATGGGCTGCCTTTGTGTAGTATCGTGTTTCAAAGTGCCCCATGAATTAAGGGACAAGCCTGTTATTACGGACAAAGAGGTCCGAAATGTGGTCAGCTTCAATGGAGTTGGAAACAGGAAGTTGTGACTACCCAGGATATGTGTTAGTGTGCAGTGCGTTTGTTAACTCAAACGTTTATTCTGTCCTGGTACCGCGAACACCGAAGTTCGTATATTTCGAAAATCTTTTTTTTTTATGACATAGGCGGCAAACGAGCAGACGGATTACCTGGTGTTAAGCAATTACCGTCGCCCATGGGCACCCGCAACACCAGGGGAGTCACAAGCGCGTTGCCGGCCTTTAAGGGGGGTTGGAGCTCTGGGAACTTTACTCACCATCAGGAACACAACACTACATACCTGAAAGGTGGCAGTGCTATTATGGTAGCGGTCTTCTGTAAGGAGGAGGTACTTCCCCAGTTGGGCTGCCCCAGATTCAAGCGTGATGGTAATCGCTCTGCCCTACCTCTCATTGACCTTTCTTTCTCTTTTACTCCAATTAAGGCATCATGAGAGTGACAGACAATCGTCCGAAATTTACGAATATCGTTGTTCCCGGTAGCGCCGCAGTAATCATGCCACAAGGACACTTTTACACGTCGAGTAAACAAAAGTAAAACAGGAACTTCTGACTATCCAGGATATGTCAGGATGTGTCAGGATAGTGTGCAATGTATTTGTAAACTCAAACTCAGCTGTCAGCTGACTCCATACTTAATTTTAATAAAATCGCTCCAGTCGTTTAGACGTGAATAAGTAACAAACGTACACAGTCAAAACCGTTCGCCTTAATAGTATTAGTGTAGATTAATTTTTCTTTCGTTTTTTTTTGGGTTTTTTGTCACTGTAAATAGTAAGTAAATTCAGTTTTGCTATATGAATTTAAAGAATAAAACCAGGCTTTCCATGCTAGTGAGGTAAAAAATACATTCACAAAACAGTTTATTAACACATTCGCTGCCACCCCCTCCAAAAATGTATGGAAATGAACGCACATGTGTGTCGGTGGCAGTGAATGCGTTAAATCAATTAGACATTTCCAAGCACTTTAACCTTCAAACTGACTTCAAATTTTCCGAACAACTATGTTGATACAGCTAAATGTTATTTACACAACTCTAAAAGCAGAAAAAACATAATACAAAACATATTTCCTCGGTAATTTACATAATGGCCCAGCGGAGGGCCTTACAGAACCCGAGGGACATTTAGTAATGCAGTGCATTTACACCCCTATTCGACCCTTGAAATATAAACGTCAGATAGTTACCGGGTTTTTATAGTTGGATAACTTTATTCTTTATTTGTTATGCTTTTAATAGTATTTTTAACCTCCCTAGCTTGGAAATAACTGTTTTATTCCTCAAAAACAGATAGCAAAGCATTTTATTCACTAGAGTGCAAAGTAATTTCATACAAATTGTTTATTAGGAGTCGAGTCGTTTTTGATGTAAGCTGGTTAGATAGACTTTTAAATAATGTTTTGAAATGATAAATGATGGATACTAATAATTTGGACTACATTTTTGATGTCTTAGAGTATTTTTTTTCTTGTGAGGTGGAAATTTATGTGTTTCACTTGGCAGCAAAGAATGTTTCCCTCTCGTACCTTGAAAACCTCCCGACGCTCAAGACTGCACTTGGTGAACCACTCGCTATGCTCACGGTTCAGTTTTGGAATCTTTCGCTCGCTCGGGTCTCAATATGAGCACTACATGAAGGTAGTTCTACCTTCCTAATGCGGACTGCTAAGTATTGGAATTCGCTCCCTTCGTTTGTATTCCCGGAAAGATATAATTTGGGTCTCTTCAAGGCAAGAGTGAATAGGCTGTTACTGAACCAGCGTGCTACACCCTCGACCTCGTCGACACTTACCATCAGGTGCGACTGAGGTCAAACGCTGGTCAGTCTTGTTTAAAAAAAAGTTATCTAGTTCGATGACAGATTTAGCCTAGTGCGTAGTTATTTTGCCTATGAAGCCGATGGTTCAAATCCCAGTAAGGGCATTTATTTGTGTTATGAGCACAGATATTTGTTCCTTAGTCATGAGTGTGTTCTATTTATTTATGTATTTGTTTATTATACATATAGTAGGCTGAGTACCCACAACACAAGCCTTCTTGAGCTTTCCACGGGGCGCAGTCAACTCAGTGTAAGGAAGTCCCGTATTTTTTTTATAATTACTTTCGGACTCGGGTATGTCCTTAAACTATGTCCAACAATGAGAGGTAGGGCACAGCGATGACCGCACGCTTGAATCTGGGGCAGCCCAACTAAGGAAGTACCTCCTCCTTACAGAAGACCACACTCATAATAGCACTGCTTTCAGGTATGTAGGGTTGTGTTCAGGATGGTGAGTAAGGTTCGCAGGGCTCCAACCCCCCTTAAAGGTCGACAATGCGTTTGTGACTCCCCTGATGGTGCCCATGGGTGACTGTAATTGCATACCATCAGGCAATCCGTCTGCTCGTTTGCCACTTCTGCCATAAAACAACAACTTTAAATGTTTTTAAACTTTTGCAAATACGTATTCAAGAGATGTACCGTGTCCCACGTCAGGAAATATTATGCGTAAGGATTCTCCTAAAACAAAACCGCTTACTAAGAAGGTAAAGGTAGGGTTAACTTGAGTTAGGTATTCAAATAGGACGTGAGTGACATAAATAGGCGTTGAGAGGGTTATTCTTACATTTAAATGTTTTTATTGAAGTCCTTCTTTAAGTGCACTTTATTGTTTTAAGACGAATACAAGAAAAAAAATGTTAAATGCGCATACACCTTGTCTAGCCGGTAGTAACTGCCTTCAAAACAGAAAGTCCGGAGTTAGAATTCTGGGCAGAAGCTCTAGTGTAAATTCTTTTGACGAAAGAAACGTTTACGAACGCGTAAGTGATACTGTACCCTTACCATGAGTTGTGACATTGAGGTTTTCGATAACGAGTATCGAGTTTACTATCTGTGCATCTCGTTCGCACTAAAATAGTACAAGCGAGATGCACAGATAGTAAACTCGATACTCGTTATCGAAAACTTCAATGTCACAACTCATGGTAAGGGTACAGGGCTGAGGACATATATTTGTGCCTCTATAATGGATATTTATACCTGGGTTTTAATCGATATGTATGTATTAAGTATTCATACTACCAAAAATAAATAAATACGAAAAAAAACAATTGATAATTAGAACTAAACATATTTCAACTAATGTTTTCACGACCGGTCTGGCCTAGTGGGTAGTGACCCTGCCTATGAAACCGATAGTCCTGGGTTCGAAACCGTCAGGGCATTTATTTGTATGATGAGCACAGATATTTTCTCCTGAGTCATGGGTGTTTTCTATGTATTAAACACTGTATTTATTAAGTATTTATATGTATCTATCTATTATATATATTGTCGTCTAGTACCTACAACACAAGCCTTCCTGAGCTCACCGTATGATTAGGTCGATTTGTTTAAGATTGTCCCGAAATATTTATTTATTTATTTAATGTACCGAAAACGCTGGCAGCAATTCCTTGCTGAGTCGTATGGCTGATACCGCTAAGCGAGGTAGCTGCCAGCTCTTCGGTCTCATGTGGCATCATATATTTCTTAAATATATTTAGTACCTACAACACAAAAACTTGGAGTCATACACAGGGTGAAGCGGTATCACGCCGTAACAGCTTCTAACACTTTACCAAGCTCAGGTTCGATCGTGTATGGAGTACCTTGCCACCTTAGGGCCGGGTCTGTTAAGTATCAGCTGGCCGCTTTGGATTCAATAGAGCACCAAGCTCGCAGACTCATTGGCGATCCTGAATTAGTGAGTGTAAGGAGAGCCTTCAGCACTGTCGCAGGATTGCTAGTCTGTCTGTGTTTTACAGGATAAATTTTACAGAGTGTGCACAGGAATTGCACGATTTAATTCCGCCATCTCCGTTCCACTACCGGATGTCCAGGCAAAGGGAGGGATTTCATCCTTACGTTGTTAATGTGAATATTCCATTCATAAGCACGAAGCTATTCGCTTCTACCTTCCTAATGCGGACTGCTAAGGAATGGAATTCGCTTCCTTCTGTATACACGGAAATATATGATTTGGGTCATGTTAAGAGTGAATAGGCTGTTACTGAACCAGCATGCTTCACCCTCGACCTCGTCGACACTTACCATCAGGTATGACTGTTCGAATGAATGGAATATTCACAACGTTCCGCTCCTCTGGACGTCCGGTGATGGAACGGAGATGGCGGAATTAAATCGTACAATCCCTGTGCATACTCTCCAAAATTTAACTAAAGAGTCACGTCACTTGTTACTAAACGTTTCGTTCATCATGTTAATCCTGACTCGAAAATTGGTTGATCCCATAACCCAACTGTCTTGACTCCCACTTGAGCTGACTATGTATACATACATATACATAATAATAAAATATGAGTGCAAACAGACTATACCTATACATGGATAGCATACAGGGTGACGAAGTTAAGTTTTGTGGGGATGAATGAAAGTATAAATAGATATTTTGTAATTTATAAATACTACAATACAATTTAAAGATACAAACAACCTAAACAATAAAACTAAAGAAAAATTAATAATTATCTTCTTGTAATACTATGTCGGTGGCAAACAAGCTCACGGCCCGCATGGTGGCGCAGCTGTCAGCCTGTAACTACAAAGGATTCACATAAAAGTTCAACTTCGCTCAATAAAAAAAAGTTATATTATGTACTTGGTTATATGACGCATTGGTACTTTAATGTACGTACTAGTTAATATGTACATAACAGTACTAAATATTAGAATAAATGAAATGAAATGAAATTGTTCAATGATTTTGTTAATCGAGTTGTCACAAAAACATTCCACCCTGTATGCACACAAACACGCCAACTCATTACTGGCGACCATATTAAAAGGCGTGTTACTCGGCGGGACCTCAAACCGTCGCCAAGAGTGCGTGTAATTACGAGACGTGTTGCGGTTTGCGGGTCATGAGGAGAATCTACCCAAATGTTGCTTGCGAAGTTGCTATTTTTGGCATTTTCTTACGTTTGACAGTTTTTTTCTGTACAGTTTGGCAAGTTTTAGGTATGGATACTTTCTTGCCAAATGAGGCCTAAGACGACCTGCCTTGTGTATTAAACCGATGGTCCTGGGTTCAAATCTCAGTAAGGGAATTTATTTGTGTGATGAGCAAATGTATTTGTGTATTTAAAGCTATTGAGAAGGAATATTATGGTTGTTATCGTATATCGCGATATCTGTCACTTTCGCACACATATACTTGTTGAAGCGTGACACAGCACTTATTCACGTTTAGCATTTATTAAACTTGCTAAAAAAATAAACACATGTTGCAAGTTTTCGTCAAGAGTGCGTGTAATTAGGAAAAGCAGCTAAGCGCTCGGCGGTCCCCGAATGGAAAAATAGTCTACATTTTTTGAACATTTTCATATGAATTTTAGTTTCGACATTTTTTTGTTGAGACGTGATAAAATATCAATTCGATACATATGTGTACTTTTTACATATCATCACATGCTTGCGGGCGTAGTCGCAACTGCGATTTGAAACCAATTGCGTTGTGACTTAGGAGTTTTCCCCCTTTTTTCACAACTATAGTTGCGAATGTTGATTTTTGTACGCAACCAGTTTCCATCACATTTCGCACTATTCGGCAGCTACGATAGAACATTGCATTGAAAAGCAAGCTACCTTAATGTGGTCGTCTTTCCAACGTGTGGGTGGACGCCCTACGCTGCGCTTGCTAATCCGTGGTCTCCATTCGAGCACTTTTCGACCATCGGCCATCTTCTCTGCGTGCAATGTGGTCTGCCACTTTAGCTTACTAGCCCGGTGACTTTGGTTCGCCTACGGATCTCCTCATGTCTGATTCGATCACGTAGAGAAACTCCGAGCATATCCCGGAGATTTAAAGCTACCTTACGAACCTATTAACCTACCTATTGTTTTACGTTTATTGGTTTCCTACAAGGCATTAAGTTCTTCATTTGCAACTGGTTGCGAATCGTAGTTTCGAAAACGCCCGAAAGGCAAAACGTACTTTGCCATATAACTATCCAAACATTTATGTACCATGTTCTCTTTGTCCAAAAACAATCCATCGCTATCTCCGTTCCAATCACTGGACGTCCAGGCGAGGGGAGGCGTCCATTCATTCGCACGAAGCGATTCGCTTCTATCGTCCTAATGCGGACTACTAAGGAATGGAATTCGCTCCCTTCGTCTGTATTCCCGGAGAGATATAATTTGGGTCTGTTCAAGGCAAGAGTGAATAGGCTGTTACTAAACCAGCGTGCTACACCTTCGACCTCGTCGACACTTACCATCAGGTGCGGCTGAGGTCACATGCTGGTCGTCATGTATAAAAAAAATGCAATGAATGGTACACATCATTAAAATATCTAATCTCGTTTTCTCTTTTCAGGTCAAGAGCGGACCGGCGTAGGTGAGACAATAATTTAATGACGTCATTAAGCGTGCTCATTAGACACGCGAGGAATGAAAAGGAATACGAGTGGAGTGTAGGTTATTGTGAGTTACGGACTCGCTCAAGAAAAGAGCAACTTGAGTTTTTTTTTTATTACATAGAAACAAATGAACTCACGGGTACTTATATCGCATGTTTCGGGTAAACTCTGGTACCGTTTTCAAGCCGAGTCAGGACACACCTAGACGTAAGTTTATCCGTTTGTAACTAAGTAATAGTATTATGACTCAGTTTTGTTTCTACTGTTGTATAATTTTTTGTTGCATTTTTTTTCTAATTTGACTGCCTAATTATGCTTTTTAATATATTATAATCCCGCGACAGATAGACGGGTGGACAGACAAACATGTAATATTTAGTCATTTGATATTTACCAGTCGCTTTTTGGTGAAGAAAAACTTCGTGAGGAAACCAGACTAATCCCAATAAGGCCTAGTTTACCCTCTGGGTTGAAAGGTCAGGTGGCAGTAAATAAACTAGTGCCTACACTAGATCCTAGGATTAGTTGCCAAGCGGACCTCAGGCTCTCATGAGCATGAAAAATGCCGGGACAACGCGAGGAACATGATGATGTATGATCCTAAAACTACGGCCAAAATCAGCATGACATGGCAGCACCATCCCTAGAGTGCGGTGGAACACTGCAATCCCCTACGTTAACCCAACCCGCATGCCAAGCGTGGCTACTAACAACATCCCAAGTAATATTTGTGGGAGGCCCAGCACTGGACGTCTCACAACTGGAATGATGATGATGTATCTGAAGGTTTCTGTCTCCTTTGAATAAAGGGGTGATTGGATAATTGACCAATTTCATGTCAATACTAATTAAGCATGAAACATGACAGTAATAGAATGACGTATTTTCTCTTGACCAATGGTCTGAAAGAACGTTTACCACAAACCGCCGACCTCTATAATACGGATTAGTTCAGGTGAGGTCTCACCCATCCGGTCCGTCGGTCATCCATTCAATTGAATGAACGAATGAACGAATCTAACATACCCGATAGAACAGAATCCCGTCGTGTTTCATTCGCTGAAAACAAACTTTATAATGCGGCCGAACAACTTATTTCACCTTCCACGGCGTTCCAATTTGAACTTTGCTAAATGGGGATTTGGATTGGATTATTAAAATTGGAATTTGTTCAGTTGCAATTCTAAGTTGGTTTTTGAGGAACTTTTGTGGCCTTAGCAGAATTGATTAGGTTCGGTGTTTTATTGGTTGGCTTTTTGGTCATGGTTTTGGTTGTTAAGTTCTTTTTGCCGTTTGTTAATTATGTTCCTTCCCGTGAAAAATTACTTAATTGTGTTTGATAAAAAATTCAAGGTTTCGTGTGCAACGTTGCTATAATTTGTCAATTTGTTTCTTTTTTATTTCCCTTACAAGGCTATATCCTGTAGTACAGTCAGCATAAGTAGTACTATTTACTAGCTACTACTCAGCTGAACGTCCACTGCTGAACATGGGCCTCCTCCACAGACACAAGAATAATCACCACGCTTGATAGGCGGGTTGGCGATCGCCGCATGTCCCACCTGGGCACGCAGTATGGGTACAGAACTGAAGTCAGGAGGCTATATCGGTTACTTATTTGGTTCTGCTGCGAATGACATCATTTCTAATACGATCTCACATAGACACTTCCAGCATAGCGTGGGCAGACCCCCGACCAATGTAAACCCGAATACTCTCCGCTCGCAGTAATTCACTAGATGAGAGTGGCGCAAAACTGGTCACTGTGGGTCATTTTAAGGCCTATGTCCAGCAGTGGACGGAATTCGACTGATATGATGATGATATGAACAAGTAGAGTGCTAGAGATCGCTCCAGTGAAGGTCTATGCCCAGTAGTGGACTTTCTGATAGGTAGAAGTAGGGCTTTTACTGAATGTTACAAACATTGTTGGGTCCGTGGGCATATCGTGTTCCAGGCGTGGACTAGGCAGGACCTGTATTCATCATTTTTCTATATAAACTATACAATAATACCATACAATGGCCATCAAATATATCGGAGCTTTGGAGGTGGCCCAAAATATCTGAACAACGCCTCTATTGGCGGCAGAGGCGGCCGAGGTCCGCAAATCCCGGAAGTACAGGAGTCTCGATTCCAACTACAATTTTGTTGCCTTTGGAGTCGAGACTCTTGGTCCGTGGGGCCCAGCAGCTAAGGGTCTTTTTAAAGAGTTGGCTAAGCGGCTGGTCGACGCTACCGGAGATAAAAGAGCTGGCAGCTTCCTCGCCCAACGCCTAAGCGTTGCGATACAGGGAGGGAATGCTGCCAGCATTCTTGGAACCATGCCACAGGGGCCTACCTTAAATTTAGAGTTTTAGTTATTATTTTTTAATGTAGTTTATTTTATTATTAAGTTATTTATAACCTAGTATAGTTTATCGTTATTTTTCGTTATTTCTTCTATGTACATATTATTGTAATACCTTAAATAAGGCGATAAAGTGCATCTTCTGATATACGTGACCACCTCCACAGCTCCGATATATTTGAAGCACTGTATAAGAATTTCAATTTTACAATAAATACTGAATTAAAAAAAGGGGCTTGAGACACCAAGAATGCTGGCGGCATTTCTTCATATCGCAATCAAACGTGCGAGGAAGCCGCCAGCTCTTCGGTCACCAGTTACGTCAACCAGACTCTTCGCGATTACTGCAAAAAGTTTATGCGCGCTGTGACCTAGGACTTTTCTACGCCAAACGATACAGAGGGTACTCTCTGTTCAGGCTATTATATTTGGTAAAATAATTAATTAGAAATAGCTTCGACCTTCAACATTTATATAAGTTCCATTTAAATTCTGATACCAAAATTAATTGCTCTTGAATTTACTTAATTATCTTCAAATTTGTATTTGATACTAATTATAAAATAGTCAGTTATTTGGCTTATTTCAATTATGTTTATCTGAAAAAGTTAGAATTATCTTTTTGTTATTATAATTATAATTATCGTGCCGCAAATAACACCACCCTATTCCTCTAGCGGTAGTCTACCCACAACCGTTTTGTGTGGACAGACCTTTGCCAACGGACGTAGTAAGTGTAGTTTGCAACCCTACTATTGACAATATTGTTGAAGAATGAGGGTAGTTTCTCGCCTCCCCGCCCCCAGCTGCCAGCGTCGATTGCACGGTCGCGGAGAACTGCCCGCAGTCTGCGTCGGTTTCCAACGCGAACGGCTCATGATTATGCTCCTCGATAATTCTTCATTCTTACTACCGTTACCGAATGAAGTGTGCCGAGCAATATTCGACTTAAAAAATGTGAGTTACCCGTTTTTATACAATTAATTAGTATCCATTTATCGCACAAAAACCTGTGAATTATTACACCTTTATTTCCAAAAATGCCGAAAAACAGTGAACTCGTTCATCAACAAATAATTAAAGCTGAAATGAAAAGAGTCCTTTTGTCCTGTAAACGCGTTACGGAATAACAACGTAAGTGCAATTAATTTTGTAAGCACATCTGACGTTTTGGTTTAAACCGCCATTCGGTCCGCAATTTCCACAGAAGTTAAACGGAAAAGGATTTCGTTAAGTTTAACCTTTAATTGAATCGGGCTTTAAATAAAACTAAGGTTAACTTATGTGCAGAGTAATGAAAGAGTTATTGAGCCATTATAGAATTTCGTGGTGTTAGAGGGCCTACCCCTAAAATCAAAAATCGAAAACGAACAATTATCTTTGTTACTTTAATTACGCCTTAGAGTAAAAGAGATTTATCGGGATTAGTTTGGATTCCTCACGATATTTTCCTTCACCGAAAAGCGAATAGCTATCCAATAATATTTCGTACATAAGTTACGAAAAGCTAATTTGTGCGAGCCGGGGTTTCAACTTGCGACCTCCGGATTGCAAGTCGCACGCTTTAACCGCTAGGCTACTTTATCAGAAAGTGTGCCGAAACTTATATATTTCAATGATTTTTGATACAACTTAAACCTTCACCTCCAATTTTCAAACCACCCTAAACACTAAACACGACGTAATCCTCTGATGAATTGAAACAAGCTGATGCGGTAAGATTGGACATAGATAATAGACATTTTATTTAACTTTCTTCTTGCTCTTATTTTACTTTGCTCACATTCGAAATGAAAACTAGAGTGTTTAACTCGGGTAAAAGTCATCTATTTCCGACTTACGCCAAACTATCTAACGTCGGGAATGGTAGACTTTCAGCTTTGGTTAATAATCTACTATTCTCGTAACCAGTTATAAACTTCACCGGACGACCGGTCTGGCCTCGTGGGTAGTGACCCTGCCTATGAAGCCGATGGTCCTGGGTTCGATTCCCAGTCGGGGCATTTATTTGTGTGATGAGCACAGATATTTGTTCCTGAGTCATGGGTGTTTTCTATTTATTTAAGTATTTATATGTATCTATCTATTATATATATCGTCGTCTAGTACCTACAACACAAGCCTTACTGAGCTTACCGTAGGACTAGGTCGACTTGTGTAAGATTGTCCCAAAATATTTATTAATATTTATTAAACTTGTAAAAATAATTGAATAGGCTATAATCGTTTCAGATGCCCGGAGGGCAAACAGCGGAGCTCCGTCGAAATCAAAAGATGGCAACAAAAATGGTTACAACTGGTTTCATACGAAAAATGAATAAATACATGTATTTACACGATAGTTACGATCGATGTATCGTAACCGGTTTCGAACAAAAATAAAAAGATTTTTTTATAGAATATCTTGGTTACGAACGCGTCTAAGTATCAGACTAAGGTTTACCGTAATATTTATAGTTTTACCTAGGTCTTTGAAATGGAAAAATCAACTGCCCTCGAACTCGTGACTCTGGGATACATGCCCATCGCTCTACCAACTGAGCTACATAGGCTCGCCCAAAGGCCTCTACCTAGTTGTTTTTCTATAAATATTTCGGGACAATCTTACACCAATTGACCTAGCCCTACGGTAAGCCGTAAGGCTTGTGTTGTAGGTACTAGACAACGATATATATAATAGATAGCTACATTGAAATACATAGAAAACCCCCATGACTCAGGAACACATATCTGTGCTCATCACACAAGTAAATGCCCTGACTGGGTTTTGAACCCAGGACCATCGGCTTCAATGGCAGGGTCATTACCCACTAGGCCAGACCGGTGATGATGTTACGTAACTAGGCAGACTCGTGTCTTGGCAGTTCCATCACGTAAATTAGCGAACTAAGCCTAAATTGTTCTAATTAAACTTATATAAATTAACCTTAACTTTTGCCCAAGCCTGTAAGTTAAGCTCATAATAAAGAGCTTTAGGAAGGAAAAAGCTGTAAGCTTGGAATTAGTGTCCTCACGGAAAAGTTACGATATTGGCTTTATCTCCCCTGGCAATTTTAGCTAACTTCTCAAATAGTTAAATTTAATGCTTTTAGGAACGCGAAGTAATTAAAATAAGGGTGGAAATGTTAGTGATAGAACTGGCTTTTGACAACCTGTGTCCTTTTTCATTATTATTATTTGAGCCGTGTGGTGCCGGGTGACTAGAATAGCAACCCCATCTCCTCTAGCAGGTGTCGTAAGAGGGATAAAACAGACGGATGAGCAGCATCAGTTGAAATCAAATCTACAGCTACTGCGGTCGGCAACCCGCCTTCCAAGCTATGGCAACTGACCCCCAAGATGATACAAGTCATGTTTGATTTATGGCTAGAATAGTGATGAATGATGATGATTATTTCAGCCGCAATACGTCCGCAGCAATAGGTTTTCTTCTAATAGGTATAACTTCGAAATAAATAAAAAAATCATATGTATGTCTCTTCCGTACACGGAACAATGGTGTTCCGGACATTTGGGAGGCGAATGCGCAGAGGCCCTTTCGACAATTTAATGAAATGTAAAGGGTACACTAGGTGGATGTTGCCCCTGTACGTATCATGGGACGCGCACAGAGACAGCACCCGCCATGGTGTGATGGACTAGCTTCTGGTCTATTGGGTAAAAAACCGGACGTCTGCATAATAAAATGGTATCCAATTTTATTTCCGGCAGACGGTGACTCGCCCTGTACGAGATGGGCCCCGCAAAAAGCGACATCAAAGATGGCTCAAGGGTAACACCGGTGCATAGGGCTAAAGGTAGAGAGGTGTCACTGGACTTTAAACATATAGCCAACTCGCCACTTAGGTTTCCACTTCTACCCTCGAGGACGGAGCTCTAGCGACCCTACTCTGGACAGCCGGTTAAGGCATATACTCGTAATAATGACATAATTATTATACACGTGGCGTTACTTAACCTACAATTAAAACATTTAATTAACTGGAAATTAAATGAATTTAATATAATTACATAATTTTGGTAGTTTGTGTGAACTATCAGTTATTAAATAGTTATATTAATAAACGGTGAGTTCAGTCGTAATTATCTATTTCCGTGGCTGGTTTTGAACTAATTTTTGTAATACATCATACATACATTTCTGCCGTATTCAGTCCACCGCTGGACATAGGCCTCCCACAAACATGACTTGTATCATCTTGGGGGTAGTTGCCATAGTCGCCACGCTTGGCAGGCGGGTTGGCGACCGCAGTAGCTGCAGATTGGGTTTCGACGGACGCTGCTGCCCGTCCGTAGGATGTTTCCCTTTGTCGCCTCTTACGACATCCGCGGAAGGGGTGGTGCTATTCTAGTCAGCCGGCATCACACGGAAAATCTTGTAATATGTATACGAGTATAATAAACTTATTAGTTTACACAATAAAAACAGTAATGTTTATTGAAATAAAGGAGGTAAGACTTTGTGGCTCAATCAATTTTTTATTTCAACTTTAAGGTGACGGCACCAGTAATGGACACGGAATCAATAATGAACATTAGTGCTTATTTCAAAGGAGTTAAGTGATGTGCATTTGTTGGGACATATTCAATTTTATGATTTTTGAAATAAGAACTAAGTGTTCATCATTGGTGCCTGTTAGCTAAAAGTGTCCAACATTGGTGCCATTACCTTATTAATATGTCAATACAGTAATGTGCTAACAAATTAGTCACGGTTATTTTATGACATGATACATTACATTAAAACAATTTAACTTTTAACTGTAATTTTTGTTTTCATTAACCGAACAAAAAATATATTTTAATCAATTTTTAAAATAATCACCCTATTATGTACCTGTCAAGATGTTTAACAGTCTGTCATGTCACGTCAAAAGTTGTTATTCTTAAATGCCATTAAGGTAATGGCACTGATGTCGGACACTTTAAGCTGACAGGCACCAATGATGGACACTTAGATCTTATTTCAAAAATCATAAAGTTATAAATTGAATATGTTCCAACAAATGCACAACACTATAAGCACTAATGTTCATGATTGGTTCCTTGTCCATTACTGGTGCCGTCACATTATATATTTGATTTATCAACTTCAAGTGGCCAATTGAATGATAGTTTACAGAGATTCTAGAAGGTCGAGGGTGTAGCACGCTGGTGCAGTAGCAGCCTTCACTCTTGCCTTGAAAATACCACAATTATGTCTTTTCGGGAATACAGACGAAAGGAGCGAATTCCATTCCTTAGCAGTCGCATTAGGAATGTAGTAGTGAATCGCGTCGTGCGAACGAACGGAATATTCACAACGTAAGGATGTAACCTCATGAATATTGAGCACCCAATTCATCATCATAAAGATAAAGGGGATAAAGCTGTTGTCGCGTCCGTGGGCTTTAGCTCTAGATACCCACACGTGTCCCCTGGGTAGCGCCAAATGACCAGCACTCTCTGGTGGTAGGCTTTATAGCCGCGGCTTGTCACCACCCTGCTGTCTAAGCCATGTCGCTAAATGATCTTCGGATCATGTTCCGGCATGAAGACAGTAGCAGCCATTTTTGGGAAGGCGGGTCTGAACGGTATTGCTCTGCTTGCAAGCCGGTTTCAGTACCATCTGTTTGTTGCACCGGATGCCTGGTCGCGGAGGGTAGCGGGATCCGAAGCACGGTTCTCCGCTGGCCGACCGCAGGCAGTTGGGGCACCAAGTAGGGCCTTAGCTAACCCAGAAAGGCTGCCCCGCCAACTGTGAAAAATCCCGGAGATGTGCTGTAGTGCCGGTTTGCGACCGGAGAGAGGACCCGACAGCTGTCTTCGGGGTTCGGGCGTCCCCGCAGTCTCCAGACCAGGCCTCCAATGTGTGGCAGACTGTTTGTGTGCTGCTGGGTGAGCAGCTTTGCACCTGTTCAACTGCCGCCTTCCCCGCCTATTCACACTTAAATATATGGCTAAAGTAAAAAATCGAGCAAGTGTTCACAGCGGAAGCACATCCTCTCCTTTAAAGTGCACCTCTCGAACATCCGAGGCTTGCACTCTAATCTCGTGCCAGTCCACCACCATCTCGAGACTGAGAAGCCCCACTTGCTCTGCCTCACCGAGACGCAGATCAGATGTCCCATGGACGCGTCGTATCTGCACTACCCGGGATATGCCCTGGAGCACTCTTTTGTGCAGAAGGCTGGCGTGTGCGTGTATATTCGCGATGACATCTGTTATCGGCGTCTCCGTAACCTTGAGGACCGTAACCTTTCCTCTTTATGGCTTCTGGTGGACCTCGGCGTTGAACAAATTGTTTACGCCGTGGTTTACCGATCGCACAGCGGTGACCAGGAGACAACCAGGCTCTTTGAACAACTTAGTGATGCGGCGGGTGTGGCTCAGCAACGGTACCCGAGTGCGCAATTGGTTTTTCTGGGGGACTTTAACGCTCATCACGAGGAGTGGCTGTGCCCATACCAGTTCACTGACCATGCAGGGAGAGAGGCACGCAAGTTTGCGTTATCGCTGGATCTCTCTCAGCTGGTCGACCAACCCACCCGCATTCCGGATGTTGCGAGTCACACGCCTAATTGCCTGGACCTTCTGTTGACTACCGATCCGGACAGATACAACGTGTCAGTGTCATCCCCGTTGGGAACTTCTGACCACTGTCTGGTGAAATCTGTGTCGCACCACTCACCTCCTGTCCTTAGCCCGAAGGGCATGCGCCGTGTGTGGCGATACAAGTCAGCAGATTGGGATGAGATGCGGCATTTCTTTGCATCATATCCTTGGCTGCCAACCTGTTTCAATAGTGATGATCCGTCGAGCTGTGCAGCAGCTGTCACTGATGTGTTGCGTCGGGGTATGGAATATTACATCCCCTACTCCGACGTAGCTGTTGGTGGCGCAGCTCGCCCGTGGTTTAATGCTGAGTGTGCTCAGGCGGAAGCGCTTAAGCACGTGGCGTATTTATCATGGGTTGATGCTCGTAGTTGTAAAGCTCCGGATGTACACGTAAAGAAACAGTCCTTTAACAAAGCTGCCAAGTACTGCAAGAAGGTCATGCAGAAAGCTCGATTCCTCCATGTTCGTCGTGTCGGGGCCAAACTTGCTGCATACCCATCTGGGAGCAAAGCGTTTTGGTCTCTCGCGAAATCGGCTGAGTTGAATTTCTGTCGCCCATCACTACCTCCACTGCTGAAACCGGACGGTTCACTGGCCCACACTGCGGAAGAGAAGGCGAACTTGTTTGCCTCTCTATTTGCGGAAAATTCACATTTAGACGCTGGTAGTGCCATGCCTCCTTCTTTGCCCCGCTGCGAAGTATCAATGCCAGAGGTGCGTATTCATCAAAGGGAAGTACTGAAGTCACTACGCTGTCTAAATGTGAATAAGGCTAGTGGTCCCGACGGTATCCCAGCAGTCGTTTTAAAAACGTGTGCCCCTGAGTTGTCTCCTGTTTTGACGCGCCTGTTTCGTCTTTCCCTAAAGTCGAGAAAAGTTCCCGAAGCGTGGAAGCTTGCTAACGTGCAGCCTGTGCCTAAGAAGGGTAGCCGTGCGGACCCATCGAATTATCGTCCCATTGCAATCACTTCCATACTCTGCAAGATTATGGAACGTGTATTGAACAACAAGCTCCTTGCGTATCTTGAAGGTAACGATCTCCTTAGCGACCGGCAATACGGCTTCCGCCGAAAGCGGTCTACTGGGGACCTTCTAGTGTACGCTACCCGCATTTGGAGCGAGGCCATCGAGAAACGCGGCGAAGCTCTCGCCGTGTCTCTCGACATTTCCAAGGCCTTTGATAGGGTTTGGCATGACGGCCTTCTGGGCAAGCTCTCTGCGTACGGAATCTCTGCTGGTTTGTGCTCTTGGATTTCTGATTTCCTGAGGCAGCGATCTATTAGGGTCGTAGTGGATGGTTGCTCATCGGATCGCGTTGCAATGAATGCCGGAGTGCCTCAGGGTTCAGTTCTTTCAGCTACCCTCTTTTTGCTGCATATAAACGATTTGCTAAAGCCCGGTATCTTTGGGTATGCAGACGACAGCACGGTGACTGAGAGATATATTCCTGAGGCCCAAACTACTAGTGGAGAGACCGAATCCTTTAGGGAAGCTTTGGTTGAGCGAACGAACCTGACCTTGAAGGCCGTTGACGAGTGGGGCGAAGCCAACTTGGTCAGGTTTAACGCTTCCAAGACACAGGCGTGTTTATTCACAGCCAAAAGGAGCCCTTTTAACTTGGCTCCTGCGTTCCAGAATGTTTCATTAGCAATTTCGGACCACCTCGAACTACTTGGGCTGAAATTAACTACTAAGCTGAACTTCGGTGCCACTATTGAGGCCAAAGCGAAATCCGCTGCTAAAAAACTTGGGGTCTTACACAGGGTGAAGCGGTACTTCACGCCGGAACAGCTTCTAACACTTTACCAAGCTCAGGTTCGATCGTGCATGGAGTACTGTTGCCATCTTTGGGACGGGTCTGCCAAGTATCAGCTGGCCGCTTTGGATTCAATAGAGCACCGTGCTCGCAGACTCATTGGCGATCCTGAATTACTGAGTGTAAGGTTACAAAGCCTTGAGCACCGTCGCAGGGTTGCTAGTTTGTCTGTGTTTTACAGGATACATTTTGGAGAGTGTGCACAGGAACTGCACGATTTAATTCCGCCATCTCCGTTCCTCCACCGGACGTCCAGACGAGGGGAGCGGTTTCATCCTTACGTTGTGAATATTCCATTCATTCGCACGAAGCGATTCGCTTCTACCTTCCTAATGCGGACTGCTAAGGAATGGAATTCGCTCCCTTCGTCTGTATTCCCGGTAAGATATAATTTGGGTCTTTTCAAGGCAAGAGTGAATAGGCTGTTACTGAACCAGCGTGCTACACCCTCGACCTCGTCGTCACTTTCCATCAGGTGCGACTGAGGTCAAATGCTGGTCAGTCTTTTATTAAAAAAAAAAAAAAAAAAAATAGTCATAAAAACTTACTTATACTTGTTATATGAAAACTTGATATTTGACTGTAGTATTTACATCTTCTGATGACTGATCAATTCATTTAAAATGATTAGGTATTTATTTTGCCGTGTGATGCCGGCTGACTAGAATAGCTCATTTCCATCTCCACCTGCGGGTGTCGTAAGAGGCGACAAAGGGAAAAATCCTACGGACGGGCTGCAGAGTATATCGAAACCTAATCTACAGCTGCTGCGGTCACCAACCCGCCTGCCAAGCGTGGCGACTATGGCAACTACCCCCAAGGTGATACAAGTCATATTTGTGGGAGGCCTATGTCCAGCAGTGGACTGCATACGGCTGAAATGTATGTAATGTAGGTATTTATATGTAATTTGCAAGAAGTCACATCGTTGTAGATCCTTTTGGTGCTTTCTGTTTTCTTATTTATTACGTAAGTACTTTTATAATCTTTTAACTGATAAATCAGATCTCTTGTTGTGTAATTGTTAAACTGCATTCAGAAAAAGATGATTTTCAGAGTTAGAAAAAAAAGGGTATGCTCAATACTTTTGGGCGACTCTGTTTTGGTCTTATACTGCATGGATAGAGACATCTATAGTCGTCCTAGCGTCAACTGCTTTAGTAACACTCTTAAACACACAGAATAGATACTTTCGTCGAGCTAGGGTCAAAAATCACACAATAAACAACTGACAATCGCACAGAAAAATATGTAAAAGTATATATAGACAAATGTAATATTTTCGCCTGCGAAACTTCCTTAACAACTCAAGCCGGAATATCACAAGCCATTGAATATTTCAACATTGAACCGGCAGTCTAATGATAAATTCAAATCTTCTCCTCGGGGAACAAGGCAATCAGACGCCGACAAAGGTTGTGCTTGTGGGGGCGAGTTAGTCTGTATTCTCCTATTGCTCTAAACTTTAACGAAATTCAAAAGCATATATGAAGAAGTATGAAATTTTGTCTATTGATTTCCTGGAAGCATGGACCCGGGTATATCTTTAAAATTCCATCAATGACAGATATGGCACAGAGAAGTACTATCACGCTTGAGTCTGTAGCCCAACTGGGGAAGTACCTCCTTACAGAAGACCACAGCCATGATAGCACTGCTACTTTTCAGGTATGTAGTGTTCCTGATGGTGAGTAAGGTTTCCAGAGCTCCAACAATTTTTAGGGTAGGCACTCGCATGTGAATCCTCTGGAGTTGCAGGCGTCCATAATGGCAACTGCTGACCATCAGGCGGGCCGTAAGCTTTTTGCCACAATCCTAGTATACTAAAAAAATGTTCTTAAATTTGAAAATGACATTTCGCACAAATCTGGTGCGGTGCCCGACTGGGGAAGTACCTCCTTATATAAACGAATAGTACTAGACGTTTCCATGTTTTCAATTGGATTGATGGGATACACGCAAACATCGAGATTATTTGGGGAGTTCTTCGGTTTAAAGAATTTATTCTCATTAGAACAAAAATAATACATGTTTACTTAAATGAGAACTTACAAGCTTGTTATATAATATACAAGTAACAAACTAATAATTGCAATAATAATGTGCACAAAATAATTATAATAATAATGATATTTATGTGTGTATGGCTATTATTAAAATCTCGTTATACATTTAATTTTATGCGTGTAATTTGAAGTTTTAAATTATCGAGCAGACAATATTATAATTTAGTACATGTTATATTATACTACAAAATATTAATTGTGGCACTGACATATGTTTTTAGGCGTTTTCTAAATAATGTAATAGAATTAAGGGTTGTTATTTCTATTGGCAGTTTATTATAGAGTTTCACTCCGTCATGCGTTAGCGTTTTCTTACCATAAAATTCTGTGCGAGATTTAGAAATTTGCAAATGTTGAAGATGTTATTTCCTTCTTTTATATTTGTGTATTTTCGTCTTAAATGTGATTTGTGCATGTATATGTTTTTTTTTACAATTTTATGAATCAAGAGGCAGGTTTTAAATATATATAACTGTTTTGCCTCAAGTTCGAATAAGATTGTGATTCTATGTAAAATTTTCAAACAGACGAATAAATCCTTTAAATATGGCTCACGTTACACCGTCGCGGCTCCTACACCTCGCCCTCTCAAGCCCGAGCCGTCTGTTGACCCACCGAGGACACACCGGGGCGGCCTGACACTTGAATACTGACATTAAAACACTAGCGTCGTTCCGTCCAGCCATTTGTTGCGAGTCAGATCGTCACATGCCCGTTGACATCACATCGACATTACGTCGCCTTCCCATTACCGGGTCGAGCCGAGCCTTTTTACATAGCTGTAACGGCTGTCGCATGACCGGCCAAAGCCGGGCCGAGTGGCTCGGAGGGCTTGGTGATCATGTGATAACACAACACGTAGCGACGGTGGCCTCGGCTCGGCGACGGGCCGCTCTAACATAAGTCAACCTTAAGAAACAACTCATGACAACAATGAGTTGTGACTGAGGTTTTCGATAACGAGTATCGAGTTTATTATCTGTGCATCTAGTTCACACTAAAATAGTACAAGCAAGATGCTCGTTATCGAAAACCTCAATATCACAACTCATGGTAAGGGTACTGGTATAAAAACGTCATGAGCTCAGCTCCCTACGGAAAAGACTAACTAATTCCGACGAGTGAAATCGCGCATGTGGAAATATTAGAAACAAAAGAGCAACATTATGTTACGACACGTCGAGCCAGTCTCTTGTTACAACTATACCCAGCGTCAAATAGTATGTGAATACTGGTTTCTCCAGAAGCTCGATTTTTAAGGATTTAAAAAATCGTCCGATTTTTGGAAAACAATTTTAAAGCGATATTTTACAGCGTTATAATGAATACTTAATAGTTATTTGTTATTCGAGGGGGCAAAGATAGTATTTACCTTCTCGTGCTAATATTGAGGCCCAAGCTAGCGAAAGATTCCAAAATTGAACCACGAGCATAGCGTCTTTGTATTATGTGTATAAAGTTGAAGTGGTACTTATCGATAACAGGACTGTCGATGTTTTTATTTTGTCAATCACTTACAACAAATCGTTCGTGCTTAAAAAAATATCTAGTTATATATTATCATACTTCGAGCAAGATATTATTACAGGCATAACATTTCTAAGCACCGACTTTATTATTACATCAAACGAGCATCTTCGCGCCAAAATCGACATTCCAGTAGAAACATCATTAAATTACAAATTTATGCTTCAAAATAAAGCCGATATTAATTCACAAGCCGCCATGCCGAAACCAGTTAAATTAACCATTAAATTAATTAAAAGCATACGTTATGGAGCCATTGGGAAATACTGTGTGATATTAAGTTCAAAGTGAAGATTGAAGGAAAACATCTTATATTTAAGCGTGGACCCGAGTAATGTTCTTAAACTACGTCCAACAATGAGAGGTAGGGCACAGCGAAGTGCCATCACGCTTGAGTATGGATAAGCCCAACTGGGGAAGTACGTCCTCCTTACAAAAGACCACAGCCATAATAGCACTGCTGCCTTTCAGGTATGTAGTGTTGTTCCTGATGGTGAGTAAGGTTCCCAGAGCTCCAATCCCCTTAAAGGCTGGCAACGCGCTTGTAACTCCCTTGGTGTTGCGGGTGCCCATCATCTCAGCCATAAGATGTCCTGCTGAACATAGGCCTCCCCCTTAAGACATTTTTGGTTAAGGAAGATCCGTTGCACGTAACAGGGTTATATTTTCCAAATGGCGGGCGTTTTTCTAAGCCTTGATTTTAATAAGGTTTCCTTTAAAAAAAATCCAGGAGTGAATATTTTCAATAAAACAATATATTGTCGTGAGACCAAAAAAGTGTATGCCCCCATCTAACTTTTACCGTAGAACCGTAGATTAAAAAAAGAAATACTTACCAATAGGGTCTCGGGGCCGAATACAATTTTGTACCTTTTGGCGTCGAGACCCTTGGCCCGTGCGGACCAAGTGCCCATGCCTTTTTCAAAGATTTGGCCAAACGTCTTATCGACGTTACTGGTGACCGGAGAGCTGGCAGCTTCCTCGCTCAACGCATAAGCATTGCGATACAGCGAGGAAATGCTGCCAGAGTTTACGGCACCATGCCACGGGGGATCTCTTATTTTAGATAGGTATTTTAGGTTTAGTTTTTAGTTATTTATAGTTTTAGTATTTTATTTCATATAAGTTTCCTTATGTTTTTAATTTGTTCGTTGGATAAATATTAAAATTTAAAAAAAAAGGTATATTTGAAAGACGTATTAAGTTTAATATAAATAATAATATTAATTAATAAATAAATATTACAGGACATTCTGACAGAAATTGCCTGAGCTCCACGGAAAGCTCAAGAAGGCTTGTGTTGTCGGTACTCGGCCAACGACATCGACATTATATAACAAATACTTAAATAAACAGAAAAAAAACATTACTCGGAAACAAATATCTGTGCAAATGATAATGATCATCACACAAATAAAAGCTAAAAAATGCTATGCTAAAAGACTTACTAGGATTCGAATCCAGGACCGTCGGCTTCATAGGCCAGAGCTGTCGTCAAATTATAATATAGATTCTCAGAATAGATGTCGTTACGAAAAATTCAAATGAACTAAACTAGAAACTTGTTTTTAAGTTAAAAGTGGTCATAAATGTTATGACGATTTAATGAGGACATCGATATTTAAATATAAACAGTATGGGCCAAATATACCAATATGGAAAAGTAGGGCAAATATTTGCTGGTGATACTGCATTATAGCAGTCAGCATTATTTGAAATCACATAATAAAATGAGTACTACTTAGTTACAAACGGATAAGCTCTTACCCGAAACATGTCGCCTAGTGCGATACTATTACACATGAGTTTATCCGTTTGTAACTAAGTAGTAGTAACATGGATCACAACAGTTTAATATGACAAAAATAGATCAGTTAAGTGTGAAGAATCGAGTCTTAATTTAAATCATAGACTGAGGCATGCGGCAGATAATATATTATGTAGGTAGGTATAGGTGAAAAACTGAACTAAAGCACCATGTGTATGTAGTTGTGCAGTGAATTAATATGGAACTTACGTCAACATTTGAATATAGAACGCCGGCATGCGTGTACACATAGGTACTACTACACAGGCCAGCTACCGCGAAACGATTGTCTCTGTCACTCTCATGACGTTCTAATTGGAGTAAAAGAGAAAGATGCCCGAAATATACGATTTTCGACGTTCGCGGTACCAGGTCCGGTGCTTTAGCTATGTTTACCTTTATCCACAAACCGTCGCACGTCTCAACTAAAAATTCCGCGTACCTTCACTTTCATTTGACATCCGGCATTTTTCTTTCAAATATTAGAAATATATGCAAATCGTATCAAACCTACAAACATTAAAACTAGTTTTTTTTGCTTATTCAAGTTTAAAATCTTAACGAACCAAAAGAGGTATTTAACTATTAAAGTCGTGAATCAGGCTTATTTGAATGACGTTTAGGTCGTTTCTACATTATCAACGCTATTACGTCAAAGACGCGCGCGCAGACTTTGCGGGACCGATATTGCTCTAAGGCCGATCTCACACTGATAAATTAAGTAGAGACGTAACTATTAGCTAGAATGAGATAACATTTATATCATCTACCATTATAGGTTATCACTTGTGTAACTTACAAGGAAAGTGTAATTGCAGTCTAATGCAGTGTTTTAATTTTATTAAATAAAATAAAATAGATAAATATAAAAAAATATATATATTTTCAATCAATGACAGCCTATCATAGTTATAGTTTAGGAAGTCACTTGGTTGTAGATGGTTTGTTCGTTGGTGCTTTTTGTTTGCTTATTTAATTTAATACGTATTTTTAAGTATTTGATTATTAACTGTTGTTGCGTATGCGTACACATATTAAGATTTGGAATATCCGAAAATTGTTTTACTGCATTAAGAAACAGATGGTTTTATTTTATTTTATTTTATTCGGAGATCCAATAAGCTGTGGCAATAATACATTTAACAGATAATAGAAAGCCAAATGCAGGAACTCACTGATAGTACATATTATAACATAACTATAGGTACTTACTAAATAAACAACGAATATAGAGTTAGAAGAAAGAAAGTTTGTGCTCAATTCTTTTGCCAAGGCTGTATGCTTAGTTAGATACCGTAAAATGGGCTGGCTTTAAAATAAGAAAAAAAAAACTGACATAATCGTCAGTCTTATGAAATACAAGAAGTTATATTCAGATTTATGTTTTAATATTGTTGCTTTAAGATTCGGGGCACACTAGAGTTTTTGTCCCACGTTTTCTCGGCGTTTCCATACCTATAAAATTATATGTAGCGAAGATGCAGCGATCACGCGGCGTGCCGGTTGCTTAAAAAGTACCAAAATAGCCCCAAAATCTTTACCTGTTTAACCTTAACACGTTTTACGGTGCTTAAATATGAAACCATCAGAACCAGTACCCTTACCATGAGTTGTGACATTGAGGTTTTTGGTAACGAGTATCGAGTTTACTATCTCTAAGAGTACAGAACGACCACGTTAAAAAAAAGATATTTTTCAATTTAGTGAGCACTAAACTTAATTCCAGTTTCAAATGGTAATTTGCTACGCAGATTAAAACCGGTATGGGTTATTTATAATTAAAAGCATATATTCATTTGAAATTTGTACAGACAAGGCCGAGTTGTGACATACTGGATTGACCTTTTATGCGATGATGATTGAATACATTTTGAGTTCCTGATCATAACGATAACTTTTTCTTCGTTGTAGCCTCTTAACTGAGGGTCATAACCGCCATAAGTCGCTTTATATTGCATTGCTCTCTAACCTGGCCGATCTTCTGCCTTTTTTTATACAAGACTGACCAGCGTTTGACCTTAGTCGCACCTGATGGTAAGTGACGACGAGGTCGAGGGTGTAGCATGCTGGTTCAGTAACAGTCTATTCACTCTTGCCTTGAAAAGACCCAAGTTATATCTTTCCGGGAATACAGATGAAGGGAGCGAATTTCATTGCTTAGCAGTCCGCATTAGGAAGGAATAAGCGAATCGCTTCGTGCGAATGAATGGAATATTGACAACGTAAGGATGAAACCGCTCCCCTCGCCTGGACGTCTGGTGGTAGAACGGAGATGGCAGAATTAAATCGTGCAATTCCTGTGCCCACTCTCCAAAATGTATCCTGTATAACACAGACAAACTAGCAACCCTGCGACGGTGCTC
Source organism: Grapholita molesta (assembly GCA_022674325.2). Classification (NCBI taxonomy): domain Eukaryota; kingdom Metazoa; phylum Arthropoda; class Insecta; order Lepidoptera; family Tortricidae; genus Grapholita; species Grapholita molesta. Next base: position 15,153,925 of record CP053138.2, on the reverse strand, counting down.
AAGGCACTGTAATCTTTATACAATAAGTACTCTAAATAATATAAAAACAGTCATATATATAAATAACACTACAAACAAACTAAGTGCGGCTTGAACAAACAACACTTTTATAATATAACTACGATTTAAAACATCTAATGACTGTTGCGTGTCAAGGTCAAAGATATCGATACGAACACACTGCCAAAATATGTATACGTGGACCTTAAAGCTGAGAAAATAAGGTGGATGAATACATACTTTGGCTGTATGGTCATGTACATATATTTAACCTTGACTGTACAAAGCCGTATACAAATTGAAGTGTAAATACTTCTCAGCTATTATTATTATGTCATTATAAGTTACACGTCGTCACAAAAAAGACGAGACAAATATGGTCAAGTCGAACTCGAGTGGGATCAGTCTTGTGAAATGAGTGAGGTTTAAAGAAGTACTATAGAAAAAGCTACTATTCAATTTTGTTTTTGTTTTTTTTTTCTTAATCACGAGCTATTTGCAGATAATCACAACATACATACATTTCAGCTGTATGCAGTCCACTGCATACACATAGGCCTCACACAAATATGAATTCTATCATCTTGGGGGTTGCCATAGTCGCCACTCTTCGCAGACGGGTTGGCGACCGCAGTAGCTGTAGATTGGGTTTCGACGGACGCTGCTGCCCTTCCGTAGGATTTTTCCCTTTGTCGCCTCTTACGACACCCTCGGGAGGAGATGGGGTGGTGCTATTCTAGTCAGACGGCATCACACGGCAAATAGTCACAAAATTGTCACAATCCATCCTGCTATGTTACCACCTTCCAATACAAAATCCAAAATGATTTGAATTTTTCTGCGTCACTTATTTTATCTATTGAAATGGAAAGAGCTCTTGATTTCATTAGAAAATCTTTTATTTTTGGAATAAAACGTATTCGATTAAGGCTCATTTCTTGAATTGAAACTGGTTATGACTTGTTTTACACACACAGGCATGCAGTGCCTCACACACAGATAAGTCGGAGGAAAAGATATTGCGTTGTATCCCAAACGCTGCCCAACCGAGTTGGATTCGACGGTTGACCTCTTTCTCGAAGTTGGACCTCTAATTGGACAAATTGTCCTAGATAGACAACATAATGAATATATAGATATTTAACACTATAATCTATCTATCAATATAAATAATAAATGAAATGCGTTTGTTGGTTACCCATAAACTCGACAATAGCTGAACCAATTTAGGTAATTTTGGTGTTAAAATGTTTGTATTAGACCGCAGAAGGTTTGGGGAGTGTAAAAACACGGAAATATTGTAATGATAATTAGAAACCAGTGATTTTTTATTCTCATACAAATTGTTCCTACCTGTCAATCATTGACATTCCACTTTATAACCATAGACATAATAAGATAAAAACAGAAGTTACGGGTGTTACAAAGTTCAACGGGTCATCTAGTTAATTGTAAACACAAAATTACCCTGAGATTCAAATATATTATATAAATAATATAGATAGATGATATAAATTGTGGTATTTATTGTATAGAAGCGGGTAATTCACGTTTTATAACTCGAATATTGCTTTAACATGTCGAGCAATATTCGAATATGAAACGTGAGTTACCGGCGTCTGTATAATTAATACCACAATTAATACTATAATTAATATCAATATTGTTAAACATCCCAAAGTGATAGATTACGTAAATAACTTTGATGGGATTAAAGACTATAAATTTCTCCGGTCAGACCGCGGTTTCGTCAAAATACTCATGTTAATTAAGTCAAGTCATTTGCATGAACAAGCAACGGTTGAAATCAGACGTAGTAACTTCCAAAACAACTTAACAAAGGTTAGCATAGGACATAAGGATTATGTTTTATGTTTAGATAACTTTTGCTTATAATTACAATTCAAACTGCATCCGTGCGAGATATAAAAACTCACTCGTTAATGGCCCCGACGGAAGACCAGCGCTGGCTACCCGAGCTAGCATCATGCTGAGTCGGGACCATTTCGAGGCAGTTTTGTCGAATATGTTTTAGTTTTTTTTTTTGTTGTTGTAAACTGCCTTGAATAAATGTTTTCTATTTCTTTTTATAAAAACGTTTGTAGTTGCGCGGTAGTGCGTGACAGGCCGGCGATGCGAGCGGCGAAGCGAACGGACACTCAGCACTCTTATTGCTTTAAAATGGAGGCCTATGTTCTCCAAAACAAGTCGCGCGAGTACATACACTTAAGTAGAGCTATTATTATGTACATTACAATGACTTATTAAAGTTTGAATACAATTACACACTAAATGTTAAATATTCCTCCCTCCTCCTCAAGTCGTCCCCTCACTGCTGAGGATCGTAGCTTCGACGGAAACGTTGCAATAGGCTTCTACATTTATTGCGGTCTTCAGCTTGATGGAGAGCCTGTGACATCGGCATCTGCAGTTCTTTGGAGGCCTGGTCTGACCATCGTGTGGGACTGGGTCCTCTTGGACGCCAACCATCAACCTTGCCGGTTACAATTCGCGTTTCGAGATTATCAGTACTTCGACGTGCTATATGGCCAAAGTTCTGAAGTATCCTGCGAAGACATGTTGAGGTATTAAATATTATATGCCATGTTTACCTAAATAAAATTAGGAGTTGTTGTATAAGCTTATAATTTTTTTATTCAGTTTTTATACATTATCAGCTACCATGGTTCCATGAGATATAGTCTGATGACATACAGACAAACAGAAGATAGACGACAGTCTTAGTAAATACATTATAAGGTCTGGTTTGGATTCTTTATCTTCTTCTCAGCCGGATACTTTTAGCAGAGAAGTCGTGTTTATGGATTATTATGTCCGTTCTTTATAGCTGCTTTACTCTTTAGGTACGCGCCATAAGAAATAATGTCATAGACTTGAGCACCCATGGTTTAAATATGAATACTTGATATTTTAGTGTAGTATTGACAAGTTTTCTGGTGACACATTACAAATTAATTTAAACTGATTAGATATTGCATTGGTAATTGCATAGAAAATTTGCAATAAGTCACTACGTTATAGATCCGAAATAGTGCTTTTTGATTTCTTATTTAATCGTACTTTTATTTCATTATTATTAATTGATGTTCTCTTGTTGTGTACATATTTTAAATATCAGAAAATTGTTTAACTGAATTTAGAAAGAGTTTTTTAGAGACAGTGTACGCTCAATACTTTTGACCAAGGCTGTATATTGATAAAGTGCGTACGCGAAGTATAATGTATTATTCTTCTACAAAATTTTGTAATATCAGAATATCATGCCAAAAACCTCTCCTTCTATATTTTTCCGCCATCCTACTTACCGAACGCATGAAAACATAATGCCATACAAAAATGAGGCATATTTAACCCTCAGATGTCTCATTATTTACGAGACGAAGGCGTGACACAAACACTTGAGTTTTTTTTCTAGAAGTGTGACGTCATTCGTCCCAAGTTGACAAAGGCTGAGTCGGGAAGTTGAGAGCTTAGCGGGAACGCTTCTTAAGCTCCAGACGTTACTAATGAGCTATCCTCCTTCCTTTTTATTGAGGATACCTACTATAGGAAGAAAAGGACAGTATGAGTTTGTTTGTGTGGAGTTTGTGTGGAGTGACGACCGGTCTGGCCTAGTGGGTAGTGACCCTGCCTATGAAGCCGAAGGTCCTGGGTTCGATTCCCAGTCAGGGCATTTATTTGTGTGATGAGCACAGATATTTATTCCTGAGTCATGGGTGTTTTCTAGTAGTATTTATATGTATCTATTTATTATATGTATCGTCGTCTAGTACCTGCAACACAAGCCTTATTGAGCTTACCGTAGGACTAGTTAGGTCGATTTGAGTAAAAAAATGTCCGAAATATTTATTATTTTTATTTATTTTATTTTTATTTGTCATTGAGAGGCACTGGCCCAGCTATAATTATGACAGTTTATAAATGCGACCTTATTGACTCGGCATAAGCGTTGTTGTTTTTTTTTCCCTTTGATTTCGTCAAAAATTCATAGCGTGTGTGCATTTTAGCTTTGTATTTATCACTGATTAAGAAAAACCGACGGGTGGGCAGCAGTTTACAAAGAAACCAGGTCGAAACCCAATCTATAGCTGCTGTGATCGACGATTAAGAGCAAACTTGTTATTCATTCGATTGACTTGCTCCAATCACTTTGACACTGGCGACATCATTAGAATTGATGGAAGCCATTTTTATTTCAACTATCATAGATCTATCTATGTGAGATTGAACTAAACATTAAAAACAAGAAACCAATCTGTCATATATTTTAGGCAAGCAGTATTCTATTATTTACATCGCTCCATTAAATAAACAATGAAATCATTAAAAATATATTGGGTATAAGCCTATTCATTTTTTCTCACAACACGACATGATATTATCCTTCACACGATTTTGTTTATTAACGTTTATCGATGGGCTGACAGCGCGATATGATGACAGATGATAAGAGTCAGCATGGCGTCCATTAATGTATCGTTTTAATGATTTAAGTGTCAAATGTTTGTTCGACACTCTCATCGATGTGTAATTTTATGTCCATTTATTCGGGATTTTTTTATGACATAGGCGGCAAACGAGCAGACGGATTGCCTGGTGGTAAGCAATTACCGTCGCCCATGGGCACCCGCAACACCAGGGGCATCACAAGCGCATTGCCGGCCTTTAAGGGGGGTTGGAGCTCTGGGAACCTTACTCACAATCAGGAACACAACACTACATACCTGAAAGGTAGCAGTGCTATTATGGCTGTGGTCTTCTGTAAGGAGGAGGTACTTCCCCAGTTGGGCTGCCCCAGATTCAAGCGTGATGGTCATCGCTGTGCCCTACCTCTCATTGTTGGACGTAGTTTAAGGACATACCCGGGTCCGGCTGTTAACCTTGTATTTAAAAATAGTTTATTCGCTGAAATGTAAATTCGTTGTCATCATCATGTCAGCCGAAGGACGTCCACTGATGGACACAAGCCTCCCCCTATGCGACAAACAGTGTCCGGTTTGCGCCACACGCATCCATTGGATTCCCGCGATCTTTACCATGTTGTCGATTCACCTCGTCGGGTTTGCCCACGCTGCGTCTTATTGTCACCACACGAGAACCATTACGCCCCACCGGGCATCTGTTCTACGAGCAATGCTCCGCACACTCTTAAAATGTGATTTTTATAGCATTATTCTAGATACGCAAATAATGTCAATTAATTATGAAATGACGTATTACTTTATAAAATCATACTTTACTGATCTACAAAATTCACTGTAAAATTATAAATGACGTTAGATTATAATATATACAGCGAGACTGTAAGATAACGAAAATTTGTAAACTGTTTACAATTTAACGAATTATTTTTCGTTAAATTGTATACTATCGACAAGAGACCGTCGTGATATGTCATAACGGAGCTCAAGTGCTTGTTGGATGGTTTGCAATAGCTTAATTTGTGCCCATCACGTGAATAGGGATCACAAATGATTACTTTTAATTACTTAATAGTAATTAAAGTATCTTTTTTTTCTGCATTTTCCCTTTATTTCTAAAAAATAATATAATAGCTTAATTTGTGCCCATCACGTGAATAGGGATCACGAATGATTACTTTTAATTACTTAATAGTAATTAAAGTATCGTTTTTTTCTCCATTTTCCCTTTAGTTCTAAGAATTAATACATAGTAATAGGAAAAAATGCTTCATAACATAAAGCACTTCCTTTACCCAAGAACAAAATAAAATATTCGAGATAAACACACAAATAAAAGACTGTCTTGAAGACTTGCCTTTCAACCCGGAGAAAAAAAAATTAAGTTGAATAGACTTATTTAACAGAATGATTATGGAATGCGTTCAAGCATAACAATATATCTTTAATACTATCTTTCCATAAAAAAAGGTCTACTTAAACCTTGATTGCTTTTAAAAAAAATCCCGATATTGGTATCCTCATTGTTTTTATGGACGATTAGACGAAACTAATCTATTATATTATATTAGTTGTGATTAGACATGCAAGGCGCCATACTGATACCACTATACTTCATTTTATTCAATTACTTACCTTAATATTTCTAATTAAGGTCCAAATTTAAACAGATTTTTTCATGGCGGTTACGACTATTTTGTGTCATTCAAGGCGCTGACAGACGCATTGAGTCGAGTGGTATTGGTGACTGCATCTCGTTTCTTTTTATATGCAAGCTATGCGTGCGAATGAGATGAACGTACTAGGGATGTTGTTATCGACGGATGCGACTCCCATAACAGGTTTTCTGTTTGAGGTTTTTAAGGACTATGTGCATTATGAATTCCTTGTGCATTTAGGTTTATTGATTTTTGACTTTCCAGTTAAGATATGCGTTGTTTGAAGAAATATGGTTGAGGTCGGAGAGGTCAAACTAGTGCATTTTACAATACTAAAGTACTAAGTTCAAAATACTATGAAACGGTTTTATTACGTATTAAAATTAGTATGAAATCGTCAGCGGGGATGAATATACGTGCTAAAAAAATGGGTGATAAAAAAATTCTAAATTAAACATTGAAAACCGAATCAAATCTGTTTCCCATTTTAAATTCCTCAAAATAAGATATGATTTGCTTACAATTTGCATAATAAAGGATTTGTGTTAAAGCCCATTTTGTTATATAACTCCCAATTCTAAAAATACTTTTGAATGGATTTTGTTTCAAATAACTTTCTTCAGGACTACTTTTATTCTTAGGCTTATAAAATACAAATGTATTAGAAGAGAAATAAAAATAGTAAAACTAAGGTAGATAGCATCCAGTAATAACTGCCTATTCAAAACACTTCCATCATCACCACTTGGATGGTTGGCAGTCCTCAACTGTGCGATTTTCTAGAAACTTCCTGCCTCGCACAGCAAAACTCTGGAATAAATTGTCGTGTGCAGTATTTCCGGACCGATATGGCATCCAAACCTTCAAGAAAAGAGCGTATAGAGATCTTAAAGGTCGGCAACAAACTTGTGACTCCTCTGGTCTTGCGAGTGTCCTTGGGCGGCGGTAGTTGCTTACCATCAGGCAATCCGTCTGCACGTTTATCTCTCTTATATCATAAAAAAAATTTGGTGCTATTATCGCCTTAATAATAGGTATTAATGCTTTGGCCAATTATTTTACTATGTCTTTTAAAACCCCGTATTTCTCAAAACCTTAGTCGTACGTATCTTGATCCCATGTTGTTTTAAAAACAAAAATCTCCCTATAGCGTGGGATCGATTTATCAGTTTTAAGACCGTACAGATTTCTTAATGTGTTCCAATTTAATGGTGAGATATATTTTATTGCTTTTGAATTAAATCTGATGATATATTTATGGATTTTGTTAATTGATACAATTTACTTAACATTTTATGTATACGGACTGATAAAGTTTCACGTTGAGAGAAGGGAATTTGAATTTTTTATCGATTACGTATGAAAATATCAACATGTATAGAATACTTTACATCATAGTGAATAGTCGTGGTTACATATTTTAGTAAAATTTAAAGTATTCATATTTTCAGGCGCGGCTCGAGATAGTCACTCCAGCTGTCTCAGCGCAAGGCCTACTAACGTACAACGACAGAGCATTCTAAATAAAAACATGTTTTATTATTCTACTTATCTATACTTAATATTATAAATGTGAAAGTGATTCTGTCTGTCTGTCTAAACCGCTGAACCTATTGGATTAAAATTTGGTGTAGAGAGTGTGAACTTCATAATAATACCTTTTGGATTGGCAATGATACCTGGGTTAAAGTATTTTTTTTGTGTATTGTGAATTGGTTGCCAACCCGGTTACTAAGCGTGGCGACAGAAGTAGACGATTTACGGCTGAAATAAATAAATAAATAAATATATTGGGACAATTTTACACAAATCGACCTAGCCCTAAGGTAAGCTCAGTAAGGCTTGTGTTGTAGGTACTAGACGACGATATATATAATAGATATATAAATACTTAAATACATAGATAACACCCATGACTCAGGAACATGAATCTGTGCTCATCACACAAATAAATGCCTCGACTGGGAATCGAACCCAGGACCATCGGCTTCATAGGCAGGGTCACTACCCACTAGGCCAGACCGGTCGTCAAAATGATGAGGGATGAAAAATTCTTGCCTCTGACACCTGTGGAGTGCTTAATCTTTCTTAACTATATATTATGATGCATATTTCAATTTATAATCTCATCATATTTTCCGAAAAACCAGTAGGTATTGTTATCAAAATGGAATTTGGCGATAACGCCGATCCAATCAGGTTGAGTTTAGATTCACCGCGGGGGGATTACTGAGCGCTCCATAGAATTATGGGACAAAATTTTCTTCAACGGGAATTATGTGGGGGCTACAAAACGAGCGGTGTGAAGGAAAATATAATTTTGGTTTTTTATTCCTTCGCACGAAGCAATTCGCTTCGACCTTAGTGCTTACTACCTTTTGGACCCGGGTATGTCCTTAAACTATGTCCAACAATGAGAGGTAGGGCACAGCGAAGTACCATCACGCTTGAGTCCGGAGAAGCCCAACTGGGGAAGTACCTCCTCCTCACAGAAGACTACAGCCATAATAGCACTGCTACCTTTCAGGTATGTAGTGTTATGTTCCTGATGGTGAGTAAGGTTCCCAGAGCTCCAACCCCCCTTAAAGGTCGGCAACGCGCTTGTGACTCCCCTGGTGTTGCGGGTGCCCAAGGGCGACGGTAATTGCTTACCATCAGGCAATCCGTCTGCTCGTTTGCCACTTTTTGTCATAAAAAAAAAAACCTATAGTCCATTTGAAAAAATAGCGGTCTTTGGGTCGCTGCGCCACACAAGTATTCATAAGTAAGAGCGATTTCATCCTTACTTTGTGTATATTCCATTCATTTGCACCAAGCGATTCGCTTCTACCTTCCTCATGCGGAATGGAAACCTCTTTCTTCGTCTGGATTCCCGGAAAGATATAATTTAGGTCTTTTCAAGGCAAGAGTGAATAGGCTGTTACTGAACCAGGTGCTACACCCTCGACCTCGTCGACACTTAACATCAGGAGGCCAAATGCTGGTCAGTTGTGCATAAAAAAATAATGCAAGTTTAGTTTACACGACTTATTTTATTTTAACAGTTCAAGCATGAGGAAACCGCAGTATTTGTGACGTTAAGTGTCGTTTCCAAAAAAGATGAACGATTGACGTTATAAGAATTGCTGTGGCGGTTTATGGGGACTATGTGCAGCAGTGGACGTATATTTAACTATTTTAATATGACACGTTGTTTTTTGTCACATTTGACCATTTGGAGTGCCGACTGCGGCAAGCGATTTGATATAAATCCATATACGCAGAATTTATCTAAGTGTCCTTTACACTTTCCATTATTTTTATAATATTTAAGACAGTTGCCATCCATTTGGCATTCGATATTTCCGCCCTGTATACTCGTACCCATACCACGAACATTCACTGCTGTGTAGATATAGGCCATCCTCACAGCAAGTGATTTCAATGCCCCAATCTTCACGCGTACCAGGCGAATTGGTGATCGCATTTTTTTTCTTTATTGGGGAAAATAAACAGACATAGACCATAAACATTTACAAACAAGATTTGCAAGTGTACAGTCGCCATCAGATATATCGGAGCTGTGGAGGTGGTCACATATATCTGAACATGCACTTTATCGCCTTGTCATTAGAGGCGTTGTTCAGATATTTTTGACCACCTCCACAGCTCCGATATATCTGATGGCGACTGTACATATAGACTTAGTCCTAAGATAATTCCCACCTAGAGTTCATTTCCAGAGTTCTTCCAATGCACGCATCCTCCAGGAGCCGTACCGCGAACATGGAAGTTAGTATATTTCGGCAATCTTTCTCTTTTACTCCAATAAATGTGTCATGAGAGTGACAGAGACAATCGTTCGAAACTTACGACTATCGTTGTTCGCGGTAGCGCCGCAGTTATTATTTATTTATGTCTATCCTTAACTGATAGCGACCGCCGATTCTCTGGCCCAACAAAACTGGGACGAGGAAGCTTCCAAAACGCTTCGTTTAACCTTCGATCCTTGAATGGTAAATCGGGCCTACGATGGCTTAGGTACCTACGTAATGTACGGACGTGAAATACACTTTTAATATAGGATTGGCATGATTTGGGGACTTTCGTATGTCACGTGAAATATGCGAGTTGTCACTTGAATGGAATCGAGGTCTGGTGATGTTTTATTGCTTGTTGGAAGGAGATTTGATCGAAATAGTTAATAAAAATATGTCGGTAGGGATTTTGGAAGTGATTAGAGGGCGAGTGAGGACGGAGTGTAGGGGAACGGCGAGACAAACGGAGACTCAGCACTTTTAGTGCTTGAAAATGGAGGGCTATGTTCTTACATGTCACGCGAGTGACTAATAAAATGAATAGAGGGGTTTCGAGATTTTTCTAAAATGTTGAAATAGGATGATTATCTACTTATTTCAGCTCAACATTAGACTGTCTTGGGATTACATGCGTCATAGGCCGTGGTGACTGGCCATCAGGCGGCCCATGTGTTTGTTTACCACCGTCACAGTATTAAAAAATAAAACGAAAAAATTTGAATATTTCCATAATTAAATCCCGTCAACAAGTGCCGAGAGGGCTGTTGAAGCAGGGATTTTTATTCCGGTAACTTATATGAATATTCTGAAGGGTATGATTAAAAAAAAATGCAATAATACGTTAACACAAGCCACCTACTGGCTTCAAGCGTATCCGTTGTCAAAATATAGATTTTTTAATTCGATTAAATAAATATATAAATATTTCGAGACAATCTGACACAAATTGACCTAGTCCTACGGTAAGCTCAGTAAGGCTTGTGTTAGGTACTAGACGACGATGTATATAATAGATAGATACATATAAATACTTAAAAACATAGAAAACACCCATGACTCAGGAACAAATATACAGATTTTTGTTCCTGAGTCATGGGTTTTTTCTGTGAGCACAGGCTCATCACACAAATAAATGCCCAGGCTGGGATTAGAAGATAAAGCAATACTCCCTCTGTTGAAGTTTGTTACTAACACAATGTACAAAAATAGAGTCTTAAGTGAGAAAATCGTTTTATTTTTTCATATGAGTATATTGCATTTTTAACACTTACGTTAAGTTTTGTCATTAAAAAAATGTATTCAGTATAATCAGTTTTTATTATACTTTGTACTCTAGAGGAGGTTATATTATTATCCATACAGTTCCAACCATCCTTTGCTTTGGACTTACAGTTTATATACTTAGAGTTATGCCTTTCGTAATTGAAGCCAGCGATATATTTGCATGACTATGCGTATTTTAATTTCTATGTACTAATAATTTTGTTTGTTTTTTACAGGTATGTAAGGGCAAAATGCTGGGTGTCAACATATAGTACGTAGTACGGCTGGTATTACAGGTCTAACGCTAAACTGAGTCGGTTCCTGTGCCCTTACCATGAGTTGTGACATTGACGTTTTCGATAACGAGTAACGAGTTTACTATCTGTGCTTCTCGCTTGTATTTATTTTAGTGCGAACGAGATGCACAGTTAGTAAACTCGATACCCGTTATCGAAAACGTCAATGTCTTAACTCATGGTAAGGGTTCTGAGATATAGCCTATGGGAGGCTTGACACGTGACAGGTGTTTTGACAGTCTCGCTAACCACATTGGACACTTGATGTGCTATAAATACCTACAGTACCGCTCTCATGCCTCAGAATCAAATTTAGTTATACTTTAGGCACAGGCCTACATTCTCTAGTACAAAAATACTCAGTATGGTACTAGAAAGTGTACATAAATACAATTATAAATACATACAGAACTTGAGTCTACGTCTTTGTTTACACACTTTAAATAGTTTCTAAAGATAAAAGTTACCTGAGATTACAAAATATGTCTTGGTTAGATATTTTCACCGTGATACTGATCCTATAGGTACTTCTTGCCGTGTGATGCCGGCTGACTAGAACAGCACCACCCCATCTCCTCCCGCGGGTGTCGTAAGAGGCGACAATAGGAAAATCCTACGGACGGGCAGCACCGTCAGTTGAAACCAATTTTACAGCTACTGCGGTCGCCAACCCGCCTGCCAAGCGTGGCGACTATGCCAACTACCCCCCAAGATGATACAACTCATATTTGTGGGGGGCCTATGTCCAGCAGTGGACTGCATACGGCTGAAATGTAGGTACTTCTTACAAAAAAGTAATATATAACTTTTATTGTGCTACAATCACCGAAGTCTCGTAAGATTATAAATTATTTGTCGTTATATTGTAAACTATTCAGAGCAATCTGTCAAATTCTGAAATGACATGCAGCGAAATGCACTTCACGCGCTGATTGGTTGAACGCCATTTGTGCCTTGCACTACATATTTAGCTGTCAATTCGTTGACAGATTTTATTGATTGATTTAGTTATTTTCTTACCACTATGTATTAATGATTTAGTATCTAGTCGTAGTATTCATAATATTTTAAGCGTAGTAAGTTTCTTGAGTGGACCTCTGTTTGTTTTTCATCAAGGAACAGAACGACCCTTCGTCAGATTAGCCAATCAGCGCTCGAAGTGCATCCTGCTGCATGCCAGTTTACAATTTGACAGTGTCATCGCGATATTTTATAATCAAAATCTAAAATGCGTCATAGTACAGTGCGTTTACAATCTTTCGACAGTTTACAATTTCGCGAGAAAGATTAAAATTGGAATTTACAATTTTACAATGACTTGACTTTTAATGACGATTCAGAATAACTCCGTAGCATATCTGCACCACGTCAATCAGTGTTGTTTGCTTCGCAAATTGATACGGCAGGCACAAAACAGAAATAGTACGAATCAGGCGTATTTGTTTAAAAGTTTAAGGCTGAGTGATCAACGCTCTGGCCCCGCCATTTAAAAAAAGTTGGGTCAGTCTTATATAGAGTGGTAGTGCAAACGATTTTCAATGCCAAAGTGAAAAATTACATTTGACGTTATACAGTAAAGTTTATGAAACTGTCACTTATCAATTGACAGATCAAACCAACCGGTCAGATGGTGCTGTCATTGGTTCTCAGTCATTGAGCAACTATTTGTTCATTATCATCATCATCATGTCAGCCGAAAGACGTCCACTGCTGGACATAGGCCTCTCCAAGAACGACCCAAGAAGACTGAGCTGAGCCTTCTACATCCAGCGGTATCCCGCGACTCTAACTAGGTCGTCGCTCCACATTGTGGGAGGCCTATCTACGCTGCGTCATCCAGTTCGTGGTCGCCAGTCCAGAACCTTTCTGCCCCACCGGCCATCGGTTCTGCGCACAATGTACCCTGCCCACTGCCACTTACGTTTAATGGTTTATTATTGTTCTCAGACCCGAATTTACTAGCGTGATTATTTTGAAACCTTAAAATATAAAGCTGATCCCATCAGCGCTCAAAAGGATTCGCGAAATATTTATTTTTCATGACCAAAAACCATTAGCACCCGTCAATACCGTTTTGCGTGTGGTCTTTAACGCATAGTTCACCTTTCCGCAGCCGGTTGGTAACCAACATTAATTATTTCCCGGCACATTGACATACGAACATGCTACATACGGGATCATTAATGATTAGGGCTGACACAAAACCGCAGCCGGAAAGCAGAAACCGTCACTTTGTCCAGTTTTGCCGGTGAGTATGGGCGCCAGAGACCAAATAATTTAAATACCTTTTTTTTTTTACATTATATGTTTGACTTATTTGCAAAGTTATAATAATTTCAATCACGATCTTCAAATTTCATATTCACAATGGAAATAATAGTTATAATATTTTAGTTAGTAACCCTTATTAGTTAATATTACATAAAAGTACTTATTAAATAAGAAAAAAAAAACAAAAATTCGTAACTACAACGAAGTGTCTTATTGCAAATTTTCTATGCACTAGACCATACGTATCAGTTTAAATTAATTGACAATATGTCATCAGAAACGTTGTTAATAGTACACTAAAATCAAAAATTCATATAAAAAGCATGGGCGCTCTATACTTCTGAGACTCTAGCGTAAGTTTCTTTTGCCGTAAAAAAACGTCTCGAACGCGTTAGTGATAATGTTGTTTATTCGGGAAACTCAAAGGCGATGGTGAAGTTTTGTTACGTTAAAAACTTACACTCAGGGCTCTGGCCAAGATTTACAGCAAGTTGAATTTTTTTTTTTAAACAACTTACCTTGAAGCGTATAATTAAGCTTTAACTAGATACCTTATTTTAATTGCAATTCTTTTTTGTTATTTCAATTTACTCGTCTTTTTTTTTGTATGTATGTACGAGTATTTAATTTAACTTAGTTTTTCTAGTTTAGTACTTAAGTGTATAAGTTATATAGTTTTCATATTATATTTAAGGAAACTTTAGGTCTATAAGTATATTGCCCTATATTGTAACCAGAGACTGTTTGTTTCTCAATAAAATAAAATAAAAATAATAGCTTGTAAAATTAAGTTTTTCGCTCTAGTAGCGAAAAAGTGTAACCAAACGTCGGCAACCCTACAGAGCCGTATACGACCGTACGCACGGTTATCACTAATTTGTATCGGCCGGACTGACGGACAAACGGACTGATTGACAGCCTTCATTAGTACATTCACGTATTGTCTGTTTTTGGATAGTTTAGTGAATAGAAAAAAACGCATTTACCTCCCTTGGGTTCTATTCAAACGTCGAACAGATAATACAACTTGGATGGAAGTTTTTGAGAGTTTTTTTTATATACAACCACGGTGGCAAATAAGCATACGGCCCGCCTGATAGTAATCAGCAGCAGCAACCGAGGAAGTACTATGCTTTATTGAGCAGTGGCAAAACGCTAGGAGGACGAATCATCTTCAATTAAATAAATATTTAAATATTTCGGGACAATCTTACACAAATCGACCTACGGTAAGCTCAGTAAGGTTTGTGCTGTAGGTACTAGACGACGATATAAAATACTTAAATACATAGAAAACACCCCTGACTCGAAACAAATATCTGTGCTCATCACTCAAATAAATTCCCTGTCTGGGATTCGAACCCAGGACCATCGGCTTCATAGGCTTCATAGGCCAGACCGGTCGTCAAATTGATTCACTAGTCTAGATTTGCCTGCCTCATAAATAAAAAACTTCGCATGGCTCGTCCATTTATATCATACTCGACCAATTTATTCCCAGCTTAGAAATATTGAAAATCGATTGTCATTATTAATTTTGCTCGAATATGCTTTCAAACGTAGGTAATCGGCTTTCATGTGAGCATGTTAGTTTGTGTTGAAATCAGTACGTTCTAATGAGCCTAGGTTACCTAGGCTTAGGTACTTATTGGAGGTTGCATATGCGTATTTATTTATTTATTTATTTTTTATGACATAAGGTGGCAAACGAGCAGACGGATTGCCTGATGGTAAGCAATTACCGTCGCCCATGGGCACCCGCAACACCAGGGGAGTGACAAGCGCGTTGCCTACCTTTAAGGGGGAACCTTACTCACCATCAGGAACACAACACTACATATCTGAAAGGTAGCAGTGCTATTATGGCTGTGGTCTTCTGTAAGGAGGAGGTCCTTCCCCAGTTGGGCTTCTCCAGACTCGAGCGTGATGGTACTTCGCTGTGCCCTACGTCTCATAAAACCGGTTTGCCGGTTTTATAATCCATACGACATATTATGACATAAGTTTGAAATGTTTCATAGAACAATATTTAGTATTGTTTGTTATCTTTCACCACGATAACTTGTTTTGAACTATCACTCAGTGCACCTCTGCTGGAGCCAATTCTCAAATTTTCCAATAGTACTAACCCTATCAGTTTTAAGGCTTGGGCAGATAGGCGCGTTTTGAGAGCGTGGCGCAGCGGGGCGTGACAGTGGTGTGGCTAATGTAACGAAATAAGGCACACATTCGGACGGCAGCGTCGCGCCCCGCTGCGCCACGCCACAAAACGCGCCCTATGTGACCCAGCCTTTATAGAAGCGGGTAACGTTTCCAAACACCGGATTGACGGGGGCAAATATGAACTGACGTTTAATAGTGCGAGGACAAATTAAATTAATTTTATTACTTGATATCGATAAAAATGACGTATAACCGTTGTGTAACTTTTAGAATATGAAATAAGAAGAAAACTACGTACAGTTAAATTAACTTTATGGGTAATTACCCTTTTAATATTTTAAAAGTCAATCCGGTGTTTGTCTATAAGTTGAGAATAAGAGGGTAGTTTCTCGCCTCATCGCCCTCAGCCGTTGCCGGTGTCCAATACTGGCCTAGTACCGCGAATGTCAAAGTTTCGAGCATCTTTCCTTTTACTTCAATTAATTCGTTATGAGAGTGCCAAAGACAATCGTCCGAAATTACGAATATCGTTTTTCGCGGTAACGCCGATTTCGTTTCCGAACAATATCTTTAGGATTGTGCCTCTATATGTGTCATTATCTATGACAAGGGACCTTATTGTCGATGGCGCTTACGCCGTTGCTCAAGACGCTGCAATAGAAATGCAACGCGGTTCGACGTAAGCGCCATCGACAATAAGGTCCCTTTTGCTATATAATGTCACATATCAACTTTATTTAGGTTACAAAAATTTTGTAAACAATTTGAAGAATTGACACTTCAACTATGTCCAACAATGAGAGGTAGGGCACAGCAAAGTCACGTTCACGCTTGAGCCTGGAGAATCCCAACTGGGGAAGTACCTCCTCCTTCCAGAAGACCACAGCCATAATAGCACTGCTACCTTTCAGGTGTGTAGTGTTGTGTATCTGATGGGTAAGGTTTCCAGAGCTCCAACAACTTTTAGGGTAGGGCAACGCGCATGCAATCCTCTGGAGTTGTAGGCGTTTATAAGCTACGGTAGCTGCTGACAATCAGACGGGCCATATGCTGCCACTGTCGTTGTATAAAAAAACATTCCCAAACTACCTATGTCTAATTATGTCAAAGATGTATTCGTGAACATAATGACGGATTATGTCGATAGATAATATGAAATCCGATATAACCCCTACAGTTGGAATCAGCACTGGCGGCCATTTGCAAAATGCACCTTAATGAGATATATTATGGCGTTCGGCTTTCGTAGTGAGATTCTGACGTATTTGGGGACTTAACCCCTCGTATATGGATGTCAAAATTCTCCAATGAAAAACCGACCTTGAAGTTAATTCCGTTGAGTTCAAATGTTTGGCACGTATCCGTGCCTAAGCAAACGAAGGGTTTAAAAGATTGTGTAACAACGGAGTTTAATGAGCAGAGTTACAGAGGGCTTAAGTTACATTAGAGTGAAGGGGAAATGTCTCTTCTCTTGATCTTCCTCGCGATGTCCCGGCATTTCGCCACGACTAGGGAGTCTGGGATCCGCTTGCCAATTAATCCCAGCATTTGGCGTAGGCACTAGTTTTACGATAACGATTGCCATCTGGACTTCCAACTCAGAGAGTAAACGAGGCCTTTTGGAATTAGACCGGTTTCCTCGCGATGTTTTTCCTTCACCAAAAAGCGACTGGTATCTAATGATATTTCGTACATAAGTTCCGAAAAACTACCTACACCAGAGGCTCTAGTGTAAGTTTCTTTTGACGTAAAAAACGTCTCGAACGCGTAAGTCATAATGTTATTTATATGGGAAACGCTAACACGATGGTTATAGTAGTTTATGTATCTGTGCATAATGCCTAATTATGTATATTTGCTTACCCACACTACTTTATCTACACACATATCATAAGTGTTTTAAGATGGGTTCAGGAACCATAGGGAAATGACCTACATTATTACTAGTGCTACTTGTAAACATTAAAAAGTCAACGAATAAAACAAATGACAGCTTGGAATGGCGGATCGTATTTCGTATCTCAGTCAAATATTTTTTTAAACCATAAAAAAGCGGATGAACTCCCTGTTCTATTGTCACTCGAGTTCAAATGTCGTTCGATTTATATTAAAAAAACATAACGTATTGGCGTTTCGTATCAATGAATGTTTTAATATCTATGGATACTAGAATGTCCCCACTTGAATTTGACAGCTGTTCCAAATTTAAACTAATAACCTACTGTTTTCAGGAGTTGATGTTAACATTACATCTCAATTACCTAATTTCTGATGGTTGGTAATGCTGGTCATTGCCTACGGTTGGCCGCATTTTAGAGCACTAGTGGTATGTACGTAGATAAAGTAATATTAATACGTTAAAAACTTACACTCGGGGCTCAGAGCTTACCCGAAACATGTCACCTAGTGCGATATAGGTACACGAGAGCTCATCCGTTTGAAAGTAGTACTAATATGATACAACAGTTTTATTTAAATTCTAAACTCATATGTCGATGGCGCTTACGCCGTTGCTCAAGATGCTGCAATAGAAACGCAACTCGGTTCGACGTAAGCGCCATCGACAATAAGGTACCTTTTGCTATATAATGTCACAACATTATCTAGCAAAAGGGACCTTATTGTCGATGGCGCTTACGTCGAACCGCGTTGCGTTTTTATTGCAGCATCTTGAGCAACGGCGTAAGCGCCATCGACAATAAGGTCCCTTTTCATAGATAATGACACATATAGGCTTTGTTTTTTTGTCGTTAGCTAAACGTATGAGAAATATAGACACGCGCAGGCAGGCTTGCCCATCGAATCAATAAGTCGCAAGTAAATATTGACATAATACAGTCGCCGTCAGATATATCGGAGCTTTGGCGGTCACAAATATCTGAACAACGCCTCTATTGTCAAGGCGGTAAAGTGCATGTTCAGATGTTTTTTTACAGGAAAACAACAGAAGGGATATTCATTAATTTTCACAATTATACAGCATGACCTGGACCCGGGTATGTCCTTTTGGACCCGGGTATGTCCTTTCGGAACCGGGTATGTCCTTTGGACCCGTGTATGTCCTTTGGACCCGTGTATGTCCTTTGGACCCGTGTATGTCCTTAAACTACGTCCAACAATGAGAGGTAGGGCACAGCGATGACCATCACGCTTGAATCTGGGGCAGCTCAACTGGGGAAGTACCTCCTCCTTACAGAAGACCACAGCCATAATGGCACTGCTACCTTTCAGGTATGTAGTGTTGTGTTCCTGATGGTGAGTAAGGTTTCCAGAGCTCCAACCCCCCTTAAAGGCCGGCAACGCGCTTGTGACTCCCCTGGTGTTGCGGGTGGGCACCCATGGGCGACGGTAATTGCTTACCACCAGGCAATCCATCTGCTCGTTTGCCGCCTATGTCATAAAAAGAAATGAATAAAGCATCGTCATAAGGCCCATTTTAGATTTAATTTAGTAAGTATTACTTACTATAAAATTGTAATAACAAAGTATTATAATACAGGCGGGATTTGACGACCCCCTCGCCCACTGTTTTTTTTTATGATATAGGAGGCAAACGAGCAGACGGATTGCCTGATGGTGAGCAACTACCGCCGCCCATGGACACTCGCAAAACCAGAGGAGACAGAAGTACATACGTTGCCGACCTTAAATATGTCTATACGTTTCTCCGGTTTTTATCCAATAACCCAGTAGCTAGTCCATCTTTTCAACCCAATAGCCTAGTACACGTTAGATTCCAATATCAATAGTCCTTAACACCATTACAGGTGCTGTCTCTGCGCATTCCATGATACGGACAAGCGCAACGTACCCTTTACATTTCTTTAAATTGTCGAAAGGGCCTCTGCGCGTTGAATCGATCCGGCTCCGCGTACGCCTCCCAAATATTCGGAACACCATTGTTCCCTGTACAGAAGAGACAAACAAGTATTAAATATTGGCTTCAATACACTTACTGAAACGTCAAGCAGTCATTATGACACGAGCAGTTGTAATGACACAGACAGTCGTTATGACACAGGCAATCATTATGACACCTGTGTCATAACGACTATCATTATTGATTAGACTGCCCTTTAACTAAATCAGACATAAAAGATGTCTTCAGGGTACGCGCGAAACCAGGAGGCCCTCAAGCAACCGCCATAATAGTGGAAACTTCGTCTACTATTTTTAAAAACGATGTTCTGAAAGCCTGTAAATTGTTCAACGCCAAAAATAAAGACAAACTTCGTGCCAAACACCTTGGCCTGCGCAACTCGGAGGAGACCCCAGTGTTCGTGGCAGAGCAGCTGACGCCTAAGGCGGCCCGGCTGTACTTCTTGGCCCGTGAGCTCAAGCGGCAACAACAGTTCAAGTACTGCTGGACGGCGTATGGCAACATTTACCTTAAAAAGGACGACAACTCGAACATCGTACATGTAACAAGTGAGGCTCATATCACCCATCTATCTAAACAAAAATGACTACCACTTGATTATTTAATTACAGGAAAAATACTGTTTTTCTTTTGCTGTGTTATAGTTATAAGAAGTAGATTAAGTATCTTTCACTGCTATACATTAATAACTATCCGTTCCGACTCACATATAATATCACACACCAACACTTATATACAAAACACTCACACACATCTTAAGTACCTAAAAATGACATATACATATATACACATATACATATATACACACATAAAAATAACATATACATATATACTACTTTATAAAGCCATCCTGTGCAACTCTCAACTAACTAATTCAAGCTATAAAAGTCACGTAGTACGACTCGTTACACTTATTATGGTGACCTATATCTCTAATTCTATTAAAGAATGATTGTGACACAAATATTATAAATGAAATTGACGAAGTGGAAGTTGCGATTTCTATGCAATGTGATATCCAGGACTTAGATGCACACTTACCAAATACAATTTCCAACTTAACAATTTGCTCACAAAATATTAGGAGTATTTATAGTAACCTTGATGACCTCATGTTAAACTTATCTGAGCTTAATCATACGATTGATATTATTATTCTCTCCGAGTGTCACTTAAATCAGTCTAAACCAACTCCCCAAATCGAGTCCTACTCTTCTATATCAACAATTCATAACTCTAATCAATGTGATGGAGTAGTGGCTTATGTGAAAACTCAACTTAATGCTCAAACAATAGAAATAAAAATGGAACAGGCTACTTGCATTCAGGTAAAACTTAAAGATATTGTTATATTAGGTATATATCGCAGTCCTTCAAATTGTAACGCAATAGACTTTATCAACTCATTGAATACTCACCTTGAGAAACTGACCACATTTAAAAACATTATCATCACAGGCGACATAAATATTAACCTCATTCCCAGACAACATGAATTTAATTATGAGATAGCAAACAGATCTAAATACCTAAATATGTTGTCATCCCATGGAATTCTGCCTGGGCACACCCTACCCACTAGACAAGCTAGCTGTCTGGACCATTTAATGTTAAAAATAGAATTACAAAAAATCACCGCATATGCCACTATTCTTAACACATCTGTCACAGACCACTTAACACTTCACCTAACGTTAACTTATAATAAATATCACGAACAAACTCCTCGAACAACAATAACCGTTAATTATGATAATGCATTAAAAAAACTTAAAGATAAAAATATAGATATTCTTCTCTTATCCAATGATCCATACCTTGTCACTAATCAACTAATAAATAAGATAAAACAATCTATTGACGACAGTAAAAATACTAGACCCATACCCAGTAGCCAACGAATTATAAAGCCCTGGATGACCCTGGGCATGTTGCGTTGCATTAGAAATCGCAACAGCCTACAACTCAAATCACGACGGGAACCACATAATGACGTACTTAAAATAACCTATAAACGTTACCGTAATTTCTGCAATGACTTAATAAAAAAAGTAAGACGAAAATATGAAAAAGAGCAGCTGGCTAAAGCATCTAAGAATTCAAAAAAACTCTGGCAAACTATAAAAGAATAACTAATTACAAATCTGATAAGACTACAAATACTGATCTACTTAATATTAATACATCACCGACTTCATCAGTTAACCACGTTAATAATTATTTTGCTGGCATTGGAAAAACTTTAGCAGAGGAAGTCTTAAGTAACTCAAATAATATTTATGTACATGATCAAGTTGCAAACAACTTGCCTAATTTGACCACCACATCATTTGTTCTCCTGAACACTGATCCCCAGGAAATACACAGCATCATAATGGGCCTCAAATCTGATAGCGCACCTGGGTGGGATACTATACCAACCAAATTTCTGAAGCACGCCTGCATTGTTGTGGCCCCTGTAATTAGTCACCTAGTAAACCTTTGCTTTGCAAGAGGAGTATTCCCTGCCCCATTAAAACAATCTATTGTGACTCCGGTATATAAGAGTGGAGAGAGAGATGACGTAAGCAATTATCGGCCTATCTCCGTCTTGACTGCCGTCTCTAAAGTTATGGAAAAAGCTATAAATAACCGCCTTATGTCGTATTTAAATAAATTCAATGTTCTCTCAGATAACCAATTTGGTTTTAGGCAGTCCAGATCAACAGAAGATGCTATATTATCACTTACATCTTTAGTCACTGATAAGGTTGATAAAGGCAAAAAATGCCTAGCGTTATTCTTAGATTTAAAAAAGGCGTTTGATACGGTCTCTCTCTCCACTCTTATACAAAAACTGGAATGCATTGGTATTAGGAGTCTACCTCTCCAATTGCTGAGTGACTACTTACAGGGACGTACTCAAAGAGTAAAAATTGGAGACTATATAAGTGACAGAGTGGATATAACTTACGGTGTTCCTCAGGGAAGCGTACTGGGGCCCACGTTGTTCCTTATTTATATCAATGATCTGACGAATCTTAAACTGCAACGTGGGCACATCGGCTCCTATGCTGATGATACAGCTATTGTGTTCGACGGTGAGTCCTGGGAGTCAGTGTTCAGAAGCGCAGAATCTGGCTTAAACAGAGTAGCTATATGGCTTAGAAATAATCTTCTAACGCTAAATGCCAGTAAAACTAATTATATATGCTTTAGTAAATATGATAGCTCACAACCTAAGGACAATTTAAAACTTAAAATACACATGTGTAGTCCAGATGATCTTTCTCTTTGTAATTGTACTGAACTGGAAAAGTTAAATCAACCAAATATCTTGGAGTGCTACTTGATCAACGCCTCTCATGGCATATGCAACTTGAAAATGTAAACGCTAGGATAAGGAAACTTAATTGGATTTTCAAAATTTTTAGATATATTACTAGTAAAGAATTACTGAATCAACTTTATATTACCTTAGCACAACCAGTAATGAGCTATTGTATTACTGCCTGGGGTGGTGCCGCCAAGACAAAATTCTTAGAAGTAGAGAGAGGGCAACGCTGCCTTCTCAAGGTGATGTACTCAAAACCATACAGGTTTCCTACAAAAGAACTGTATAAAATAAGTAACTTATTAACCATCAGGAAACTGTATATTTTGAGTACAACACTCAGGCTTCATAAAACACTTGATTATAAGCCTATAAATGAGACCCGTCGACGCAAAAATAATATTGCTCCCTTAACAAGCTATATGTCAATGTTCGCCAAGAGGCAATATAAAGCGCAATCGTCATACATATACAACAATATAAATAAAATTATAAATATCCATCCATTACTACTATATAAGTGTAAGATAGAACTTAATAAATGGCTGAAACAACTTAGCTATGATGACACCGAATCACTTCTATACCGCGTAAATTATTGATTGCACACACACACACACACACTTTCAAATACACACACACACACACTCACACACACACACAGACACACACACACACACACTCACACACATACACACGTGTTAGTATTAATATATTAGTTAATACAATAAATAATAATTAAAAGTACTAAAAGCATTTAGTTTATATAAAGTAAATTAATTAGCTTATTAATAAAAACAAAAAAATAGATATACCTACGTAAAATTTCTCTGAAAAATAGATTATTAAGACTGTTAGTTATGGAGGAGCGGGGCATTCCCAATACAGGTATACTTACCTAAAGGGAAGTCCCAACCACTGATGGCAATATTGTAAACCTTTTTCAAGGAAATAAAATATTTTTCATTTTTTCATTTTCATTTTTTTCATTATTATTACACGGGCAGTCGTTATGACACGGGTAGTGGTTATGACACAGACAGTCGTAATAACACAGGAAGTCATTATGACACAGGCAGTCATTATGACACGGGCAGTCGTTATGACACAGGCAATCATAACGTGTGTGACAACGCGATTCATGACCTTGACTAACTGAACCGATGTCAGACAATGATTTCTACGTAGATCTAATAATACCTGCAACTTAAGTGAACCTGAGTACAATTATCAACTAATAACAACCAGTCTAGACTACTTACAAGTTTCAAGACTACTCGTACGTCATCCAACTCTGAAACTCTGATAACTCATTAGAATGTTCAAGGTTTTAATAAGTTTGGCAACTTTTTAAGTAAATGTTAGTGTGCTGAGATGTTTAGTTAGCTTGTATTTATTAAGTTACGTATTGAGAATGTAATTAAGTACCAGGCAATGATTTATCCTTCTAAATTAATTGCATTTTTACAAAAGTATTTTTATTAAACGTAAAATGTTAGTTTATGCAACTGTTGCATAATGAGAGCCATTAAATATAAAAGGGTGATTATGAAACAAATCATATTAAGATAACTCGGATAGGTGTAATACATAATTTTTACACGCTATTCTAACATTTTCTTCGAGAGAGAGAAATAACAATGCTCATGTTTGATGAAAAATGTACTCGATTATATGGAAATTGATACGACTGATTAGTGATTACATAATACATACCGATGATATAATAATAATGGATAGGTAATAATATGTACTACAGTTGCAAATGGATAAACTTTGAAACACAAATCTGAAACATCATTGGTTTTGTTTTGGAAAAAACTAGGAAACAAAGCTACGTTATGTTCGAATTGATAACCTCCTATTTTGAAGTCGGTTAAAAATACCTGTTAATAAGATAATTAAATGAGACCTCTTTAGACATTTAAGAACCTCTCTAAACTGGCCACTTGAAGTTGATAAATCAATGAATCAAATACATACATAATGACATTTTAAGAGTGGCATTGACGTGACATGACAGATAGTGGTAAACATCTTGACAGATACATAATAGGGGTGATTATTTTATACATTAATTAATATATTTTTTTTAATATTGTCTTCGGTTGCCGCGATAATTACTCATGAAATAAAACAACTAAAACGGATTAAATCGCGTATACTAATTTAAATTTCATCCCGACGTTTCGAACCCTTTAGCAGCGTTAGTGGTCATCGGGTGGACTGAAGATAAAAAAAAAAAAAATTTTTTCGATTGGGTTCGAAACGTCGGGATGAAGTTTAAATTAGTATACGCGATTTAATCCGTTTTAGTTGTTTTATTTTATATTTTTTTTGTTCGGTAAATGAAAACAAAAATTATAAACAAAGGTTCCTTAAATAAAATTAAAAAAAAACGTTTTTTTTTTCCTCAGTCCACCCGATGACCACGAACGCTGCTAAAGGGTTCGAAACGTCGGGATGAAGTTTAAATTAGTATACGCGATTTAATCCGTTTTAGTTGTTTTGTTTTATTTTTTTTCTGTTCGGTAAATGAAAACAAAAATTATAAACAAAGGTTCCTTAAATAAAATTAAAATAAAGGTGACTAATTTGTTGGCACCTTATATAATAGTAATAAGGCTCACAATAGTTTTAATTGTATTAGATAATAATTTATAATAATAATCAAAAAGTATTCCATTAAAACATACCTATCAATCGTAAGTTTCATTATACGTGATTGGTTAATAATAATAAATATTTCTGGACAATTTTACACAAATCGATCTAGTAAGCTCAGTAAGGCTTGTGTCTAGATAACGATATATATAATATAGACAGAAACATATAAATACATAGAAAACCCCCATGACTCAGGAACAAATATCTGAGCTCATCACACAAATAAATGCCCCGACTGGGATTCGAACGGCTTCATAGGTAGGGTCACTACCCACTAGGCCAGACCGGTCGTCAAAAACAATATTTACATTAACTCTTGAAATTACGAGATATATGACAATATCAACATTATCCTAGAACCGTGTACAAAACCTCCACAAATATTAGAACACAATTGAAAATTTCACAAAGCGGTCAAATTCGGTCGGCCTTATCGCTACAATGCGATCTTCATCGGCTGTGTCCACATCGGGACATCCGATCAAAAATTCGTTAAGTGCGCCTCGGACTATCGTGCGGAGGATTCCGTACTATTTCTTTTTACAAACCATCATTTTTGTTTCAGCCGTAACACGTTCACTGCTGTGGGGAGAAATGCAAAAGTCGCCACGCTTGCTAGGCGTGTTTGCGATCGAAGTAGCTATTGATTCGTTTCGCTGCCCATCCGTCAGTTTTTTCCCGTTGTCGCCTCTTACGACACCCGCGGGAGGTGAAAAACATGAATGAACCGATCAAATGCATTTTGAATTATAGGTATCCATCCTCCAGTGATTGAGAAATAGGTAGCCTATAGAGCCGGCGGTCCTGGGTTCGAATCCTAGTTAGACCATTTATTTGAGTGATCACAGATATTTGTTCCTACGTAATGGGTGCTTTCTATGTATCTGAGTATTATTTATTATGGCCTGAGCACTCACAACACAAGACTTCTTGAGCTTAACGTAGGACTCAGTCAATTTGTCTTTGTAGAGATTGCTAAACCTCAGTTGTTTCAACGTAGTAGGTATATGGGAAGCATAGTAAAACGCCCTGTCTCTCTCACCCTCATACATGCGTATGAGAACTCTCTCTTATATGCAGAACCCTAAAATTGTTCAATATCCCCCATGAATACGAATTAAAATCATATTGATCGTGTATGATTGCCTGGGGCACTTTTCAAGCAGTTGAAAGAAGGTATTAACTTACTTATTTTTTCATGGGGCTTATGACGTTTTCGAAAGACAAAAAGCAAAGCAATATCGTAGCCATTAAGGCCAGTAATTGAGGGACGTAAACAAAGATTAACGGGGTGTTTGATCTGTTTTAATTGTGGTTTGTTTACGGAGAAAATAATCGATCAAGTTTTTTTTTTGTACGCGGAACTGGTTTTGGGTTGTTTCACACGGACCACAACCACACCACATCGCAGCGTCAAAATGTGGTCACGCAGTGGTTACGTGTGAATTGTGTAGTTGCTAGCCGTTGCCACAGACGTGGTCGATAATGACTGCAAAATGTGGTACGTGTGAATTGTAATGTTTATTTCTAATACAAAATATGCGCCCGACCACGTGTTGTGGTTGTGGTGTGGTTGTGGTTGTGGTGTGGTTGTGGTAGTCGTGTGGTTGTGGTACGTGTGAAACAACCCTTTGTGGTAGGGTTATAGGGTAAACAGGTGCCTGACAGCGTACCAATGGATGTCACTTTCAATGTTAAGTCAATATAATATATGTCATTGTCAATAGAGAACATAAATAAGTTATCCACATTGGTGATTCGCTGCCCGATAGCGTACCAATGGATGTCACTTTTTAGGTAATTTAAAATTGTTTTAGGCTAGTGTTCTGTGTTTGTCTAGATTTTTAATGTAAAAATATGTCATGTCAATTTTATAATGATAATAAAATATTTACATTCAATAAAACCCACTGCTGTTATTCTGCTGTACTTCCATTACTGACAGCGTACCAATTGATGCCACTTTTAATGTTAAGTCATAGTCAATAGAGAACAGAAATAAGTTTGGTGATTCGCGCGTCGAGCACTGGTATTCACCATACTGTGTGTAAATCTTATACAGACAATTTTTTTTTATCAGACATAGCATTTAGTAGTATACTGTTAAATTAAGAGGTATTTTAAATACATTGATTGAAATCATGTTATTTATTAATACATTTTTTTTTGAAAAAATGCGGGTCAGTCAATCTACTGCAAAATGACATTAGTTACAGGCGTCCATAGGCTGCGGTAACTGCTTACCATCAGGCAGGCCGTATGCTTGTTTGCCACCGACGTCGTATAAAAAAAAATCCGCGTTGAGCTTTTGAAACGGTCGACGAGTGAAAAATTGAAATAGATGACATATACTTAAGAAAAAGCGACGGGGACCTCTGGCGTTCAAGACAAGATTTGAACCTACATCTCCAGCTATCGCGGCTGATGCTGACGGAATCCGTCAAATCAAGTGTATGTAATCTTGTTTATTTTTAAGGCTGCGCCGAATAAAAGAAAAGAGCGTATAGGGATCTTAAAGGCCGGCAACGTACTTGTGACTCCTCTGGTGTTGCGAGTGTCCATGGGCGGCGGTAGTTGCTTACCATCAGGCAATCCGTCTGCTCGTTTGCCTCCTATATCATTAAAAAAAAAGAAGAAGAAATGACGGCAGGATTCCGTTTGCTAGATACCTTTTATGTATAGTTAATCCTTAATCTTAGTCATTATGCGTAATAAATTACATATTTAAGGATTAACTTAAGAGTTCATACGATTCAGAAACACGATTACTTGAATTTTGCTTTACAAAAATTACATCCAAAGTGACTTCTAAAAAAGATAGGCTTCTCTTAATACGATGGAAATACTCAACAAGAAGGTCGTACGTTTATTAATAATAACAAGATTACTTATTTTCTATAATTTATACGTCTTACATTTGTAAAAATTATCATTTTTAAATAATACGAACGAAAATTCCTATATTCGCTAGCGGTTCGCTCATCCTTACCTGAGCCATGATTAGATTGAATCGAGTAGCGCGAAAAGCTCTTTTTTTTATGACTTAGGCGGCAAACGAGCAGACGGATTGCCTGGTGGTAAGCAATTACCGTCGCCCATGGGCACACGTAACACCAGGGGAGTCACAAGCGCGTTGCCGACCATTAAGGGGGTTGGAGCTCTGGTAACCTTACTCACCATCAGGAACACAACACTACATACCTGAAAGGTGCTATTATGGCTGTGGTCTTCTGTAAGGAGGAGGTACTTCCCCAGTGGGGCTGCCCCAGATTCAAGCGTGATGGTCATCGCTGTGCCCTACATCTCATTGTTGGACGTAGTTTAAGGACACACCCGGGTCCAAAGCTCGGCGCCCACTTAACGGTTTTTGGCACCTTTTTCCCAACTCTAAGGTGAAACACTACGTGTTTGCGCCTCCTATATGTATTTTTTTCGAGATATATAGGTAGCTAGAGGGATGGTACCTCCCCAACTAAAAAGATTAAGGCATCAGCCGCGATAGCTGGAGATGCGGGTTCAAATCCCGTCTCGAACGCCGGAGGTCCTCATCGCTTTTTCTTAAGTATTATGTCATCAATTTCAATTTATGTAGTAGTACTACTACTTAAAGATGAAAGCATATCAAAATATTTCAATTTTTTTAAGTGATAGGTTAGCATTTGCCCCAATCCCACCTGATGGTAAGCGACTATGGGGCCGATAATGTAACATGCCTACCTAGCTAGTGCTTGTTCACTCTCGAATGTTTCAACTGTTAAATAACATTTTGATTACATCCTTATCTATTAGTTAGTGTTAAACATACAAAAGAAAATTAAATGTAAAAAACCTCGCCAAATCCCCCTGCCTCCGGTATGCTGCCCAGAATACTGGCAGCGTTGCCTTTCTGGATTGCCAGACTTAGTTTTTGGGCCAGGAAGGATCCGGCCCTGTAGTCCCCTGTGGCAACTATAAGCCGGGACGACATTTCTTTTACGAATTTTTTTGTGTCACTTGACCAAGGCCCTAGAGTTTCTACTGCAAGCACCGCAAATTCGTATTCTTTCGATAGAAAAGCATATTTGCGGTGCTTGAGTGTCTGCGCTTGGTCCGCGGCAGTCCCCGGCTTCCGGGCAGACCCTTCAACGTGGGATGGGGCCAGCGTATCGAATTGAAAACATCCAGGTTGTATTGCTCCGAGAAAAGATCAGCTGGAAGAGAATCACTCCCTGGCTGTGCGGATCAGAAAACAGTGAGTGTTTAAATCAACGACAAAAGAAAACAACAATTTGCTTCGTAGTCATTTATAATGGCGCCTCGCTTCGCTAAATGCAGATTAAGAAACGACAACTAAAGTCGCCCCGTCATCGATCGCCGATACGGAAAGCTTTCACAACTTTACGGAACTTTTTATTGACTTACGACCAATATAAAGGTCACGTGAGAAACTCATTTGCGACGGAAGCTCGGTCTGTTTTGCGTCTTGTGAAATATTATCATCATCATTCAGCCAAAACACATCAACTTCTGGATATAGGTCTCCCTCAAATGTGACTTGTTGCTAACGACTAGTTCCAAATGCTAGGGGGGCCATAATCTGAACGCTTAAAACAGGCTGATAATTTAGTTTTGGGCCGTGTAATGCCGGCTGACTAGAATAGCACCACCTCATCTCCTCCCGCGGGTGTCGTAAGAGGCGAAAAAGGGAAAAATCCTGCGGACGGGCAGCAGCGTCCGTCGAAACACAATCTACAGCCACTGCGGTCGCCAAGCGTGGCGACTATGGCAACTACCCCCCAAAATGATACCAGTCATATTTGTGGGAGGCCTATGTCCAACAGTGGACTGCATACGGCTGAAATATATGATGTAATTTGGTTTCGATGAAAGCTGCTGCCCATAAGTTGGTTTGTTGCCTCTTATGACGCCCGCGAGGGCTGGTGCTCTTCTTAGCCAGTGTAAATAACAAGGAATCAACAAAAATAAAAAATTACTGCAAGCGATTTCATTATTTGTCTTTTTTTTTTCAACTCAGAAATGCTTTATGTAAATCAAGACATGATGTAAATTATTATGTTAATGGAATCAGAAAGGAGGAGATCCGTAGGCGAACTAAAGTCACTAACATAGCCCACCAGGATAGCAAGCTGAAGTGGCAATGGGCAGGCCACATTGCACGCAAAGAAGATGGATGATGGGGTCGAAAGGTGTTCGAGTGGAGACCACGGTCTAGCAAGCGCAGCGTAAAACGTCCACCCACAAGATGGACAGACGACCTCATTAAGGTCGCCGGAAGACGCTGGATGCAGGTCGCTTCCAACCGGTTCATATGGAGGTTCAATGGGGAGGCCTATCTTCAGCAATAGACGTCTTATGGCTGAAATGATGATGATGATGAAATCGAGAAATTTAAAAACACTTGGCGTAGAGACGCTAGGTCCATGGGGTCTCAGCGCGCACAAACATATTGCAGAAATCGCGAAGCGTCTGGTTGATGTAACTGGTGACCGAAGAGCTGGCGGCTTCCTCGCACAACGTATCAGCATTGCGATACAACGAAGAAATGCCGCCAGAATCCTTGGTACAATGCCTCAAGGGCCTTTTTTAGATTTTATACTGTAACTAGTTAAGTACTTGTAGTTATCATAATACGATTGTAAATACTTAACATAATCTGTCTTTTTTTTAATACTGGAAAATTATTTCATCGGTTCTTTTCCAGCACAGATAAATAATAAGATTTGAATATACATATTACAGGACATCCTTAGACACATAGGCTGAGCCCCACGGTAAGGTTAAGAAGGCTTGTATTTTGTATACTCAAACAACGAAATATATCATATTTATACGGTCGGGTCAGAGGTGTAGGGTTCGAACCGGTGTAGATTTTTCTTTGACGTTCATAAGTGCATGTAATGTGCCTAAATTGAAAAATAAAAATCTATAATCTTTTTTTATACTTAAATACATAGAAAACACCCATGACTCAGTAACAAACATCTGTGCTCATCACACAAATAAATGTACTTACTGGGTTTTGAACCCAGGACCAACGGCTTCATAGGCAGGGTCACTACCCACTAGGCCAAACCTGTCGTCAAAATATAAGTAAAATTCGAATAACTCAACGAATATCGAAAACAGGTACCACTTAAAACTTATCCTAACATAATTATTTACGGTATTGAAAACTTTTAAGAGCCGTCGAGAGGTACTTCAGTTCTAGATTTTCGTACTAAAACAACACTAGTATGAAGGATTATTTTATTGGCACTGTAGATTTTTTTTATTTGTTGAGAAAAAAATTGTCAAAAATAAATAAATAAATATTTAGGGGCAATCTTGCACAAATCGACCTAGTCCTACAGTAAGCCCAGGCAGCAGTATATATAATAAATAGATACATATAAATATTTAAATACATAGAAAACACCCATGACTCAGGAACAAACATCTGTGCTCATCAGCATCACACAAAATAAATAAATGCCCTGACTAGGATTTGAACCCGGGACCATCGGCTTCAAATGCAGGGTTACTACCCACTAGGCCAGCTAGGTCAACTTACACAAATAACTATATCTTCAAATATGTTTCTAAAAGCTGCCGCAGAGCTGGCAGCTTCCTCGCGCAACGCATCAGTATCGCGATACAGCGGGGGAATGCTGCCAGCATCCTCGGCACCAAGCCAGAGGGGCCTAATTTGAATGACGTATTTTAAATTTATATTACATTTTTTTCTGTAGTTTTATTGTGTTGGTTGTTTAAATTTGTAAATTATGTTCAATGTATTAATTATAAATATATAGTTAAAAATAAAATTGATATATAAAACTGATCTCTTTATTTAATAAAAAAAGAATATATGGCAAATACACACCAGGTGATAATTTCTAACAAAATGCCTTTTTTCAATGGTCATACGGTAATAGTACTTGCATTTTGTAAAGTGGTATCTCAAGCATAAGTCCACATACGAGTATAATCGTCGATTCTTTGTATTTTTTGTTGGTTGAGCGTAAGATAATACGTCATTGTCAATGAATTATGTATGTATCACCAAAAAACCAAGGATTTCCAAACTAGTCTCTTATTCCATAGAAGCCTCGCCAATTACTCAGTTTAAGGTTTACATATACAGCTTTGGCTTAAAAGTATTGAGTACCTATACACATTTTTTTTTCTAACTCTAAAAACCATATTTTTCTAAACGTTGCTCAACAATTTTCTGATATTTCAAATCTTAATATATGTACACAACAAGAGAACATCAGTTAATAAGGAAACAAAAAGCAGTAATAATTCGGGTCTACAATGAAGTGACTTATTGCCAAGGATAGGACAAACGCCCGTCATTTTGAAAACATAACCCTGTTCCGCACAACGGAGACTTCCTTGTGATACTAATACATATATTCTATTTTATATTGTTTATTAATTAATTGTTATTTTTACTATCCGACCTGAATTCAATCGCATCATCCTGCATCCAATGATCGCACAAGTGAAAAGATCGAACAAATAAATCATTCTTTTTGAATTACGACAGTGAATTTTATAGATAACAACATCCATTCTAGATTCATTCATTAATTTTATTGTCGCTGAATTTGTTCTTATAAAAAAAGTTTAATATAATAATATTTTACAATATAATGAAGTCTCCGTAACACGGAACAGGGTTATGTTTCCAAAATGACGGGCATTTGTCCTATCCTTGCTTATTGCTATATGCAATCATCAGTCATATCACATGAGTGATCACATAATCAGTCATATCAAAAAGAATGAAAATAATACAGTAAAATATCGAGTTTTCATATAAAAAGCATGGGCAAGAAAAATAAGGAAACATGCAGTTTTCTTATTTTTCTTTGTATGCAAGGATTTTTATATTCTACATGAACATTCGTCGTTACATATTCATCTAGCAAAACACAGAACGTGAACAAGGTAACTTAAACCGATATACCGGCTTTAATAAAATATAACTAACAATGTTGCCTGTACATTGCGGGGCAATAACAGAAATATAAAATTTTACGCCGAACATAAAGTGCAACGGTTTGGATTTCATGATCCCGTGTTCGCCGTATGTGATAGAATGTTGTATACGTTTTTGAAACAATCTTCCATTTCATCTTTACGTTAGGTTGCATCGTTTTTACGGGACATGAATTCACGTAAGCGTATGCAATTTTGAATTCAGACTGGTATAGTTAGCAGCGCAACTGGGAATTTATTTATAAACACATCGTACATAAAGAAAGATACATACATTTCAGCCGTATGCAGTCCACTGCTGGACATAGGCCTGCCACAAATATGACTTGTATCATCTTGGGGGTAGTTACCATAGTTTCAACGCTTGGCACGCGGGTTGGCGACCGTAGTAGCTGTCGATTGGGTTTCGACGGACGCTGCGCGTCCGTAGGATTTTTCCCCTTGTCGACTCTTACGACACCCGCGGGAGGAGATGGGGTGGTGCTATTCTAGTCGGCCGGCACTACACGGCAAACATAAAAATAATACATGTTAACTGAAAATACTAACTTGTTAATTATATTTACAACTGACAGTAAATAAGAATGGTAATATCAAACATGTTAAAGAAAAAATGTTTTTCATTAAGCAGAACCGTCTGCTAGCGAAATTCATCGATATTTAAATAGAAAGAAAAATAGAAAAATTTAACTCGCAGTGAGACTCAAACCCGCAACCACTGGATCACTAGCCCAGTGCACTACCAATTGTCCTTTTTTTTTTTTTTTTATAACATAGGCGGCAAACGAGTACGTTTAAAATGTACCTTTTACCAAAACTTCTATTTATTCGTCACTAATTCAATTTATCAAAGTATTACGTACATATATTTTTTTTTATAACACAAGGTGGCAAACGAGCAGACGGATTGCCTGGTGGTAAGCAATTGCCGTCGCCCATGGGCACCCGCAACACCAGGGGAAACACAAGCGCGTTGCCGACCTTTAAGGGTGGTTGGAGCTCTGGGAACCTTACTCACCATCAGGAACACAACTCTACATACCTGAAAGGTAGCAGTGCTATTATGGCTGTGGTCTTCTGTAAGGAGGAGGTAGGTTCCCAGTCATATTATTTAAATGACCTTGCGGTAGGAATGTGCGCCTGCAAACCGGAGGCCGCAGGTTCAAACCCTCGGTTCGTACCTATATGTTATTCGTAACTTATGTTCGAAATATCATTTCATGATTCGAACATAAGTTACGAACAAACTTTTTTCCATTCGCGTGGCCTTGGAATCCTCCTAATCCCGTTTTTAATGACTAGTCGTGCGTAAAGTTGAAAAGATCTAGATCGATTTGTGTAGGATTTTCCCAAAAATACTTGGAAATATCTATAATTATTTATATGCGTTTCAGCATTTCAAACCGTCATGATCTTCAAACCTTTGTAATTGTCATATTATTAATTCATTTTTCATACTTAAATAAATAAATCTGATATTATTTATTGATTTCTGATTATTATAAAAACAAATAAATTAATATTACAGGACATTCTGACTCTAATTGACTGAGCCTTACGGTAAGCTGAAGATGGCTTGTGTTGCAAGTCAGCCAACGATCATTATCATCATCATCATCTCAGCCATAAGACGTCCACTGCTGAACATAGACCTCCCCCTTGGACCTCCACATGTACCGGTTGGAAGCGACCTGCATCCAGCGTCTTCCGGCGACCTTAATGAGGTCGGCTGTCCATCTTGTGGGCGGATGTCCCACAAAATGACGTTCCGTCGTACGATATAATATACAGATAAGTAGATAAAACACCCATAACTCAGGAACAAATATCTGTACTCATCACACGAATACTGGAATTTGAGCCCGGGACTATCGGCTTCATAGGCAGGGTCACTACCCACTAGGCCAAACTTGTCGTCCTACATGAACTGTTACACGTGTTTATGCAAATTTGCCTTGAGGCAAACGTTGCATAATATCTTATACTGGGAATTAATAGTAACATCTTTAACATAACATATTTTATGAGAGGTAGGGCACAGCGATGACCATCACGCTTGAATCTGGGGCAGCCCAACTGGGGAAGTACCTCCTCCTTACAGAAGACCACAGCCATAATAGCACTGCTACCTTTTAGGTATGCAGTGTTGTGTTCCTGATGGTGAGTAAGGTTCCCAGAGCTCCAAGCCCCCTTAAAGGCCGGCAACGCGCTTGTGACTCCTCTGGTGTTACGGGTGCCCATGGGCAACGGTAATTGCTTACCACCAGGCAATCCGTCTGCTCGTTTGCCGCCTATGTCATAAAAAAAAAAATCACGCCTCACGGGATAGGGTAAGTATTAACATCCCAGCATATTACGCATTCCACATATTTAAGTATTTCTATATTATATACAGGGTGGGAAGGTCGAATGCCATATGGGATAGCAACTGCCGTAAATATTGTAAATGGCACCTGTGTAAAGGTGACTTTACTTTGTTTTTAAAAACAACTATTCTTTAAAGGATTTATGAAAAATCGCTTGCCTCAGTCAGCACTCGACCTCTCAGTCGACTTGCGAGTTATTTACGTTCAATTTTCTCTAAGTAACAAATATCAAGCTTGTCAATAATCCTTTCAATCTGCATCATAAAATACGGCAAGTTACTGTTTGACTGGTTTGAGTCTTTTGAGACAAGCGATTTTTCATAAATCTATAAATGCCGAATTTAAAAACAAATTGTTTTTTAAAAATAAAAAAGTGTTCTTTACAGAGAATGTGCTGTTAAAAATATTCAGTTGCTATCCATGTGGCATTTGACATTTTCACCCTGTATATCGCCTGGCTTAATCCAACATTAGCCTTCTTGAGAATGTTGTAAAGTAAATCTTGAAATATTAGCATATGTCATGCATTTGTGACGTCAAACTATTTTCCTTTTGTCGCCTATTATGACACGCGCCGGATATGGACTTTTAGGGTAAAATGGATAATTATATGGATAGAAAAAAAAAGCAAATATAGAAACGGGAAAATACATACAAAATTATTTGTACTATTATAAATGTGTTAGTTAATACATACATTGCGTAGTTAAACAGGTCAGTAGTATAATGAGGCTGGGCTAACCGCATCTTGCATTGTGAGATAATTTGGCCCAAATTGACAGGCGGTGCACATCTAATTAATTATACAAACATGTAAGGGCCGGTTGTAGTTATAAACAAACATAATAATTATATAAGTCATAATCATGTGACGACCTGTCTGGGGTAGTGGCCGTGCCTATAAAGCCGATGGTTCTGGGTTCGAATCCCAGTCAGGGCATTTATTTGTGTGATGAGCACAGATATTTGTTCTTGAATCATGGGTGTATTTATTTAGGTATGTGTATATTATATATATCGTTAACTAAGTACCCATAACACAAGCCTTCTTTAGCTTACCGTGGTGCTCAACCAATTTGTGTAAGGATGCCCTACAATATTTATTCAGTTATTATTGTTTTATAAAAAAAAATATTATATTATTTGTAGTCGACTCTAAATTATTACTTGGAACACCAATATTAGCTGAATACCGTCCTTCTCCACTAGCAAAACAACTTGAAACCCATACCCTTTATGTAATAAAGCTCATAGCTGTATTATATAAAGCTGTATAACAGCTCCCAGCGTTTACCAAAGCAATGGGAACATGGTAACTGTTTCAACAATGTAATGAAGACCGAGTTATCTAGCGAATCCTAAGTTGAAGTCTCCGGAGGGTTCAGCGAAGCGGGTAGACGAGCGAAGATTTATAGCTGAAAGACTTATTATAGGTACTAGTTAACACATTCCATTACTGTTTTACTAAATGCTTGTAATATGCCGTAGAAATTGCCTCTATAACTCGGAGCATGCCACTGGGATTATACGATTTTTTTTATTCTTATGCCGCTGTCATATGTCAAGTTCTTACTTCTATGCCGGTGTTATAGGAATTCTAACGTTTTTGACACAACTGTTGTGTCGCCGGCATTGGCGGTAAAATTTGAACTTATTTGATACCGGCATAGGAGAATGATCTTTATAGATACAAGTACATGTCACTGTCATAGGAGTAGAATAATTTGTGATCGCAGATGTTGCGTCACTGGCATTGGAGAAGGTTTAATAAGATCACCGACGTGTCGGGCTGAACGTGTTAAGTACAGGGAGTCTTAACAGCTGTAAAATAGTGTAGGGTATTATTAGTCATTCCATATGACGTAATCAGTCGAAGGACGTCCACTGCTGGTTATAGGCCTCCCCCGAAGAGACTCACCGGTTTATTGGTATATGCATCCAGTGGATTCCTGCGACGTTTTACCGGATCTTTTCTAAGTGGGGGTCTGCCCACGTCGCATATTCCGGTACTTGATCGCCACTCACCACCAGGAACACAACACTACATACCTGAAAGGTAGTAGTGCTGTTATGGCTGTGGTCTTCTGTAAGGAGGAGGTACTTCCCCAGTTGGGCTGCTCCAGATTTAAGCGTGATGGTACTTCGCTGTGCCCTACCTCTCATTGTTGGACGTAGTTTAAGCACATACCCGGGTCCGTACACTCAAAAACCGTTACGCCCCAACGGCCATCGATTCCATGTATTCCCTACTCACTGCCACTTAAGTTTAGCAATCCGGTAGGCTATATCATACTTGAGTTCTGCTACTTTTCAATAAAGCTATGTTATTTACAATTTGTGGTAGTCCACATGGAAAGATACCTTATGGCGCTTGGCGCTTACGTTGCAAAGTGTCACATTAGAATTGAAGCGTAATGAACAATAGCGTAAGCGCCAAGCGCCATAAGGTACCTTTCCATGTGGACTACCACATTTTGTAAGCAACAAAAGTAATCCATATAGGTGCAACGGAGATGAAGCGTCAGTAGGCCAACAAGCTGGACTGATGACCTGGTGATGGATGACGGAGTCCGCTGGGTGGCGCAAACCGGTTTTTGTTGGTCGGCTTATAAGTTGATGATGAATGTTCATTTCTGTTCAGCCATTAAACCACTGTTCCTCTGTTCCCTGTAGATTTCCCGGATTAGAGCAAATATGAATCAAAGTTGAATTGTTAACGCAAAGCAGACTTTCGTATCTGATATTTATGGAATTGTTAAACGCGGTTTGCGGATATTGAGGATTCAGAAGCGCCGGGGAATAAAACTTTTCTATTATTTCTAGAGAGCAAGACGAGACAGCTGATGTATCTTCATCGTCTTTCTAGCATGGTCTCGGCATTTTGCTCATGGGTCTTCTTGGCTATTAACCTTTTGATCACCAAGCACCACTAAAGTGGTCGCGTGATATCGTGCCTGCCACGCCACCGACCACTTAAGTGGCTATGGCGGACGCTGTCAAAGCAATTGTCCAGCTGACAGATAAGGTTTATATTTGTTCTTCACAAGTCGATACCATGGCGTGCACGTCACATTTTGACGCGAGAGGAAAAGCGTTCAAAAGGTTAATCCCAGAATTTGGCATAAGCTTTTCGCACTTTTGCTGGCTCCCGTGAACGTCAACTGCGGTCCACTGGTAATCTAACCCTCTCTCTTCCTTTTCATCGAACAGGTTTCATTACCAATTCGTTTGCTATACAGGCGGCTCGGCTCTGGAATGGCCTTCCCTCTGAAATTAGAAAAGCTCCGTCCAGCTATGCTTTTAAAAGGTCTGTGCGTGCTTTCTTTGCTGGCAATTTAAAGTAAAATTCTATCTTCTCTATAACTACTTTTCTTGGCGAGATAAAGCTATATATATGTAATATATATTTATAATAGTATATGTGTATTATGTATTTGTTTTATGTTTATGTATTATATGTATGGTAGTCTGTGTAGGTATAGTAAATTTAAAAAACTGTATTGGTTGCACCGCCTACAATCTTTTCTGTTTTGCCCTAAGGTTGACTGGTAGAGAATGCCTTATGGCATTAAGTCCGCCTTTTGTACGTTAAGGTTTTCTTATGTGCAATAAAGATTAAATAAAATAAAATAAGCACTAGTTTTACGAAAGCGACTGCCATCTGACCTTCCAACTCAGAGGGTAAACTAGGCCCTATTGGAATTAGTCCGGTTTCTTCACGATTTCCTTCACCGAAAAGCGACTGGTGCATATTAAATGATATTTCGTACATAAAGTCCAAAAAACTCATTGGTACCAGCCGGGGTTTGAACCTGAGACCTCCGGATTGCAAGTCGCACGCTCTTACTGCTAGGCCAAAAGCGGTTCGACTCATGTATCTTGATGCAAGATATATAACTTGCTCTCAAATATTTTTCGCTACTAGTTCAAAAATTTTGAATTCTTAAACTTGAAAATCTGAGAGATTCATTCAGATCAGGAAATTAACCGATACAAATACAATGTGTATTTGTATCGGTTAATTCCCTAAAGAAAAAAAATAAAAAGAATAAGTGAGCCGCAGCGAACTTCGAAAACTCCTTCTTAATATTCTTAAACCATAGCAAATCGTCTCTGCGTTCAATTGGTTAATGGGATGTCTTACTGTGATGTTAATCTTTATCCTACTGTGTTAATCTTTTAAGTTATGAAATAGAATTACCTAAAATAATAAAAATAACTTTAATTCAATCGACCGGAGCACTTTTTAAAAAAATAAGTTTCATCGAACGTCCAAAAATGTAAAATAAATGAAAAATCGAAATTTATCGAACGTCAGTCTTGTATCTACTTACCCCGTTTTATGGTACCGTCGAAATTAATTATCAACGACTTAATTTCATTTTCATTCAACATTAAACCCCCAGTAGATTAGTTATCTGCCGATTGCCAAATTTGCCAGTCCAATCGCCATTCACAGCTGTTCATCATTATTTCATCTGACCACATCCTGGGAAAATTCTCGTCGCTTCCAGATTTTATATTAAAAACTAATATAAGTTGATCTCTAGAACTATGTGAAAAAACAAATTATCGACAGAAATTATAAGACGACACTCAGATTCGGTTGAGACCGTCTCAACCAATCTCGCTGGAAGCGAAAACTCAGTAGGAGTATTCCAGTAGTACAAGTCAAGTCTGGTGCGGAAAGGCCCTGGATTTTACCTAGGCTACCTTCCCCCTACACAGTCCGATCGCTCTACTGTACCGAACGGAATTTAGGGCCTCAAAAAAAAAACGGTTCATCGTGCATCATAAATAACCAGACTAAAAAGCTGTCCATCAGACGAAAAATTTTTCATCATCAAGAGTTACACGAAGAAGACGGCTCAACAAGCATCAGACGCTGATGACGGTTCATCCGAAAACGAAGACTAGACGAGATGACAAGTAAATGACGGTTTAGATTGATACATATTATCGGGAGAAAAATAAACAAAATGCTCATACAGTGACTCGAAATAAGCATTCTTCCTATCACTCCTAGATTCGGGCCACTATTATAGTATAGCAAATAGTAGCTTATTGACAATACGTGCTATCGAAAAACTGCTACATGCCATATATTGAACTTATAGCTTGTATATCCTTATAGTATAGTATATATATCTAGTACAGTATAGTTATATCTACTAGTTTATATCTATCAACAATAATACCGTGTCAAAAAAATTATCATGTATAACCGACAAGCCGAGGATTGAGTTACTATACTAACCACGGTCAAAAGTATAGGGCAACCATGATTTTATATGAGAACTCGATATTTTAGTATAGTATTTACTTTTCTGATGACATTATCAATTAATTTAAACTGATTAGGTATTGGTCGTTGCGGTAACTAGTGATTGCATAGAAAAGTAATAAGTCACTTCGTTGTAGATAAGATTTTTTAGTGCTTTTTGTTTTCTTACTTAATACTTTTAAATATTATTGACTGATTCTCTTGTTGTGTACATATATATTAAGGTTTGAAATATCGAAAAATTGTTTAACTGCTTTTAGAAAGACATTTTTTTTTATGACATAGGCGGCAAACGAGCAGACGGATTGCCTGATGGTAAGCAATTACCGTCGCCCATGGGCACCCGCAACACCAGGGGAGTAACAAGCGCGTTGCCGGCCTTCAAGGGGGGTTGGAGCTGGTTTTTAGAGTTAGAAGAAAAAAAAAATGTGTACTCAATACTTGGTCAAGGCTTGTAGTACTTAATAAAAGTATATTTAAACTCGCTTTAGGTCAGCTGTAAGAATACGTCTGTTAGACTATCCTAACATTTCCATTGGATTTTAATCTTTATAGTGGTGATAATAAGGACGATAACCGGTGGAAATGTAAATTGGCTAAATTTGTCGGAAATTCGCATATTGGCAGAATGTATGATTAATGAGGATTAGATTAGAAGGATAACTGTCATTTACTAAATTATAAAAAAAACAATATTGGAAATCTACACTAAAATACTAATATTATAAAGGCAAAAGTGTATGTTTGTTACTTTTTCACGTCTAAACAGGTGGAGTGATTCTAATTAAATTTAGTATGGAGTTAGCTGACACCCTGGGTTAACACATAGGCTACGTTTTTTCCCTAATAAATCGCGGGTAATACCGCGGGACACAACTAGTAATTTATAATAACTTGAATATCGCGTCAGAAATGATTACCCGAATACGTCACCAATATAGTAAGTGCGATATAAGCACATAAGTTCATCCATTTGTAACAATGTACTTAGTAGATACGATTATAAAGCTAACATGTCATAGTCGTTCACATTACAACTTTTAGAGGCAGAAAAAATCACTGGCTTGAGTTACACAACCCTCAGGTACTCTGGACAGAACGATATTAAATGGGCAATTTCACTTTCAGGGACACCCAATTACCTTAATTGTCAAATAAAAGTTAAATCAGTGGTCAGTTTAGTGACGACAATTAAGCTTTAAATTTCAATATAATCTGTTGTAAACCCTTAACTTAACAATTATTTTGAGTTTGGCGTGAATGATTATAAAATAATGTACCTAAACATACCGGCATGATTTTTTTTAGACATAACATACTCGACATCGATAAAAAAATGTTTCTAACACTAGTTTAATTGCAACAGTCTTTTGTTTTGCTATGGATTTTCCGGGCTCTGACTGAGGGCGCTTGCAACAGTGCCGAAATATCGGAAACTCATTCAAATTAACATACATGGTAACTATCCCGTTTTAAGTAATATTTGTACTTAGTAACTTTACTCACAACAGCTTTTTAAGTATGCGTTATAAGTCTAGTCAAGCCTAATTCACAAAAATAAACATTCCAATACTAACTCAGTAGCTTATTATTACAAAGTACCCATAATAAACATGAATTAAGTGGCATGACCGTACATTGTACAATCGCAGAAACATGTTTACACGTATACCTTATTCCATTGGTATAAGGCACACAACTGTATAGATATTTATGCTCTTGTATTTACACTCTTCTAAGCCTGGTACATTAACACCTACGCAACTTAAGAAGTCTTTTATTCGGTCACGTCTCCAAAAAACATGTGTTTTCATATGTAAGCCTTTATCAATATTTGACGACAGGGCTGGGCTTGTGGGTAGCCCTGCTTATGAAGCCAGTTTGGATTCAAATCCCAGTAAGGGCATTTATTTGTGTGATGAGTGATGAGAACAGGTTGTTCCCGAGTCTTTGGAGTTTTCTATGTATTTCTATATTATATAAAATAAAAATAAAAAATAAATATTTCGGGACAATCACAAAACAAATCGACCTAGTCCTCCGGTAAGCTCAGTAAGGCTTGTGTTGTAGGTACTAGACGACGATATATATAATAGATAGATAC
Source organism: Grapholita molesta (assembly GCA_022674325.2). Taxonomy (NCBI): domain Eukaryota; kingdom Metazoa; phylum Arthropoda; class Insecta; order Lepidoptera; family Tortricidae; genus Grapholita; species Grapholita molesta. The sequence continues at coordinate 15,110,435 of CP053138.2, read as the reverse complement.
ATATAAATACTTAAATACATAGAAAACACCGATGACTCAGGAACAAGTATCTGTGCTCATCACACAAATAAATGCCCTGACTGGGAATCGAACCCAGGATCTTCGGTTTCATAGGCAGGGTCACTACCCACTAGGCCAGACTGGTCGTCAATATATATCATAATTGGACCGTGCGTAGACGGACGGGCAGTAGCGTGGAATATACTGCGATCTTCAACCCGCCTGCCAAGCGTGGCGATTATGGCATTAAATCCCTTTAAAAAAATCCTTTTGAAAAAAAAAAGTAAATTAAAAAATATACAGCACGATAAGAAATAAATCCCCCGAAATGGAAATTTTCATTACATTAACAAGAAAACAAAAAACACAAACTTCAAAATATAATAACCATTGGAAAATCAGTACGACAATCACGTAGGTCAAAGTTTGTGCGATTTCAAAATCAGCGACTTAGCTAAGCGAATTAAGTTTAAATTAGTTATGAGTTTCCTTTTTGGGGTTCCGTGCTCAAAGAGAAAAAACGTGACCCTCGTCTGACAGGTCTGGCCTAGTGGGTGCCCTGCCTATGAAGCCGACGGTCCCGGGTTCGGCATTTATTTGTGTAAGAACTGAATTTCTTCCTGAGTCATGAGTGTTTTGTATCTATTTACGTTTTTGTATATTAAAAATATCATTGGCTGAGTAGCCACATCGCAAGCCTTCTTGAGCTTACCGTGAGGCTCAGTCAATTTGAGTACCTAAGGATGCCCTGTAATATTGGTTATTATTTATATGCCTGTTTGTCTGTCTGTCATCCATCTGTCCTTCATGTCCAATATCTTTTGAATCATGATAGAAAGACTGTATATTTTCACAGATAATGTATTTCTGTTCCATTGTAACAACAAATAGGTATTAACAGCAACATTCTTAGCTGTACGTTTGTGGACTTTATTATAATATAAGGCATAAGGTCCATTGCTGTACAGCTAAGAGTGTTGCAGTGTGTACTGCAACAAAGGTCATTTTTTGACGTTTTTTGCTCAGTCTTAATAACGGCATTACGTGTTTGAAATATTCACGAAAAATAAAAAATCAAATAAAAAAAGTGCTCCCAACAATGTTATTTTTTACTTTTAATAGTACGAAACCCTTCGTGAGCAAGTCGACTCGCACTTGGCCGGCTTTTTACTTAGTTACGTAACAAAGGCCTGAGGGTCTCTGCTTATCAAAATTTACTTAATCTGGTTTTCTTTTTTAGTGTTTAGCGTTGTTCGAAGTTTGTTTTCGATATCGGATCGCGTCTCCATATCGATTATAGAGAATTGCTTTTAAAATTACAAGTACGAAAATGTGAGATTTTATGACAGCATTGTTACTACAAGGATAACTTCAGAAATAATCAACACACTTTAGCTTTAACTGTAGAAATCTACAATAATATTATAAAGGCGAAAGTTTGTGAGTGTGTATGTTTGTTGCTTATAGTCTAAACGCCTAGAACGATTTTAATAAAAGTTGGTATGAAACTTCATAACTAGCTGACACCCTGGATTAACACATAGGCTACGTTTTTTCCCTGATAAACGGGTAACACCGCGGGGCACAGCTAGTATTTCATAAAATAAAACAACTACCATCACGGTCCACCCAGTCCACCCGATGACCACGAACGCTGCTAAAGGGTTCGCAACGTCGGGATGAAGTTTAAATTAGTATACGCGAGTTAATCCGTTTTAGTTATTTTATTTCAAGAGTAATTATCGCGGCAACCGAAAACAATATTAGTATTTCATAATTTTCTTACACTAGTACCGTAGTTGTGAAACATTTCTGCACAACTATTTAGACGTGAAGCGCCAAATTCATAATTATAAAATTGCAACACCGATTACTAAAACTCCAAAAATGTATCTCATACAATTTTACATCTTTATGATCATTATACATTTTAATTTTAAACTATACTCATTTAAAACAGACCCTGCCAGAAAGGTGGGTTAGTAGGCCCGGGCTCGGGTCGGTCATGCGACGGCCTTTACAGCTATGTTAAAAGTCTCGGCTCGGCCCGGTGATGGGAAGGCGACGTGATGTCCACGCGATGTCGACGGGCGTATGACGATCGTCTACTCGCAACTAATGGCTGGATGGAACGACGCTCGTGTTAATGTCAATATTCGAATGTCAGACCGCTCGGGCCCGGGTCGCTCCTGTGTAGTAACTGGTGGGTCAACGGAAGGCTCGGGCTCGGGACGGTGACGTGTAAGAGGGGCGATGGTGTAACATGAGTCATCCTTTAATTGTTGAATACATTTTAAAAAATCACCCTGGCTAACTTTTTAAGGTATTTATCCTCTGTTCCGTCTATTTATAAAACTTAACCTACGAAAATAACTGTCCCGTTGTAGCTAACAGAAATTTTTGAAAGACGAATAGGGACAAATTAGCGGTAATTAACGTTCTAACAATTTTAGGAGCCTTGGAGTTTAAATATTTTGAAATATTATTAAGTAAAAATGTATTTATTTGCCATTTAATCCTACCCATTGTTCAGTGATCAAGCAAAAAAGATTGTTTATATTTTAAACAACAGACAACGGTCAGAATAAACAAAAAAACGTTGGGCAGCGAGAAAAATAATAAAGGCACTCAGACGCGGTACACAGAATATTAACAGTACGAACGCGATTGTATTGCTCGTATGTTACCCAAAATGTTCATTTTGTTTACTGATAGATACAGATACAGAAATATAAGTAATTTACGCTTAATAGAGTATTTTTGAGAGAATTTACAACCAGTTCATTAAACAAAAACCAGGACGATAATTAAAATTAAACTAACACAATGTGTGTCCAAGCCAATATTCATAGAAGATAGAAAACATGGTTAATTAGTTATATTTTTTTGTCATTCTATATTTACTAATTTTCAACATTCTGGTTTTACTAATTTTTTAGTCACCCGCGCGACATGTTTCGGAGAGAATAAGTCTTCATTTTCAAGCACAAAGAGTTCGATCCGTTACAGACTGCTACGCGCCGCGCCGCACTATCTACTCTGGAAGTTAATGTTCCGATATGATTTTAATAACATGCTTTTACATGCATTCATGAGGCTTTTATACGTGAACTTGGAAGAAGTCGGAACTCAGTAACATATATTATGCGAGTGCACAGGAATTGTGAGTATTACCCATGTCTTTCGCCTTACGAGAAAAACTGAGTAGTAGGTATAGGGGAGCGACTGCCAGTATTGGCAAGTCAGAAAGGTAGCATAAGAAAAAGAAGATGTAAAATGAGTTACCCTTTATCAATAATTATCCTGGTTAACTACATATGCTAACTGCTAAACAGAGCGTTACAATAAAAAGGCGGTTACTGATATAATCTTCCACTGCGACGTGGCGCTCAAGGAACATTAGAGGGGATGGGGTAATAAAGAATTTAAACGAAGAAAAAACGCCAAGACGAGATTCTGGAATAATCCTATTATCTCGGAGATTTTCACGCAATTATCAGCGGTGTTAATGACCGTGATTTTCAAGAATTTCAAGAAAGGGGTGTGGAAAAGTGCTTTTCCGTCATCGCTTACTGTTTTTGTTATTGTTAAGAGTTAGTTGGCAGGAGATTTTACTTCAAGGGCTCGTTCATCTCGTTTGCACTAAAATAGTACCTACAAGCGAGATGCATAGATAGTAAACTTGATACTCGTTATCGAAAACCTCAATGTCACAACTCATGGTAAGGGTACAGATAGTAAACTCGATACTCGTTATCGAAAACGTCAATGTCACAACTCATGGTAAGGGTACAGATAGTAAACTCGATACTCGTTATCGAAAACGTCAATGTCACAACTCATGGTAAGGGTACAGATAGTATACTCGATACTCGTTATCGAAAACCTCATTGTCACAACTCATGGTAAGGGTACAGATAGTAAACTCGATACTCGTTATCGAAAACGTCAATGTCACAACTCATGGTAAGGGTACAGATAGTAAACTCGATACTCGTTATCGAAAACGTCAATGTCACAACTCATGGTAAGGGTACAGATAGTATACTCGATACTCGTTATCGAAAACCTCATTGTCACAACTCATGGTAAGGGTACAGATAGTAAACTCGATACTCGTTATCGAAAACGTCAATGTCACAACTCATGGTAAGGGTACAGATAGTAAACTCGATACTCGTTATCGAAAACGTCAATGTCACAACTCATGGGAAGGGTGCTTAATACTCTCTCTGTTGGAAGGTCAGATGGCAGTCACATTCGTAAAACAAGTGCCTACGCCAAATCCTAGGATCCGTTGCCAAGCGGACCCCAAGCTCCCATGAGCCGTGGCAAAATGCCGGGATAACGCAAAGATTAGATGAACAAATAATATTCTAGCTTTCTATTTTAATCAGCAAACAAACTTATTTCCACCGAAAACATTTCCATTGGCTTACGTATTTACGTCACGCATGAAGGTTAATGTACCGGACGAAACTAGTACAAATGAAGATAGTAACAAAGGAATTTCATCCTTATGCTCATTTGTCTTTGTCCTTTGTGGGGAAACTAAGAAACACGAAAGTCTATGGAAACACACGGAGAGTTACAATATCAAGCTACGCCGCGTTCGGCTAAAGAAACAAACATTCGGCTCGCATCGGCTCGGACGACGCCGGCCGAAGTAACAGATTGCGTTGGCCATAAGTATTGAGCAGCCATGCATTATACTAATAAACGTAGTCCTCGTGATCAATTTCGTTCTTGAAATATCGCAGGCAATTTTTAAAGTTAATATACGGTGCGGTCTTGTATAATATTAATTTTAAAAATTACCCGAAGACCCGTTTATTTGTAACTAGCTTTACTTCGCAACTTCGTCGGCCAGTCATGCCAGTCTTTGCAGTATGGTTGCAGGATATACTATGTCCTTTCTCGTAGCTCAAACTCTCTGCATTCCAATTTTCAATTAATTAGTTTAGCGGTTTCAGCGTGAAGAGGTAACAGACAGAAAGACAGACTCAGTATGTAAGTAACTACTCGTATGGAATTTGTATGTATATGGATAATGTGTAAAACCCGTGAAAGTTAAAATCGGTACCCCATGCTTTTTATATAAAAACTTGATACTTTAGGGTAGCATTTACATATTTCCTGATGCCATATTATCATATATTCAGCCGTATGACGTCCACTGCTAGCTGGACATAAACTCCCCCAAATATAATTTGAATCATCTTGCGAGGTGTTGCTATAGTCGCCACGCTTGGTCGAGTTAGTGACCCCCAAGATGATACAACTCGTATTTGAGAGACGCCTATGTCCAGGAGTGGACGATTTATGGCTGTAATGATGATAATGATGAATCCCCTTGAATAGGCCCGGTACCGCGAACAACGAATTTCGTAAACTTCGTGTATCTCTTTCTTTTACTCCAATTAAGAAATCACGAGAGTCGTTCAAAATTTACGTAGATCGTTTTTCGTGGTAGCGCCGCAGTTACGTAGCGCGTTGACAGAGCGCCCCGTGTGTTTACACCTAAGCTTCCTACACCAGGTTAGGTACGAATTTATTCACTAAAGTTTGTCAGCGACTTCATCAAGTGCTTACTTATTTAGCATGAAACTAGTTTTCAACTTGAACTAGCATGCGGTGATAAATATACTTAGTATAAAAGTGTGAATTGCCACGATACGTAGGGAACTTTAATTTACTTTATCTACACACATACCACCCCTCTACGTTATACTGTGTTCAAAACAGCAAATAAGCACCCGTACAGTATTTTGTTACATCATATTTCTTATCTTTGTAAATGTTATAATTGCTTCATTATTTAAAAATCGATATAATAATGTCACTTAAATTTGGGACGTTTCTGAAAAACAAAGTAATTAGTTACTTAATAACTCGGAGACAAACTAGAGTATAAGACTAAGTATATGACATGAGGAAAAAGCGACGAGGTAATCGCTCTTTCTAATGTCTTCAATTTCAATTTTTAATTAGGCTATAATCTAGTTTGTCTCCGAGTTGGTCTTGTCTTTTTCTTTTAAATTTATGTCCAATATTGCTAAGGCGATCATCGGCCCAATTGGTGATTTCGGTTTAAATCCTAAAAGTATATGTCATCTATTTTCTTTTTAAATTATGGTTTAATAAAACAGATAATATAGTAATAAAGATAGCACCTTGAAGTTACAGGGCGTCTCAAGACTATGGGACATCAAGAGAAAGAATTACCTGCTTCGTTTGTGAATCTAATCAACTAAAATAATGAAAATATCACCCCTATTTTTATGATGCGAATCGAAAGAATAATCATAAAAAAATAATTCTTCTTAAAAACATAGTGTTTTAAAAGCAACATATTATAAAGTATCCTTTCAATTTTTTTCTATATGATAGGTACTGTACTTTCCCTTGATGTCCTATAGTCTTGAGACATCCTGTATAACTAATCGAATTTAACTGAGCCAAGCAGATTTTTTCAAAGCCAACTTGCCTTTTTTATATCGGATAGTACACAGATGTAGCTTAAAAACCCAATTTCAGTATGAAACCAGTGACCGGAATTAAAGTAGAAGAAACACTCCGGATGAACCGGACGCTGTTTTCCGGTTATAGCAAAAAGAGGGCATTCAACGGGTTCCAATTAGTCCGGATATCCGGATATACTGCCAGTATCGTTTTTGGCGGAAAGAAAGCAAATCTGTCGATTGGCGAAAATTTCATAAGCTGACGTTCAATCGATTACAGTTTAAGAGCAATGAATAAAGGTTTCTTTGTATTGAAATTTCTATCCTGTTTTTATTGATAGATAGATAGTTAAAAAAAATCTATTAATTATGATGATTTTGTCAGTGTCAAAGTAATTGTAGCAAATCAATCGAATTATATAACAAGTTTGCTCTTAGAGCATGATAGTGAACCAGTAGGCCTTGGGTTCTGTAAAGTGGTAGCTGGACTTTACAGAAAACCACGAGGCAGCCGTGGCTCTGGGATTGCCGGGTGTTAACCAAAGTAACGGTGATACGCGTTTTGAGAATTCTTCATTAGCTGCACAATACTGCGTTAGATCACTGAGTAAGCTATGAATATTACACACTAAACAACGTTAAGGAACAAAAAACAAAAAAAAATCTCGACAATTTCGCATTTTATGCTCAACTGGAAGTCCATGTTTTAATGCGTGTGTTAAGGTAAAATGGAGTATGAATTAAAAGTCACCTCGACTGTAATGTTGGTATACGGAAAAAATAATTCAATCTTGATCTAGGAGGATATAACCAATATGGAGTAGCCATTAACAGGCGTTCCCTTCTGCCAAAATTACTCGGCCGCCGGTCATTGAACTTGAATTTGTGTGAATATAGTTTATGCTAGTGTTTGATAATTTTGACGTGTGCCTGTGTAGCGACTTACGTAAAAACCCCCCCGCGCCGATTTCGTAGCTCAAACTCTCTCCATACCAAATTTCATCTTAATTGGTATAGCGGTTTCAGCGTGAAGAAGTAACATACAGAAAGACGGATAGAGATAGTTTTGCATTTATAATATTAGAATGGTATTGGTAGGATATAGATGGCGTGTAAAAACCGTAAAAATGTACATCAGTATCCCATCCTTTTTATATGAAAACTCGATATTTAAGTGTAGTATTTACATCTTTTCTGATGACATATTATCAATTAATTTAAACTTATTAGGTAATTATTATAATAAAATAGAATAGAAAGTTTTTATTCGTAAACATAAACATATTAAATCAGAAAAAAATATACTACAAAATAGTGCCACGAAATGGTCGATGCGGTGACTGGGGATTGAATCGAATTACATAACAAGTTTGCTCTTAGAGCGTGCCAGTGTACCAGTAGGCCTTGCGTTCTGTAAAGTGGTAGCTGGACTTAACAGAAAGCCGAGGCGGCTGTGGCCCTAGGACTGCCAGGTATTGACCAATTAGTGGTGAAACGCGTTTTGAGAATTTTTCATTAGCTGCACAATACTGCGTTAGATCACTGAGTAAGCTATGAATATTACACACTAAACAACGTTAAGGAACAAAAAACAAAAAAAAATCTCGACATCTTTGCCATTTTAAGGCTCAACTAGTCCATGTTTTAATGCATGTTTAAGGGAAAATGGAGTATGAATTAAAAGTCACCTCGACTGTAATGTTGGTATACGGAAAAAATAATTCAATCTTGATCTAGAAGGATATAACCAATATGGAGTAGCCATGAACAGGCGTTCCCCTCTGCCAAAATTACTCTTGTAATTGAACTTGAACTTGTGTGAATATAGTTTATGCTAGTGTTTGATAATTTTGACGTGTGCGTGTGTAGCGACTAGCGACGCATGTAAAGACCCCCCCGGGCCGAAAACGGTAGAATTTTTCCGATAGAAATTAGTGCGTGTGTCGGCTCCATATTGGTTATATCCTCCAAGAATTTGATCCACTGTTTTCTTAGTTAAATAAATATACAGCCTTGGCCAAAATTATTGAGCACACACTTTTTTTTTCTAACTCTATAAAACCACCTCTTTCTAAAAGCAGTTAAATATATTTTTTTTCATAAATAAGAATTAAATTACCTACAATATTATAGAACTGTTTCCGATTTCATAAAGGCAATTTAATAATGATCGGAACAGGATAATGATACCGGTAAATTAAACAGAGATAACATCGGTATTAAGACCACTTAACCGGAGGGTACCGTTTATTTAACGGATAAATAATTGCTACTGGATATAAAGGTATAGAATGATTTAGTAGTTAATATTCATCATCATCTCATGGAAGCTGGGCTCCACTAATCCCGGGATTTGGCGTAAGGACTAGTTTTAAGAAAGCAACCGTCGTTGATCTTCCGACCGAGAGGGTAAACTAGGCCTTATTGGGATTAGTCTGGTTTCCTTCAACGAAACATACATACATACATTTCAGCTGTACGTAGTCCACGGCTGGACATAGGTCTCCCACAAATATGACTTGTATCATCTTGGGGGTAGTTGCCATAGTCACCAAACTTGGCAGGCGGGTTCGCGACCGCAGTAGTTGTAGATTGGATTTCGACGGACGCTGCTTCCCGTCCGAAGAATTTTTGTTAACGAACGAAAAGCGACTGATAAATATCAAATGATATTTCGTACATAAGTTCCGAATAACTCATTAGTGGGAGTTGTTAGAAAAAAGTGCTTCTAGTCAACGTGCCGCCCAGCGCTGGACACTTCACCTTGGCGTCAATCAGTTGTGATCTAATCGTTTTGGCGTAAGCACACTGGCGTTTATGTTCCGCAATTTCTCTCATTTAAAATTGTATGCTGCGGAGACGTAGCGTCCACGTGGCGTGGCTATGGCATCGCTAGCAAAACGTCGATCCGCCTCAAGTGTCCCAAGGTCCTTTGATGTGGCTGAGGAACCGACAGACTTTCGTGGCTACGCTGAAAATTTATCCTATTTTTGGGACATGGGGCGTTATTTTCCTCGTCCTGAAAATAGATGAAAAGGGATAATCCCAAAATAGAACGCACGCTTTTCTTTATACCAGACCAGCGTTTGACCTCAGTCACACCTGATGATAAGTGTCGACGAGGTCGAGGGTGTAGCACGCTGGTTCAGTAACAGTATATTCACTAGAAATATATATAAACGGGTCACTCACGTATCTTAAGGTCGAAAACCGCTCGACATATGTTTCGGTCGAATTCAAACATATGTCGAGCGGTTTTCGACCTTAAGATACGTGAGTGACCCGTGTATATATATTTCTAGTATGTCTGAGTCTCACGGGAGCTGTCTATTAAAAGTCTATTCACTCTTATACAACACTAGTGCTTCTTATTGCTGCTTAACAGAAGCAAAACTACACTGGTTTATCTATACGAATCTGTCATGGTACAGCAAACATCGAAGTTTTTTGGATTGCCTGATGGTAAGCAATTACCGTCGCCCGTTTAACCCTACAATGCATACAGTTCCACATATGGTACAACCATGATATTAGCGAAGTATGACCAAAATCGGGTAGGCAGCGACATCTGTTATACTTATAATAATTCCTTACAAACATAGCTTCTGCAAAAGTTCCGCGATTTGTCAGTAGGTAGCGGTAAATGATCGTGGCATCGAACGATCGAATAAATTTCGGTATGCTGTGCTAGAATATGATTTTTATGTTTTCGGAATGCAATAACAAAATAATTTACGAGTTAAGTACTACGAAAAAAATATTGTTGTGACGTCAAAACTGTGCATAATTAAATGGTAAGATAATTTTCATATTATTACTATATTTAGATAATGTTTTGATGTATTTTACAAACGTTCCCGATATGGTACACCATGCATTCACGTTCATATTGCTAATACAAACTAAGTATGGAACATTTACACTTATAGAGTCTTTATGGCGTTGGCATAAGTTTAGATTTCGCGTAAAGTGTTAGTATGGTTATTATGGTTTTGTAATAGTTTAGTACAGTAAAAGTTACGTTTTGTTTTTAGATTATAAGGAAGAAACGCTTACGAAAAGTGCTGATATTTATCGATACTGTCTGGAAGTTAAAATACATGGAACTGGAACTGCATTCTTCGGGGGTCTCTCTCTTAAATTCGTAAATTCTTAAATATATTAGAAACGCTTCGAAAAATATACCAGAACGACAAGAGAAGCGCTGTCATTAGATGAACAAATGTGTGCTACCAATGTTTCTAATATTTTGAGGCAATAAGTATCTCCCAAATAAACCACATAAGTGGTTAGAGGGCAAATAAGCTTCTACTTTTGTACTGATGATCAAGGATTTTACTATAACTTTAATATATACATAGGAATTATGCAAGGCCTGGAATTGAGAAATGTAAATTAACCTGATTCAGGGGCGCGCGCGAAAATAGTTATTCAGCTTGCTGGGTGTATAACACGATTCCAGAGTTGCATGATATAAGTACGTTGGCAATTATTATACCAACAGATAATAATTATATTATTCATATGATATAGTAAATAATTGTTTGCATAAACATCACATTTCATACACAAAACAACATTTTAAATATTTTTCTGCCAAAAATGAAGTTTGTGGTATAAGTTTTTATTGCCGACTGTACTTTTACTTACACAGTCATCAACTTCTCATCGAGAGGATTCCAACGAGCCCAAACACCACGGGTTTATCTTGTGTATTTAAGGAGTTGCTATGGCTGCCTTCAGGTTCCAGCATCAGATCATACCCGTGTCACCATAATATTGCATTGTCAAAAAAAAACATATATAAGTATGCTAAATATCAGGTCAATCAGTTAAATGTACCTGCTTTAAAATTTAGTCACTGGATTTCACCCCAACATACAATACAAGTGAAATAAAACCTTGTAAAAACCACTAAAGTGCCATATTTGTTTATTTTCATACTGTTTTAAATTATACCTTACTGCATGGAGTTCCACATGTGGAACTCGAATAAAAAACCTTATTTCTCGGAAACCTTCTGTTATATATTTTTTTTATTTTTTTTTCCCTAGAAGCTAATACCCATAGTTATCACATATAATTTTATTTCGCATAAAAAAAAAGTCATGCATTGTAGGGTTAAGGGGAGTTGGAGCTCTGGGAACCTTACTCAACACCAGGAATACAACACTACATACCTGAAAGGTAGCAGTGCTATTATGACTGTGGTGTTCTGTAAGGAGGTACTTCCCCAGTTGGGCTGCTCCGGACTCGAGCGTGATGTTACTTCGCTGTGCCCTACATCTCATTGTTGGACGCAGTTTAAGGACGTACCCAGGTCCAATAGTACCCCAGTGGGTTAATGATCAACGGGGTAACTTTGGTCACCTATTTTTTTTTACTAAAAATGGTTGGTTCATTAACGCGAGCACTGTTGGAACCACATTCTTAATAGTACAAAAATTGATCACCAATATTACCTCGTGATTCAAAGTAACCCCAGTTTACGGGACATATTACCGACGACCGGTCTGGCCTAGTGGGTAGTGACCCTGCCTATGAAGCCGATGGTCCTGTCAGGGCATTTATTTGTGTGATGAACACAGATATTTGTTCCTGAGTCATGGGTGTTTTCTATGTAATTATATGTATCTATGTTTTATATATATCGTCGTCTAGTACCAACAACACAAGCCTTACTGAGCTTACCGTAGGACTAGGTCGATTAGTGTAAGATTGTTCCAAAATATTTATTATTTATTTATATTAATGTTCGAAATATCAGAAAGTTATTTAACTGCATTTAGAGAGAGATGGTTTTTGTAGTTAAAAGAAATAAGTGTGTGTTCTTTACTTTTGGCCTAGGCTGTACATAAATATAACGAGCGCTATCGTTATATTTATCTACAGCCTTTTTTATTTTATTTTTGTTGTCGGAGTGGGGAATGCCTTTACGCATCGTCTCCCCTGACCGCGTAAAGAACGCACTCTTTTTTGTTGGTTTTATAAATCCTATACTAACCTAACGTTAACTGAAATTCACGTAACAAGACCCCTAACAAGAATATTAAAGGGCAAACATTATTAACATAATTACCTGATATCATAACTCTAATACTCGTACCATCTTTCCATAATAGCCTGAACCAGAGTGAAGGGACAATGACAGTAAACTATGAGCCATTGTGTTTTTACTCCTCGGTTATAAGTACTAAAAAAATATTTTCTTCAGTTGCCGCTGTTGTGTGCGGGATATATCGTATTACATAATTATATGTTAAGGTAATGTCACCAATATTGGACACTTAGTTCTTATTTCAAAAATCATAAACTTATAATTTGAATATGTCCCAACAAATGCACAACACTTAACTCCTTTGAAAAAAGCACTAATGTTCATGTTTGGTTCCTTGTCCATTACTGGTGCCGTCACAGTATATTTTTTTGTTACTTTTGTTAAGGATTCAATACAGAAGGGTTTCCACGGAAGAACAGCGTCGGGGTAGTACATCTCCTGACACAAGCTGAGTAGAGGCCATTTCAGTTACACTCCTTTTCTTGTTTTATTTTAATTTTAAAAAGGTGTTTTTTTAAGTTATTTTGTTGTGTCCTGAATAAATTTATTCTTATTCTTAATCTTATCTTTTTAATCTTAATAAACAATAGCAAACATTACTTTTTCCATAAAAGCTATATTAATTTGGGTACTGAAATGAAAACGTCACTTGTGTTCCATATACAATTAAGGATACAGTTTTTTTTTAGGTTATGTACGTTACGTGGTGCAGTAAGGGCAAGGGTTTCATTTTTAAATTTATACCTTATCTGTAAAAGTTAGTCGCATATTTTTTCTAAAAACGCTTTTATTTTACTTCTCTATATATTACCGTCACGGATTTTTTAACATAGTCCGCGCTTTATGGGTATTTGTATATTATATATATCTTTACCTGAATTACCTATAACACAAGCGTGTTTGAGCTTACTGTGGGGCTCAGTCAATTTGTGTATAGGTGAAAAACTTAAGCAAGTCACCATGTCGATGTAGTTGTGCGGAGAATTAATATGGAACTTACGTCAAAATTTGAATATATAACGCCGAAATGTGTGTACAAACACGTTACTACTACATAGAACAGAGCTCTGAGTGTTAGTTTTTAATGTAACTTTACGTCACGACCGCGTTTGCGTTTCCCATATAAATAATATTATTACTTACGCATTCGTAAACGTCAAAAGAAACTTACACTAGAGCCTCAGGTGCTATAGCTAAGTTTTTCACCTATAACGATGTCGTGCAAAATAAACTACTCTTTATAGATTCACTTTAGCCGAACCTTTTAAAGTATCATAATAACCTTCAGGGGTGATAGAATATTCATATTTTGTTGACATTGCAAAGGACAGCCTGAATTATTCATTAGGCGGAAAATAAAATCGGTACTACAATTTTAATAATCTTTAATGCTTATAGAGTAGCTACTTAAACTGTTATTGAAATATTTGAGACAAAAACAATCTTCGTGCTTAATTAAAAAAGGATTCATTGACTTTTTTTTGTTACGACGAAATACTTTAAATGATAGGTAAGAACCGTAACCCTAGGAGCGGGATCCTGCAGTTTTATCAAAATTATTTTGGTCTAATTTAATTACTTAAATAAATTTTAGCAAATATCAAATGATTCATTTGCCAAATCAATCTTTGGCACAGTTACAATACGCAATTTTTTATAGTTTTTCGGAAAATGAAATTCCACTAAACATTTTCTGGGAAGTAATAATTTGGCAAACATAATTTGACAAAACTAGGAACACATATTTGTTATGTACAGTTAACCAATTTGATTTATAGGCCACTTCGTACTTTGTCACAGTGAAAATCTATATGAAAGACGCAAAAGATCTCTTACTAACGTCACTGTGACAAGGTTCGAAGTGCCCTATAAATCAAATTGGTTGACTGTACCTAGAAAACTCCCCATCTCCCCTCCTCTCGCGAGTGTCGTAAGAGGCGATAAAGGGAAGAATGCCACTGTTCAGCAGCGACCGAAAGACACTGCGGTCTCCAACCCGCCTGCCAAGCGTGGCGACTATAATAACTACCAAGTCATATTTGGGGAAGGCCTATGTCCAGCAGTGGGCGCCTTACGGCTGAAATCATGAAGGAGCAACACCAGAGGAGTAATAAGCGCGTTGCCGACCTTTAAGGGGGGTTGGAGCTCAGGGAACCTTACTCACCATCAGGAACACAACACTACATACCTGAAAAGTAGCAGTGCTATTATGGCTGTGGTCTTCTGTAAGGAGGAGGTACTTCCCCAGTTGGGCTTCTCCAGACTCAAGCGTGATTGTACTTCGCTGTGCCCTACCAATCATTGTTGGACGTAGTTTAAGGACATACCCGGGTCCAAAGTATGCTGTATAAGTAATAATTATTAAGTACAATCAATATGTACAATACAATTTATCGTTAATTTCCATGACATAGATGAAAAGATGAGATTGAGACTAATTTCAAGTCCATATAGGTACAGTCAGCAGCAGAAGTAGCTAAGCATTTGAGGTGTTCAAAATGAGGTCAACACGTCTCTATTGTCAAAAGAATAAGAGCGCGTGTAGATCATTTTGAACACTTCAAACGCTTAGCAACTTTTGCTGCTGACTGTACAACACGTTTGCAATCTATACATAAAGTCGATCTTATATCAATAAAACAGATAACATTTTCACCATCTGAAACCGTCACAAAAAGCTCCAATTCACAAAAACAGAATATTTAATATCCTAATGCCTCCATCTTGGATTCAGGCGCCATTTTTTATTTACAATAGTTTGAGAACTTGTAGGATACAAATGCGCCCTACATTCCGACGATAGAATATTCATATGAACGCAAGCACGAGAAAAATTGAGCTGAACAATAATACCGATAGGTTTATATCTGACGCTGACAGGTGAGGTCTCCCGACGTCAATACTTCAGTATGTGGCTGTGTTACATATCGCATTTTACGTCTCGCGAGGGATTGGAGCGATAAAAAGACGAGGATCTTACTACTGACGCGGTTGCACTAAACATTGTCGATAGCTTGGCGGATAAAATACTGTGAGTTATTGCTTGGAGTTATGTGGAGTTCGACATTTGAGCGTTTTTTTTAACAAGACTGACCAGCGTTTGAGCTCTGTCGCACCTGATAGTATAGATTCCATGAGAGTTGAGGCAAATGGATTACGCACACAATTATATGAAGTACTGATTGAATGAATGGAATGAATGAGTAATTTCAAAATCTTCATGTCATTACATAAGATGTTGTTGTGTGCGTGACTTCAACTCTCGTGAAACTACCTATAAGTGACGACGAGGTCGAGGGTGTAGCACGCTGGTTCAGTAACAGCCTATTCACTCTTGCCTTCAAGAGACCTACATTTTATCTTCTTCAAAATTCTTCTATCCGGGAATACAAACGAAGTGAGCGATTTCCAATCCTTAGCAGTATATATATATATAAGTACATACATTTCAGCCACTGTCACACACAGTCCACTGCTGCCTGAACTCTGTGGTGACGTCACTTACCGGGCGCAAATATAACCTAACCCTAATTATGTAATTGGAATCCATCAAATGTACCAGGATTATGTCCTTGTCACAACGACATTTATTTTGTCAATACCTACTTCGGACCAGATGTTACTAACCCATTCGTACAATTCTACCACTAAAAACAAAAATAAAATACAACTATTGTTTTTATTAAACAATCATTTATTTTATGCTACTGTTTAGTCTAGTTAAACTAGGCATTTATACATTGTAAATATAATAACTAATAAATTATGTATTACCCCCCATTGTTTTACTAAATATGTATTATGTATTTATGTTTTTTTTATTTTAATGGCAACACAGTCGTAGGTAATTTTGATGAAATATTATTACCTATTTTAGTTTATGTGGTGAGAAATATTTTATTAAAACTAGTTACAAATGGTTGGTAAGTTTATTTCGCTTTAGTTAAATAATATTTACGTATTTTAAATAAAATAGGAAGTAAATACAAAACTATTTTGTATATATTCCTCCTCAAAGGTATTATTGAAAATGTTATATCGAAATCAAACATTTCACTGGAAAATGTATCAGAAAAACAAGATTACACCTAGCTAACGAATACATGGGGATTGAAAATTGTTATTGGTTGATAAGGATAGGAAAGAATCAAAAGAAAATGTAAAAAATGTATCGCAAAGAGCTCGGAACGATCCGAATAATATCGAAAAGGGTAAACGTTTGAACCTGAATATCATGCCAAATAAGAACTCAAAATATCTAACCAATATTTAACCGGGGTATGCCAATAAATAAGAATTTACTGCCGGTTTCAGCAACATATAAATTGGGTATAGATATTTGACTCGCTCTAGGAGAAATATTGGGTATCCGAGGACTTTTGGTGGAATACAATTTGGTATTGCTTTGATTTAAAATCTTATCAGCCGTGAACATCAACCGCTGGGATAGAGAGACGAAAGATAAAAAGATAAAAGATCTTTATTTTTCAATTTAGGCACATTACATGCACTTATGAATCACAAAAAAAAAATCTACACCGGTTCAAACCCTACACCTCTGACCCGTGAAGATACCGGCAAGAAACTACGGCGGGAGTTATTTTTTCAATACAGTGATACATCAAATCTTAAAGTACTTACATAATTATGCGTAGTCCGATAAGAAAACATTTCAAACAGTTTATCACAAGATATGAAAATACTGAAATATAAAAGTAAAAATAATAATGTATAAACAAATTCGACTTCACAAAATAGACATACTTTAATATGTTTTCGTATCTATATCTGAGTATAATAACTAATTATATCTAGATATTGCGTTCACATTTATCGTCGGGCAGTGTTGTACAGTAGGGATCGTAACCCACAAAAATGGTCCCACCGGAAGATCAGCGCTGACTCTCTGGTCAGCATTTATGCTGAGGCTGGTTCATTTCGTGGTAAACTTCTGAATTCACACTTTTTTTTTTATATGATAATTGTTTTTATGTTACATTTTTATAATTGATGAAGTATATCACGGATAAAAATCTGAATTTGAATTTGATTATATATTTTTCCAGGAACGACATTTGCTTATTGCATGCCACAATAAAAATATCGACAATCATTCGTAAATTGAACGAACGTCTCTGTCTCAATCAAAAGGTTTTAAAAGAGAAACATGCTCAAAATATACACACTTCAATGTTCGCAGTACCAAGCCTGTCCTTCGGTAATATCTAGTCGCAGCTTAGAGACAGTACCCGTAGGGGTAACCTTGGGTTTTTTTTAATACGAAGTAGAAACTTCAGAAGAGGCGTCCGTTCTTCTTATTAATTTGATTACATGTACATTTTCAAATATAAACGGTTTTTTTTATTTAAATGAACGTCAACCCTGAATCTTAGGAAGTATTTTTTTTAATAGTATTAAGTCCCAATTTCAAAGTACCCAGTATCGTGATTTAGCCATGATTCCAGTGGATAACAAACATCGTGTAAAAGCACCTTAAATGTTAATGTGACATTGGCTGTCAAAATTAAAATTTGATTAGATGACAATTAGTTGATCATCATCATCATCATCATCTCAGTCATGAGACGTCCACTGCTGAACATAGGCCTCCCCCTTGGACCTCCACATGTATCGGTTGGAAGCGACTTGCATCCAGCGACTTCCGGCGACCTTAATGAGGTCGTCTGTCCATATTGTGGGTGGACGTCCTACGCTGCACTTGCTAGTCCGTGGTCTCCACTCGAGCACTTTTCGACCCCATCGGCCATCTTCTCTGCGTGCAATGTGGCCTGCCCATTGCCACTTCAGCTTGCTAACCCGGTGGGCTTGTCGGTGACTTTAGTTCGCCTACGGATCTCCTCATTTCTGAGTCGATCACGTAGAGAAACTCCGAGCACAGCTCTCTCCATAGCTCGTTGAGCGACTTAGTTGATATTGATGAAATATCCGTAACAAATTCCAATTAATCAAAACGCGTCTTCTGAGTTAAATTCTAGAACGTTCTGATGAAATATTAGAACAGGTAAAGGGAAATTTAACTTCAGAGTTATGCGTAAAATAAAATTCCTTATTTTCAATTAAACATTTCTGAAATAGCGAATTTTTGATCGGGAAGCTCAGCCTAAATTCTCCTTCAAGCTCAAATAGCACTTATAACAGAACGTACAATAAAGGTTATTTTTGTATTTAAGCATTTGTGAGTTTTTTTTTATTATGCAGAAACGTCTGCTAGCGAATATCTTCGATATTCACTACTAATTGTGCTATACAAGTACCACAACTCGGGGTATTCGTATAGCACAATTGGTAGTGCACTGGGCTAGTGATCTGGTGGTTGTGGGTTCGAGTCCCGCTGAGAGTCAATTTTTTTCTATTTTTCTTTCGATTTAAATATCGAACATTTATGATTTATTACACAAGTTAATTGCGTCTCACGGTAAGCTCATGAAGGCTTGTGTTGTGTGTACTCAGCCAACGATATATATAATATGGGGTCGCTACTCCAACAGCTCGCCACAAGCTACCCTGGGTTGACTGGTTGCACTGTTGGGCGAAAACTAATGGTCGATGGGGTCGTCACATTCTTACGCCCACTTACAAATATATGTAACAGAATATTATTTTCTTTTATGAGAGGTAGGGCACAGCGGTGACCATCATGCTTGAATCTGGGGCAGCCCACCTGGGGAAGTATCTCCTCCTTACAGAAGACCACAGCCATAATAGCACCGCTACCTTTCAGGTATGTAGTGTTGTGTTACTGATGGTGAGTAAGGTTCCCAGAGCTCCAACCCCCCTTAGAGGCCGGCAGCGCGCTTGAGACTCCCCTGGTGTTGCGGGTGCCCGGTAATTGCTTACCACCAGGCAATCCGTCTGCTCGTTTGCCGCCTATGTTATAATAAATAAAAAAAACATAAATTAACTGAGCCTCACGATAAGTGCAAGAAGGCGTGTTGTCGGTACTCAGCCAACGATATAATATTCAGATACTTAACTACACAGAATGCACTACTTTCGTAAATACAAGGCGCAACCATAATCAATATTCCACATCTGGTTTTACAAAACCACGAGTCGAAGTTTCAGTTCCTTTAGAACATATTAATCTAACAGAATGTTTCGTGAACCATATGAAATGAATATTGGCTTATAACATACTTTCACACAAGGATAAAGATAAAAAACATTTATTAATGGCGTACACATACAATAAACAGAATACAAGATGAAGAATAAGTTAGACATAACGAAATGGACCCAAATCAGCGTAATGCTGGCTTGAGAAGTCAGCGCTGATCTTCCGTTTAGCCCATATGGTGATGTCACGAAAAATAACACAAAACAAAAAGGAAACAATAAGAGATTAAAGCTAAAAAACAATAGGTACAAGGCAGAAATAAACTATATTAAACCACGAAGTGAAACAGGCATGCAGACTTTTTTTTTCTTTAGGAATAGTTAAAGGCACAAAACAGCAAGGCACAAGTTATTTTATTGTACAAAATATTGTACGCTATGTCCGCCGATTCGTCTGCAGATTTTGGACCCGGGTATGTCCTTAAACTACGTCCAACAATGAAAGATAGGGCACAGCGAAGTACCATCACGCTTGTGTCAAAAGAAGCCCAACTGAGGAAGTACCTCCTCCTTACAGAAGACCACAGCCATAATAGCACTGCTACTTTCTGTTGTGTTCCTGATGGTGAATAAGGTTCCTAGTGCTTATACCCCCTTAAAGGCCGACTCCCCTGGTGTTGCATGCGACTAAGAAACAAATATCTGTATTCATCACACAAATAATGCCCTTACTGGAATTCGAACCAAGGACCGTCGGCTTCATAGGCAGGGTCACTACCCACTAGGCCAGACCTCCAGTTTTGTAACGGCTGTTCCTCAAATATATCCATTATTCCCTTAAATTCTCTGAAAATAAATATCAAGTTATTATGCGAATTTACTATACGAAAGTATAAAAAAACATTTTTTCATGAACAGGATACTCTTGAGTATATACGTTATTTGACGAAACTCTCGCTTTGAACTAAAATCCAGGAAAAAAACTGTGTCTACCCATATTTCTTTATTCATTTGTATCGGAAATACGAATTCCAGTTACGACTCGCATCAACCCACAGACAAACCAAAACATTTTTTTATATACAACAACGGTAGCAAACAAGCACACGGTCCGCTTGATGGTAAGCTTGATGGTAGCACATGCGCGTTGCTTACCCTTTGAGAACCTATACACCCCTTTTTTGAAGAACCTCATACTATAGTCCCTAGGGAAAACCGTGTACTTAAAATATTGTTAGAAATACCAGAAAATTGTTTAATCGCATTTAGAAAGAGATTGTTTTAGAGTAAGAAGAAAAAAAGTGTGTGCTCAATACTTTTGCCCGAGGCTGTATTGAGTACATATACTGGAAATGATCAAACCACTTTGTGCGAAATTTTGTTAATTAAATTAAAACGCTCAATTAATATAATTGATTGATTATTCTTTCAATTTGACATGAAAAAGCAATTACTGAACGAACTTAGTGATTCAAACTGTCTGCCATTAATGAGAGTGATGTAGGGCAGTCTTTAATAGTTTAAAAAATATATAAGCTTGGTTTATTATGACGCAAAATGTTAACTAAATACCAAATGATATTGGAATTATTTTATAATTAACGATTAATACGGTACTACTCACGTTTATTTAGTCACTCGCGCGAGATGTTTCGGAGAACATAGGCCTCCATTTTCAAGCACTAAGAGTGCTGAGTGTCCGTTCGGTTCGCCGCTCGCGTCACCGGCCCGTCGTGCACTAACGTGACTTAACGTATTAATCGTTAATTATTAAATATGTCTCACGTAAGTTTAAATACAAATATTGCAAGCCTTTACGGTGAGGTATGGAATTATTTTATTACTAAATATTTTTAATGTTTTATCGAGTAGACATGTAACTATACTTTAATATTATAAAGGCGAAATTTTGTGAGTGTGTATGTTTGTTACTTCTTCACGTCTAAACGGCTAGAGCGAATTTAATAAAATTTGGTATTTAGTCAGCTGACACTCTGGATTAACACATAGGCTACGTTTTTCCCTATTCCACCGCTGGTAACACAGGGCACAGCTAGTTTGTTATAAAAGGGAGCGAATGTAGTATATACCTTCTCGTGCTAATATTGAAACCCGAGATAGCGAAATATCCCAAAATTGAATCAGATCGTCACAACGAGTGGTTCAAAAAGTGGAATCTTGAGCGATTCTAGACGAGAGGAGGCTAAACTGCTGCTGAAAGAAAATACTAACTTGAAAACGTTAAAATATACTTCAAATTATTTGAATCGATAATTTATCATTTAAAATTACAACCAACCCAACTACGGGAATTAAATGCAGCCTAACTTTCCGAGCCAGTGGGATGAAAGTATTTTTTTTACTGCATTCGGGGTATAGGTATATTAAACGGGACATTTAAACTACGCTCGGACCCAGTGGTCCAAAAGTATGGGCACTGTACATGTTACCTTTATTACTGGCCAGTCATGTCAAAAAAAAAAAATATCCATACTAATATTATAAATGCGAAAGTGTGTCTGTTTGTTTGTCCGTCTTGAACATGTTGTCGTTTTAACAGCAAAACGGAGCGACGATTTGACGTGATTTTTTAAGTAGAGGTAGTTAAAGGGATGGAGTGACACAGGCTGCTTTTTCCAGCGGTAAAACATCTCATTCCCACATGAAGACTCAATGTTACATTTTTCTGTGTATTAAGTCAACAGTCTATTAAGTTCTAAGAATAAAACACCGCTTAAAAATTAAGTTTAAACCATAAGATTTCAGTGCGAATTCAAATCTGGCTATGACCTAACACGAAGTCAAAGATTCAAATACATTCCATCGAATAAGGGATAAAGACATATCAGAGAACAATCTAGAAAAGCAAAAATAAATTCGAAAACATTGCTGACGTAGTCTGAACGATATTGCGAATGACCCGGAGCAATATTTAGGAAAGCTACCGAATATTCGAGATCTGAAGATCGAAGCCATGTTGGATCAGGAAGTTGACAAATATATGTATACACGTGTGGGTCTTATTGGGTTGTAATAAGAGGGAGTGGAGAGAGGAAATGTTTACATATTTTTGAGCGATGGTACGATTGATTGGAAGGGAGCATGTGTTAACATTTGTTTCTTATAGTTTTAGGGGAAATTCTTGAAGGGAGTGCTTGTATTTATTAAAACATGACACAAGTTGAGTAGTCAGCGATTTCTGACTTAGTTGCCCATTTGAGTTATAAATGCCATTTTTAAATGTTTTCCGTGTTGTTTTCGTTTCAGTTTTTTCTACTAAGAATCACGAGAAGTTAGGACATAAATAAATTCTATAGATTATAAAGACAGGATAACCACTGTTTAGGTACCAAATATTTTGTATGGAACTAACAAACTAAACGGTTCAAATGTACATGCGATATTTTTTCTTGTATTGGTAGAAAAAGAGTAAAAAAAGTCAAAAAATCTGAGAATGACAGAAAATATTATTTTTCGAAATGCGCTTATGAAGATTTTATTTTGTTTATTTTATTTATTTGTAAAATATTTATTACAAAAACGCAAAAGTAATTAACAACAAATCGCTATTAGAATTGCAAACTTCTCTTTAAGCAATCTCCTCCAGTGAACCTTTGCTTTAATGAAAAATTAAGTGGGAAGAGTTAGATACAGTAGATCATAACAAAGCAATAAGTTAAAATTAACACTGGTCCTACTAATAGCTATAAATTGTTCATAATTGGACAGAACAAAGTGAGACAGCTGTCAAGTAATAATAGACACCTTATTAAATTCTCTTTGAAATATTTGCTTAAATAAATATCTTAAGATAAATTATTGGATCTAAGAACGGATCAAATTACTTTTTATTACATTTTTTGATAATTATGCATTACGATTTGATAATTCTGTAATGTGGAGATATAACTTTTTAGAGTAAGTAGGTCAGCTAATCTTATTATATGGAATTTGTATTTATCATCACCTATGTACATATATCTGACGACTGTTTTGACGACCGGTCTGGCCTAGTGGGTAGTGACCCTGCCTATGAAGCCGAAGGTCCTGGGTTCGATTCCCAGGCAGGGCATTTATTTGTGTGATGAGCACAGATATTTGTTCCTGAGTCATGGGTGTTTTCTATGTATTTAAGTATTTATATGTATCTATTTATTATATAATTATATCGTCGTCTAGTACTTGCAACACAAGCCTTATTGAGCTTACCGTGGGACTAGGTCGATTTGTGTAAGAATGTCCGAAATATTTATTTATTTATTTATCTGTATTTACTGAACATTACATATCGATACCTTGAAGAGGAAACATATCTTTCCATTTATAAATCCTGTCTATAATATAATGTAACTAGTGAGTCAAATAAGCTACTTAGGTACAATACAATTTCAACGGTACCTAAAAACCGTTAAAAAAAACAAATTTGCATATACTTCAGAAATTTTGACAAGTTTCACGGTCTAATTGGTTAGGGTGGCAGCGAAAGCTAAAAATGTGGGTTCAAATTCTGTCTCAGACGGTACGGATTTTTTCAATCTAACAAATCAATATTTTTCAATACTTTTTTTTACCTACACATTGTTTGCCCATTATAAGAACTGAAATAAACTCCCTGCCGAGGTTTTCCCTAGGGACTATAGTATGAGGTTCTTCAAAAAAGGAGTGTATAGGTTCTTAAAGGGTGGGCAACGCGCATGTGAATCCTCTGTAGACTTCCATAGGCTACGGTAACTGCTTATCATAAGGTGGACCGTATGCTTGTTTACCACCGTCTACTACGTAAAACTACCACAACTGCAGTCGATCTTATAAACGCCAGGTGACTGTTACTAATACTGTAATGTTTCATTTGAAGTGTACAATAAAG
Source organism: Grapholita molesta (assembly GCA_022674325.2). Classification (NCBI taxonomy): domain Eukaryota; kingdom Metazoa; phylum Arthropoda; class Insecta; order Lepidoptera; family Tortricidae; genus Grapholita; species Grapholita molesta. The sequence goes on along the minus strand of CP053138.2, from coordinate 15,085,972 downwards.
AGTATTTTATTCATTAATTTTATTTCATTGATTTCAATTATTCATTTATTTAAATCATTCATTCATTCATTTCGTTCATTAATTTTTTTCATTCATTTCATTCACTCATTTCATCCATTCATTCAATCTGTGTAAATAAGCATGTCCCCAAAAAATATTTCCATTTGCGCACAAATTTCCATTTCTCCGTCCCTCTGCAAAACCTCCCAAATGGCGTAAATGATTCCCCTTCAAAACTCGAACCGTCTAAATCATTGCGCGTCCCGTAAAACGATCCGGCATTATATTATTGGAGTGCTGACTCGGAATTTATGTCAAGTAGATGTCGGTCTAAACGTGAACGCATTGACATACCATTAGATGATGTTATGGTTGCGACGAAAATTTTCATTAATACCAAAATGAAAATTTTGAACAGAAAACTTTTTTCGATTTTTAAATCTAAAGAAAATAGACGAATTTTGACTCGCAGCGGGACTCAAACCCACAACCACTGGATCACATTTCAACCGTATACAGTCCACTGCTGGACATAGGCCTCCCACAAATATGAATTGTATCATCTTGGGGGTAATTACCGTAGTCGCCAGGCTTGACAGGCGTGTTGGTGACCGCAGTAGCTGTAGAGGTTTCGACAGACGCTGCTGCTCGTCCGTAGGATTTTTCCCTTTGCCGTAGGAGATGGGGTGGTGCTACTCTAGTCAAGCGGCATCACACGACCACTGGCTCACTAGCTCACTATCTTCTTTCGATTTAAATATCGAAGATATTCGCTAGCAGACGTTTCTGCATAATAAAAATACAGAATTTTTTTGTTAGATTCAACCATGATATTCATTGTTTAGAAGTTGTATAGAGTTTGAGTTTCCCTCAAGTTTTAGAAGCCGAATATTGCTCGACAGCTTTTGTTGAGTAACAAGGAGTATAGACATTCGACGCCAACGAAGCCTTCGGGCCGCAGTTCTCTGCGACCGGGCACTAGACGCCGGTAACAGCTAATAATAATGTCCAAGCTTAGGCCAGAAGTAACTCGAAAACTCGATATTTTAGTGTAGTATTTACATCTTTTCTGACGACACTATCAATCAATTCAGTGTGATTGTTGGTCGTTGCGGTGACTGGTGATTGCATAGAAAATTTGCAATAAGTCACGTCTTTGTAGGTCCGAATTTTTGGTGCTTTTTGTTTTCTTATTTAGCGCGTACCTTCAAGTTAACTGATGTTGTCTTGTTATTGTATGAGTACTAAGGTGAAATGTAATATCAGAATCAGAATAGTTTAACTTTATTTAGATAGAAATGGTTTTTGGAGTGAAAAGAAAAAAAGTGTGCTCAATACTTTTGATCAAGGCTGTAATTTCGACGGAAAAAGCAAAGGCCAGAATAAACGGCAAATCTGTTCGAAGGATTCTTGAAACTTCGTTAAAGTATCGTGCACAAAGGGTGTATTTGCCTCGATTTATCTATTAGCCTGAAATGTAGATGAGCCTAATGAATTGTCCTAACTGTATACCAATTTTATGTAGTTCCGATCCGAATTTTTGGTGCTTTTCTTTTCTTATTGAAAACGTACTTTAGGTGATGTTCTTTTGTTATATACGTACATTTATTAGGATTGAAAATTTTCTTCTATTACCTCTTATAATTATTAATTATATATTATTTTGTTTCAGATTAATTGGCGATTGGATGGAGATGTAAGTTATGTATATACTTTGAATATAATTTTATGTACGTGAATAGCAAATTTGCGATGAAATCAAGCAAGTTTATTTTGGTATTGCATCGCTTTTTAACAGTGTCGACAAACCAATATATTCTTTCCTAAGTACTATCCAAAATTTCTGGAAATCACTGTATTTCAATGAGATATGTAGTTCTGATGATACAAATCATATTTGTGGGAGGCCTATGTCTAGGAACTGTATGACTGAAATGTATGTATGTATGTATGTTGTTCTGTTCGTCGGTTTGATATGGATGGATGGATGGATTGGATTCATAATTTGCCTTTGTGCAAAAATATCGACCTTCATATTAACCTTTTTTTTTTATTTCGAGATTAATACGTCACTTCAACACGGAACAGAGCGGATAACACGGTTGCCAGTTTGTCGTCTATCGCGCTATCCTTCCCTTTGGCACTCACATGTTGGAGTGTGACAGATAAATATTGCGACAAATGATAACGGACCGGCCACGACATCGTGCGAATTGCGGCGCGGCGAGCGTTTTACATGTTCATTGCGTGTGATCCCAACTAACCAGTGCATTGAGCGTCTTGACCGCGCAACGAACAGACAAAACGCTTGCCGCGCCGCAAGTCGCGCATTGTCCGACCATATTAAGCTAGCGATGTTGAGGTGTCATTGCCAATCCCACGTTAAACCCGGGCGTTTAAAAACTCCTCCCACAGAAAAGAGACAACTAATAACGATTTGTGAAACTTGGCGTATTGCACCAACAATACTTAAATACGACACTAAACATTAGCAACAAGCAACAAGCTATTTGAACACACATTTACAATACCATGTTTCTAGAACAAAAATCAAACGGCGGTAGTTTTGTATCGTTAAATTTTTATTGGCCCCTTACTAGTTTATAACAAAGAACGAGGCAATAAAATGAGGTTTGGAAAGCAAAGAGGGATTTGGAATGGGAAATAATAATTGCTGACATGTTTGGATGAAAGGATAGGGTTTGCAACGAAAATCCAAAGTATTTTTTACTTGAACACATCCTAAAACAGAAGTATTAAATACTCATGTATTTTTATGTATAATGAAATCTCGATTTTAGTGTAGTTGTATCTTTTCTGATGACATATTAGCTGATTAGGTATTGGTCGTTGACTGGTGATTGCATTGTTGGGTACTTTTAAATATTATAAATAAATAAATACATCGGGACAATCTAATACAAATTGACCTAGTCCTACGGTAAGCTCAGTAAGGCTTATGTTGTATGTACTTATTATTAACTGATGTTCTCTTGTTGTGCATTATATCAATGTTTGAAATAACATAAATTTGTTTTAATGCATTTATAAAGAGATGGTTTTAAGAGAGAAGAAAACAAAGTGTGTGTTCAATTTGGGGGAGGCCTATGTCCAGCAGTGGACGATTTACAGCTGACATTATAATGAATGATGATGATTACGGAAATAAAAAAAATCATACATCGTTTTTGATATGAGAATAAGCAACGCATTTACTAGTTGAAAATAAAAATGAAATTTAGAATATTAGAGATAGTCAACTCGATTTATATACTGAGATTTTTATTTCCCCCGAATTTCTTTTTTTTTATCATCAGCAAAATGTCCACTGCTGGACTAAGGCTTACTCTAAGCTCGACAACTGGAAAGTAATTTTCTACATTTCAGCCGTATGCAGTCCACTGCTGGATATAGCCCTCCCACAAATATGACTTGTATTATCTTGGGGGTTAGTTGCCATAGTCGCCACGTTTGGCAGGCGGGTTGACGACCGTAGCTATAGATTGGGTTTTGACGGACGCTGCTGCCCATCCGTAGGATTTTCTCTTTGTCGCCTCTTACGACACCCGCAGGAGGAGATGGGTTGTGGCTATTCTAGTCAACCAGCATCACACGTCATCTGGCATCACACGGAATTTACTAATATAATATTTTCATTTTATATCGTCTCAATAATTAAGTCTACATTCCGGCAATTGTGTGTAATGTTAACAAACACTCTTAATTTAGCAAAACGCAAAACTCGTTTGATAAAGGTTTGACACAAAAAAATGGTGGACGGTCCGGACATTTCATTAGGCACATCTACATTTCAGGCTAATAGATAAATCAAGGCAAATACACGCTTTGTGCTCGATACTGTTTAACGGAGTTTCAAGAGTCCTTCGGACAGATTTTCCTTTTATTTCGGCCTTCGCTATTCCGTTGAAAGTACAGCCTTGGCCAAAAGAGCACACACTTTATTCTTCTAACTCAAAATCCATCTCTTTCTAAATGCAGTTAACAATTTTCTGATATTTAAAAAGCAAGAAAAAATAGAAAAAATTTACTCGCAGCGGGATTCGAACCCACAACCACTGGATCACTAGCCCAGTGCACTACCAATTGTGCTATACGAGTACCGCCCAGATTTGTCAAATTTTCAATACTCTTTCGGTAGATGTCGCTATACCCGTAATGACGTCTACCAGGAAGGATAAAGTAGAAAAATTTGACAAGTCCGGGCGGTAAAACCGTTATGTCACAACTCATGGTAAAGGTACTGGCCTATTTAGTAGTAACATATGTGTTCGTGCATGTCGCAGTTCTATATTTTAATGTTGACGTAAGTTCCATATTAATTCTCTGTACAACTACATGGACATGGTAATTCACTTAAATTTTTTACCCATACATAAAATGCTCGGGAAAGCATTAAAAATACATTTATAAATGCTTGTTTATGAGACGTAAGTGATTTTTTTATTTAGGTTTTTATAGATATTTTTTTTTATTAACGATAGAAACAAGATAATTATATAAAATATTTGATTCCAAATATAATAATTTCTGGCTGAATTATCCAAAGCTACATTCAGATATTGCTTAAATGATTCAGAATGAAAAGCAGAGTGTTCAAATCAGTTGAAAACATTAATCAACAAAAAGTTTTGTTTCTCAAATACTTTAAATTAAAAAAGGTGTCTACTAGGGATGAATCCCTTGGTTATTAATATACACGAAGGAAGAAAAACTTAATTCCAGAAAGCGCTACATTTTGTTACTTGATTTTACACAAAACAGCGAGCATGATATTTCAAATGTATGTCACCTTTGCAAAATATCAGAAGACAGCACGGAAAAATGTGAAATTCAAATTTTCCAACGCCCCGAGCCATGCATAAGTATTCGCCATTTGCAAGAACACCACCTGTTCGTAAAACAATAGTTCCTTTTCAGCAGAATTATGAAAACTTAAATATATTTCAGCTAAATAATTTTAGAGATAATGGCAACCCTACATATTATGAATGAGATTTTTTTTTTTTACAATACATATATGGCGTTCCATTTTTTTAAAACAACGACGGTGGCAAACATGCGGCCCACCTGATGGTAAGCAGTTACCGTAGCCTTTGGACGCCTTCAACTCCAGAGGATTTACATACAAGTTGCCTACCCTATACACTCCATTTTTTATAAATATTTTTTCCTCGCGTTGTCCGGGCACTTATGCCACGGCTCATGGGAGCTTGGGGTCTGTTTGGCAAGTAAACCCAGGATATGGCGTAGGCACTAGTTTTACGAAAGCTACTGCCATCTGACTTTGCAACCCAGAGGGTAAACTATGCCTTAGGACCGGTCTTTTTGGGTCGTTTTGGGGATCTATGTCCAGCAGTGGACGTCTTTCGGCTGGCATGATGATGATGAAGGTAAAAGGCTTCAACGCAGACAATGAAAGCCAGCTGAAGATACTCGCATAAACGAATTGTCAAGAGTGGGGTGAAAGGAAAAGGCGAAATATACAAACCGACTTCCATTCCATTATGCAGAGAGCAATTCCCATACTCTTAAGACCGGACCATACATATTCAATTAAGTACGTTAGATTCTTAGTCAAATCAGACGGGGAAAAATGTCAAGGAATTTTCTAGGAAAGACGGTTTTTAAGCTTCTGATTTTAATAGTGCTTCAAGAGTGTTTCTTTAATAAGTAGAACTAGATTTGCGTAGAAATAGTTGAAATTTTGAGCGAGTTTCCTTTGAGGTTGAATAAAAAATGGTAGAATTTCGTAGTGTTTGAAACTATAATTATTTATAAAACATACTTCAAACTTCAAAATTTTCAAACTTGAAAAAATTTATTGCCACAAAAAACTTACTAACTAATTCATATATGTACTTAACTAATAAACTAAAAATATATTTAAATAATATCGTGGGGCAATAGGTCTCATAGGTCAGAAAGCTCAGAGCTGGTTTTCAGACAGAGCTTTTAAAGTTGTGTCGGTCCTAACATAAAAAAAAAAAATATGTGGTGCTTATATATTTATAAACAAATTAACTCATATTTGGTGGTGCTTATGTTTATCTATGTCTACATATAATCTTCAAATGTTTAGGCTGTACGGTGTCTCTTTATATTTGTACTCTAGTTAACGCTCCTGATATATATTTGTCTTGGAAATAATTTATTTTAATACTCGATAAATGGTGTACTTAATGCTTCAAGGCATCCTTGTAACAGAAGTAAACATTCGATAGTGACAAAAAAAATGTTAATAAAAAAAATTACGTGTACGTACCTAATCTTATTGTGGTATTTGTACATTAAAATCATTTAACCTAAATCGCGTTTTAATGTGAAATAATTACTCATAGTTACAAATACTACAATTTTAGAACTTTATTTCGGAGTAAATCATTTATTTTATATAACTGAATAAAATAGTAAACATATTTCATTAAATCATTATACAAACGTGTGATGCCGGCTGACTAGAATAGCACCACCCCATATCCTCGAAAATATCCCGTCCTTACATCTTTTAAAAAAAAAACACTCGTATGTATGTACTTATATGTGAAGGACCAATATGTCTATGTAGTTGTGATACAGAATGAATATGGAACTTACGTCAAAATTTGAACATAGAACGCTGACATGCGTGTACACATACGTTACTACCATATAGGTCAGGTGCTAAGTTTTTCACCTATAACGCTTTAAAGAAACCGGTAAACTTATTCCGGATGGAAATTCTGTTACTACGTGCCGTAACAATCATGAATATACTTACCAGGTCGCGTTCAGAAACCCAATATCCCAATTTTACGCGGTTGCAAGTTACCCACAAAGGCTCTCCATTATTCAACATTTAAATTTCGCCCGCTTTCATTAAATTCATTTTAAGATTTATAACTGATTTGTAATTCTACTCAAGAATCAGTAAAAAGTTTCCCTGCGAAGCGAGTTGCCTGTGTTCTATTATTTATGTGGAAACATGAAAATTTAATAAGAAAAACTGCGCTTGTTTGCTTTGTTGCTACTCTAGCACTGGAGTCTATACGGGTTTTCATTTCAACTGCTATGTTTCAAAAGTCATTGTGTTTCTGAAGTGGAATAGGAGAAAACCACCGCGTTCCTTTGTCGGTTATAGTGCTTTTTACTTGTTTGAACTTGTAATATAATATTTTTTATCAACATCCATATTATAAATTCCCTATAACATGTTAAGAAATCAAACGTAATCATAATCATACATGTCTATTCTAGTATCTAGGGATATTAAAACAGTCATTGATACGAACCCCAATTCGTTATGTTGTTTTAATATAAATCGAACGACATTTGAACTCGAGTGACAATAAATAGAGAGTTCATTCGCTTGTCTATGGTGTAAAAACTACTAAACTACTTGACTGAGATACGAAATATGTAACGCCGCCATTCCAAGCTGTCATTTGTTTTGTTCGTTGACTTTTTAATGTTTCAAGTAACAATAGTAATAATGCAGGTCATTTCCCTACGGTTCCTGAACCCATCTTAAAACACTTATGATGTGTGTAGATAAAGTAGTGTATGTAACTATACATAATTAGGCATTATGCCCAGATACATAAACTACTAATACCTAAATTCATTTTATACGATTTGCATTTTTTTTTATGACATAGGCGGCAAACGAGCAGACGGATTGCCTGGTGGTAAGCAATTACCGTCGCCCATGGGCACCCGTAACACCAGGGGAGTCACAAGCGCGTTGCCGGCCTTTAAGGGGGGTTGGAGCTCTGGGAACCTTACTCACCATCAGGAACACAACACTAAATACTTGAAAGGTAGCAGTGCTATTATGGCTGTGGTCTTCTGTAAGGAGGTGGTACTTCCCCAGTTGGGCTGCCCCAGATTCAAGCGTTGATGGTACTTCGCTGTGCCCTACCTCTCATTGTTGGACGTAGTTTAAGGACATACCCGGGTCCAAAAATTTTGTTTTTGTGATTAAACAAGTTTTGAATAGTTGTTTGTTATACTCGGTAAAGGTTTATCCACAAATGGTTATGAGACTTGTATTTCACACGATGGTACAGTCAGCGTCTGCAATAAATCCTTATCTTAGGTAATAAATGTATATAATACCTACTTAAGTAATAGTAGTTTATGTATCTGTGCATAATAAAGGGCATTACAACAAGAGTGTCGGTTTATAATATTTATCACACGATTGTTGTAATGCCTAATTATGAATAGTTGCATACACTACTTTATCTACACACATATCATAAGTGTTTCAAGATGGGTTCAGGAACCGCAGGGATATGACCTGCATTATTGCTAGTGTTACTTGAAACATTAAAAAGTCAACGAACTTTGCTTTTGCTAATGCTTGGAATGGCGGCGTTGCGTATTTCGTATCTCAGTCAAATATTTTAACCATACACAAGCGAATGAACTCCCTATTCTATTCTCACACGAGTTCAAATGTCGTTCGATTTATATTAAAAAAAAAACATTCTCCATTCATTTTTGATAGTTGGTAATGCTGGTCATTGCTTACGGTTTCTGGACGCATTTTAGAGCACTTATGATATGTACGTAGATAAAAAAAAATGTTTCATGTCCAATGACAACATAGTACATATTTATTACATAATGTTAAACGTCAATCATATTTATTATACATGTCGACAACCCTAAGTTGCTATGGTGTGTCATTTGACCTCATCGCAACGAAAATACTGGAAATCGTACCTTTTATATTTGATTTACTGTATTTTTATATTTGACCATACTGACTGCAACTAATTTTATGACGGTGACTGGAAGGATTGGTATTTTAGTTCTATAAATAAGAGGCTTAGAGGCTTCTCTATACAAGTCCTTTACAAAGACGCTATTAGCGAGTAGGTTTCTAGGAAGTCGTGACAGTATACCTATAGTTTGAATACACTAGTACCCTTACCATGAGTTGTCACATTGACGTTTTCGATAACGATTGTCGAGTTTACTATCTGTGCACGAGACAGTAAACTCGTTACTCGTTATCGAAACCGTCAATGTCACAACTCATGGTAAGGGTACAGCTCTAGTGTAAGTTACTTTTGAAGTAAGGAAACGTTTACAAAGCGTAAGTGATAATCTATATATATAAATCTCAAAGTCCTGACTGACTGACTGACTGACTGACTGACTGACTGACTCACTTAAATCAACGCACAGCCCAAACCGCTGGGTCTAAAGTTTCCAAACTCGGCACACAGGTTCCTTATAAGGTCTAGGGGTGCACTAAGAAAGGATTTTTAAAAATTCACCCTCTAAGGGGGTGAAATGGGGGTCCAAAGTTTGTATGGGGATTTATGATTAGTTACACCAATTAATTTGAAACTTCACAATAGTATTCCTAACGACAAATGAGTAAACACGTGTTTCAGCATTTTTGAGAATTCAACCCCTAATAGGAGAAAATGGGGTTAAAAAGTCTGAAAAACGACATGTGTATGTTTCCTATGGTTAATCGGATCGCTGTTGACAAAAACAACAACGGTTTTAAAATATGTGCACTAAAAAGTATTTTTCAAAAGAGGGTAAGTATATAAAAAAGAATTACATTTCACACTCTTCACAGTAGTACTTAATAAGGAACAAGATGAGTAATTTCAGCGTCATTTGATATGAAATGAGATGAGCGTTTTTTAATCGCTTATGGGGTTGGAATGTAGGTACAGTCATACGCAAATGAAGGTGTCAAAAGTCCGTATTGCCTTTAAATAAAGATGTGCTACACTGCACAAATGTGCAGTCGTTTGTAGACGTTTCATATACTTAATAGGCATAAAAAAATTGGCTAAGTGCGAGTCAGACTCGCGCGCGAAGAGTTCCGTATCATTGGTAAATAAAACAGTTTTTTATGGTAACACTTTTCATAAGATATAGCCGTCAGACAGACAGACAGACCGACGTTTTAAGTCTAAGCAATAAGGTTCCGTTCTTACAATTTGGGTACGGAATCCTAAGAAAGCGAAGTTTTACGGGAAAGTGGTTTAAAAGTTTAAGTGTTAACACACATAGGTACATACATACAACAGGCGGTGTTCTAAGCTACTAAGCTAAGCTGTTAGCTAGAGACGTATGAACCTTATTGCTACGACATAAAGTTCATACGTGTCTAATTAACAGTGTTGTTTGCAATTCAATTATACTTAATCCTTCGATTCCAAATTCCAAATATTCAAATACGGATTACTTAAGTTCGCCGCCCCCCGCGCTCCGCCGTCGTCGGGTATATAAGCCTAGCTTCTGTAAAATTACAATTGTAAAAACAAACAAATATATTTGAAAAATCCTTTCAGTAGTGTGTGTGTGTAGCCCATTTATAGATAAAGGCTATATATCATAAGCGAAGACCAAAAGTAACTATTCTACGCGGACGAAGTCGCGGGCAGAAGCTAGTGTTATTTATATGGGAAACGCAAACGCGTTCCTGAAGTAAAGTTACGTTAAAAACTTACACTCAGGGCTCAGCACGGTTTGTCTAAGAGTTCATTTCTCTTGTTACCTACACCTCTGTTTACACTTTGTTTGTCAAAAATTTCCGTGTGATGCCGGCTGACTAGAATAGCACTACCCTATCTCCTCTCGCGGGAGTCGTAAGAGGCGACAAAGAGAAAAATCCTAAGGACAGGCAGCAACGTCCGTCGAAACCCAATCTATAGCTACTGCGGTCGCCAACCCGCCAGCCAAGCGTGGCAACTATGGCAACTACCCCCAAGATGATACAAGTCATATTTGTGGGAAGCCTGTGCCCAGCTGTGGACTGCATACGGCTGAAATGTGTCACAAAGTAGTTGTCATAACCATGTAGTTAACACAAATTACCACAGTCTGTAATTCTACACTCATGTTCATGTTTTTACTATATAATAAAAATAAAATAAAAAATGTTTTGTCGTGCCTCGTTGTATCGTAATGCTGGCTTGATACCGCGAACATCGAAGTTCGTATATTTCGAGCATCTTTTATTTACTCTAATTAATCCGTCATGAGAGTGACAGAGACAATCTTTAAAAATGCATTCTAACTACAGCGGCTAAGGTTCAAATTCTTTCGACTCTCGCATAAGTCTCGTAAAACTAATATTACAGAAACTAAAGGGTACATTCTTTGTCTGTCCGTTCCATGAGAATGTGTTAATTAAAATACTTTGTACGATTAAACATGTCAACGATGTAAAATGTCACAATGCTTCTAGAAAATAATGTTAAAAGGCGTAGAAACGCTAGGTCCATAGAATCCCAGCGCGCACAAACTTTTTACAGAAATCGCGAAGCGTCTAGTTGACGTAACTGGTGACCGAAGAGCTGGCGGCTTGCACAACGTATCACGGCCCGGCCACGACAATGCGCGACTTGCGGCGCGGCAAGCGTTTTATCTGTTCGTTGCGCGGTCAAGAAGCCCAATGCATTGCGGTTAGTTGGGATCACACGCAATGAATAGATAAAACGCTTGCCGCGCCGCAATTCGCGCAATGTCATGGCCGGGCCGTCAGCATTGCGATACAACGTGGGAATACCGCCAGCGTCCTTGTTACGATGCCTCAAGGGCCTTTTTAAAATTTAATGTAGTAAATAAGTACTCGTAATATTGTAATGTAAATAAAACCAAACTGAATAAAATAGTTTACAAGTTTATGACGCAATAACAGCTAAACGGATTCACATGAAACTTAGCGTCCAGATGGACAAAGATCTGTATTAAGACATAGATTACTTGATATCCTTGTAATAAATAAATAAATTTATTTATTTAAGACCGGTATGGCCTAGTGGGTAGTGATCCTGCCTGTGTAGCCGATGGTCCTGGGTTCGATTCCCAATCAGGGCATTTATTTGTGTGATGATAACAGCTATTTGTTCCTGAGTCATGTTGGTTTTCTATGCATTTAAGTATTTATATGTATCTATCTATTATATGTATCGTCATCTAGTACCTACAACACAAGCCTTACTGAGCTTATCGTAGGCTTAGGTCGATTTGTGTAAGATTGTCCGGAATATTTATTTTTTAATTTTTTATCTTGGATCAATCGGTATTAGTAGCATCCATAATCTTATCTTATCTTAAGTATTACTGTTATGTTGACTATTAGTATGACTAGCAGCCTCTAGGAAATGACAATAAAATATATTCCTTAGTACATGAATGAGGCAGCAATTAAACAAAAACCGTCTTTACTATCTGCAATCATACTCAGGATACTGTTGGAGTTATCCCGGTCTCTGCGCACCAAGAATGCTGCTTGTTTGCGCATTGCGGCGTAGAAGCAGTCTACCCTCTCTTCCGCGAACATCCCTACGCACTACTCTCCCTATACACTACGCGCACTACAGAACCTAGGTAGCCCCATCAGTACGCGTTGTTATATTGAATGCGTAATGCGTTGCTATGGGACCTTACGCAGACGAAGTCGCGGGCACAATTTAGTTAAGTTAATAAACGATAAAGTGTTTTCTGTATTTTCGCTGAGTTTTTTAAAGCTTGTTTATTAAATTATATCTTTTTGATAAAAGCAAGTATTCATGCATTTAACATATTCAAATGTGAAGTTAAGTTACACGCCTGGTTGATGTTTTTAATATTTCTAAAGTTACTTTGTATATTAATAAAAAAATCTTAAATATGATATTATCAAATAATTTATTTTATAATAAATTATACTTAGGTAAATATCGAAAACATGTCTTAATCAAATAATTATTTAAGAATATTTCAAACGACTTATTTGCGTTGATGCTAATGGCATACATTAAGTAACGTTTTCTGTTTATATGTCAAATATTTGGTTATATATTACCTTTGGTTAATTTTGATGTACTGATTAAATAATTGCTCATTAATGAGGTATACTTTACTTATATACTTAATAAACGAGCAGACGGATTGCCTGATGTTAAGCAATTACCGTCGCCCATGGGCACTCGAAATACCAGGGGACTCACACGCACATTGCCTGCCTTTACGAGTAATGGGGGTTGGAGCTCTGGGAACCTAACTCGCCATCAGGATCACAACACTACATACCTGGAAGGTAGCAGTGCTATTATGGCTGTGGTAGTTAGTAGTTCTATGTGTAAAAAAAGCCAGGATTAAGAGGCAAAAGGCCTTAGAGCTTGGGAAGGATGCTGGTGTGGGATGCTACCTGTGTAGACATATTAGCGCCGAGCCATCTCCAATGAACTAAAAAAGCGGGCACAGCGCCGGGATACGCCTAAATTTTTAGATGTAACAAATATAAGAGCCTGGGCAGAGAGTACCACTACCGTTTGGTGTAGAAACGCTAGGTCCATGGGGTCCCAGCGCGCACAAACTTTCTACAGAAACCGCGTAGCGACTGGTTGACGTAGCTGGTGACCGAAGAGCTGTGGCGGCTTCCTCGCACAACGTATCAGCATTTCGATAGATACTGTACCAGTTATACAAACCACCATCAATGTATAGAATTAAGTATTTTAGCAAATAAAAAATCTTATCTTATCTTATCTTACAATGTTTAGACGACCGGTCTGGCCTAGTGGGTGGTGACTCTGCCTATGAAGCCGATGGTCCTGGGTTCAAATCCCAATCAGTGCATTTATTTGTGTGATGAGTCATGGGTGTTTTCTATATATTTAAGTATTTATATGTATCTATCTATTATATATATCGTCGTCTAGTACCTACAACACAAGCCTTACTGAGCTTACCGTAGGACTAGGTCGATTTGTGTAAGATTGTCCCGAAATATTTATTTTATTTATTTAGAATGTGGAAATGCCGCCAACATCCAGTACAATGCCTTAAGGGCCTTTTTTAGATTTAATGTAGTAAGTAGTTTTTTTTTACGTAGCCTATGTTGGGTCCCCCTGGGCAAAGTAGTAAGTAGTTATGAAATATAAAACTGTATTTTTTAAAATATTCATGTTTTTGTTTTTTTTTTAATAGAAATAATAACTAAATAACTTAAATAATTAAAACAATTGTCATTATAAACAATAGAAACATTATATAACTGAATAAAATATGATCTAGTCTTTTTACTAACAATTTATAAAAACAACTTTTAAAACATCGTACATAATCATGAATTATAACACACCCTAGTATTTACGCCCCGTTGCCCGTCCTTTAATGATTAAGGGGACGCATTCCCTATCTTAATTTAGTTTTAAACCACGGCCTTGTGTGTTTTACTTCAACCACTTTAAAGTACGGCTATTTTCGGTCGCTCCATTGACCAAAGCAATAAAGGGTTACTTGCAAAGTTACTTCGGACTGATTAAATTTTCATGTTGTGCTCTGTTGGGATTAGACGGTAAATTAAATTTTGAAGTGTTTAGCTATTTTAGCGTGTTACACAAAATATTATTTTGCGATTGTTAGTGCTTATGTGGAAGTGTTGCGAAGAGTGGGTGAAAGAAGAGCTATTCTGAACACAATTGAAAACAGACGCGGTAATATGATTGGACATTTGATACGACACGACCATTTCTTTAAAACCATCTTGGAGGGAAGGATAGAAAGCAAGAGAGGGAGAGGAAAGCCCGGACGCAGCTACATGGATCAAGTGAAGGAAAAGGTTGGGGTCGTTTCGTATCAAAAAGTCAAGGAGCCGGCGCAAGATAGGAAAAGCTGGAAGATACTCCACCGACAAGAGTCTAACTCTTAAGTTTATGATGATGATGATGAGTGCTTATGTACAGTAAACCAATTTGATTTATAGACCACTTCGTTCCTTGTCACAGTGAAAATGTACATGAAATTATGCAAAAGATCTTATTAACGTCACTGTGACAAGGTTCGAAGTGGCCTAGAAATCAAATTGGTTGACTATACAGTCGCCATCAGATATATCGGAGCTGTGGAGGTGGTCGCAAATATTAATATGCACTTAATCGTGTTTTCCGGCTGTGGAATGAACTCCCTGCCGAGGTTTTCCCTAGACACTACAGTATGAGGTTTTTAAAAAAAGGAGGTAAAAAAATCCTCTGGAGGTGCAGGCGTCCATAGACTACGGTAACTGCTTACCATCAGGCGGGCCGTACGCTTGTTTGCCACCGTCGTTGTATGAAATAAAAAATCTTCCTGAAAATAGAGGCGTTGTTCAGATATTTGTGACCACCTCCCCAAGCCCGATATACTCGTATCTGATGGCGACTGTAGAAACAGAGTGCTTATGTGCCGTGTGGTGCCAGCTGCAAATAGCACCACCCCGTTTCCAACGCGGGTGTCGGAAGTGGCGACATTCAGTTGTCATAGTCACCATACTTGGCAGGCAGCTATAAGTCAGCCTCTGGTGGACATAGGTCTCCCCCAAATATGACTTGTATATCTTTGCATGTGTGTTGGCGACGTAGTAGCTGTAAAAATAATTATTATATTCTATTCTTGATTGAGTTTCGACAGACGCTACTATCCATTCGTCGGTTTTTCCCTTTGCCTCATACGACACCCACAAGAGGAATATGTTACATAAGGATTATAAAAAATATATCGTTTTGATGTTTACAGTCGCTTTTCAAAAAGAAAACATAATATCTAATCCCAAAAAGGCCTAGTACCCTCTGGGTTCAAAGGGCTGATTCCGCCGGAGAAATGAGTTAAAACCAAATTATTGGGTAAAATTGCCTAACGGATTACAGGGTCCATTGAGCAGTAGAAAAAGGTCGGCTGTGGTAAATAAGATGATGATATGAAATAAAGCAAATAAATAAGGATTAAATGACAAAAATAACAATAATTACTGCCACAGAAAAAAATTACAAAACAATTGAATACAATGTATTCAATTATTTAATGACTAAAATATTAACACGAAATAAAATAAACGAAGTATAAAAACAAAAAGAGAACTAGTAAAAATGAATATAGGGTTATCGACGCAGATAACATCAGAAACTGAACACATATATGAAAACAGACAAATTGATCACAGGTCTGGCCTAGTGGGTAGAGACCCTGCCTTTGAAGATGACATTGTTTTTTTTATTATGCAGAAACGTCTGCTAGCAAATATCATCGATATTTAAATCAAAAGAAAAATAGAAAAAATTGATTCGAAATGGGACTCGAACCCACAACCACATGGTTCGAGTCCCGCTTTGAGTCAAATGAAGTCGAAAAATTTGTCGTCTTATGAAGACAATCCCGGTTCTAAGCCATCCTAAAAATGTGCATTTATTTGAGTGATGACCAGGGTTTCTGAGTCATGAGTGTCTTCTACGTATTTAAGTATTTGTGTATGTAAACTACTGTTATGGGTATAACACAAGCCTTCTCGAGCTTACCTTGGGACTCAGTCAATTCGTGCAAAAATGTTCTTTAATATTTATGAATATAAATTTGACAGTGATAGAAACATATATATTAAGCATGTCACGTTATTTACAGGTACCAAACAAAATCATCTTAGCAAACATATCATTAAAAATAAAATCATGCCAATATAAGTAAAAGTAAGTAATAAAATTATCGTATATTTTGTGAAGCAATTACTAAGGGGAAAAGCATATTAAATATACAATTTCATGATACATTTTTGCTAGTGAGATTTTCTGGGTCGCTGCGATGAGTAGGATTCTTTTCATCTTCAAAGACCTCAATTTTAGTTTTAATAAAGATATCTGATTCTCGGAGGGATATAATAATTGGCACAACATTTTGTTTACCTTCAAAACAACAATACAACTTTTTTAATATCATCCAATTCAGATATTTCGTTTTCATTATTGCGAACAAATATCTCCTGAGGCTTTTAGGTCAGTAATTATGTTTGCTTTTTATATAGCCAGTCAACGGATTTGAAAAAAAATTCTAGACTTTTTTCTTTCATTACATTACATACATTTCAGCCGTATGCAGTCCACTGCTGGACATAGGCCTCCTAAATATGACTTGTATCATCTTGGGGATGGTTGCCATAGTCATCACGTTTGGAAGGCGGGTTGGCAACTGCAGTAGCTGTAGATTGGGTTTCGACGGACGATGCTGCCCGTACGTAGGATTTTTCCCTTTGTCGCCTCTTACGACACCCGCGAGAGGAGATGGGGTGATGCTATTCTAGTCAGCCGGCATCACACGGCAAATATTTCTATTTTCTATTTCTTTCATTAATGTAAATTAATTCCGAATTCAACAGTTTTGTGCTTAAGTGGGTCAACAAATATTTTTGGTCATGTCTATTTTGTGGATATGATTATACTTCTTTTTTGATTAATTAGAAAAATCGGATTGTATCGGTAGTATTTGCTTACGTTTCATGAATTATTTCAGTAATTTCGTTAATATCGATTCCATTGTTGTTAGTAAGACGCCTTTTTTGATTTGCACGATATTTATTATCCTGAAAAACGAGTTATAAAGGTAATGAATTAGCTTGCCATTCTCAATTCATCTTAATGGATGAGAAAATCATTACTTACTCACAAGCCTTTAAACATTGACTATAAAAATTTATTTCATTGATTATATTTGGATACTTTGTTTTTTTTATCCTCTATCCACAATATATGAAAACCTGTCAATACTAAACAATTTTGACTTGTCGAAAAATTAAAAATGAACATCAAATACACCTTTACGGTACACACCACACACCTCTAGGTAGCTAAACGTTGCAGCTAATTTATCGTCTGGATAACTTTATTTATATAATTTAGAATCATAATCCAGATAAACATACCTCTTTCATCTCTACAATCCACCACAAACACTTAACTTAATAAAGCATCCATTTTATTCTCACCCACTAAAGTGTACTGAAGACCGTAAAGACACTTTTCCCGGCCAAGTACGGCAAATCCGAAGCGGGCATTAATATAAATTTTAGCGGCTACCCGGACTGAGAAATCGGTTCCATTCAAAGCATCCAGAGCGAAACCTTGTAACAAAAGCAGCCAAAACAAAAGACTTGCTATAAAGATTCGTTGAATGTTTCACCTTTTATTGTAGCCTAACCTTTTTTCCACTGATCCACTCTCGTTTAATAACCTTTGCTATGTAACACATAAAATACGATTATACAACTCACTGCGCAATTTTGATACTTTAAAAGCTTTTAGGAATGATGTTTATTGTTGGCGAAGTTGCGGGTTGATAGTCTTGAGTTTAAAAATTTTTTAACTGGTAACAAAAGGATGTACGCTTCGTCGGTTTGGTATTTTAACTTTGATGACTCAATAAGAGAGTCCCGGGAACTCGTTAGAACTCTACTTAGCCCATGAAAACGTTTACTGGCTGCGAGTGCGAACAAATTTGACTAGACAGTCGTTTGAAACTGGATATTTTTCGTCTTGATTTTTTACTAGCTTTTCTAGAAATTTCTAGCCACTTAAAATAGGACCATGACTGGCACATTTGTTTTTGTAAACGACAATCAGATTTCAGTATTAATTAGTTTTGCTACAAAACCATATAATTTTATGAAAATTATGCTAAATTACGGGAAAAAACGTTTAAATCAGTATAATAACTTTAATCCCAAACTCGAAAAGTTTGAAAACTTAACTTCTTCTTAGAACTATTTCACTAATCCCGACATTAAAAGAGGAAATCATTCCGAAAATAAAACTGGAATCCAGTCGACACTTGGAGTCTCGGCATTAGTGTCCGAAATTTATGCTCATAGGGTTTAGTGCCACTCGAATTTCAATGAAATGGCGCTGGTCCCCTTGCTACACCACTCAATGTGTATTGGAATTATGTGTAAAAAAAAAACACATTTGAAAAATAAAAACGCAATAAATATACTTAAATATCTTTTGGATTTAAAATGCTCCATGGGGTCCCAGCGCACAAAAACTTTTTGGAGAAATCGCGAAGCGTCTGGTTGACGTAACTGGTGACCGAAAGACCTGGCCGTTTGCTTGGATATCGTATCAGCTATACTTATTGTAACTTGTAATATAAGCGGTCCCTTTCTAATTTCATTTACAAGAAAGAGAGTTCCACTTATAAAATTGTAAATTGTTACGTAATGGACATCAAATCCTCAGAATATACAAAAACATAAATACTTAAAAAACAACCATGACTCAAGAACAAATAGTAGGCCTCACATAAGTAAATGCCGTTACTGGGATTTGAACCCAGGACCGTTGGCTTCTTGGCAGGGTCACTAGGACAGCCCTTCATCGTCATCATTTAATTATAATTTTTACCGCAAAATACTTTGTGCTGAATTGAGTTAAGAATACAAATCAAAGATCATTTCAGGGAATTCAAAAGTTCTAAAATAGTATTTCAAAATGAATGGAATGGTTGTCTAGTCCGTGTCTTCGTTGACTTGTCTAAGCAGTAATAAAGTGTATGATCTTCTCAATCCTTTCAGCTTGCTTCGCTCTGCTGGCGATTTTACGGAACCATCTTTTAGTGCGTCATAATATTTAGGGTTCTGATTCGACGTAATCTCCGTTAAATGGCCTTACGCTTTGATTTTATACGAGAGCTTCTTTGGTTTTTAACTTTACTTTTTATTTATTTGACACATACAGCTTGCATTCGCCTGTGGATTAAATTTAAAGGTTCAATTCCATTCACTTTACTGATCTAATTCTGTTTTGTGACTTTAATAAATAATTAATTTAGACAACTTTTTAACTTCAAAGTTTAATAGTAAAGCCAGTGTACTCGTATCAAAAATTGCGATACTATCGTTACATCCTGGTATGAGGGCGATATTTTCTTGGTACAGGGACATTTAACGTTCAGATTAAAACAAAGAGATAAAAAAAGATAACAGATAAAAGAGCTTTATTTTACAATTTAGGCACATCAAATGCACTAATGAAGAAAAATCTACCACCGGTTCCAACCCTACAGCTCTGACCTGAAAAGATACCGGCAAGAAACTAAGGCGGGAGTTGTTTTTTCAAAACAGTTGTACATCAAATCTTAAAGTATTTAATTATGCGTAGTCCCAAAAGAAAACATCGTTCAATAGTTTATTACAAGATATAACTAAAATATAAAAGTAAAAATGATAATGTATAAACAAAACTAATTTACTGTAAGTCATACTTTGATATGCTTTCTTACCTGAACTGTGTAATTTAAATGATCTGGCAGTACACGTACAGTATCGTAATTATCAAAATATCAAAAAATTGTTTAACTACAATTAGAAAGAGATGTTTTTTTTTATGACATAGGCGGCAAACGAGCAAACGGATTGCCTGGTGGTAAGCAATTACCGTCGCCCATGGGCACCCGCAACACAGGGGAGTCACAAGTACGTTGCTCCGGCCTTTAAGGGGGAGCTCTGGGAACCTTACTCACCATCAGGAACACAACACTACATACCTGAAAGGTAGCAGTGCTATTATGGCTGTGGTCTTCTGTAAGGAGGAGGTACTTCCCCAGTTGGGCTGCTCCAGATTCAAGCGTGATGGTCATCGCTGTGCCCTACCTCTCATAAAATAATCTCTGTTTTCTAGAGTTAGAATATAAAGTGTGTGCTTAATACTTTTGGTTGTGTGTTTTAGCGTAAAATACACAACCAAAAGTATTAAGCACGAGTAAGTTCTGCCCAAATTGTGGTTGAGAGTGAATCCACAGAGTTTATGACAAACACACTCGAACTCTTAAATTCGCCCACACAAAAACAATTATTCCCGTGTCCAACTTGTCTGAAATGCCCGCGAATTCCCGCAAATTCTCATAGGTAAACCAACTTGAGTGTGACGTCCGCTGACGATTGAGATTAAAAAACTTCCCGAGCTCCAAGCTGCCTTCAAAAAATAATGAAATTTCTGGCAGCCGCCGATATCCGAAGGGTCCATCAAAGCGATCCTGTGGCAGATAGGTAATTAAGAAATTAAATTTGTTGGCAACTTTCATGCGGGAGTCCAAATTGTTAATAATTTATGCAACAAGTGACTTGGTTTTTTCTGGCCCCTATTTCACTTAATCAATATTTATATGAGTTTGCAGGTGTCCATTAGTTCATTGATCACTTACCTATACTTTTTGACATGTGTTTACTCCTCTGTTTTGCCGTGTGATGCCGGCTGACTAGTATAGCACCACCCCATCTCCTCCCGCGGGTGTCGTAAGAGGCGACAAAGGGAAAAATCCTACGGACGGGCAACAGCGTCCGTCGAAACCAAATCTACAGCTACTGTGGTCGCCAACCCGCCTGCCAAGCGTGGCGACTATGGCAACTACCCCCAAGATGATACAAGTCATATTTGTGGGAGGCCTTTGTCCAGCAGTGGACTGTATACGGCTGAAATGTATGTAAATGTAAAGTACTCCTCTGTTAGAATTTTGCGACAATTGTCATAAATCTCGTGACAATTGTCAAGAGGTTATTCCTGAAGTATAATTACATATTTATTTATGATATATTTATGTATCGTGTTACTTGCAAACAAGCAAACACCCCACTTGATGGTAAGCGGTCAATTATACACTTGCAATGTCAAATATTTACAGTACAGTATTTTTTTTTTTTTTGACAACCGGTCTAGCCTAGTGGGTAGTGACTCTGCCTATAAAGCCGATGGTCCTGGGTTCAAATCCCAGTCAGGGCATTTATTTGTGTGATGAGCACAGATATTTGTTCCTGAGTCATGGGTGTTTTATACTTATATCTATTTAAGTATTTATATATGACATGTATATATCGTCGCCTAGTACCTACAGCACAAGCCTAACTGATCTTACCGTAGGACTAGGTCGATTTGTGTAAGATTCTCCCGAAAATATTTATTTATTTTATGAAATTTTGAGGCAAATGAGCAGGGAAATTGCATACGGTCCACCTTGTGGGGGGTGCCCACGCCGCGGCTTCCTTCGCCACTCCAGAACCTTTACGCCCCCTTACGCCAAAAAAATAATACAGATAACCTTACCAAGATTCCAGCTTCATACAAAGGGTTACTAGGAACTGAAAAAGCCGTCAGCATAAAACCACCAAATTCAAAATCATAAAAAAATTCTATTAGCATTTTTTTATAATATAAACCTCCAGTTGCATAGCAACTTAAATTAAGTGTTGTTATAACACCATTCTACAATGGCTAAGACTTTTTAAGACATCCTTTTTGGCAGCTTTAAAATGCGCTCCTAGAAAAATGCGAAGCATCCTTTAGAGTCTGGAGTACATTCTTCTTCAGTTATCTCAAATGGAGTCTGATTGTTGGAATCATAACTGGAACACTTCAGCTCTCCGTCGCGTCTGGTTAACCGCGGTAACAGCTGAATGGAACAGAGTGACATATTTGGAATACAGCTTGAGGCTGCTTGTAAGTATCAAAGCTGTATATGGCGGACTTATACAGCAAAAATAGCATATATATAAAACAAGACACCAGAGTTATCTGCTATTCAATTACGTTTACTTCTTACTCATTTAATATTTGTTATAAATAAATTAGCGCGAGAGTGGAAATTGCGTTTGTAGTGGTTGTACAGGAAAAAGGAAATTTCTAATATAGAATGCCTATAAACACACAAATACCACTAGAGATGCAATTTCACGCTCTCACTAATCCATACAAATACTATAATAGCGAAAGTGTGTCTGCTTGTTTGTCCGTCTTTCACGGCAAAACGGAGCGACGAATTGAAATGATTTTTTAAATGGATGTAGTTAAAGGGATGGAGAGTGATATAGGCTACTTTTTCCAGCGGGAAAGCATCTCATTTCCACAGGAAGACTAAATATGTTAAATTTTCCTCTAACCAAGACGCGGGCATCATCTAGTTTGTCTATTATAGTTCGTGTTCAATACTTTTTGTCTTATTTCATGTCTTTTGTGCGAATATAAGACATGGGACCTGATTGTCGATGGCACATAAGTCGAACCACGTCGCGTTTGTATTGCGTAATCTTGAACAACGACATAAGCGCCATAGACAACGAGGTACCGGTCATAGATAAAGTCACAAATTATATGAATCTATTGTAAATTAAATGTTGCAATTACAAAATCATCCAATGGCTTAGACTTTTTAAAACATTTTTGACAACTGAAAACTTCGCTTCTAGAAAAATGCGAAGCATTTTTTTTTTATGACATAGGCGGCAGACGAGCAGACGGATTGCCTGATGGTAAGCAATTACCGTCGCCCATGGGCACCCGCAACACCAGGGGAGTCACAAGCGCGTTGCCGGCCTTTAAGGGGGGTTGGAGCTCTGGGAACCGTACTCACCATCAGGAACACAACACTACATACCTGAAAGGTAGCAGTGCTATTATGGCTGTGGTCTTCTGTAAGGAGGAGGTACTTCCCCAGTTGGGCTGCCCCAGATTCAAGCGTGATGGTCATCGCTATATATATATATATATTAATTCATTTTAAATCTTAATACTATATGTTACAAGCATACTAACTATTGTGAATTTCTAGGGTCAATGTAATAGTTCGAGGGATTGCGCGCTTTGCCCAACAGTGGGCGTATAGGTACTCTGAAGAAGAAACCAGTCAAATCCGTAGGAAACAAAAAAAAATAGATGCCTTTGCTTTACTGTTTATCCTTGTTGTCTACATTCTATTTTAAGGTTTGAAATTGCATGTTGTTTAAATCTATTTAGTATGAGATTTTTGAGTTATATAAAAAAATGTGTGTGAAGTACGTTTGGAAAAGGCTGTATAAAATTTCTTACGAAAATCTAGCGGTGAAAAATCATTTACGAAAACAAGTGAAAATTGATGGCGTAATCCACTTTATTGCGAGAAAAAAAAAAGCGCGATAACAAAGAATAAAAATTTAAAAGGCTATAATTCACAGAAAGGGTGGAGGCGAAATTGTAAGAAAGCCTTTTCCGTGCTACAGTGTGCTCTTTACAACAGTGAGACTATAACATGACTATTTATTTGAGACTGCAATAAATATAAATGTAATGATGATTTTTGAAACTAAATAAACATTACAAAATTAAACAGGACTTATCCTCGTAAAGCCCACCATAGTGAAATATTCAATAGTAAAAACCAATCTTACTATGCAGTGAATTAGGTTGAGTTTTCTTTTGTACGAATACTAATGAAACAAACGAAATTCTACTATATTCACTTTTATAAAAGATTGACACTCCATTGAAAGGGAGTGTACATTGTAATGCACACTGGGTCTTACGAGGTTAATCGCGTTTAAACTAAAGGTATTACAATTAAAACTGATGTTAGTCATGAAATGACTACTTAAGGCGATTTTAGACAGATTCAGTAACTGACTTCTATATCGAGACAAGTCAGCGCCAACTCGAGAAATACCCAATGTAAATTGATTTGAAGTCAGCGGTGGGAGGTCACCGCTGACTTGTATATTCGCAGGCGAATATTTTGAGCTAATCCGTCCCTCCCGCACCAGTGGTAAAAATCAAGTGTAAATGGAGAAGTCAGCGCAGTGTGCTTACCGTGTTAACCTTACCACTACTGACTCCATGTAAACAAATGAATGGCTGGCGCCAGTGTTGGCGATCATACCGGCTTGTCAGACCTGTCTTCAACATAATTCATAATTCTCTTGCCCTTGTCCCATTTACTTGGGGTCGGCGCAGCATGTTTTCTCCTTCCATACTTCTCTATTGCTCGTCATTTCATCATTCACACTGTTTCTTTTCATATCATCTCTCAACTCTTTCTAGATTTTCCTCTTCTCCTAGGTTCATCCACATTCATTCTTAATACCTTTCTCGTAACATGATTTTCATCCCTCTGCATCACATGCCCATACCACGCTAGGCGATTTGTCCGTATTTTGTAGGTTATGGGTGTAACTTTGACGTCAATATAATTATGACATTGGAAATGTCAGTCATGTATTTGTCGGCAGGTCTGGACTAGTGGGTAGTGACCCTGCCTGTGAATTCGACGCTCGGGAGTTCGTAAGGGCATTTATTTGTGAGATGAGCACAGATATTTTTTCCTGAATTAATGTGTTTGTGTATTTAAGTATTTGTTAATTATAATATATGTATCGTTGGCTGATTAACCACAACACCTGGATTCTTGAGCTTACCATTCGAAAACCAATCTATAGCTACTGCGGTCACCATACCGCCTGCCAAGGGTGGCGACTATGGCAACTACCCCAAGATTTTACAAGTCATATTTGTGGGAGGTCTATGTCCAGCAGTGGACTGCATACGGTTTAAATGTGTATTTATTTATGTATAGGGACACTGTTGGTTTTTCCTAGCTATTTATCCCTACTGTTCCCATTCCCCACTGTGACCCTGTAAACGAATAGCAAGTGAAAACATGGGGAGGCGAATAAATCATGCTGTTTCAATTATCCCCCACTTACAGCCAACGGGAGCGAGCGAGAGCCTGTATCTGATCAAACCGTAAATCATCGAAATGACGTTATTGTCTTGTAATCTTGGGAATTATTTACTGGGTCCCGTTGAGTGCGTAGGAACAGCTGTTGTTTTGTGCCTAATTGTTGTTGATATTTGGTGGTCTAGAGCGTGACTTGCAATCTGGAGGTCGCAGGTTCTAACCCCAGCTCGTACTAATGGGTTTTCGGAATTTATGTACGAAATATCATTTGATGTTTACCTGTACCTTTTTGGAAAGGAAAACATCGTGAGGAGACCGGACTTAAGCCAATAATAAATGTTTCGTTAGATATGTACCTACATGGAGAATTTACTCGAAATCGTAGAAAACATAAAAATAGTTAGATTTCAGACCAAGGGTAGTAGATCGGTAGGACCCGGGTATGTCCTTAAACGACGTCCAACAATGAGAGGTAGGGCACAGCGAAGTACCATCAAGCTTGAGTCCGGAGAAGCTCAACTGGGGAAGTACCTCCTCCTTACAGAAGACCTCAGCCATAATAGCACTGCTACCTTGCAGGTATGTAGTGTTATGTTCCTGATGGTGTGTAAGGTTCCCAGAGCTCCAACCCCCTTAATGGTCGGCAACGCGCTTGTGACTCCCCGTGTTACGTGTGCCCATGGGCGACGGTAATTACTTACCATCAGGCAATCCGTCTGCTCGTTTGCCACCTTTTGTCATAAAAAAAAGGACCAAGCCAAAGCAGGTAGATCTCCCAAAAATTTGGTAGATGTATAACTGTGCAGTCAGCAGCAGAATTGGCTA
This sequence comes from Grapholita molesta, assembly GCA_022674325.2. NCBI lineage: Eukaryota > Metazoa > Arthropoda > Insecta > Lepidoptera > Tortricidae > Grapholita > Grapholita molesta. The sequence goes on along the minus strand of CP053138.2, from coordinate 15,059,908 downwards.
AACGGTTGAGGTGTTTAAAACGAAGGCAACACATCTCTATTGCCAAGAGAATAAGAGTGCGTGTAGGTCATTTTGAACACTTCACCCGCTCAGCCACTTTCGCTGCTGACTGTACAAGGGTAGCGTGTAGTGAATGCTGACACTCAATGTATTAAGACAGAGAACTTATGAACAAACTTAAAATAACAAAAAATCTAGGTATAACGCTGAGCCATCCTCATTTTGCCGCTTTGCAAGTCTTTTGTTACTTAATGTTTCATAACTCTTTTGTATCTGGCTTTATTCTCCTAGTTTTTTTTTATTAAAAAGTTAACTCATTTTCTTCCTTTTTATCATTTTCTATAGAAGAGGTTATTTGAGTTCGTGTAATAAAATTGCCTTATGAACATAGTTTGATATTATAGCAAGGTAGTGAATAATAAATTGAATAAGTCATGTCAACGATTGGTACAGACTCATGATGCTCAAAAATTTAGACTCAAGCTCTCCGAATGTTATAAGAGTAATTGAATAAAAGTGGATAATGCTAAAATGGAAACAAATAACGTACATAAGGGTAACACACCAGTGTTCAACACGTGAATGTCCAACGGATGACCCCTTATTTCACCTTTATTGGAATATTAATAAATGTATGAATGCTAGCACTGCCCCCCGGTGTTATCCACGGTTTATTAGGAAAAAAACGAAGCCTAATGTGTGAATCTAGGGAGTCAGCTAACTCCATGCCAAATTTTATTAAAATCGCTTCAGCCGTTTAGACGTGAACAAGTAACAAACATATATACACTCACAAACTTTCGCATTTATAACATTATTGTAGATGACTTATCATTGAAAGTGCCGTCCATTGGGACGTTGCTAAAGGCAAAACATTTAATAAGGTAATTTAATATATACTTTTTGTCAAAGCGTAAATAAAACTCATAAAATATTTTTCGCGAAAAAAAAAACTTTGTTTTCTACAACTTACTTACGGTTAAGCTCTATTAAGGGACCACTTACGACCACTAAAATCCTACAAAAGAAAGTCCGCTTAACGGCCATTGAGATGCCATAAGAGTAATAAAAGGTTTTCCGAAAACATTGACTTGGGGCTGTTTGGTCGCTGGTTGATAAATAGGAGACACAGACCACAGCAGTATTAGATAAAACGATTTTCAGTGGTGTACGGTAATTCGCTAGTAACTGGCCATCCTCCAATAACTGGCATTAAACTAAAAATTTATTTTGTTTATAGGCGATTGAAAATTCATTTTAGTGTGAAGTGGCCAGTTAGCCATAATAGCACTGCTACCTTTCAGGTATGTAGTGTTGTGTTCCTGATGGTGAGTAAGGTTCCCAGAGCTCCAACCCCCCTTAAAGGTCGGCAACGCGCTTGTGACTCCCCTGGTGTTACGGGTGCCCATGGGCGACGGTAATTGCTTACCATCAGGCAATCCGTCTGCTCGTTTGCCACCTTATGTCATTAAAAAAAAAGTTATTGAAGGTTGGCCAGTGATTGAAACCCTATTAGAAATTGTGTTCTATTTATAGTGTTTTAGTATAAAGTAGCCAGTTATTGAATAGCGGCTAGTTACTGGCGATTTACCCTATATGTAATTTTATTGTACCTATTTGTTTACTGAGTTTCATCATCATCATCATTTAAGCCGTAAATCGTCCACTGCTGGACGCATGCCGCCCCAAAAAATATGACTTGTTTCATCGCTTGGCAGGCGGGTTATCGACCGCTGTAGCTGTAGATTAGTTTTCAATGCCCGCTTCTACCTTCAGTTTTTGCCTTTATCGCCTCTTCGACACCCGCGGGAAGAGATGGGGTGGTGCTATTCTAGTGAGCCACCACGAGGCATCGGATGTGGCGTGTAATAATAGCAATAAATGTGATAACAGCAATAACTTTAGGGATCGCTTCTAAACCACAAACGTAGCAACATTTCTTCTTAGATCATACACGTGTGTGGATGTTCCAAAATAGTAGTAATTTTGATATAATTAAAACTCTTGTGAGCCATGTTACTACTAATTAGTTACACACGGATAAACTCACGTGTAATTACATCGCACTAGGCGACATGTTATTCCCTCACCCTGAGCAGTGTGTTCACTCGGCTTGAAGAAGGGTATCAGAGCTTACCTTAAAAAATCGATTTAGTGCGATATTGGTTTCTGATATAAATCGAAAAAAGAATAGAAAAAAATTACTCGCAGCGGGACTCGAACCCACAACCACTGGATCACTAGCCCAGTGCACTACCAATGTGCTATACGAGTAGTCTTACTGCGAGTCAAATTTTTATATTTTTCTCTCGATTTAAATATCGAAGGTATTCGCTAGCAGACGTTTCTGTATAATAAAAAATAATTTCTTCTATAACACTTTAAACTTTTGCGTCTACTACACATATTTAGCACCAATTTTGGACACTTTAAGCTAACTAGCATTAGTTATAAATTGAACTAACCATGAGACCATGTGTACATATGTACCAACAAATGCACAACTAGACTCCTTTGAAATAATCACTGTTGTTCATGATTGGTTCCTTGTCCATTACTATCGCGGTCACCCTACTGAAGACTATATTATAACGGATCTATCGCAAATTAATAAAATCTCCGAAACACAGACTCTACAGACTTAAGAGGTTAAGATATAATCGGATAAGCAGATGAGTGAAAGAAAATGGAGAATATATTCAATAAGGGATTACCCGAGATGAGTTCGTTAGTTTAATGACTTTATCTACGTACATGTCATAAGTGCTCTAAAATGCGTCCAGAAATCGTAGGAAATGACCAGCATTACCAACCATCAGAAAGATTTCGGTGGGTAATGTTAACATTACCTACTGAAATCAGTAGGTTATGAATTTAAATTTGGAACAGCTGTCAAATTCAAGTGGGGTGTCTAATCTAGTATTTATAGATATTAAAACAGCCATTGATACGAAACGCCAATTCGGTATGTTTTTTTAATATAAATCGAACGACATTTGAACTCGAGTGACAGTAGAATAGGGAGTTCATTCGCTTGTCTATGGTTTAAAAAAAAAATTGACTGAGATACGAAATACGCAACGCCGCCGTTCCAAGCTGTCATTTGTTTTGTTCGTTGACTTTTTAATGTTTACAATTAACCCTAGTAATAAGTCATTTCCCTACGGTTTCTGAACCCATCTTAAAACACTTATGATATGTGTGTAGATAAAGTAGTGTATGTAACTATACATAATTAGGCATTACAACAATCGTGTGATATTATTATGAAACTCGCCTTCGGCTCGTTTCATAAACCCACACTCTTGTTGTAATGCCCTTCATTATGCACAGATACATAAACTACTATTTCAGAAGAGGGAGTGAAATTAAATGACAATGTTTTGGGCACAAATGCAAAATAAGCTTGTGAGGTTTACGAGAACATACAGAATATTAGTCGGAATATATGACTGTAGTATGTAAGTCTCAGAGAAGACGGCAGATGGGGTCGAATTGCGACCACGTACTAGCAAGCGCAGCGTATGTCCACCCACAAGATAGACAGACGACCTCATTAAGGGGGCCGGAAGACGCTGGATTCCAATCGGTACATGTGGAGGTCTAAAGGGGAGGCCTATGTTCAGCAGTGGATGTCTTATGGCTGAGATGATGATGATGATAAGTCTGATAGAACGATGTATGCTTGAAACGGAATTGTGTGAGCAAAATCGTAGGTGTGTAAAAGAGGTCGTTAGTGGTCTTTTACGATTTTGAATTGTTTGAAACCTAAATAAAATCAGAACCTACACTCAGTAATTTAGCATTTATTCTTATACAATAAATACATGTCAGCTTAAAAATAGGCAGATTAAAGTATAAAAACAACTTACAGCTAAATAAAACGAACAAAAACTTAATCTATACCCTACATCGGCCCTCACCCAATCCAAACGTTTTTCTCATCATATATTTATAGACGAAATGTCATTAAATGTATTATCAGCTTACTTTTTACTTACTTCCGCAAATCAATATTTATTGTTTTACACGACATCCTTACAAATTTTATGAGAGGTAGGGCACAGCGATGACCATCACGCTTGAATCTGGGGCAGCCCAAATGGGGAAGTACCTCCTGAAGACCACAGCCATAATAGCACTGCTACCTTTCAGGTATGTATTGCTGTGTTCCTGATGGTGAGTAAAAAATGACTATGCCCTACGGTAAGCTCAAGAAGGCTTGTGTAGGTATTCAAGCTACGATAAATATAATATAAAAATACTTAAAACATATAGAAAACAGCCATAACTTAGGAACAAATATCTACGCTCATCACACAAAATGTATGCCTTTACTGGGATTTGAACCCAGGACCGTCGGCTTCATATGCAAGACTAGGTCAGACGTGTCGTCATGCATTTAAAACCTTTTAAATAAATTAAATTTGAACAATGCATAACCCTATCACTCCAATAGCCGCTCTAAGTCACAACTCATTCAGCTTAAAATGCACCTACATTCCTTCTAATAAGATCTATTATTGCGTGTATGCAGCTTGTGTCGATTCAAATGTAACATAAGGCTCATGGCGATGATAATTAATTGAAAAGTTTACACAATAAACATTTTCATAGCATAAAAAACATTAATTTTCATGCTTACATAATTATGCGTAATCAAAACTAGTATAGAAAAATGACAAATTAAATTGTGCTTTAAACTGCCTTAAATCGTGAACTTTTGGACCCGGGTATGTCCTTAAACTACGTCCAACAATGAGAGGTAGGGCACAGCGAAGTACCATCACGCTTGAGTTTGCAGAAGCCCAACTGGGGAAGTACCTCCTCCTTACAGAAGACCACAGCCAAAATGGCCCTGCTACCTTTCAGGTATGTAGTTGTGTTTCTGGCCGGCAACGCGTCTATGCCTGTCTTGGTGTTGCTAGTGCCCATGGGCGACGGTAATTGAGATATTGTTCCGAGGATATATCATTAGACTCCAGAGTTAAAAAAAGCTCTAGAAAATCTAACGGAGAAAATTTTAAATACTAAAATGGTTTTAATTTTTATTACGCGACGTTATGGCCGTCGTTATAAATAAGAAAATGAAAACGTTAAATTAAAATTGTTCAAACAATTTTTTTATTCCTGCCTTGAAAGCGCTGATGGCCTAACGGTAAGAGCGTGCGACTTACAATCAGAGTTTTTCAGAACTTATATACGAAATATATAAATAATAAATAAATATTTCGGAACAATCTTACACAAATCGACCTAGTCCTACGGTAAGTTCATTAAGGCTTGTGTTGTAGGTACTAGACGGCGATATATAGAATAGATAGATACATAGAAATTTTTAAATACATAGAAAACACCCATGACTCAGGAACAAATATCTGTGCTCATCACCCAAATAAATGCCCCGACTGGGAATCGAACTCAGGACCATCGGCTTCAGAGGCAGGGTCACTATCAACTAGGCTAGACCGGTCGTCAAATATCATTTCATATGATATGAATCACCCGCTTTTTGGTGAAGAAAAACATCGTGGCGTAACCGGACTAATCCGAAAGAAGCCTAATTTACCCTCTGGGTTGGAAGGTCAGATTGTAGTTGCTCTCGTAAAACTAGTAGTACGCCAAATTCTGGGATTAGTTGACATTCGGACCCCAGGCGCCAGGGTTCCATTCGTTTCATGGGAATGAAACGTGGCAAAATGCCGGGACAAGGCGAGGAAGTTGAAGGTGATGATTAAATTCTATCAGTCACAAATAATGGGATCGATCTTTGAACACATGGGGTCGGCAGGCGGGTTGGCGATCGCAGTTTTGCGTCTTCCAATGATTTCAGATACTCTTTTGAGATTAAATTACAATAGCATTTTTTTTTCCTATAGTAGGTAAAGTAAGTTCGTTATAATAAATAATAATAATAATAATAAATATTTCGGGACAATATTACACAAATCGACCTAGTCCTACGGTAAGCTCAGTAAAGCTTGTGTTGTAGGTACTACACGACGATATAAATAATAGATACATACATATAAATACTTAAATACATAGAAAACACCCATGACTCAGGAAATATTTATATTTGTGCTCATCACACAAATAAATGTGCGGACTGGGAATCGAACCCAGGACCATCGGCTTCATAGGCAGGGTCACTACCCACTAGGCCAGACCGGTCGCCAACGTTATGATATTTAATTAATCGTATATGGCGTATTATATTTTGTAAGTAAAGCAACAAGAATTAAGTGGTTACTAATAACGTTAGTTAGTTAAGTACTTACTAATAACAAACTAATAAAATTAAACCTATGCCCCAGAAAACTACTCCGTAATGCGATAAAAAGTATATGGGTTCAAGAGAAATATATACTGAGGTTTGACTTTCATTTCTGATACACATAAGTACATACTTTTTACTAACATATATACCGGGGTTTTATATTCTATACTTAATACAGAGTATCATACTGTATGAACCATGTAATAAATAATGTATCATACTTATAACCTAGGAGGCATAATCACTGGAGAACGCATCTGAGTACGCCAGTAAGGGACAAAAGTATTCTGGCTTTTGTAACCCAAAATGAAACAATTCACTATAGTTTTGCTTTACAGCATATATATAATATTTTTTGTTGAAAACCCAAGGAAACTCCAATTGTATTTGTTTGTTCCCCTCCAACTTTGACAGTTCTGAAGGGTCCAGTTTGGAGGGGAACAAAAATGTGTGAAACTATGACAGGGATGGACGAAAATAGTGCCGTCTCTACCCACGGAAAGTTACATAAGACCATCCCTTTTGATCGTGGTACTATTATTAGCACACTCCGTCTAGTTAAATGGTATGTCAATGCTTATAACACAAGAAATAAAAGATACGTACATTCAAGGCCACACCAAACCCCAAAAATGTTTCAAAGTACTTAACACAGAAATAACAGTAGAATAGCTGTAAAATGTATAATTTAAATGATCAATGCCTAAATATATTATTACTACGAAATAGGAACCATTTTTCCTGCCGTAATAATAACAGAACGGAAATTCTTGTTTGCTTCCGATTTTTGTCTGATAGTGAGTTAACTAATCACCCTACAACAATAAAGAATTAACCTTGACATAGCTCCATTTAATTTTAAATTTAACGTCATTGTTTCTAGGTTCATAATTGCAAGTAAGTTATGAGGGAGTTTGGCTATTTTGCTTTTGTCAGTTAAATTTTCTTTTTCTGTTAGATTCTTGTCTTTTATTGATAAGTGGTTCTGTTGTTGATTTATCTTTAACATGGCTTTTATTTGGTTATAATTTTAACCGTTTGTAACAGGTTTGTTAATAAAATGTAAATTAACTTTTACTTTGTAGAAAGGGACAGTTTGATCAAAGTGGGTAACAGTATTAATTTAAGGTACAGCGAATTATTTTAAGACTTATTAGCTATGTAAAGATACGGTGTTCATTTTATATAGTCTATAGTCGGTGAATAAAAATTAAATTTTCAAAAACAAAAAGCGTCTAGTTGTAGCCAGCAGTCTCGGGGTAGCAGCAATATGAGTTCTAGAATTGTTCAAAAAAGGAATAATTTATAGTTCTTTTTACTTCGAAAATCATTTTTTTTTATTTGAATAACAAAAGAAACCTTTGCCTACCATATAATCTAAGAGACGGACTAAAAAGATTTTTTTTTCTTTTCTTCGTCAACCCGATGCCAACGAACGCTGCTAAAGGGTTCAAAAAGTCGGGATGAAGTTTAACGCATTCACTGCCACTAACGTACATGTATGTTCATTTCCATACATTTTTGGAGGGGGTGGCAGCGAAAGTGTTAAATTAGTATACGCGGTTTAATCCGTTTTAGTAGTTTTATTTCATGAGTTATTATCGCGGCAACCGAAGACAATATTCTAATGATGATTTGTTTAGTGTCATTAATGGCATAATTATCACACTCTTATGAACGAAGAAACGGGATGCAATTATATGCAAAAGTTTAGTGATAAAAGTAGTGTGCATTGTAATCTTCTCTAGTAGCACTTAAATAATACCTAAAACTGAACTGGACCTAGTTCAAATAGTAGCAGACTAAACTAACAGTATTCGTCTACAGAAATACTAACTGGGACAAAAGTAAATAATGTTTTTTTTTTCTTTTCATTTGTCAGTGGCTAGTCAGATAAATACTGTTGACCTCTTTCCGAGGAACGCCGGTACGCGGCCAACTGGTGCTTATCAGAAACTAGGACATGTATTAACATAATAAACTTATATTTAGAACTAAACTTGAGAAATGGCCGTGCTTTTACACGCACATTTCACTTGGAAAAGTATTTGGACAAGTGGAGCGTTTTTTAAACGGAAAGGCATTGTTTTAGATTCATATTGGCCGTTAGAGTGTTAAAGGTCATTTATTCGAAAAGTTCAATTACATTTTGATTTGTTAGAGATCATCACCATCATTACAAATTACGGGTTTTATCTATTTTTATTTACTTAATAAAATAAGAAGAGGAGGAGGATTTAAAGAATGCCTATGTCCAGCAGTGGACGTCTTACGGCTAAAATGGTAATGTGTGAACAAAGGTAAACTCACCAAAAGTAACTGTAAAATTATTAAATATAAACTTCGGTGGACTGGTGTTAAGACATTCTTCAAAGGTCACTGGTTTTACGATACTTATGAACAAAAAATCACATAATATTTACCAGTCGTTTTTTCGTGAAGGTAAACATAGAGAAGAAACCGGACGTAATCCCAATAAGGCCTAATTTTCCCTTTGACTTGGAAGGTCAGGAAGCTTTGTAAAAAAGTTGTCTTCGGCAAATAGGAATAAAGCTGCCGTGGGATCAGGACAAGTAATTAGTTAACAATATATTTCCTAAAATAAAAGTAACTAGCCGAAGCATTAAATGCTATATTTTGAATAAATGGTGGCCATAATAAACTTATTTATGAAACTATAATAGTACAATCATTATAAATATTATGATATTTTTATAACACATAATAAAAAAAATATAAGACGTTCCAAAATTAGACAACGAGAGGTCAAAAGTGATTCTCAAACAAATTTGAAATCAAGTCATTATATTTATTTTAATTTTTACATATTCATAACTAAAAATGTCAAAAGAAAACTAATCAACACTAGTCATTGATGGGTGTTATTTACGACTATTCAAATTAGATGTGATCACAGTTGCATCTAAAATATGATAACATCGAAAATTACTTTCTTATCAACATACATAATTGGTACTTGTAAAGTGTATCTTATTTTTAAGTAGATAAGGATTTAATTTGAACGTAACGAAACTGGTCAAACTGGCGAAATATAATAAGGTGTCGCGTGTGAGAATGCGGTAGGCATGTCACTAGAACAGCTTGTTAGTGACATTACATCGTGTCAACGGTAAACGTATTGATATTAGGTGATTTTGAATGATCAACTGGAAAAACAACTTCTAACGAACCTACTTCGACCGTATTACTCGTATGTACTAGATATGCCCCGCGGTGTTACCCGCACAGACACGCGCGCTGGACACGAGCCTCCCACAAATATGACTTGTATAATCTTGGGGGTATTTGCCATAGTTGCCACGCTTGGCAGGCGGGTTGGCGACCGCAGTAGCCGTAGATTGGGTTTCGACGGACGCTGCTGCCTGTACGTAGAATTTTTCCCTTTGTCGCCTCTTAATACACCCGCGGGAGATGGGGTGGTGCTATTCTAGTCAGCCGGCATCACACGGCATCCGCGGTTTATTAGAGAAAAAACGTAGCTTATGTGTTATTCCAGGATTTCAGCTAACTCCATACCAAATTTTATTAAAATCGCTCCAACCGTTTAGACGTGAAGAAGTAACAAACATACACACTCACAGACTCACAAACTTTCGCCTTTTTAATATTAGTGTAGATCTTATATTTGTATATTATATATATTGTTGACTGAGTACCCACAACACAAGCCTTCTTAAGCTTACCGTGAGACTCAGTCAATAAGTGTAAGAATGTCCTGTGATAGATATCCACTACTGGCCCCATAGACTGTGATACCCAGCATGGGGAGTTCAATACCATAATCGCCACGTCTGGAAGGCGGATTGGCGATCACAGGGACGCTACTGTCCGTCCGTCGGTCGCAACTTTAAGACAATATCCGGGCTCCTAAACTGCGAACCTTTGTCCGACTACATTTTTAATTTTTCTGGAGATTTTTTATTTTTTTAACCTTTTGCACAACCTTTATTGAAAAAAATGTCTGAGCACGAAGTATTTTTTTAACTAAGTTAGTAAAATATTATAATAAACACCAGACTTGTAAATTAATATTTTCTTTGTAAAAAAGCGAAACACGTCCTTAATTAACGAGAGAAGATAATACGAGTACAGTTTCTTATCTGTAATGTTTTTTCCAGTAAATATTACATATTATATTATATTTACTGCAACTTTCATAATTCGAAGCTTAATTTTCACGTGCAGTGTTAATATTGTACGTGAGTCGGAATAGTGAGAATAACTGAGATTTCCTCCTCTAGAGAGCATCCTAAGATACCCAATGCGGCCTTATTTAAAAAAAAAATTGGAATTCCGAGAATATGTAACCAGCTACCGGAATTTGTCAAGTGCTCACACGTTAGTCACGGATATTTTACTCTTAATAGATAATACAAAACATCGAAACAATTAACTTTTAACTGTAAGTAAGGAACCTTTGTAAATGTATATATATTTAGTGCCGTTGTGCTTGGGCACTAACAATAAAAATAAGTAATGATTTGAGATGAATATTTATACTGAGAGTGAGTGACACTGACGCGACGTCTCTAGGGATGTGGGCAGCTTGTAGTGATGCGCCACATATATATGTACTGTTTAATAATTATGTATAATATATATATATATATATTATACATAATTATTAAATAGTACATTACTACAGAGGCCGAGGAATAAGAGCTTGCCGGTCTAATAGGATTGTTATTTACGAGGCCGATAACTTCTTTTCACGTCAATGTATGGATAATGTTTGTTTACAAAAAGCACTGAGAATAATAAATAAATAAAATATGACTGAATGCCATTATGCTCTCAACTGTGAAGTGGAAATTTAAAAAAAGCCACCTCCCAGTCTAGGCCTGCAACTTTGTGTGAAATTTCGAGACTACACAGTTCCCGGCCTAATTTAAAAAATATAATATCGATATTTCAGTGTAATTGTTGCACGTTACTATGGCAACTGCCGCCCCATGATGATACAAGTCGCATTTGGGGTAGGTCTAGCACCAGTGGACGTCTTATAGCTGAAATAATGACATCGATGGTGAAGCGCATGGTTAACGTGCTTTTGTAAACACGCTATCTAAAGTTAGTCATCTGGCAGTAGTACCTATATGTACTTCAACAGCTTGGGAGCACATATAGCTTGTTTGTTTTTAATTACATCTTCGTGACTTGAAAACAAAAAACAACTTTTTGTTTAGATGTATTTAATTATATATTTTTTGCAATGAACAGACGTGACTCTTAAAGATAAAGGTGGTATTTGGTGGTTAATGTTCTAGTTCATATTAATTGTATAGAAGCGGGTAACTCACGTTGTATAAGTCGACATGGCCCAAACCAGAAACTAACTAAACCGCCTAGCAATTAATTCAACAATTGTATGTTACTGCCAGATCATGTTAATGATATAATGACACAGTTCAGGTAAGAAAGCATATTAAAGTATGTCTATTTTTGTGAAGTCAAATTTGTTAATACATTATTATTTTTACTTTTATATTTTAGTATTTTCTTTTATATCTTGTAATAAACTGTTTGATATGTTTTCTTATCGGACTACGCATAAATATGTAAGTACTTTAAGATTTAATGTATCACTGTATTGAAAAAATTAGTCCCGCCGTAGCTTCTTGCCGGTATCTTCTCGGGTCAGAGGTGTAGGGTTCGAACCGGTGTAGATTTTTTTATTGACGTTCATAAGTGCCTGTATTATTATTATTATGAGCCTATACTGGTTCACTGCTGGTGGGACAAGTGCATGTGCCTAAATTGAAAAATAAAGATCTTTTATCTTTTTTTATCGACTATTGCTCGACATGTTTCACTCCGTAACGATCGATAATCAAGAGCCGTTCGCGTTGGCTAACCGACGCAGACTCAAAAGCAGACTCGAACGGCTCATGGCAATACCTACTATAAACTACGATACCCTACGATAAACTGGGAAAAAAACTGGGATTTCTGCCAGAACCATCGGCTTTATAGGCAGGGTCACTACCAAGACCTAGACCTGTCGTCAACTGTGTATATAACACAGGCGTAAGGTATAAATATAGATATTAATGCCCGTGACTGCCAGTCACCATGAGATATATCAGAGCTGTGGAGGTGGTCACAAATATCGGAACAACGGCTCTATTATCAAGGTGATAAAGTGCATACATTTCAGCCGTATGCAGTCCACTGCTGAACATAGGCCTCCCACAAATATGACTTGTATCATCTTGGGAGTAGTTACCATAGTCGCCACGCTTGGCAGGCGTGTTGGTGACCGCAGTAGCTGTAGATTGGGTTTCGACGGACGCTGCGCGTCCGTAGGATTTTTCCCTTTGTCGCCTCTTACGACTTAGGAGATTGGGTGGTGCTATTCTAGTCAGCCGGCATCACACTGTGGGATAAAGTGCATGTTCCGATATATTTGAATACCTCGGCAGCTCCAATATATTTGATTACATGCACGGCGACTTGCAAATTTCTTTCACGAATACAGTTTTTCCAGACGAGTGTCCGCCAATGTCTTCGCTCGTGGGGAAAATTTAATGCTAAAAGGAAAGCAATATTAAAATTACGTGCTCGAAGGTCGATGTACTGAGGAGACTGCTAATGTCGTCTTTTGCGAGCTGTTTGGATTCAATTCATCTTTTTCATCGGCGCCTATTTTTTCTCTGCATTAGATTTTAATAAAGGGCGATTTTTATATTTTTATACCTGCTTTATGTTGTAACGTATTTTACTTTAAAACTATGATATATATAAAAAAATTACAAATTTAAACTACTTTAAATCATAATATTGTCTTCGGTTGCCGCGATAATTACTCATGAAATAAAACAACTAAAACGGATTAGATCGCGTATACTAATTTAAACTTCATCCCGACGTTTTGAACCCTTTAGCAGCGTTCGTGGTCATCGGGTGGACTGAGGAAAATCCTCAAAAAATTACAAAATGCAAACCTACCCACATATAAATTATTAAACAAATCTTGGGGGCTTACACATGATAATTACGAATGATTAGGGGATGAAGTTTAAATTAGTATACGCGATTTAATCCGTTTTAGTTGTTTTACTACTTTAAATCATTAACATTAAAAACTTTTACTAAATGAAATTAAAAATAAAACAACTGAAACGGATTTTATCGCGTATACTAATTTAAAGTCTCGACGTTTCGAACCCTTTAGCAGCGTTCATGGTTATCGGGTGGCCTGATACGTTTTAGTTGTTTTATTTCATGAGTAATTATCGCGGCAACCGAAGACAATATTTATGACATTAAAAAACTTCAAAAAAAATCAGTCTCTATGGCATGACGTTGGCAGGACGCTTGCAGCATTTCATAATTGCATTCTAAAATCATATTTTCATGTTAGGTATTTAGAAAAATAGAAAAATTAAACTTTGCACAGGGAAGATTTCTAAGAAACATGCTTCGGTGCATTATAAGGGTTTTGTTAAATTCCCAGATTACTGAGAATTTTAAAAGTGGGGGCATTTACCCACGGCGCAATAAACTTTATACTAAAATATTATACCGGGTGATCAATCCAAATGGGTCAGTGGGGGGAAGTCAGAAACTATGAGAGATAGCGAAATCTATTCGTAGGAACCATGGCTTCGATTTCAGATTTAATAATAATGGCATTCAAACTTTTTTTTTAATATCTCATTCATAACTGGCCATTGAACCTGGTCGAAGTCTTGAAAACAATATTAGGTGTAAATCTGAAATATTTTTTGTTGTTATTGTTGATGGTACGAAACGTAAATTCATGAGTCACGTATTAATTGTATAAAGTAAGTGTAGTGTGCAACCCTACTTATGACAATATTGCTGAAAATGAGGGTAGTTTCTCGCCTCCCCGCCCTCAGCTGTTGCCGGCGTTGAGTGCGCGGTCGCGGAGAGCTGCGGCCCGCAGTCTGCGTCGGTTAGCCAACGCGAATGGCTCATGATTATGCTCCTCGTTACGGAGTGAAACATGAGGAGCAATATTCGACTTATAAAACGTGAGTTACCAGCTTTTATACAATTAATATGTTCCAATCTCATGCATGAATACATTTTTCATCATGATCATCATCATCAGCCGTATAAAGAATATTGACAGATTCGATTCCTGGTGAGCAGAGTAATTATATATTAATCTAAGCTTAAGTAGTATTTTTAAAGTATTGGCTTAAATTTTCCGTAGCACATTAAACAATATAAACTCATTAGTTTATACAGTACATTTTTAGGCAAGGTGTTTAATATATATGGAAGTCGGAAATCAATAACTCTTTTACTTTAATAAATATAAATGTAATAATAGTACTAAGTAAGCAAACGCGGTGTGGACCGCGCGATCTCGCTATAAAAAAATATTATATATTTTATTTTATTTTATTATTTATTTTATTACATAGGAAAACTTACAGCTAAGGTTACATAGAGTATAGTAATATAAAAGCAGAGAGCCAATTACAAGTTTCCACACGTAGAAACTGCGTAAAAACGAAAGGAAAAAAATACAAAGTACAAATTGTGTACAAATATATAAAGGTTTACAATAGTGGCACGTTTGAACATCATGTATGAACATTTAATACATATAATAAAATTAATAAAAAATAAATAAAAAAAAACGAAAATTTTATTGAGTACTTTTTTGGTTAACACTTAAAAATGTTTTGAGGAAACAATGACCCCTCGATATCCCTTACTATGCATCCAATGATCCTCACCTTTTTTCCTCAATAGCCAATAAATCCCGCGGATGCCTCAAGGGCGGGTGTTGGATTTTTTTATTTCACTCTAACAGGGATAATGTCCCTTTTTGTGGCCCCGAAGCACTGAGGTTATAATCGTTTGTGAGTATTAAAAAAAACTATTTGATTTAATATTATTGTCTTTATCACTATTCCCATCGGAAAAGGGGACTTTACTTATCTATAAGGAGTTATACGAGTAAGTAGGTTATTCTTCTACTTTTGTAATACAAAACTATCATGAGATTCAATTATAATTTTAATTGTGTAGAAGCGAATAATTCACGTTTTATAAGTCGAATATCATCGATGTATAATAAACGTAGATTCACAATCAGCCCCAAAAAATGCCTCTAAAAACAGCCGCTCGAATATCTTGAACGGCACATTTAGTTAGTCTTTTTTGAAATGACTGAAAAGTTATTTATTACTTTATCAATAGTGAAGTTTGATAGTTAATAATTAGAACACTGAGCTCTTGTTTGTTTATATTATCTAAAAGAAGATTATAAATTAGCATTATTAGCATAAACTGGAACGTGATAGAAATGTCATTTAGTGTCATATTTTTGTACAAAATTTGTTCGCGTGTAGGAGTCTATTTCTTTATGTCAGTGTCGAATATAGAAAAAAAAACATGTAATAGCTTTTAGGTGCATAAGACATCCATATTCACAAACTTTCACGCTTATATTAGCAGGAACAGCAAAACCGAACACAATATGAGCATTCCCGGCTCGCCAGAAAAAGCGCAAATAATTTCCAAGTCAAGGCCGCCCCCTAAATAAATCTACCAACCGTTTCCCTAAGCAAGGCACGCCGGGAAGCATAACATTCCCAATTCCACTGTTGTTATATGTAAAGAAGTCTGAATATTTATGTGATTTTGTAATGCAGAGTAAAATTAACATACTTTCGTGAGTTTTTGTTCGACCAGCTGAGTAAATTTTACGCATATTTCATTCGTATCACTTGTCGTTTGGTCCTTGAGAATTCTTGACCATTTTTACATAAAATGGGTAGATGTATAAAGTACCTACAGGTTTTTTTAAACATTTATTTATTATGATTATTTATTTATTGTTTTTCCGAAAATCTGTTATCATAAAATATTATCATATCTGTTGACATAATTCATCTTAGTTTTTTCTCTAATAAATAAATAAATATTTCGGGACAATCCTACACAATTCGACCTAGTCCTACGGTAAGCTCAGTAAGCCTTGTGTTGTAGGTACTAGACGACGATATCTATAATAGATACATAAATACTTAAATACGTAGAAAACACCCATGACTTAGGAACCAATGTCTGTGCTCATCACACAAATAAATGCCCTGACTGGGATTCGAACCCAGGACCATCGGCGTCATAGGCAGGGTCACTACCCATTAGGCCAGACCGATCGTCAAATTTTATGCCAGTTGAGGGTAACCCTAGGGAAGGCAGAGAAATTGCTGTAATATTTTCAAAGCCCAATAACCTTTGAAACTTCACTATTCCCCGTAAGTGCTACTAGCCTCAGTTTTGGCTGTACTTAGTTCCTCGAAAATCTATAAATCACCTCTATACAGCTTATGTACTTAAGTATCCCTGCTCATACTGCTTTTGTATCGCCACTGGCGTTGTTAAATTAAAAATGTAATAAGTTTACTATGACGCATACGTAGTTAATGCCTTTTGGTAATAGCTAGGTTACACAACGGATGATCTTGAGTGCAAAGAGCTATAAACAACTAATGGAGCAACCTTTTGTTTGGATTTGCGAGTGGTGAACTTGTTGTTATTAGGGGGGAAGTCGTAAATTGGGCCTATAATGCCTATAATGCCTTAAACGGAATAAAATTTGTACTTATAATCGGGAATCAATGGAAACGAAAATAATCTACACTATATACACTAACTTATAAAGGCGAAAGTTTGTGAGTACTTCTTCACGTCTATACGGCTGGAGCGATTTTAATAAGATTTAGTATGGAGTTAGCTGACACCTTGGATTGTAGTATTCCTGCTTCGTCGGATACCTGTTGCGTCGAAATGTCAATATGAAGTGAAACTATGCAATTACCGTGACTGCACCTTTGTTTTTAATATCAATTGAAAACATATTTAATTTATTTGTCACACTAAAATTGCTAGAAAATGTACGATCATTACGTTAAATCTTCATGTTTAGTAACTGTGTTTACTGCACGACATATTTAGTTCTATGTATATAATTCCGACGAAAAAAGAATACGACGAACCAGGAACAAACCCCTGGATTAACATTATATAGGCTACTTTTTTTTTCTAATAAACCGCGGGGCAAAGCCAATGTAAAATATGGCTGACACACAAGAAAATATCTAAGCAGAAGAAACATCGATGAAAATATTATTATACAGTCGCCATCAGATATATTGGAGCTGTAGAGGTGGTCATAAATATCGGAACATGCCCTTTACCGCCGACGTTGCTCCGACGCCACAGACGTTGTTCCGATATTTGTGATTACCTCCACAGCGCCGATATATTTGATGACGACTGTACCAGTTCGTTTGCACTGAATATATAAGTTACTAGCTTTTCCTTGCGACTTCGTAGGCCAGCCATGCCCGTCTTTAAAGTATGGTTGCGGGATAAAAATTATCCTATGTCCTTTTTCGTAGCTCAAACTCTCTCCATACCAAATATTATTTTTCATTTGTGCAACAAAGGTTAAATAATCAAATAATTTAATTAATTGTACTTATGCCTCCTCCATAGACCACCACAGAGAGCAATTTTCAGCACATTGCAAACTCCAAAACAATTGTACTAAAAAATAAATGCTGTATTTTTTTACAAAAACAAAAACTGCTCAAAACAGACAACAGCGACAAACAGTAAAAAGTAACTACAAAATTTAAAAATAAAATCGCAGCATTTTTCCAACTTGGCAAAAAAAATTCTTAAACTTAACAGTCGACTCATCCCCGACCACTTAATGGCAGTCTAAATAAATATACAGGATGGTTTGTGACAGACGGCCATGACAGCGGGTACCGGAATCAGCAAGGGAATACAAATCGCAAGGATAATCTGTAGGGATGGGACGTCCCGGATATACAAGATATTTTTCTTTTGAAAACCGGTCGAGTGAGTTTCCACGGTTGATGTTCTATTTCTTCAGTCGGTGTTGTGTGAATTTCATGAGGTTTAACGCGTAACGATTTGTGGACGTATGTTTTTGTAAATGGATTATTTTGAGGTCGCTGACAATGGAAGGCTCAAAGGTGTTCAAAGGGCGATGCGAATTATCCTGTATACCTGAGTTGAAAAAGGAGTCAGCTAAAATTACACACTATTAGGATTGTAAGTGAGCTAGCATGACATACATTACATAGCACTACATTCCGACTATTACGTAAAAGTTAAAACGGGATAGGTAACATAGCCCTGGCCAAAAGTATTGAGCACATACTTTTTTTTTCTAACTCTAAATATAACTTCATAAATGCAGTTAACCAATTTTATGATATTTGAAACCTTAATATAAGTACAACAAGAGAACATCAGTTAATAAAAAGTACGTATTAAATAAGAAAAGAAAAAGCACCAAAAATATAAAACAAAGTGACCAATGCCTAATCAGTTTAAAGTAATTGGTAGGTCATTTGTTGTCCGAAGATGTACATAAATACTACAGTAAGATGTTGATGTTTTATGTCTAGAGGAGTCACAAGCGCATTTAAGATATGATTACGCTCTTTTCTAGATGGTATAATAAGGGTCGTATCGGTCCGGAAATACCGCTGAAGTCAAATTATTCCATAGTTTCCTCTGATCGTGAGCAGATTTTTAAAAAACTCGGTGGGACTTATATGTCAAAACAGTAAAACATCAAATCTTAACCTCGTAAGGCTCAGTGTACATAACAATGTACACTCCCTTTCAATAGAGTTTAAATCTTTTGTAAAAAGAAATAGGGTAGAATTTCTTTTGTTTCATTAATTTTCGTACAAAAGAATATTCAAACCAATTCACTGTATAGCAAGGTTGGTTTTAACTATTAAATATTTTATTATGGTGGGCATTACGAGGTTAAAGTACATAATTATGCGTGGGACTACGCAAGAAAACATATCAATCAGTTTTAGAACTGAGACTTGCTGTTTAACTTCATAGATGGCGCTAGTGCTTTTACCAGAATGAGAATCACGATTTAGTCAATCCATTGTGTTTATTACGCATATATCATTTATACATACATACATGCATTTTAGCCGTTTTCAGTCCACTACTGGATAGGCCTCCCACAAATATGACTTGTATCATTTTGGGGGTAGTTGCCATAGTCGCCACGCTTGGCAGGCGACCGCAGTAGCTGTAGGTTGGGTTTCGACGGACGCTGCTGCCCGTCCGTGGGATTTTTCCCCCTGTCGCCTCTTATGACACCCGCGGGAGATGGGGTGGTGCTATTCTAGTCAGCCGGCATCACACGATTATTTATAAATGATATAAATACTCGTATTTGCTAGTTTTCGCCGTTTTAGTTTTGGACCCGGGTATGTCCTTAAACTGCGTCCAACAATGAGAGGTAGGGCACAGCGATGACCATCACGCTTGAATCTGGGGCAGCCCAACTGGGGAAGTACCTCCTCCTTACAGAAGACCACAGCCATAATAGCACTGCTAGCTTTCAGGTATGTAGTGTTGTGTTCCTGATGGTGAGTAAGGTTCCCAGAGCTCCAACCCCCCTTAAAGGCCGGCAACGCGCTTGTGACTCCCCTGGTGTCGCCCATGGGCGTCGGTAATTGCTTACCATCAGGCAATTCGTCTGCTCGTTTGCCGCCTATGACATAAAAAAAAAAGTTACACTTATTAATTCTGTTCCACATTGTCCCATCACTGGGTACAATGAGATATTTCACCGCATTGGTTTTATGGTTACGCTTATTGTGCCAATTCCTACGGCCAACGTCTCTTTTTAGTTTCATGAGTATTTTTTCAAGTGTCGTTGGGTTTGTTCGACAAGTTATTGAGGAATGTTTTCCTTTTATCGATGTGATAACGCGATGACAAATCGTGCTGCTTGTTATAATTTGAGGTTATGTTTGACTTAAAGCAATAGTTCTTTTTTCGTTCTACGTTCTGGTATAGTTAGAATAGAATAGAATAATATTTATTCAGGCAACACATCAGTACACGTTTAAAAAGAAAAAAAAAGAAATTTAACAAAGAAAACACACTTAAATTAAAATGTGAGGCTGAAATGGTCTCCACTCAGCAATGCAGTTGCCACGACTTATCATGTCAACGGCGCTGATTTTCTGTGGAGCCAGCGAGGTGTGCGGGACGACGACGTACTACGCGAGTTTTTTTTTTTTATGTATAGGCGGCAAACGAGCAGACGTATTGCCTGATGGTAAGCAATTACCGTCGCCCAAGGGCACCCGCAACACTAGGGGAGGGCGTTGCCGGCCTTTAACAGGGGTAGCCCTGGAAACCTTACTCACCATCAGGAACACAACACTACAGACCTGAAAGGTAGCAGTGCTATTATGGCTGTGGTCTTCTGTAAGGAGGAGGTACTTCCCCAGTTGGGCTGCCCCAGATTCAAGCGTGATGGTCATCGCTGTGCCCTACCTCTCATTGTTGACCGTAGTTCAAGGACATACCCGGGTCCAGTTCTACGTTCTAGAGTTGAGGCGAATGGTATTACGCACACAACTATATGAATTACGGATTGCCAAAAGAGTGAATGAATGGATGAATGAGTGAATGTAAATAAAACACTTAAAATGTACCCAGTGCCAGTTATTTCATTCGTGTTGGAAGAGGTTTAATAAAAAAACTTTTTGGTTTCTATTCACTCAACTCACTGTTGAACTTGCTATCGGTATTGAAAAAAAAAAACTAATTTCAAAATTTCCCTATCATTACATTAGATATTGTTGTGTGCGTGACTTCAACTCTCGTGAAACTACCTATACTGATATTTACTTATTTTTATATTTAATATTTCTGGACAATCTTACACAAATCGACCTAGTCCCACGGTAAGCTCAGTAAGGCTTGTGTTGTACGTACTAGACGACGATATGTATAATAGATAGATACATATAAATACTTAAATACACAGAAAACACCCATGACTCAGGAACAAATATCTGTGCTCATCATACAAATAAATGCCCTGACAGGGAATCGAACCCAGGACCATCGGCTTCATAGGCAGGGTCACTACCCACTAGGCCAGACCGGTCGGACTGATTTATCCTTTCAAGGTTATTTAAAATTATTAACTAACACTTTGAAAGTTATTATTTATTAAGTTACATTCGACGTTTTGGGAACAACACTGTTTTCGTTGTTTCTGTTGTAGTTTAGTTTTTTAAGGTAGATTGTAACAAAAATAGTCTTCCCAAGGGTATATTGCTCGATACCGGTTCTCCGAGAAATGTGTCGACGCATAATCGATGGGGCAGAAAGGTTTTTGGTTAACCGGCCGTCCAGAGTTCGCTAGAGATGCGTTCTCGAGGGTAGACGTGGAAACCTAAGTGACGAGGTGGGTGGTTATATTTTTTAAGTCCAGTGACACCTGTCTTCCCTTAGCCCTATGCATCGCTGTTGCTTTTCAGTCATCTTTGATGTCGCTCTTTGTGAGGCCCAAGTCACTGTCTGCCGGAAATAAAATTGTGTACCATTTTATTAGGCGGGCGTCCGGTTTAATAAATGTAATAGCCCAGTAGCTAGTCCATCCTTTCCACCCAATAACCTAGTATATTTTAGATTTCATTAAAACTAAATAATACTTAGATTTGGCTCACGAGAATACCGCCATGTGGAAAGTTGATTCGGCAATCATTGTACCGATAGTTGTTTCCACAAACGGTCTCAGAGAAGAGTCTCAACCAATAACTTGAGAGACTCGCTGCGTGGTTGTGGTTGCAATGAAAAGTCAGATACAGAAGGCGGTAATCCTGGACACGGCGCGCATAGTCCGGCGGTTTTTCTCTGCAGCCCTAACCACCGGCAGCCTGGGCCCAGTGATGTCTTATTTTTTTTATATTTATTTTTAAATGTATACCTATTCATACTTAATTTTTATAAAAAAATTATGTAAGACCTAGCCTAAGACTCAAAATTAATAAAGAAGATAAACTTAGGAGACGTTATGACGCAGCCAGCTTAATATATCACGGATACACTTACATTAAAAGTAATACACCCAGAAAGATGCCACTCAAATTCAAAATACGTGATTCATAGAAGAATCTTCAGATATTTCATATTCCGTAAGAAGTACGTGATAGATATAAGACGGAAATTAGGGTATTATGACTTTCTCTGCCTTTGAAGGCGTTTATTAGATCGCACATCGTTTTATATGGGGGATGTACATAGGATTGCTTATTGCAAGAAAATATTACGTAACGATGTAAAACATAATGCCCCAATAAAGAAAAACACCAATGCTCATATGCGGATTTTTTACGTTAGAAATGTAATTTTCTACTTGACACGTATTTTGTAAATACCAATCATGAAATGTCAATAATGCCTGTATTTTGTTATATTTCTGTATCGGAAGATTTTCCTGCATACGTCTTCTTGGGGTAACGACTCCTACTGAGATTGGTTATCATTGCTTTTGAGTCAGCTGCTTGGAACGAATATCTTGTGCTGAGATGCCAAGAAGTATGTTTTCTTCCAGATGGTCATTTCCATTGGTACATCGGGGTAACGATTCCTACCGGAGGTTGGCTATCATGACTTTTGAGTCAGCTGCTTGGAACGAATATCTTGTGCTGAGATGCCAAGAACAAATATCTTGTGCCAAGAAGTACGTGTTCTTCCAGATGGTCATTTCCATTGGTACATCGGGATTTTTTTTGATGAGCCTATAGAGTCTCCTACTGCTGGACAAAGGCCTCACCTCTTGATTTCCTCTCTTTCCTATCATGTGCAATCTCTGGTCAGTCGTTGTGGAATGAATCCAAGTCGTCCCGCCACGTCCGTCTTGGTCTACCACGTCGTCGCCGCCCATCGTGAGGCACCCACTCTGTATTAAATTTGGCCCAGTTTTGATCCCAACGTCTCCGATCCGGGTTCTTGAGCGCAGCACAGAGTGTCTGACCCGGTCGATCCGTTTCACTCTCAGTATGCTACGCTCCATAGCTCGTTGGCAAACCATCAACTTGGTCCTTTGTGCCTCCGTGAGTGACCATTTGCGTGTCGTTGGTTAAGACATGCAGATTACACATATCGACATGTTTACGTTTGAGGATTACGGGATTAATGAAGTATTAGTCTTTAGTCAAGGGTGTTTAAAGAGGCGATAAAGGGAAAATTACATGATGGGTAGGGGATGGGCAGCAGCGTCGGCCAAAACCAAATCCACAACTACTGTGGTCATCAACCCGCCTATCAAGCGTGGCGACTAGGCATACTTTGGACAGGCTTATGTCTGTATGGCTGCAGTCAACGTGTTACAGCTAATATATTATGATGACTCTGAATCTGTTTAAAAAAATGATTTATGTCATTACACTAACTTATTAAATAAAACAATTACATTTCTATAAAATGCTGCAAACGAACTCAATACTAAAATGCAGCTCCGAGCAGAAGTGCATTATAGTTTCAAACTTCGAACAATCGAATGGCTAAAATAAAAACAAATTTCAAAAGAGTTCTTGAAAGAACGCTCTGGAAAGCGTTTGTAAAAAAACCTCTTTCTCGGCATTCGGGTAAGATGGCCGCGGATACTTTAGAAGTAAAGTTGATAAAAACGGTGTTCGGTTTTAATACTTTGTTGTACATGTTTGAATTCATTTTGCAATGACGTCACAGGTCTGATACCGCAAACGTCGAAGTTCATACGTATTATATCTCAAGATTACTCTTCTGTTTTGGTTTGAATGAAGTTGGCGTGTTCGAAAGTATTTATCATACATAGCTTCATATGTACCTGTAGCTCAGCATAGGTCTGGTGGAAAGGCACCACTGTACGAAATCCAATCAAATCAATATTTTAATCTAATGTGTATTGTTTCAGGTAAAACGTGTAGTGTCAGTGCAGTGTAGTGAGTGAATGCGTGAGTGCCATGTGCAGGCCACGAGCGCATGGCCGAATTGTGGCCTGGCTCGCCCTGGTGGTCTTAAGGACCATGGCCTTCGACACTGAGGATTTTCTCAGCGATCTCGATAAACCAGGTAAGCAGCTTTACTTTGTTAACTTCTTTCTTCTTCTTCTTCTTCTTACTGACTCTCGAGAAGTGGTTTTGAACTCTTGACCACTGCTTTAAATACGTTGATCAACCTTCATAATTTCAGCTGCTAATCGTTTTGGCTTTAGACCTCCCCCAAATATGACTTGTATCATCTTGGGGGGCAGTTGCCATAGTCGCCACCCTTGACAGGAGAGTTGGCTATCGCAGTAGCTAAAGATTGGGATGCGACGGACCCTGCTACTCATCCATCAATTTTTTCCCTTTGTAACCCTTACGACACCCGCGGGGAATGGGGTGGTGCTATTCTAGTCAGCCGGTATCACAAGGCGAAAGAGAAAAGGAAGTTTACTCCATTGGCAGTAGAATGAGCAGGCTAGGCCTGTATATTTTCTCCCAGAAACCACAGTCACTTAGAGCGGTGGAAAATGTGGTCGCCAACCCCAACCACAACATGGCGATTATAGAATTGTACCCTCCATGCTGTTTATGCCTCTTGAGGGCCATGTCCAGCTAAGTTACTGGGCTTTGTAATGGCACAAAAGAGAGGTGTGGTAGGGCACGATGAGAAATATCTCGCACAAATCTAGGGTAGTACAGTCACCGACTTTAATTATGGAACCACTTATGGTTTAAACTATTTTCTTTTGTTTATTACTTTATCTATAACATACCCAATGTAAAGTGGACCCTGAATGGCTCAACATATAAATTCCTTGAGTTAAAGTGACAAGGCACGAGATTAATTTTTTAAGGATTTTATGTCATTATGAAAAAGTTTAATATTCTTTATATAATTTATTTGCAATATTAATCTTTTTCCATACAGGTAAAAATAAAGTTACCTTCCTAGCAGTCATCTATTTCAATTTTCATTAACTTAGGTCAATGAACACACCGCTAAATTTAATTAATTAGCCCTGTGGACGGTTTTTAACACATCAAATGAGAAGCACATATAAAGCGATTTATTTGGTCAGTACACAAAAGCTCGGCTGGCTTATTAATCAATTATGCTAATGTGGTGTTGAATATTAAACTAATTGGTTTTGCAGTTATTTGCCGATTGTATTTTCTGTGAATTTTTACACGAGTAACGTGATATGAAAAACGTCAACTAAAATGAAATATTTGTTATTCTATATTTATATCGAAAGAAAAATAGAAAAATTTGTGACATGCGGCGGGACTCGAACCCACAACCACTGGATTACTAGCCCAGTGCACTACCAATTGTGCGACACAAGTACCACTTAGACTTGTCAAATTTTTCTATCTATCCCTCGTCGTATACGTCATCATGGGTGACGTGTAAACACATCTACCGCCAGCGTATTAAACGCTATTTGTTATTGTTTGCCAAAATCAATTTTAGGCGACGTCCGATAGGAAATAAAATAAAGATTTATGAGCTTTTCAAAATAAGAAAGAATTTAAAAAAAAGGAGAAGCCTTTTGATTCTCGCATACACATACCTTATATACACTATGTTAAGGAAGACTCATATAACATGTCGTTATTTTGACTTATTCAAATTTTACAACATCAATAACTTATTTCAGACCATCATCTTTCTCGCGTCCCCGGAATTTTGCCACTGCTCATGGGAGCTTGGGGTCCGTTTGGCAATTAATTCCAATATTTGGTGTAGGCACTTTCTACAAAAGCGACTGCCGTCTGACCTTCAACCCAGAGAGTAAACTAGACCTAATTGGGATTAGCACAATAACGTTTCTTTTTACCAAACTTACCTACTTTATAAGTGACTTGACCGTTATTACCAGCTCAACCATATTTTTAAAATCTTAACTCATAAAAAATTACAAGCAAAATATTTCAAAACCGAACATAATTACTACTCCAGTAACGCCTTCAACATTAGTGTTCCCAGTTATTAAGACTTTTTCTTTCTCGAAAGAAATTAAAGTTAGTCTGGAAAATGTTTCTTGAATGTGATTCGCTAATTTAACTTCTGTGCTTTTGAATTTCTCGTTCTTCGTTTTGCATGTCTGTTAAAAAACATAAATAGCGTTTAGTTTTGCACTTTTTATTTTAAGCGTAGTTTTAATGAGAAAGTCTTGATTATTTCAATATTCCTTGGTCAAGTTGAAAATTGTTGTATTGACTACGGAGATTGCAAAGATTGAAATAGGAATTGAATCTTTTTAATACAACGACGGTGGCAACCAAGCATACGCCCCGCCGTAGCCTGCAACTCCAGAGGATTCACATGCGCGTTGCCTTCCCTACTGAAATTTTTGCCTTTAATTTTCACCAAATTGAGAACTATTAATCAGGTAATGTAGTGTGAACCATAAAAATAAACATAATGCCAACAATATCAAATAAAAAAAATACATCCAGTAGAACAAAGAAGATTTGAAGTCAATTAACAAAAACACAATTAAAAACGTAAAACGCTCTAGATCACTTCTTTCAGTTGAAAAAATTATAGTAAAAAAAAGACAAGGATTACTTTTCTGTTTTATAACAAAATACTTGGCAATATGTCAAATATTGAAAATGTATTGGTAATTTACAGAAAACGTCTGAGAATTTGTAAAAACAGTTATGCAATAATACGTCATTAGTGCACTAATACAAAATTAACTAGGCCCATACCTTTTACTATAAATTATGGACAAAGTGAAGACCAACTATAATTAGACTAGTTGAAGTGAGACAGCTAAACCTTTCAAATATTTCCGTCCCAAAAGCTCATCTAATTGAAAACAATGTTACCCCTAATGTAATCCGACTTTCAAGTATTAGTTTGCACGAACCAGTATAACAAATCTCTAAATCAAACACGTTTACAACTGCTCTGGGATCTTGTAATATTGGTTTTTGAGAAACAAGACTCGTCCGTATTAATCGATTTAAATACTTAAGGCGTAAAGGTTCTCGGATTGCGACTAGGTAGGAAGGCGTAGCGTGGGCAGACCCCGTGTAAGCGACACCGATGAAGTAGTATAGATAGTTTTTACGACCATTTTTTTTATTATGTCATCTGCATCATCATCATTATCACCAACATCATCATCATCATCATCATCATCATCATCATCATCATCATCATCATCATCATCATCATCATCATCATCATCATCACGATAACATAATTTTTAAAAATGGCGGACCGACGACATGGTAAAAGATCGTGGGAATCCACTGGAAGAGGATAGCTCAAAACTGTTTAGGTCACTTTGGGGGAGACTCATGTCCAGCTGTGGACGTATGTCCACAAGTCCTAAGTATTTAGGCTAATTTGATGATTGTGATTTTATCGTTATTATCAAATTTCATATTAAATTCCATAATAATATCAAATTCGATATTCGTGGTCACAATGGAATTAAATATATTTAACTGTATTTTCGATAGGTTTATTCATAACATAAAATGTCACATACCTTTTCAATTATTTCAATGGCGGCAACTAAAATGAATGCGTTATGTAAAGTTTTGAAGGGTTTAAATATTACATAACTTAAATTGCTTTAAGTTTTATACAAGTAATGCATATTTCGCTACCTACACTCTTTCACAAAAACCACAGATAACCTATTTATTTATGACAGTCGACACTTAAATATCTAGAAAAGAACGGATCGCATAGTAGCCAATTTATAGTCTATCGCGCTGTCACATTCAAAATGACATACTTGCTGGAGCGAGACAGATTTCGTGACAAATGATAAAAACCCAACCATATTAGGGTAGCAGTTCAGTAATCCTTTATTACAAAAGATAACTTTGGACGCCATTTTTCCACAAAATTTAATTTCGCTTGCAAGTGGCCTTATAGTTGGAAATTTTAGATTAAAATACTTCTGCGAAGCTAACAAACTATTTCATAGTTTAAATATTACAATTGAAAAAGTTTACACGTGAACGTTAATCCTTGAAGTTTGAGTTCATGAAATTCGTATGGCATAGTAATAGGGAGTCTAAATGATATTTGTGGTACAAGTTTTTATTGTCACTGTCACTTATATAAAGAAATGGACTCCGGACACGCGTACAAATTATGTAGAAAAATATGGCACTAAATGACATTTCTATCACGTTCCAGTTCATGCTAATAATGCTAATTTATAATCTTTTATTAGGTAATATAATCAAACAAAAAGAGCTCAGTGTTCTAATTATTTAGTATCAAACTTCACTATTGATAAAGTAATAACTTTTTAGTCATTGTTGACACTTGCACTGACAGCGGTTCAAAGAAAACTAACTAAATGTACCGCCCAAGTTGTTCGAGCGGTTGTTTTTAGAGTGATTTTTTCGGGCCTGATTGTGAATCTACGTTTATTATACATCGATGGTCACTGTACTTTTTTTTGCACAACAATTAATCGTCAAGAATCAATGATATCATAAGAATTGAAATAGATGACATTACTGAAAAAAAGCGACGAGGACTTCCGGCGTACGAGGCAGGATTTGACCCTTCATCTCCAATCAATCAATTTTTAATTTATATAGTAGTATTACTACTTAAAACTTAAAGCAAATTAAAATATGTCATAAAAAATACTTCGATATGTTCTTGGTTTTGAAACAACAACAAAGTTTTGAAAATTGCGAAATTTTTCAAAGAAAATTTTTAAATTTTTTGTTATTGAATTTAGAATATTTATTCTGTAGCACTTTTGCAGATAGACAAAAATCTCGATAAAAATATTGTATTGATATCCGGGCATTGTTTTCCTGTGATTTTGCGCAAATGAAGTCGCGGGCAAAAGTTAGTTTATCTATAAATGTATATACAACCTTGACCAAAAGTATAAAGCACACACTTTTTTTCTTCAAACTCTAAAAGCCATTTCTTTCTAATTTCAGTAAAAAAAAATCTGCTATTTAAAACCTTAAGGACACAAGAGAATTAGTTAATACTTAAAAGTGCGAATTAAATAAGAAAACAAAAAGCATTTAAACCTATCTACAACCAAGTGACTTATTGTAAATGTCATATGCAATCACCAGCCACCGCAACAACCAATATAATCAGTTTAAATTAATTGATACAAGTCATCAGAAAATATGTAAATACTACACTAAAATATAGAGTTTTCATATTCAAAAAAATGGGGGCTCAAGCTGGCCAAGGCTGTAGATCCTTTTCGATAAAATTTTCTCACATTGTATGCCAAAGGAGGCGAGTCATTTCTGCGCAGTCGCGGGCTAGGCAATTAACGATACCTACATATAAGACGATAGAATGTGACAAAGGAATACCTGAATGTGTGGAACGCGCTTCGCGATACTGAGGTAAGAAGTAATTCTACAGTAGGCGTACAATTCCTACTAACAGCACTCTTAGCTGTACATTGTTGAACCTTATTATATAAGTCATAAGGTCCACTAAGAGTTTTGCTTTGTCTACAATAATTAATGATCTTCTAATTATTTTGAAGACCGGTCCAGGCTTGTGAGTGGGTAGTGACCCTGCCAATGAAGCTAATGACCCTGGTTTTGAATCCCAGTAAATGCTGTGTACCTTAACAAACTAATAATACAACCAAGAAGCAAATCAAATTATTTTTTTGTTTGCTTTGATTTTTAAGTCGTAACAATCTATCTTCCTCGCCTAGTTCCGACATTTTCCACGGCTCATGGGAGTCTATGGTCCGCTTGGCAACAAATCCCAGCATTTGACCTAGACACTAGTTTTACGAAAGTGACTGTCACCCGACCTTTCAACCCAGAGGGTAAACTAGGCCCTTATTGGGATTATTCTAGTTTATTCACGATGTTTTCTTTCACCGAAAAGCGACTGGTAAATATCAAATGATATTTCGCACATAAGTTCCGAAAAACTCTTGACTCGAGCCGGGGTTTAAACTGGCGACCTCCGGATTGCAAGTCTGGAATGCTCTTACCTAACAGTCAATAGTACATTGTGCAACGAGGATGGTAAGTAAGGTATAGTAAACGCGAGTCTATTAATGACTCAAGTTTGGTATACACTTACCACCCGTGGTACATACAATGTTTTTCATCACATTTGCGAGGATATAAAATAAATTCGTTGGTAAAATATTAGTTACTTATGTAGGCTTAAAATCAAAATACACTTTGAAGACTAAAATCAGACCGCATCCACTATAAAAGATTGTCAGCAATCTCAACTTTTTTCAATGTTTTCCACAGATAATGTTAACAACTGCGTTTTGTTTTCGAAGTTGACAGATCATCCTGCCAAATAGTATCAATTATCAAAATCAAATAGAAAACAATTATTTTTAATAAATACTAAACATTAAATTGCAGTAAAATTTAATATAAAGATATGTTTTTTTTATTAAATACATATTCTTTACATATTAAAAGTTGGTTGTAGCAAAATTTGATGATATGTAATACACCTTGGCTGTTTGGAAACATCCTCAGTCCAAGTGAAGTATAGGTTCTGTATATTTTTAAAACTAAACTTAACAGCCCGTGTGAACTAATTCGGCTATAACTGCTCTGTACTCTCGCAAGTAATAATGCCATTGACGAGCAAGTGTGATGAAAACAGTATTACTAGTACTTAAGTTTCGATGAATCGTTGTCGATTAAATAATATTCGATGAAAAGTTTGTCGATAAAACAAGGGTACACCGACATAAACATGTATGCAAAACTTAAATATTATTTGCATGTCAACAGACGTGACTGCATGTCAGTTATGCAAACTACAATAGTTATTTGTTATACAAGAGAGCAAAGTTAGTGTTTACTTTCTCGTACTAATATTGAGACCCGAGCTAGCGAAACACAAAGATTTTCACCTCACTACAGCATGGATATTACTAACACTAAAACATTAAAGTTACTCCAAATTATTCGTATCAATCATCATTTAACATCCGATCCAGCTAACGGTAAAAAAAGCATGAATGTATTAAATTACTTTGCTCCCTTACGAATCAAACGCAGTTTGCTATTTGTTAGTAAAATTAAACCGGACTTCCCAGCTAGTGAGGTGAAAATACATTATATCAAACTGGGTTAACTGGCTGTGGTTTTATCCACTCTGCGCCACATGGCACACCAAAAATGCCAAGCGGCCAGGCAAGTTGGCACCGTAATTAAGCCTGTATGGAATTTTTGGCGCCTAGCGGGGAATGTTGAACAACATAACGGTGAAATTGACAATTTTAACCGCGTGTTCTATGCTGACCTATTAAACCCACAGATTTGGGACATTCCTTAGATACATTCAGTTTTTTTTTTTAATCATTGCATGTGTCAGAATCGTCTGAGATTTTTTTAGCTGTGGAATTTCAGGGAAATGTCAGTAAAGGATTAAATTGTACTGAATTCTTTGCAAGTTTGTGTTCAAAATAGAATTGAAATGTATGGAAGTGATAGCGCAATATGAATCTAGTGTAACGTGTTTAACTAGGTTCCAGGATCAAAATGTGGTCACTCACATGTAGCCCGACGGAAGACTAGTGCTGGCCCCCAGGTTAGTAAGACTTATCAAAATTTGCAATAAGTCACTTCGTTGTAGACCCGAATTTTCTTTACTGTTTATTTTCTTATTTACTAATATTCTCTATTAACTAATGTTCTCTTGTTGAGTACATTATATTAAATTTAGAAATACCATCACATAGTTTAATTGCATTTATAAAGAGATGGGTTTTAGAATCAGAAGAAAATATGTGTGCTCAATACTTTTGGGCACTCGGTCAAATATGTATGGAAATAACTTATAGAAACACATTTAGTTATCCCAAGTTAAAACTCATAAAACTCCTTCATTGATATCGTTAAATGTAACTAAAGCAGTTATAGTATCGTAAAACAAGCGTATACCAGAATCGAAATACGAAAACAGTCTACCTCTCTATCTCTCTTCCTTACAAGAACGATAAAGAGGCAAATGGATGACGTGGTTCGCAGTAGTCTCTCCAAAAATCATGTTTGTATCAAATAAATGTCCATGAATTAAATTACAGTTGTGATCTGGGACCATGTTATCGGTATTTTAAGCCTTTGATGTATTATTATCTGTGGGCATAAAATATGTGTATGACGGCGTTAGGGATTCGCTGGTGTAGGGAAAATTTTACTTAAATCGACAACATATAGGGTGAAATGTAAATCGAGAAGAGAACTCAACTTTTCTTACTCTATAAACAAGTATTTTTTTTATTAATGTTTGTCAATGTTTTCAGAATTTTATAACGGCTTATTAAGCTATTTAAATTAGTACACTGAATTTCCTCTGTTAATATGAACTGTCATAAGAAAAAAAATTACATTGTTCTCAGTTGGAATTGTAATTTATTTAATAAAGCTTTTATTAATACAATATCACCTTAAAAAAATATTTAGCATATTTTATTCTGAAACATTTTTCTATTTGAAAATTTGGTCGATAAAAAATTTAAAACATATTTTTAAGCACCCATAGTTTTTACGTCATTATTTTTAAATTCAAATAATGTTTATTTTATACACGGAACCTCTGTTTCAATAATCCGATTCGGAAACTCCCGAAACCCGACTAAGTACTTCGCGTGACATCCTCCCATAAAATCTAACTATGACAGAATATATGCCCGACCATGTGTACAAGCCTTTCCCAAGGTCTCGACTTTTTACAACCCTACCATTGTATTACAAGTTATAAGGCTATAACTCATTATGTATTATAGGGTTGTCGACGCGTTTACATGATTTAATGTATTCTTTGTTTGTTTTGTAATCGGAGCTTTTGTTCTTTTTATAGGTATGTTATTTATTGAGGTCGGTTTCAATTAATTTATCGTAACTATTTTGGTTTAAAAATTAAAAAAACAATTTTCGAAATAAGATACTAGGATTATCACATCAAATATGTCTAGGAATTTTAGCTTAATGAGCTTATATTATAAATATACTTTATTTAAGCTTAATTTTGTTCTAAGCAAAGCCGCGTGATGCCGGCTGACTAGAATAGCACCACCCCATCTCCCGCGGGTGTCGTAAGAGGCGACAAAGGGAAAAACCTACGGACGGGCAACAGCATCCGGCGAAACCCAATCTACAGCTACTGCGGTCGCCGACCCGCCTGCCAAGCGTGGCGATTATGGACATCTGGTGTTGCGGGTGCCCATGGGCGACGCTTACCACCAGGCAATCCGTCTGCTCGTTTGCCGCCTACGTAATAAAAATAATAATAATTGTAATAGATAGAATATGAATAAAATTTGATATGGAAAGAGATTTGATTTATTGATGGAAGCATTATTTTTTTAAAAGAAGGAAAGAGATTGACCCCTGGAAACAAAATTGGAAATTCCGGGATAATGTATAAAAGGAGGTTGAAAGGGGGGATTTTTATGGGAAATCTAGTTTAGTTACTAAAAAACTATTTTTTATTACTTCTTCACTGTTGAAGTAAAATTGCATTGAACAAAGAATCCGCGATTGTCTTGATATTTTTTTAAAAGAAGAAAAAGAAGGAAAGAGATTGACCCCTGGAAACAAAAATTGGAAATTCCGGGATTATGTATAAAAGGAGGTTGAAAGGGGGAATTTTTATGGGAAATCTAGTTTAGTTACTAAAAAACTATTTTTTATTACATCATTCTGTTGAAGTGAAATTGCATTAAACAAAGAATCCACGATTGTCTTGAGCTAATCGAGTTCTCAATAACAGACAGAAGCAATCGTATCAAAATTAGTTTAATTAAAACCCGGGAGAAACGAGTAAGTTAGTTTGCTTTTCCGAATTCAGAAGCAAAAAAAATATGGTAATGTAATTTCAATCTATTTCAGCGAAGCAACGATGAAACGGTTAGTGTTTTGAGTTTACAATCCTAAAGTCATGGGTTCAAATCTCTGACTTTATCAACACTTATGTTTTTACTGAAAGGATTTAGGTAAAGTTTTTACTTCACGAGAACACGGGATGGGAATAAAAAAACCAGGCTGTTTTATAAAAAATGTGTGTATGACAAATCTGATGATAATGTAAAAGAATTACAATTTAACTTTAATATCTTACTACATTAAATCTAAAAAAGACTCGTCTTTGTAGAGAATTTTGATACGTTGTGCAAAGAAGCTTGCTTGCTTGGGTCACCAGTTACATCAACCAGAGCCCTGAGTATAAGTTTTTAACGTAACGAACGCGTTTGCGTATACCATATAAATAACATTATCATTAACGCGTTCGTAAAAGTTTTTTTTCATCAAAAGAAACTTAAACTAGAGCCTCTGACGCTTCGCGATTTGTGCAATGTAGCTTTGGCCCCATGGATCTAGCGTTTCTACGCCAAATTCAAACTGTACAAAATGGCTCTGCCCAAGCTCTTGTATTTGTTGCACTGTGGGTGGGGGAGACCTATGGCCAGTAGAGGACGTCCGTCAGTTCATATGATGATGACCTTGAAGAGGACACTAAACCAATTTGAACATTTGTATGTACTGCCAGATCATATAAATGACACAGTTCAGGTAAGAAAGCTTATTAAAGTATGTCTATTTGGTGAAGTCTTTGTTCATACATTATTATTTTTACTTTTATATTTTAGTATTTTCAGTTATATCTTGTAACAAACTGTTTGATATGTTTTCTTATCGGACTACGCATAATTATGTAAGTACCTACTTTAAGATTTAATGTATGTGTATTGAAAAAATACGCACTGTGCACCGTATTGAAAAAATAAGTCCCGTCGTAGTTTCTTGCCGGTATCTTCTCGGGTCAGAGGTGTAGGGTTTGAACCGGTGTAGATTTTTCTTTGACGTTCATAAGTGAAATTGAAAAATAAAGATCTTTTTTTTTTTTTTTAATATAATTTCTATACGCCAAATACACATTTGAGAACAAACTCCTATTCATCATCATCATCATGTCAGCCGAAAGACGTCCACTGCTGGACATAGGCCTCCCCCAGAACCACCCAAGAAGACCGATCCTGCGCCTTCCACATCCAGCGGTATCCCGCGACTCTAACTAGGTCGTCGGTCCAGCAGCATCCCTAGAGTGCGGTGGAAGCACTGCGATCGCCAACCCGCATGCCAAGCGTGGCGATTATGGCATATACCCCCCTCATGAGTAAACTCCTATTAAATAAGACTTTTTATACACCGCAGATAATATGGAAAACTTTACCGATTCGCATTTGTAACTCTTTTTATGGTTTTCGCTGGAGCGAGGGGTAGAAAGAGGGTTATTAAGTGACATTGTCGAAGAAACCACAGATGGGATAAAACTAGAGATTTACAAATCAATAATGAATAGTCCACTAAGACATGGAATGCAATTATCAATAAAAAAAATGACAATCGCAGTCTATGACCGTATTTTGATGTTTTTTTATGACATAAGCGGCAAACGAGCAGACGGATTGCCTGGTGGTAAGCAATTACCGTCGCCCATGGGCACCCGCAACACCAGGGGAGTCACAAACGCATTGCCGGCCTTTAAGGGGGGTTGGAGCTCTGGGAACCTTATTCACCATCAGGAACACAACACTACATACCTGAAAGGTAGCAGTGCTATTATGGCTGTGGTCTTCTGTAAGGAGGAGGTACTTCTCCAGTTGGGCTGCTCCAGATTCAAGCGTGATGGTCATCGCTGTGCCCTACCTCTCATTATTGGACGTAGTTTAAGGACATACCCGGGTCCAAATCCATGTTGAGTATATAGTTGTGCACATTTTACTTATTTCCAAGTTTTATGGAATATAAAACGAGAATAATAAATGTACAAATTGCTTGAAAACTCAATTTAGTCGCAATTTTCTTTCTAAGAGTTATACAATTATGGATAATTAAACATAAAATGTTGCTAACTAATATAAGTTTGTAAAACTTGAGTAGGTCGCGAAAAAAAGTAATTGCGCATAAAAAAAGAGTGAATAGGCTGTTACTGAACCGGCGTACGACACCCTCGACCTCGTCGACACTTAGTAGCAGACAGCTTAGGTGAGACTGAGGTCAAACGCTGGTCAGTCTTGTATTAAAAAAAAACCGGCCAAGTGCGAGTCGGACTCGCGCACCGAGGGTTCCGTACAAACCTGCAAGGTTTACAAAGTTCGTTCATTACGACAATCGAATCATAACTATGGTATTTTTATTGCAAAATGAAATTCATAACATTACAATGGGGAAAGATGGAGGAGCATAAATTTAAGACAAAGATCTCTTTATCGTTTAAGTAATCCTTTATTTTATATTAACACATATCATTTATCTATAATATAATTGAAACACTTATACTAGCCTTGCAGCAGACTTGCGAAAGTTCTTTTATTAAAGTTATTTATTTACTAAGTTTTTTAGTCACTATTTAGAAATCTAGTTCAAAAATATTAATTAAGTATTAAATTTGAACCAGACCTGTAAATGGTGACTGAAAAAGGTATGAATAGTACCACATTGAACATTGAAGTTCGAAAAAACGTTAATATGCGGTATCAATGGTTGTACTTTTGCGTTTTCCTTTTTCGCGTTGACTTGTAATTTTTTTTTTTCACGGGTTAAAGGCAATTAGATCTAAGTATTTGATATGAATTTCAACTTGATAGCTCTACGCGTTCATGAGGAAAAAAGTAATAAGTTTATATTTATTAAAAAATATATATTTTGTAATGTAACTAAAAATTTAAGGTTTTCGGAATTTTTCCTTTATGTGTGCTATAAAACGTTGCTTCATGCCAAATTTCAAGATTCTAGGTCGACTGGAAGTACCCTTTAGGTTTTGATTCCCTTGCGAGTACTTGCGAGTTTCAAAATATGCAGCTTAAATTGCTGTTTCTTTTGATTGCGTTGACATAGAAGTTTGATTTTGCTACAGCTTAAAGGTATTATAGACCTGAGTATTTGGTATGAATTTCAATTTAATACCTCTACGCGTTTATGAGGAAATGGGTAGTAAGTTTAAAATTATTAAAAAAATATATATTATGTGATGTAACTAAAAATTTATGGTTTTCGTAATTTTTCCTTTATCTATGCTATAAGACGTTGCTTCGTACCAAATTTCAAGATTCTGAGTTCACAGGGAAGCACCCTGTAGGTTTTGATTCCCTTGCAAGTGTCGAAAATTTGCGGCATAAACGGCTGTATCTTTTGATTGCGTTGGCTTAGAAGTTTGATTTTTCACAGCTTCAAGGGACAGTAGACCTGAGTAATTGATATAAATTTCAGCTTCATACCTCCACGCGTTCCTGAGAAAAAGGGTCTTGACAGACGGACGGACGGACGGACAGACGGACAACAAAGTGATCCTATAAGGGTTCCGTTTTTTCCTTTTGAGGTACGGAACCCTAAAAACTACAGCCATGTAAGTATATAGTTGGTCACAGTTTACTTATTTCCGAGTTTTATGGGATAGAAATCAGAATAATAATATGTGCACAAATTGTTAGAAAACTTTTTCAAGCAATTTGTGCACATGTTCGGTATTAAAAAAAAAACTAGTCATGTAAATAACCAATTCTAAATGAACTACTCGTATTAATGCTTTAAATGTTATGTTAATAAAAACCAAATTGATCCGGGACTATGGGTCGGGTTCCACTGTCGAGTATGTCTCGTTGGACCCGGGTATGTCCTTAAACTACGTTCAACAATGAGAGGTAGGGCACAGCGATGACCATCACGCTTGAATCTGGGGCAGCCCAACTGGGGAAGTACCTCCTCCTTACAGAAGACCACAGCCATAATAGCACTGCTACCTTTCAGGTATGTAAGGCCGGCAACGCACTTGTGACTCATCTGGTGTTGCGGGTGCCCATGGGCGACGGTAATTGCTTACCATCAGGTAATCCGTCTGCTCGTTTGCCGCCTATGTCAAAAAAAAATCCAGTGATTCTTAAGTTCAGAAACCGCAAAGTGTCCGTTTTAAATCAAAGCCTGCGAAATGACATAGGAAGTATTGTATGACGTGAACGCAATCGAGTCTCAAGTGAAAATGCGAACCGTAGTAGTGCAAGCGATATTCCACAAAGCGTATCAGAAAGAGGGTTGAAGTTATTATTAAATAAAGATCTGTGTCTAATAGCATGAACAAATTAAGCACAATTAACATTTTGATCAAAGACAATAATGATTTAGATTATTCATAAATTAATTCTTTTTTTTACGGAATGTCATAATAGGTTTATGATACGTGTAGGATTAATGAAGGCAAAGCAAATCAAACTGGATATAGCTAACACAAGTAAAGATAGTTCACTAAATCTTTCTAACGTCTACACACATCTTCTGACGTCCACAGACATCCGTTGTAGGCCTGGCATATGATGGCGATAGTATCTGTGACATAGACTATGCGTCCTTTTTTAAATATAAATTAAATAAATAAATATTTCGGGACAATCTTACACAAACCGACCTAGTTCTACGG
Organism: Grapholita molesta; assembly: GCA_022674325.2. Taxonomy (NCBI): domain Eukaryota; kingdom Metazoa; phylum Arthropoda; class Insecta; order Lepidoptera; family Tortricidae; genus Grapholita; species Grapholita molesta. The sequence goes on along the minus strand of CP053138.2, from coordinate 15,021,327 downwards.
TAAGCTCAGCAAGGCTTGTGTTGTAGGTACTAGACGACGATAAATATAATAGATAGATACATATAAATACTTAAATACATAGAAAACATCCATGACTCAGGAACAAATATCTGTGCTCATCACACAAATAATGCCCTGACTGGGATTCGAACCCAGGACCATCGGCTTCATAGGCAGGATCACTACCCACTAGGCCAGAGCGGTCGTCAGTTAAAGAGGTACTAGCAGTCAATCTCTAGACATTATTACCAAGATGAAGAATATACGGTTCAATTTTGCGTACGAAAAAAAAGTCGCGTCTCGCCCTGCCGGTTTAAAGCCACCTTGATGGCGAGTGATCAGTCTGTGAACAGCTGTGTGGGAAGTAGAATTATGATCGATCATTATCCATGATAGTCTATGATTTGCATTGATGGCTTTATAGTGACAACCACGATATTAATGTTAGTAACGAGTTTCTTTTAAAAATTAACTAATTTTTAAGTCATTGCGGAATATTGGAAGAAAATATGTGTCGACATATATGTTAGGGTGGTTCAATTTTTTTTTTGACAGAGCAATCTAAATCTTTTCCATTTGCCATCCAGATTACCAATCAAAAATTTCAACAACCAGCGTTAATACTATGCCTGTACTCAACGAACCACATTTTTTTACTATAGTGGTATTGGCGTATTTTTGTTTTAGTGTCACTGAATTTTTTCGTGTAATAAAATTATTTTTTATGGTATAATACAGGTTTTGCTGAAAAAATTATGTGTTCTATATAATTTTAATTAAAAACAATTGGATGTGGTAGTAAAAAGGTCGGAAACTTGCATTTTCATGGAAACTTAAGAGTCGATGTGATAACGAATAAAAAATTAAGTATAATATTAATATTTCAATAAGCAAATTTAAAAAAACAAATTAGGAGTGCCCCGTGAAAAAAAAAGAAATTAAAAAATGTCATACCACCCAAATAAAAACGACAACCTTCAAAATATTCTCCAGACTAAATATCATTTTTAAACAGCTACTAAAAGTGTCTAATGTAAATCCACCATTACGACATTATAATGGTAATTTTACACTCAAAACATACATTAACTCGCCTCATTTACTCAGCTACAATATATCAAAAAACGCCATAACCATATCCCAAAATTTTACCCTTGTATTTCAAAAGTAAATCCTCGTATATTTTTTGCTTGTCAACGCAATTTCCACCTTATGCTATGATAAATACAGTTTAAAATTGTATTGGTAAGTATTTAAATAAGACGTTAGGATAGTAAGTCATATTTGCGGTAGGTAAGTGGGCATATATCATAGCTACATTGATGCTACTGAATATAAATGGATATTTTCATTATTTTTAAAGGGTAAGTTGACATTTTGAGCATAAAAAAAATCATAAAATATGTCAAAAAAAAATCACTGTGACTTGGGAGTTTTCAGAAAAAAGTCTACTTAAGTGAGCGTAACAGTCTATTTCGAGTATGTTACGCATTTCTACTGCTAGGCAGGGGCCTTCACTGCCACAAGTTCAAGTCCATAATCACCAAGCTTGGCAGGCGGGTTGGCGATCGCAGTATATACCACTTTTTTTAAATGAACGCTGCCTCAAGTGGTTTCTGTTCGCATTGCTGACAATACCCGGGGGATCCTAGTACGTATATTAAACCAAAGGATTGTTTACTATGCGCCGAATACCTTTTCCGACGATAAAACAGATACTAAGAGTACAGTCGCCTGCTAAAAGTTCTTTACCGTTAAAGCGAATGTGCCAAGCCCTGTTAGTAATACCGGTACAGACTATTTCAACCACTAGACTGAGCGTGTGTGGCGATTCCCATTTTCACCGTCACTTTTTTAATTAAAAACTATGAGAGATACCGAAATCCGTTCTGAGGAACCATGGCTTCGATTTCAGATTTAATAATAATGGCATTCAAACTTTTTTTAAATCTTCCATGCATAACCGGGAATCGTACCTGTCAATATTCTTTATACGGCTGATGATGATGATGAAAAATGTATTCATGACTCATATTTTATTTATTTATTTAATTGTTCGGTTTAAAGACATCGATTTCGCATAAAACTAAATATTTTGAAAGTTGAAATAGATGACATATACTTAAGAAAAAACGACGAGGACCATGGCATTCAAACTTTTTTTTTAAATCTCTCATACGTAACCGGGAATTGAACCTGGTCGAAGTCTTGTAAACAATGTTAGGTGTAAATCTGAAAGATTTTACATTGTTTTTGTTGATGATTCGAAACGTAAAATCATGAGTCATGAATATATTTTTCATCATCATCATCATCAGCCGTATAAAGAATATTGACAGGTACGATTCCCGGTTATACATGGAAGATTTAAAAAAAGTTTGAATGCTATTATTATTAAATCTGAAATCGAAGCTATGGTTCCTAAGAACAGATTTCCCCCACTGACCCATTTGGATTGATGATAGATTTTGCTATTTGGGAAAGTATTCATCATACGACCGGTATAGCCTAGTGGGTAGTGACTCTGCCTATGAAGCCGAAGGTCCTGGGTTCGATTCCCAGTCAGGGTATTTATTTGTGTGATGAGCACAGATATTTGTTCCTGAGTCATGGGTGTTTTCTATGTATTTAAGTATTTATATGTATCTATCTATTATATATATCGTCGTCTAGTACCTACAACACAAGCCTTACTAAGCTTACCGTAGGACTAAGTCCATTTGTGTAACATTGTCCCGAAATATTTATTTATTCATTTATTCATCATTTAGGAAATTGTATAGCGAAAGAAACACTGTTCTTGTTGGTACCGCTACAATGCGGTGTCTAATTTGTCTGTTGAGTCTGTGAATACCGGTAACCGAAGTAGACTGGAAGAAATGGCTTTTAGTGCCCATTCCGCGAAGCATTGAGTTGTTAATGTGTTTTCAACACATACGGGGAATACAGGAAATTCTAAATAGTTTAAGTAATTGCTTGAGTAGCGGTTTTTATGTGACACAGTTTTACGTTCGACGATTTATGTTTTTAGGGTTCCGTTGTCGAGTACGTAAACCGAACCCATTTCTCATCGGAAGATCAGCGCTGGCTACCGCTAGCAATATGCTGAAATGAGGCCATTTCATAGTACATTTTATTTTGGTTTTTGTTATTAATGTACTTTAATTTTACTATATATAAGGTCAATGTGGGTAAGACCGTCTATCTGGAAAGACCGTCTACCACCCAATTTCCTACATTATCTTATAGGTATTTAGTGCCATATGACAGACTTCCCTTAAGAATAAAGTATGCCGGTCTTACCCACAGTGACCTTACGGAAAAAAAATCGATTTAAAAAAAAAAAATATTTCAATGTACCGACGAGAAGTTTTTGGACCCGGGTATGTCCTTAAACTACGTCCAACAATGAGAGGTAGGGCACAGCGATGACTATCACGCTTGAATCTGGGGCAGCCCAACTGGGGAAGTACCTTCCTTACAGAAGACCACAGCCATAATAGCACTGCTATCTTTCAGGTATGTAGTGTTGTGTTCCTGATGGTGAGTAAGGTTCCCAGAGCTCCAACCCCCCTTAAAGGTCGGCAACGCGCTTGTGACTCCCCTGGTGTTGCGGGTGCCCATAGGAAACGGTAATTGCTTACCATCAGGCAATCCGTCTGCTCGTTTGCCGCCTATGTCATAAAAAAAAAAAAAAAACATAAACTGAACCCCTTTCTCATCGGAAGATCAGCGCTGGCTACCGCTAGCAACATGCTGAAATGAGGCCATTTCATGGTACATTTTTTGGTTTTTGTTATTAATGTACTTTTATTATACTATGTTCACGAAAACAAAAAACTATTTAAAAAAAAGTTTCCATTTTATTTCAATGTACCGACGAGAAGTTCCAAAAATTGCGAGTTTTCATATTACATACGAGTATAATCACATATTACAAACATAATTACGTTACAAAATAATATATTTTTATTATGACAAAGATGGCAAACGAGCAGACGGATTGCCTGATGGTAAGCAATTACCGTCGCCCATGGGCACTCGCAACACCAAGGGAGTCACAAGCGCGTTGCCGACCTATAAGTGTGTTGGAGCTCTGGGAACCTTATTCACCATCAGGAACACAACACTACATACCTGAAAGGTAGCAGTGCTGTTATGGCTGCGGTCTTCTGTAAGGAGGAGGTACTTCCTGCTTCCTGCTCTAGATTCAAGCGTGATGGTACTTCGCTGTACCCTACCTCTCATAAATCTCATAATTGATTATTTTGTAGAAGTCTGATACTGCGCTATCCTGTGGTGGCCATTCTAGGACTTTTCAGCCCACCGACTCTTCGGGCCACATGGCCAGCTCATTGCCACTTCAACAATGCAATTCAGTGAGCTAATTAGTGTGTTACTTAAACACAAATTAAGCGATCGTTATCCGTTAAAAACATAGCTTTATGTATTTAAGTATTTATATGTATCTATTTATTATATATATCGTCGTCTAGTACCTACAACACAAGCCTTACTGAGCTTACCGTAGGACTAGGTCGATTTGTGTAAGATTGTCCCGAAATATTTATTTATTATTTATTATAGCTTAACCCTTCCTTAAGACAATCTTGTTGAAAATGGCAACATGCGTAATAACCATCTCACGAAGTTTTTTTTAACAAATGTGCGGAATTGCAAAAAAAAATGCTGTTGGCAAAAAAACTGCAAAAATAATAATAAAACTTCACAGAAGATGAGTAAACTTACATTTGTGGTTAAATTATTTCACACATATTTTAGGGAGCGCGTAATTAAATGTCATAAAAATCACAAAAAAAAATATAGTGGAATTCACCATTGTTCCATTCCAAGTTGTTTATAAGAGGCTTATCTAAGTGTAATATATATTTTTTTTTATGACATAGGCGGCAAACGAGCAGACGGATTGCCTGGTGGTAAGAAATTACCGTCGCCCACGGGCACCCGTAACACCAGGGGAGTCACAAGCGCGTTGCCGGCCTTTAAGGGGGGGTTGGAGCTCTGGGAACCTTACTCACCATCAGCCATCACCATCAGGAACACAACAGTGCATACCTGAAAGATAGCAGTACTATTATGGCTGTGGTCTTCTGGAAGGAGGAGGTACTTCCCCAGTGGGGCTGCCCCAGAATCAAGCGTGATGGTCATCGCTGTGCCCTACCTCTCATTGTTGGACGTAGTTTAAGGACATACCCGGGTCCAAAATATTGAAGTGACAACTCATTATTAATGTGACTTGTACATTCGCCATCAAATATATCGGTCAAGGTATTCATAAACATCGGAACATACACTGTATCGCCTTGGCAATAAAGGCGATGTTCAGATATTTACCACCTTGGCGGCTCCCATATATCCTATGGCGACTGTACAGAAATAGATCAACACGTGTCAAGCAAAAACTGCAATTTCAAAGCTGTGCTTAAGTTTTTTGTACATACCTACAAATAGACATTTCAAAAACACCTGGCTAACATGCTAAAATTATCTTTACCTTAGAATTCCAGATGGTATTACCATGTTTTTTTAGGATTACCCTTAACACCCACTGTGTTGAAAGGGTCACTGGTTCATAAGTTTACACTTTAGCTGAGTAGGTGAATGTGTTAGATTTATTTTTAGCTAAATGTCATCTCAGTTATCACTTGTAGAACTTAATAGCAAGTTGGTCATAGTGTCACTTTGTCAGGGTAAGATCCAACTGGAGCTCATTACCGGGACTTCGATTATCCTATGTCTTAATTCAGATTTTTGTCTAACAGAGGCTCTAGTGTAAGGTTCTTTTGACGTACAAAACGTCTTTAAGGCGTAAGTGATAATGTTATTTATATGGGAAACACTAACGCGATGGTAAAGTAATATTACGTAAGGGCTCTGAACCCTGAGTGTAAGTTTATAACGTAACATTAAGTTTAAACGCGCTTGTGACTCCCCGGGTGCCCATACCCGACGGTAATTTTTTACCATCAAGCAATGCATCTGCTCCTTTGCCACCTTTGTCATAAAATAAATATAACATTTTGTGATAATACATAAAGCTTATAAAGGCATAACACAGAACCGTCACTCCTAACGCATGCACGTACTGATTCTTTAATATCCGGAACAACAGTCTGTACCGGATATCGATCAACGCCTGTCGCAAGTCAAGATCCAGGGTTGCCAAATGGGGAACTTTTTTTTTTAACTTTTTTTGACTAATGATTTTTTTTTATTCGTTCATCACGTTTATTTGTCATACGTTTTATAGAATATTGTTTTCGGTTGCGGCGATAATTTCTCATGAAATAATACAACTGAAACGGATTATACCCGATATAATCTATTTCAGTTGTTTTATTTCATTTTTATACTCTAAATTTTAAGACAAAGGTGGCAAACGAGCAGACGGATTGCCTGATCATAAGCAATTTACTTTCGCCGCACACACCCGCAACACCAGGCGAGTCACTAGCGCATTGCCGGCCTTTAAAACTACACATGTATATAATATGTTAATTCAGAAAAGGTATGAAGAAGTCTTTAGAAAATTATATAAAATAAATATAAATAAATATTACAGGACGTTTTTACACAAATTGACTGAGCCCCACGGTAAGCTCAAGAAGGCTTATGTTGTGGGTACTCAGCCAATGGTATATATAATATACAAATACTTAAATACAAATATTACCGGTCGTGGTTTTTCTGATCATCTCCAAAATTGTAACGTTTTGATTTATTTTTTATTTGACACCCCTTCATAGGTGTGCAACTTCAAATTGACTCAATTTTAAACCGTACTACGTTGACATAAAGTTGATATTTCCTATGAACATCTGTAACCTCCAAGTCTATATCGGAGGTTCTATTTTCGTAAATGATAAAGGGTAATATTTTTTAAGGTTCGTTTCACGGTAAAATTAAACGGTTATTTTGGATAAGAACGTTTTTCCGCTTTGTTGTTCAGACCGTTATATCTGTAACTGTGACAAACTTCATTATATATATATATATGTGTTGTGAGTATTCAGCCAACTATATAAATAATATACAAAAACTTAAATAATATATAAATAAAACACCCATGACTTAGGAACAAACACTTGACGACGCGACGATATGTAAGATGCAAAAAAATGAGGCACGGATTTTTTTTGAGATAAAACATTAAAACAATAAAGCAAGAGGCACAGGAAAACACTTTATTTACAATAAAAACACTAGTTAAGATACGAGTACTTAAGTAGTTATTATATCTAAAAACGTCCCTTGACGCATTGTACCAAGGATGCTGGCGGCATTTCTTCGTATGGCAATGCTATAGGTTGTGCGAGGAAGCCAGCTCTTCGGTCACCAGTTACATCAACCAAACGCTTCGCGATTTCTGCAAAGAGTTTGTGCGCGCTGGGACTCCATGCACCTAGCGTCTCTACACCAAACGATTAACTTTTTTTGTTGTTTTTTTTCTTCAGTTGTTTTGTCAAACAACTGTGATTAACACTTTGGCGGACAGTACGCCTACAGGCGTTGCGTATGTTTTTGTTTCCTATATGACAGATGCTGCCATTTACTGTACACTAACATGTTTAAGAACCTTGTTTTTTTTTATTTATTTAACAAACAAAAAAATATAACTATCTTAAAAATAATTATACCCTATTATGTACCTGTCAAGATGTCTATCACTGTCGATATGTCACGTCAAAAGTTTTTTATTTATTTCTTAATGTATTGATTGTTTAAAAAAGGTTCTAGAATATGTATAAAGAGGTCTAATTTAATTATATTATTAGTTAATAATAGGTAGTGTAATAATAGTATGTGTTAAGGTAAAAAAGTTTCCTAGTTTTCTCTAAAACAACATAACAAAACCAGAATGTTTCATATTTAAATGTACTCCGAGATCCGCTGATAATACTCGGTATTAGCGGTAAAAAAACCCGTGACAATTTTTTTAGCAAATTATGTATTACATTTTTTGTGAATAGATTCTACATAATATATTTATTATATTTTAAGAGAATTAAAAAAAAATACAGATATGTAATTAAAGAAAGTATCTGCAACCAATTGGCGCAGTGCGCCAAAATGCGAGACGAAGATTATTGGAGAAAAATTACCTCCAAGCTGTGCTCCTACATTCTGCGGTTTTGTGTCGTATTATGTTGTTTAAGTTAATAATAGTGATATAAAATTTAGTGTCCGTTTGTTAATTTTAAAGTATAACTTTATTCGACATATTCAAAATTTTAATTTATTTTTTATTTAATTAGATATTATTAAGGTTTTTTTTTTTGTAAAACTCTAAGGGTTAGTTTCATCACACATAATTTGAAAATCAAACCCTGTCGACTCAAAGTGAACTGTCAAACTTTTCATGCATGGAAAAATACGATCTTGAAGGAAAAGAAAACTTCATTGTTAATAATATCTTGCATACCTCATTTGATATTTACCAGTCGCTTTTCGGTGATGGAAAACAGTGAGTTTCGTGAGGAAACGGGACAAACAAAACAAAAAACATATTTTCTGTGGTCAATAGTTATCGTGATTGTGTGATAACCAGTTATATTTTTGAGGTATATTATGTGGTACGTAAGGGGGGGAGAAGTTTATGATGATAGTTCAAATAATTAAAATTTGGCTTTTGTACCCTTAACTTTTACAATGTCTACAAGCAAGATGCGAAGCTAATTGATTTGTATGACACTTATCTGCTTTTTACTAAATAGAACTCAAAGATTATATCCTAAACACAATATTATTAACACATACACACATACATAGATTTCAGCCGTATGCAGTCCACTGCTGGACATAGGCCTCCCACAAATTTGACTTGTATCATCTTCGGGGTAGTTGCCATAGTCGCCACGCTTGGCAGGCGGGTTGGCGACCGCAGTAGCTGTAAATTGGGTTTCGACGGACGCTGCTGCCCATCCGTAGGATTTTTCCCTTTGTCGCCTCTTACGACACCCGCGGGAGGCGATGGGGTAGTGCTATTCTAGTTAGCCGGCATCACACGGCATGTAGTATTAACAAACATCATTATTAAAAACCATTAAAAAAAACTTTGAATACTAAATCATTAACACCACAATAATTAATATTGTACAGGAATGTAAATAAAGCAAGAATGTCCGTTTCAAATCTCAATGGACCTTTAATGTGTGCTCCTGTTAGAAAACATCGTTATCTGATCTTATCTGATCTTATATCTTGATATCGATGCTTTTGTATTGTTGCCCAGTGCAAGATATAAGCTATTTTTTTATACAAAACCAGCGTTTGATCTCAGTCTCACCTGATAGTAAGTGTCGAGGTCGAGGGTGTAGCAGGCTGGTTTAGGAATACCCTATTCACTCTTGCCTTGAAAAGACCCAAATTATAACTTTTCGGGAGCGGATTCCATATCTTATCAGTCCGAATTATAAAGGTAGAAGCGGATCGCTTTGTACGAATTAATGTATATTCAATACGTAACGGCACGGCCACGACTATGCGCCACTTGCGGCGCGGCGAGCGTTTTATCTGTTCATTGCGTGTGATACCACCTAACCGCAGAACATTGCGCGTCTTGACCGCGCAACGAACAGATAAAACGCTCGCCGCGCCGCATTTCGCGCATAGTCATGGCCGGGCCGTAAGTATGCAACCGCTCCCCTATACAATATGGTGTGGTTAAAAAGTGCAAGCGTGACAAAAACTTGAGTGTACGCGGTAGCTCTAAGTGTGTGACTGAAATAGACGTCTGTATTTCGTGACTTTAATTTTCTCGCTCAGAGCCGAAAAACATAACCGCGTTGAGGCACCGCGCCACTAAAATCAGCGTTGACGTTACTGCCATTTTTAGCGGCGCGACGCCGCAACGCGGTTATGTGTTTCGACCCTAAATGCTAGCTATCTCTAGCTTATCTTCCACTATACAGAATCCTATGGACCGGATCAACGTGTGTGATCTTGTAGCACTCGACACTCGTGTCATTATTGTTATCTTACAGATAACAAACAGACATAACGCTTGTTAAATTATACGTTATGTTATCTGACGTGGGTGTTTGGGAAATGTTCAATAGGCAGTTATAAAATTTAAAGAAAGTATCTTTATTTTTGACGACCGATCTGGCCTAGTGGGTAGTGAACCTGCCTATAAACCCGATGTTCCTGAGTTCGAATCCCATTCAGAGTATTAATTGTGTGATGAGTACAGATTTTGTTCCTAAATCATGGGTGTTTTCTATGTATTTAAGTATTGATACGTATCTATCTGTTATATATATCGACGTCTAGTACCAACAACACAAGCCTTACTGAGCTTACCGTAAAACTAGGTCGATTTGTGCAAGATTGTCCCGAAATGTATAATAATTCATTTAATTTAAAATTTAAGTATTTCAGACAATTTTAACGGAAGAGTCTAAAATTTATTTCCATTTAAAGTTTGGACTAGATGAACATTTTTAAAGAACAAAGCAAAATGTTTATTGCAATGTAAATAGTAATTTCAACCCGCAGTAGAACCAAGGTTAAGTGGCAGTGGGCGGGGCACATTGCGCGCAGAACCGATGGCCGTTGGGGCGGAAAGGTTCTGGAGTGACGACTACGGACTGGAAGACGCAGCGTAGGTAGGCCTCCCACACGGTGGACCGACGACCTAGTTAGAGTCGCGGGATACCGCTGGATGTGGAAGGCGCAGGATCGGTCGTTTTGGGTCGTTCTGGGGGAGGCCTATGTCCAGCAGTGGTCGTCTTTCGGCTGACATGATGATGGTGATGATGAAATAGTAATTTAGTATTTTGAATCAAAATAACTATTTTTTTTTATTTGCAGGTAATAAATACTGCCTTTATCCTGAAAAACTAAGCGCCATTAACAGTATTAAGGTATGCATTTGACCTTTATATTTGGACAGCTACAGTTTGTATTATCATTTTTTATTTAAAATCTTGTTTTGATAGATTTTTGCCCTAAAATTAAAAAAAAAATCGTATATTCCCATAAAGGGTGGGGGCTTACTATTTGTAGGACTATGACAGTAAAACTGTGTAAAAATGTTTTGTGGGACTTAAGTTACCCTTAAATAGTACCTTTTTGTGTAATAAACAATTTAAAAAAAAGATGATAGATGTACTATCACGAATGTAATTATCCAAGAAAAATTCTCTAAAAAACTTCTAAATTTGCTATAGCTTATAAAACCATCAAACTAACCAAAATGTTGATTAAACCTTCAACTTGCAGTAACTAAACTTCAACATTACATGGTCTAGCGACTTGAGAAACACATACACACCTTATACACAATGTGAATGCTCAGACTAGACTCAGAGAGTGCACTTGAATAGTTGTTGATAGGATAAACCTATTATTGCAAAGGAAAGTAACAGAGAACATACTTATCTATACATCTTTGCATCAGTCTTCCCAGATCTTTTGGACCCGGGTATGTCCTTAAACTACGTCCAACAATGAGAGGTAGGGCACAGCGATGACCATTACGCTTGAATCTGGGGCAGCCCAACTGGGGAAGTACCTCCTCCTTACAGAAGACCACAGCCATAATACCACTGCTACCTTTCAGGTATGTAGTGTTATGTTCCTGGTGGTGAGTAAGGTTCCCAGAGTTCCGATCCCTTTTAAAGGCCGGTAACGCGCTTGCGACTCTTCTGGTGTTGCGGCTGCCCATGGGCGGCGGTAATTGCTTACCATCAGGCAATCCGTCTGCTCGTTTGCCACCTTTGTCATTAAAAAAATCTGAAGAACTGGCCGCCTAGTGGTAAAAGTGTGCGACTTGCAATCAGGAAGTCGCTGGTTCAAACTCTCGTAGCTCTCGAGTTGTTTTGGAACTCATGTGCGAAATATAAATTGATTTTTACCAGTGGATTTTCAGTGAAGGTGAATATCACGAGGAACTGGACTAACCTCAATAAGGCCTAGTTTGCCCTCTGGGTTGTAAAGTCAGATGGCAGTGAAGTAATTCCTAGGATTAGTTGCCAAAAGAACTCCACGCTTCCATGGCAAAATGCATTGTAATAGTTTATTAATGTAAATGATGGCTTTACTTTCGTTTATCTAGTCACTCGCGCGACATGTTTCGGAGAGCATTGGCCTCCATTTTCAAGCACTAAGAGTGCGGAGTGTCCGTTCGCCTCGCCGGCCCGTCCGTCAAAGCCGGTTGTGGACGCTCCGAGACCGGGGTTGTTGTTTTGGATGGATTGTCCGCCATTGAAAATGAGGCCTATGAATAAATAAATAATTATTTCGGAACAATCTTAAACAAATCGACCTAGTCCTACGACAAGCTCAGTAAGGCTTGTGTTTTAGGTACTAGACGATAATATATATATAATAGATAGATATAAATACTTAAAAACATAGAAAACATCCATTACTCAGGAACAAATATCTGTGCTCCTCGTACAAATAAATGCCCTTACTGGGATTTGAACCCATGACCATCGGCTTTATAGGCAGGGTCACTATTCTCTAGGCCAGACCCGTCGTCAACTAAATAAGTCACTATAACCGCCATTTTCATTTAACCCTTTAAAGGGCAAGTTCAATATTGCAATGCAAAAATGACCACTCAGCAACATCGTCTTTTTGTATTTTTTTAACAAGAATCATTAGGACAATCGAGCAGCGACGAGGCTCGAACACGGGTTCCCTTTATCTGGCATAATTTGTTTTGTCCGAATCTTAATACGCATACCAAGTTTCGCATAATTTATTTACGCCGAATATTAATGTTGCCGAATTTTTATTTAGCCTAATTCTGTATTAGCCGAATACTACTTTGTCCGAAAATATATTGGCATATTATTATTGAGGCCGAATGTCCGAAGTGGGTTAGGTTAGGTTAGAACTGTGACCACAACAGAAAAACAAGATAGGTTAGGTTAGGTTAGAACAGCGACTACGACAAAAACGCACTTCCTGGGAAAATCCTAATAACACCATTCGGTCTTTCCAAATGATGCGTACCAACTATTCGACTTATTTAAATTCTGCGTAATAGAATTCGGCGGAAAAGAATTATGCGAGATCAGTTTCTGCTTATATACAATTATGCCAACACTGGGTATGCGAATTAAAATTATTACTAAACAAATTATGCCTAAACAAGGGAAACCGCTCGAACACACGTCCACAGTGACTTTTGGGCATTAAAGGGTTAAATTATTTAACTATGTACTTGACTGAATGCAAATATTTGACGACCGGTCTGGCCTAGTGGGTAGTGACTCTGCCTATGAAGCTGAAGGTCCTGGGTTCGATTCCCAGTCAGGGCATTTATTTGTGTGATGAGCACAGATATTTGTTTCTGAGTCATGGGTGTTTTCTATGTCTTTAAGTATTTATATGTATATATTTATTATATACGAGTATATCGTCGTCTAGTACCTGCAACACAAGCCTTATTGAGCTTACCGTGGGACTAGGTCGATTTGTGTAAGAATGTCCGAAATATTTATTTATTATTTATTATTATTTATTTATTCGCGTCAGCCACACGGGATAATATTGGCAGCAAAATCTTTGATGCGAACGGACACGGTCCAAGGAATCTTAGCCAAGTTTCTGGCACTATCTACTCTGTGTCTTTATTGACGTAACCTGTTACGGGCACAAACATGGCTGTTTAGCTAACATGAATATTCAGTTTATGGTGTGGTTAACTTGGAAAACATTACGGTGGGCTGACTTTGACAGGTGGCACGGTTTCCTAAAGCCGTCACTGGAGCGTCAAAAACTGGATATAGCAATAGAAGTGATATGGCGACAGTAAAGGGATATAACGACAATGTTTGAAGGTGTAACCAAATAACAGTTATATTATTTCATTTAGCTTATTGCATGACAAATATATTTAAATAAATAATAAATATTACAAGAGATCCTTATACAAATTGACTGAGACCCAGGGTAAGCTCGAGAAGGCTTGTGTTGTGGGTACTCAGCCAACGATATATATATAAAATATTTAAATACTTATATACCAGCATACAGCCCGCCTGATGCTAAGCAGTTACCGTAGCCCATGGGCACCCGCAACACCATGGGAGTCACATGCGCGTTGCCGTCCTGGGGGGTTGGAGCTCTGGGAATCTTACTCACCATCAGGAATACAACACTACATACCTGAAAGGTAGCAGTGCTATTATGGTTGTGGTCTTCTGTATAGAGGACTTGGGCTTCTCCAGACTCAAGCATGATGGTACTTCGCTATGCCCTACCTCTCATTGTAGGACGTAGTTTAAGGACATACCCGGGTCCTCATAGTGATTTTAACGCAGGACTGTAGGCTTCATAGGCAGAGTTAACATTTTTTAATCTCTAAGTTAGAAATGTTAAAAAACTTTTACTTTTCATGTATTGACTCAGAGTATTTATTATAACAACCGTTGTTATATCAATAAAGTTACTTCATTAAAATAGTAATTAATACGAAACGTTCTTTAAATATAGTATTATTATTCATTTAGGTACTCTAAAGACGTAACCTTTACCTATTATTAACTAAGTCAAATAAGTACCAACTTAAACTGAAGGTAATCCGAAGGGCATGGTACAGAAGTACTCAATATTGATTCAAGATTATTCAATCTGGGGCAGCCCAACTGGGGAAGTACCTCCTCCTTACAGAAGACCACAGCCATAATAGCACTGCTACCTTTCAGGTATGTAGTGTTGTGTTCCTGATGGTGAGTAAGGTTCCCAGAGCTCCAACCCCCCTTAAAGGCCGGCAACGCGCTTGTGACTCCTCTGGTGTTACGGGTACCCATGGACGACGGTAATTGCTTACCACCAGGCAGACGGATTCTGCTCGTTTGCCGCCTATGTCATAAAAAAAAAGGTACTCTAAAGACGTAACCTTTACCTATTATTAACTAAGTCAAATAAGTACCAACTTCAACTGAAGGTAATCCGAAGGGCATGGTACAGAAGTACTCAATATTAATTCAAGATTATTCAAACTCAATAAAACGCGCGTTAAAAGGAATCGGCGTAAACAAACATACGTGCTTTGCATTCGAATCCGCCATCACAACATGACAGGAAGCGTGTGAATATTCAGAGAGTTCGTTTGTATTAATAAATATAAATAAAACATTGGTCGATTAAAAAATATGCATAGTAAAGGGCTTGTATGCGCGTACAGCTTATTAGAAATTACAAGACTTAACCGGACTATATTGACGTTAAACCTTCGTTTAACGTTTTTTTTTTATATACCACAAAGGTGGCAAACAAGCATGCGGCCCGCTTGATGGTAGGCGGTCACCGCAGCCTATGGACGTTTACAATACCGAGGCATCGTTCACGCGTTGCCGACCCCGTAAAAACCTCTTTACACCCTTACGTTCCGCGGACGACGTTGTCCTCGTGGTCTCGGATAAAGACTGGCTAAAGTTGACATCAACATCTAGCAGCGCTTTTCGAACTACCCGCACTTGATTTTGTTTATCAACTTGAACGTTTCGCGCACTAAGGATGTCACTCGGTCGACACACTACACTAATGATATCAATATTTTTAACTTGTGGTATTTGACGCCTGCATTTACTAATGACTGGATTCCATGATGATGAGATCCTAAAACCATCGTCCCGATTAAAAAGACAATGTTTTTTTATTTCAATGGCTTCACGAACTTTTCTACTATAAAAAACGACGATAGAAAGGATTTTAGGATTATGAATCTCAATTTGGTTTGGTTCTGAGTCTATTAAATGCTCCGCAATGGTAGACTTGTTCACCTGGCGACTTCTGAGATAATATCGAGGGTTGAGTGGTCAAACCCGATAAGTCGAGTAAATGGGATTTTGAATTTAGAACTATATGCGAATTAAGTAAGATTGTTACTTCAATGAAATATTATATCGATTTATCGAGTTTGACCATGCAACCCTCGATATGTTCCTTGACTCTTTCTGCTATGGTGCGCTTTATTTGACCAATATAAGAATCACAACTGCAGTCGATCTTATAAACGCCAGGTGACTAAAACGGAATGGCGTCCTTCGGTGACCTAAGATATCCTGCGATCTTGGACAACGGAGTGTAAACAGTTTTTATAGAGTACTTCTGGAGAACAGTACCCACTTTATCCATTACCCCTTTCACGAACGCCAGAAATGCCTGATGCATGGGTACGTCAGGGCGCTCTCCTCTTATGTTTCATCTCGGTAGCCATAAGAGGATGAGCAGAGTCGCTTTTACGCTTTTTTTATTCAAGTGATCAAGCTGTTTTAAGTTCGTCGTATTGACACAGTAAAATGTATATGAATATTCGGCTCGAGTCACGTGGAATTAAGTCATTAAACGAGGATCAATCATCTGAACAAGTAAAATGTACCCATTAAAGATGCCGCAGTGACAAAAAAGTCTTTCAACCGCCTATTAGAGCGTATTAAATCATTGATGTCTTTTGTTGTGAGTTGTGAGGCTCAGATATCGCTAGACAGCGGTAATAACACTGCTAGTATTGTTTTTTGTTTTTATTTTATGTTGTGTTTCTGGTGACTAAGGTTCCCAGAGTTCTTAGCCCCCTTATAAGGAGATAAAGGAAAAATAATAAGGAATAAAATATCAACCAGTTCATTTTGATTAACATGATGTAAGGTGATTCTAAAATAATTAACTAATGTACAGTCAGCAGCAGAAGTAGCTAAGCATTTGAGGTGTTCAAAATGAGGTCAACACGTCTCTATTATCAAGAGAATAAGAACGCGTGTAGGTCATTTTGAACACTTCAAACGCTTAGCAACTTTTGCTGCTGACTGTACCTCCAGTCGAATAATCGTAATATATATTTTTTATTACAATGCTGAAATTTGAATTTAAAGTTATTTTGAATTTGACAGCATAAACCTTACGTGTTACATTTCTTAAGTAGGTAAAAGAATTTCATTCAACAACAAAAAAATACATTAAGACACAGTACTAGGTAGGTACATATTCAACTCAGAAATCAATGTACAGGTCAGGTAACGTTATGCATTTTTTATAATACGACGATGGTAATCAAGCATACGGCCCGATTGATGAAAAGCATTCGCCGTAGCCTAAGGATGCCTGTAACTACAAAGGATTCACACGCGCATTATCTACCCTTTAAAGGCTTGGGCACATAGGCGCGTTTTGTGAGCGTTGCGGTAGCGCAGCGTGACACCGGTGTGTCTAATGTAACGAAATAAGGCACACACAATATTTATGAGAGGTAGGGCACAGCGATGACCATCACGCTTGAATTTGGGGCAGCCCAACTGGGGAAGTCCCTCCTCCTTACAGAAGACCACAGCCATAATAGCACTGCTACCTTTCAGGTATGTAGTGTTGTGTTCCTGATGGTGAGTAAGGTTCCCAGAGCTCCAACCCCCCTTAAAGGCCGGCAACGCGCTTGTGACTCCCCTGGTGTTGCGGGTGCCCATGGGCGACGGTAATTGCTTACCATCAGGCAATCCGTCTGCTCGTTTGCCGCCTATGTCATAAAAAAAAAAAAAAAAAACACATTCGGACGGCAGCGTCGCGCCGCGATCACGCCACGCTCACAAAACGCACCTATGTGCCCAAGCGTTTTTACTCCGAGCTCTCTCGCAGCAGCAACGCAATCCAGATATTTCTGGAATGTGAATGTGCTTTCTCAGTCGGTAACATAAAATAAAAAGGTAAAACAAAATAAAACATGGAGTAACAGCGAGCGATAATGTCAAAATGTTGCTTGTTATACTTTTTAATTAGTTAAGTAATTTTATAAATTAACTATGCTTAGATTAATATCTGCCCTAATTCTATCAACTTTGAAATATATTTGAGGAAATTAGAATTTGTTGGACATGGCCTACAAAATTATAATAATTGTATCTGTAGCCCGAGTGTAAAACGATACTAGTAGTAGTATGAAATTTATATCTTACTTAAATGTATCTATAGAAATATGTCTTAGATAAAGTATCTAGATATAGTAGAGAGTCTAGATGTAGTTTAACGACCGGTCTGGCCTAGTGGGTAGTGGTCCTGCCTATGAAGCCGATGGTCCTGGGTTCGATTCCCAGTCAGGGCATTTATTTGTGATGAGCACAGATATTTGTTCCTGAGTCATAGGTATTTTCTATGTATTTAAGTATTTATATGTATCTACCTGTTATATATATCGTCGTCTAGTACCTACAACACAAGCCTTACTGAGCTTGCTGTAGGACTAGGTCGATTTGTGTAAGATTGTGCAGAAATATTTATTTATTTATTTATTTATAGTATCATATTGCTTAAAGATTTAGTGGAACTAATACTAAACTATTAGTATAAATCTTATGTCGTTTTTCACAAGGGCCACAGATAATATATTATCTTCAAGTACTTGTGTGTACTGTCGTTCCACAAGATCAGTGTTCTGAACGCGAATTATAAAAAAAATCTAGCTACAATACTTGTTCTATTTCAAACTTGTCAAAATACATTTAAATAGTCAGACTAGACACAAAAAAAACTAAAAACACTGGCTGCACTGTACAACTCTCGGTCCCGAAACAAATGAAATTTAAAACAAAGAACAATCTTCTAACTCTTTAGCGGGTACGTCAGAAAAAAAAACTTTGGTGAAAAAAAGGATCACCTGTCTGAGCCAGTAATTTGGTTGCAGTTAAAAAAGCCGCGCTCGCTGTAAAGGGTTGACGCTCAAGTAATCGAGTGTCATTACTTGACTATGAATAAATTACACAACTTCCCGGTACCGCTTTGGGTGGTGGTTTGAGTTTGGGGAGGAAGCGGAGATTAGGTGCGCTTGAATGCTTAAATCCACTGTTAACTTTTGTATTTATTTTGTGAGTCATTTTAATCTATATTAATAATAGAAAGTTGTATTAGTTCCGGCTTTTATAACTCGAGAACGGCTGAACCGATTTGGACGATTATGGGTTTGTTGTGATTGTCTTGGACAAAAGTTTAATAGTATGCTTTAAAAAGAAAAAAAAAACATCAATCATATATACCCCATTTATAGACTTTCAACTTTACTCATGTATATTTAGTCATTCGCGTAACATATTTAGAAAATAGGCATTCATTTTTAAGCACTAAGAGTGCTGTGTGTCCGTTCGCTTCGCCGCTCACGTCGCTGACGACACGACATTACACTATCCCATGTCTCATGTACAATTACGTCACATTGTTGCTTTCTTCTCAAACAATGTTAGTCAATGTTACGTAAAAGCAATTACCTTCAGTCATAAACCGAAAGACTAATCAGCACACTATCTGACAACGCAATAGGATGCGGTTTACAAGTAGGAAAACACTGTCGCGCTTGCACACGTACACTTAATAGACATATACTATTTGACACTTTATGGCTATGTATACATATTTAAAGAAGCCATGGCCCCGATAGCCTGCGGCGCAACCGCGAACAACAATATTCGTAAATTTCAGACGATTATGTCTGTCGCTTTCATGACACCTTAATTGGAGTAAAAGAGAGATGCCTGAAACATACGAATTTCGATGTTACGGTAGCGGCGGTAAAATAACGAGTCGCTATGGGGGCGGCCTATGCCCAGCCGGGGACATCCTTAGGCTGATATGATGCTGATGATACATGTTTATGATTTTAACTGTAATATTTAAAAACGCTCATAAGGATTAACTTATACCACGCATTTATGCAGAGTCGACGCGCTCTCAGAGTGAAATTCGTTATTATATCGCATTTTGAGCGCGACCCGCGCGTTAAAATTGAGAGAGGTCTCACTGGGACAAATTTACTTTGCAAGGTGTTCAGCCATTCTGATTATGTACGCTGTTAAACCATGTTTGTAGTGGTTTGCGGTTATGGTAGTTGGATTCCGGGAGTGTAGTGTATATTACACTTGAACTATATAGATACTGAAACCACAAAGTCTAATGAGACTAGAGTCTGATATTAAATGAGTCTAAGCTTAGGTAGTTAAGGTTAGCGATGGTAGATGTTGGCTATCAAAGCTTTCACGACAGGTTTGGCATCGTGGGTGACCAGCATCCGTTTCGTCCGGTCTATGAAACCGATGGTCCTGGATTCAATTCCCAGTAAGGGATGGTGGCTAATTATTTGTGCTTTAACCATTTCAGCACTCCTGAATTTTTCATACAAATGTCAAACGTTGAATTGCAATGGCCTATATCGTTGTAAGAAAAAATTTGAAACTATTACTTTAAAATAAGGTACTTGAATGATGTTTTATAATAATTGTATAGAAAAATTTAAATAGCTCACTTTATTTTAGACTCGGTTTTTTGGATTTCATTTCGCTTACATAAAACATTGTTTTGAATACTAATTAAATTCTAGCTTTCAAATTTTTTTGTGATTCGGAAAAAAATATTTTTTTTTAAATATATTAAAATGACGTCGTCCTCAATACTTTGGACCAAGGCTGTATATACCAGCATTATAAAACACCTTCAGCTTCATGGAAAAGGTTACTATCCTCTAGGCTAAGAAGCCCAATAAAAATAATCTATAATCACCATCATCAAAAAAGAAAATGGCGTGAAAAACACACACACATGCCTATACCGGGATTCGAAAAGGAGACCTCCAGATTTACAGAAAAGATCATTACAAAAAAGTTCCAATAAGAAAATGTTCTGAAATTAATCTAAGTGTGAATTTGTATAAGCTTCCAGACAAACGAAGTCGGAAACAAAAGCTAGTATGTATATTTAATTTCAACTAAAACGTTGCCCTAGTCAGGTAACCTTTCCCAACGCCAGTCTCTTCAATAACGGCTTATAAATTAATAAACAAAGGCGACCTAAGGGTTGAATTTAAGCCTCAATATAATATTCTGAACGACAAAACAGCATTGTTCTCTCAACAAGATACCCAAAGTCTCCGATAAGATATAGCTTGAAACCGTTTCTTATCGAGGGACCGATACCTAAATTGAATACGTAAGTATCTTGGGCAGGCCCATTACTGATATGAGCTTCCAATATATCATTAGATAGATTATTTTGCATAGATCAAGGCGATATTGACTAATAACAGTTTAGGGTAAAGGATTTAATTCACAAAAACTGTAATTAAAAAAAACTTTACAGATTTTACTTTAGCTAAAAAAGTAGTAGATACATTTTTTAGCCGTATGATGTTAGCTGTCTAAAATAGAAAAAATCCATCTCCTCCTCCGCGCAAGCGACCAAGGGAAAAAAACCGACAGATGAGCGGCGTCCGTCGAAACCGAATCTACAGCTACTGCGGTCGCCAACCCATCTACCAAGCGTAGTGACCATGGTAACTACCCCCCAAGATGACACAAGTCATATTTGGGGGCTTATGTCCAGCAGTGGATGACTTACGACTGAAATGCTTATAAATGATGACATTTATGTCACATTCAAAGTTTCCATATTCTGAGACGTGACTGTAGCAATCGTATTGGTCTTAATGATCAAGAATGATTACAACCAATGACGTTCTTACCATTGACTCACCTACGTTTGATCAACGTGACGACGGTGGACACCTTTCACCAACGTTCTCCAAGCCAGATTTTGGAACCGATGCCTGTAGTGTTTCAGAGATGGATGTTATTCTGTCCGCCCAACGTGTCGCCATACGGCCACTTCTTCTCTTCTTTGGCATGTTTCCAGTCAGTATACGCCATTTTCCAGACCCTTTTGCCCGATTAAAACACCTTAATAGTAGATTGTTTGATAAGGGGCTAAAGTTTCCCGAACGAATGCTTGTGAAGTAGGAACTAAAAAGCACTTAATGCTTTGAGAATTTGATTGCGTTTCCTCATTGATCGATTTTAATATTGTGGTATTCTGATTGGTTAATTAATACATTGTACAAAGTTCTGTTTAATGATTTCACATTTTTAAACAGTATTCGCACCAAAAAAATAATCTAGAGTTGTGATTAACTTCGATATGTGTCGTGATTGGTGGATTGAATAAGGTGAAGTGTTCTGGTTGGTCAATTTAAAACGTTTTGTATATCATTAATATGTATACATATTTTCCCTAGAGGCTAAATGTACTACTTTAGTCCGCCTTAGCAAGCATAATATGACACACTTTTAGAGCATGAGAAGTGAAAAAGTATTTTTTTTTAAGAACACATTTACGAGTATTTACCTTCTTCCGACTCATAATGAACTCCATTCGTTAAATAAAAATGATTGCGTCACAAACGCTTTTTAAAACAATCAAGGAGCGTTTGTAAAAAAAACTCGGAAGCGTCAAAACACGAAAAGTATTTTAAAGAGGGAATTAGGTAGAAACACCCAGCAAGTTTTACTACCTTAATTAACAGGACGGGCGTAATTAGATCAAAGCGAAAAATATGAAACGGGCAAGCTCGAAACGGCCTTTCGTCTTTGAACCAAGTGAGGATAAGAAATTATGGGACCGAGTTCGGGAGTTTCTATAGAGCAAATTGATTCTATTTTATTGTTAATATTATTATCGAATTTGGTTTGCTTAGAATATATTTTCTCGTGTTAATACTTATTATAATACTTATTATATTATATTAATTAATATAAACTAAAAACACTAAACATTTTACAATTGGCCCTTGGTTTTGATGACGGCCCACGTTGGGCGCCAAATAAACACTCGAAAAAATAGAATTTACAAGCATTTAAATATTATAGGACCAAGATGATGTTAGAATGATGTTTCATTTAATAACATATAGGAAAAACATACAAAATATCAGCACATTAAAAGTTGAAATAGATGACATATACTTAAGAAAAAGCAACGAGGACCTCCAGCATTCGAGACAAAAAAAAAAGCAAATCAAAATATTAAATGAAAAAAAAATGTTCTTAGTTTTTTTATCAGCACATTATTGACATAAAACTCATTATTGTCTTTTTTATAAATTGTATAAAAAATATTTATTTTACAAACGAAACTCTTTTGAGGGTCTATTAATAACATAAATATGTCAATACAAATATCGCCATTTCAACATGGAAACAAATTACCTCTCTATAATTCTAATATTGGCATAAAGATTTAATGCCCTATGTCATGACTTAAAATACTATTCATGTTTTATTCTTAAAGAACCCTAAAAGTATGAGGAAAAGCAAAAACACATTTTGATATTTTTTAATGTTTCCGCGCGGGAGAAATTCTGAAGGATAAGGAAATTGTTGCTAAAGTGACAACGCTTTGAGTTCTCGTTCTTGTTTTTGTAAAATACTCAGAAATGAGAAGAATGAATAAGTTTTTAAAATACTAAATAGGTAAATGTAGGCAAGGCAAGAGTGAATTGGCTATTGTTGAACCAGCGCGCTACAAAACTAATATTTACATGAGATTCAACCTTAATATTAATTATATAAGCAGGTATCTCACGCTTTATTAGTCGAATATTGCTCGACATGTTTCACTTCGTAACGAGGAGCATAATAATGAGCCACGCGTTGACTCACCGATCGGTCAAGGATCATCGGAACTAACTAAATTGATATTAATACTACTAAATATATTGACGCGAAGAAAATATAAAATTAAAATAAGGTTAGATCCATATTTTTAAAAGGTCTATCCCGTTATAATAACAATGGTTCCTGTAAGGAATAACTTCCTTCGAGTGAAGGGAAATTTCCGTATTTTTGCATTGCTTCTAAAACAAATGTTTTCTTTGCCTCAATCGATAGGATATCTCGGGAAGAATTTTACATGAAGTATTCATTATAGCGAAATTCATAAAAATTTTTTTTTTTTTTTTTTGACATATAGGTATTTAATAATAATGTAACATGATGAAGAACACAAAAAAATTTAAACAAATAGGTAGACGTAAAATAAAATAGTGGTAGAAAGAGTTCGTAGGTCAGTCGGCGTGTGGAAGGGCGGCACCATCATCGAAGCCGAATAACTTCGCTGCTGTCTTCCATTTGTGGCGGGTGCCACGAATGCACATGCTGGTCGCTCTAATTATTGAAGTAATTATACGAGCCCTCAGCCAGCCCAATACGCGAGACAGGGATCTATCCCAGCGAGATGCGAGTGCTTCCCCGAGGTGTTTGACGAATGTTGCTAGTTGTGGTGCAAAAACTCCATCCACAGAGGTGACGAGAGGTGTAAAAGTGGCATGACGAAGCTCGCAGGCGTTGGCGTATTTGTTTTGTTTTTCCGACTCTGCTGATTTCAGGACAGAAGCAACAGGGCGTGAGGTGTAAGAGGGAGCGTCAGTGTCTACGACACGGATGTCAAACAACGCCTCCCTCTGTGCAACCCATACGCCCCGGCATGCTAAATCTCCTCGTAGGCCGGTTTCACATTCAGTGACAATTGGTTCTTTTACTACATTTCCCCACGCTTGTTGGCATAATTCGCAAAAGAGATCCCTTATTTAAAATTGTTCATCAATACAGAAACTTTTTTCATAATTGCCGAAAAACATCTAGTTGCTCTATTTCATCAGTATTTGACGTCTGGAAAAAAATAAACAATAAAAAATCTTTCTCACCTTATTTAATGACAAATCTATCATAGACATTCAGTACTATCACGTTAAAATATAATAAGTTATTTTTAATAATAAACACAATTTCCAAAACAATGTCAAGAGTATTGGCCAGTTATTTCGTTTAAATGGTTTAAATGGGAATTTAAATATTAATTAATGCAATGTTTGATAATAAATGTAAAATGAAAGATTTATTGACCTTTTATTTAAGTTACTGCTTTTGAAACAAGAATTTAAATCGTAAGAAGTGTAGGTACGTAAGAACTCAATGCCTCTAGTAATAGGGAATTCAATTTCCAAAACAATGAAAAGCACTTATCGACCCTTCAATTTCAATTTACTGGTTTTGAAACAGTCAGTTATATTATCTCATTTATTGATTTAAATATATAATGTGAATTATATTTCAAGTAATAAACAATTGTAACGCTTACAAATAGTCTGAAAATGGAAGATAAAGAAGCATCTTTAGAAAATATTGGAAGCGAACCGGCAGGAAATGATGCCATTTCTTGCAGACTTGTGATTTCCGTCAATGTTCACCCCCTAGTTAATAAACTTGGCTTCTTTAATGTAATAATGTCGTATCATGGAGAAAATGTCGATTAGAAAAATCTTTTCTTTTGAAATGTCCTACATTTTTCATCTATGAATCCCTATTTCCATTGGTCACGGAAAAACGCGTGAACCGTGACTTATTAGATAATATTATTAATTTTTGTTAATGTCAGGAGAAGGAAAAAAAAATGCGATAAATTGCAAAAAAAAAAATCAGAAACGCCACAGTAAAATAATTTCTAACTAACTTTTCCTCGCGACTTCGTCAGCCAGCCATGCCCGTGTTTGAAGTATGGTTGCGGGATAAAAATTATCCTATGTCCTTCCTCGTAGCTTAAAATTTCTCCATACCAAATTTGATCATAATTGGTTAAGCGGTTTAAGTGTGAAGAGGTAACATGAAAAATGTTACTTTCGTATTTATAATACTAGTATGGTAGTATGTATATGGAGTATGTATGTAATGTAATTGTATGCCTTTTTTTTTTTTTTTTTTTTTTATGACATAGGCGGCAAACGAGCAGACGAATTGCCTGGTGGTAAGCAATTACCGTCGCCCATGGGCACCCGTAACACCAGGGGAGTCACAAGCGCGTTGCCGGCCTTTAAGGGGGGTTGGAGCTCTGGGAACCTTACTCACCATCAGGAACACAACACTACATACCTGAAAGGTGGCAGTGCTATTATGGCTGTGGTCTTCTGTAAGGAGGAGGTACTTCCCCAGTTGGGCTGCTCCAGATTCAAGCGTGATGGTACTTCGCTGTGCCCTACCTCTCATTGTTGGACGTAGTTTAAGGACATACCCGGGTCCAAAATTACGCCTATTACGCATCTGCATTTTTAGCCATCTGACGAAACCTGTGTTGTAGAAAATTTATGTAATTTTTCATGGTATTGAATATTATAAAAGTTTGTCTGTTTGTTTGTCTGTCTTTCACGGCAAAACGCAGCGACAAATTGACGTGATTTTTTAAGTGGATGTAGTTAAAGTGATGGAGAGTAACATAGGCTACTTTTTCTAGTGGGAAAACATCTTCCCACGGGAAGACTAAATATGTTACATTTTCCTCTAACCATGCGGGCCAAGCCGCAGTTGAATGCTTATAGCGATCCTGCTGCGCTCCACTGAAGGCGGAGGTGGCAATCGTTGGGTTTTTAGACGGTACTTCATCCTACATCCTAAAAGCCCGTCATACCCGAGTCAGTCCCCAACTAAACGGGATGCGTAAATTCATTTTCCCAACGTAAAAAAAAACGCGGGCATCATCTAGTATTATAAGTATAGTTTCTCACTAGGGCCACCGAAATTAGTGTTGCTCCGTCGTATTCGTTATCTTTTAATCCTTCATCTGTTACACTTTAATATAAATCGTGATTAAAACTCAATCTTTTTATTAATATACAGGGTGAAATATTCCGCAATCTCGTCAAGTTTTTGTATTAAAACATCTCCAATCACGTTGGGATTACCACCGCCGCCTCGCAAATTGCCTTTATAGGAGATCCTTTGCCACATTTACGAAGTTAGCTACGCTCGGTGCGGGGGACAAAGATTTTTGAAATTATTTTATGGCGTGATATTCTGGGGCGGTGATATTTTTACACTGTAACCTGTTTGCAAAATACCTCATTTTTTAATTCACAATTTTATTTACGTAGGAATATACAGGATAGTTTTAAATTTCGGGTACCACAACTAGTTTAAATATTACAGGACATCCAGGCACAATTTGAGTCAGCCCCACAGGAAGCTCAAGAAAGCTTGTGTTGTACTTAGTCAAAGTCAAAAGTAGGTTCTTCGGATAATCCTACTAAAGCCTTATTGAACATTGGCCAATTTTTGTAGTCATACCGGGTGTTTCTTGTAATAAGTGCAATAACTTTAGGGATCGCTTCTACACCACGAACGTAGCAACATTTTTTTTTTGTAATTTATTACTTCTTGTGATGTTTTCGAACAAACTTAATAGTATTTTCAATAAACAGCATCCAATAGAGTTGACGTTTACTGTCAGCCTACAAACTACATAGTTTTCACAATAATTGCTTGCTTAGGAAATCTTCTTTTATTCATATTTAGAAAACCATAAGATATTTTCAATATTCGTAGAACAAATTTTACACAACGTTACACAATCAACAAAAAATTAAGAATATATTCTCAAGAAGATTTATAGGTAGCCATTTTGAGGTTCAACTGGAAAGGATTGAAATCATAGTCACATAATATTTCAGATTTATAAGTCGACGGCCCCTACGTAAATTATCGAAACTTAAAATTACCGTTTTTCTTTTATTGCAGGTATCGCTTTATATTATACCATATTTTAATACTGTATAGAGCTTTTTTCGAAAATAATGTTTTTTGCAGAAATCTAAATCGTAAAACATCGAAACTAATACGTAGAATCCGACGTTAAGTATCGAAAGTCTAGATCCGCCATTTTACGTGGCGCTAGTGGAGGTGCGAAAGAGACGAAACTACCATTCTCGAGAGTTTACGCGGCGCCGCCGTCAGTGTGCGCCAAGTACTCGAGCGACCGACATGCGTAAAGTTATTTGCTATTTTGCTCGTGTTTTAGTTTTTAGTGTAGTAAACAATGAGTTTTGCAAAGTTTTCCGCCTCCAGATGCAGAAAAATGATAGATTTAGTAAAACCGGACCACTCTATTCAGCAAGCAACTAATAACGAATTGTCAAGAACTGGTAAGTTTGAATTTTTTAATAGCTTAATTGTAAGTTTTTCGTACTTCACTGTTATCTAGATAAAAATAGCATGCAAACACCTTTATTTATGTTTATATAAATTATTTTTTACTATAGTTTTCTAATAATACAATGTAAAACATCGAAAGTACCAGATTCGATATTATACGACGAACATCGGCTTGAGTTTGATCTCGAAACTGGTAGATTCGATTATTTACGTTGATATCTGTCAAAAACAAACTATCGAAACTAACACTTTCATTGTTTTACCTAGTAAATATGTTATGATTTATAATCGAAATTACTACTTTCGATGTTTTACGTTGAAATATTAATGATTTATTTATGTGCTTCGATATTTTGCCTAATATTTTATATAAATGTATAAATAAAACTTGTTGTAATTGTTAAAGAATCACCTTTACCTGCTGCGTGCACCTTTGGAGAAGCAGAATGGGCGGCTCTAGAGGGAATAATAGATGAAGAACTCTCGTCGGATACCACTTGGCCGCCGCCGGCGACGAATTTATTAGAAGACACGTTTCATAGATCGCCCAGTAACCAAGAATCTTGTATCTTAGATAGCCTAGATAATACGCCGTTACCGTCTCCATTGCAAGACTTTGACGATCCCATACAAACGGAAGATTCCAGTGTGTCTCAGTCAACGCCTCTATCTGAACAGCTTACCAAAGAATTAGAAAATCAAATAGAAAATGAGAAATTACCAAATCCAACAAACACTAATGTGATCTCCGATATACCAGTAACGCCAATCAATAGCCCCATGGCAATCCCCAGTGTCGAATCTCTCATAACTATTTCAGAGTGCGACTCGCCAAGTGTGAGCGAAAACATAATGAACAAAAAAAGAAAGGTTACGTTCAAGTCGAATCCCGGTAAAAAAAGAAAACGATGTGAAGAAAAATGGATAGACAATAAAAGAAAATTACTATTGAATTCGGGCCAAGAATATATTACGCGAAAAGGTAAACTTAAAGATGAAAAAAAATTACGTCCAGTCTGCCACGAAACCTGCAAACTCAAATGCTATGAAAAATTCGACACTGAGACCCGCCAGAAAATCTTGACACAGTTTTGGAAACTGTCAGATCATGCCAAACAGTGGGAGTATATAAATAAATTTAGTCAAAAAAATAAGAAGAAAAGCGTCACTACCGAAGGTCCTTCTAGACGAAATTATACGACTAAGTATTTTTTGCCTTTGCCTTGTAGCACTGATCAACAATATTCAACCTTTGAACCTGTACAAGTCTGTCTAAAAACTTTCTTAAATACTTTGTGCGTCACTGACCAAATTGTACGCACTGCTCATACTAAATTAATGCAAGAGGGAGTCACTTTGTCCGATAATAGAGGTAAACACTCAAACCATCCCGTAATACAAACCGCTGAAATGATTAAAAGTGTTTGTGATCATGTCGCATCCTTTCAGCCCGTTGAGTCGCATTACACAAGAAAAAGTTCCGATAAGCTATATTTAGACAATAATTTAAGCATGAACAAGATGTTTTCGTTGTACAAGGAATGGGATGAACTTCAAAATTATGATACTCATGCGCAAACTGTGCGTCAGTACACTGACATAGTAAATGAGAACATGAACATTGCATTCTTTGTTCCAAAGAAAGACTTATGTGATAAATGTCATTCGTTTTCAAATAATAAGAACCCAACAGAACAAGAGGTAAATGCTCATTCTCAACACATAGACAACAAGAAAGTTGCTAGAGAATTGAAACAGCAGGACAAACAATTAGCTCAAAGTGATCGCGAGGTTGTGTGTGCTTCATTCGATTTTCAAAAAATATTAAACTCTCCGCACGGAGATATCGGTTTGTTGTATTACAAGCGAAAACTATCGGTTTACCATTTTACGGTGTATGATTTAGCTGATAGGGAAGGATTTTGCTACATGTGGACCGAATGCACTGGTAATAGAGGGGCAAATGAAGTAAGCAGTTGTTTGACGCAGTTTATAAAGACGCAAGTTGCTAAAGGCATTAAAAAGTTTTTGTTTTGGTCTGATAATTGCTCAGGACAAAACCGTAATAGAGTCGTATACTCCATGTATATGTACATATCGAAGCAATACAAGATAGACATAATTCACAGGTTTTTAGAAAGTGGACACACGCAAAATGAAGGTGACAGCGTCCATGCTCTCATCGAAAAAGAATCTAAAGGAAAGTTGATTTACACTCCTGACCAGTGGTATGCATTGGTGCGATGGGCTAAAACAACTGGCAAGTCCTACAACGTAATTGAAATGACACATCAGGATATCTTTGATTATAAGCCGTTGTTAGTTGAACGAAACTGGAAAAAAGACACAGGCAATGCTAATATATCTTGGAACAAAATAAAAGAGATTAGAGTAGATAAGGATGTACCAAATTACCTTTTCTTTAAGTATGACTTAAAGGGTGAACAGCACTGCTTAAATTCTGTTGTGGCAACCAGAAGGCGCGGCCAAAGAATAAATAATAACACAGAATTAAAACAGGCATATAATGAGACGCTTCCGATCACAGATGCCAAATACAAGGACCTCATTTCCTTGTGTAATTCGGAAGTAATTCCAAAGGAATATCATAGATTTTATAAAAATATTAGCCATGCTAGCAATGCCCGCGAAGAAGATGATTCTTGTTAAAGTTCCTATGTTTATCATACAAGTTATCTGATCTCTTTAGGTAGGTTTTGATCTCATTAGCCTAGTAGTGGAGTTATGGAGTAATTATTTGTTTAATATTTCTAATTGATAATTGTTCTATCCAACGAGTTATGTGATGATAATTGTATTTTTTTTATGTTAATAAGTAATGTTTTTATTTTATGTTCAAAGTTTACAAGAAGACTGTTTTGATTTTATTAAGAAAATTGCGGGTCAGATACTAGTGTATCGTTGCTATGTATAAGTTTAATTAATAAGTAATACAATTTATAATAGTAGCGTGCCTTATTTTATGATCAATGGATGCCACGTTACATAACGACTGATCGACTCTATTGTGATGTTAAAATAAATAGTTGTAATACAATGATAGTAGGTTCCTATTACATTTTATATTAAAATACATGATTTTTTCATTACCTAACTACGAATATAGTATCGAAAATACTAATTTTTATTAGTTAGGGCGAAGAAAATAATCGAAATTGGCAGTTCCGTTATTAAATGTTATATACGTCGTAAATAACGGACACTGCCAGTTTCGATAAAATAAGACTAAACAAAACCGTCGTAAATAATCGAAACTGACATTTTAGATACAAGTTACATGCGTATTCACGAAGTAAATAATCGAAACTGAAATATCTATAAAAACAGCTTATATACAATAAAAAGAATGTTATAGAAATAAAGTGATTAATTTATTAATATTTTTAAAACCATTAAGGTTTATAATCTATTTATTGTTCGCGGGTTATGTAACAAACAAACTTCGGAACGCTGTACTCAAAAGTAGGAAATAATTCTTTCGATATTTTACGTAGGGGCCGTCGAAGTTTCTCCTGTTTCTAAAAAAAAACATTTTTATTTCATTTTTTGGACGCACACGGAACAATCGTAAAAACAACGTTACTGAAATTCATAAAAAAAACTTCGCGTCCCAAAATTTTGTAACAAAGAGCGTTGCAAAACATCAGTGGAGTACAGTCGGGGGCAACAAAGTTGGACTGTGCCTACAGTACACTCGGCGATATAACCATTACGAGGGCGATAGCAAAGACATCGTAAACTCGCGGTGTCGGGCCATGAATGAAGCGGATTAATTAGCGTTAGCGAAAGCTGAAGTAAATAATAAAATTGCTTCGTTAATTTTGGTGACAGGTCTGGCCTAACGGGCCCTTGCCTATGCAGCTGGTGGCCCTGGGTTTATAATCACAAAAAAAAAATCTGATGAACACAGATATTTGTGTCATCTCACATGGACGTTTTATGTATTTAAGTATTAGTTTATATCGCTAGCGCGGTACCAAAACACAAACCTTCGTGAGTATACCGTTAAGCTCAGTTAATTTTATGTAAGACTATCCTGATATATATATTTTTTATTTTAAAGATGGTTTTAAAACGGACCTGTCAATTAATAAGGTTAACTATATTTATTAGAACCAATACAATCACAAAAATCTTTAATAGATTCAGAAGCATTTAATAGATTTAGAGAGAGATTGACGACCGGTCTGGCCTAGTGGGCAGTGACTCTGCCTATGAAGCCGATGGTCCTGGGTTCGATTCCCAGTCAGGGCATTTATTTGTGTGATGAGCACAAATATTTATTCCTGAGTCATGGGTGTTTTTTATGTATTTAAGTATTTATATGTATCTATCTATTATATATATCGTCGTCTAGTACCTACGACACAAGCCTTACTGAGCTTACCGTAGGACTAGGTCGATTTGTGTAAAATTGTCCTGAAATATTTATTTATTATTTATTATTATTTATTCACAACCAAACCGCTGGATTGAACTTTATAATCTCAAAATACTGTCTCCAGCACACTACAGCCACCAATCCCAGCGACCCGTAAGAGGTCCATGATCCATCCTTCTAATAACTAAAGGGTAAACTAGACTCTAGTTTCACAGTCCCTTTAAAAACTTTTAAATGGCTCAAACTTGTAGCGGCTCCAAAACTCTGTATTCTAGACTCAATGGCCCCAAAGAAAGGGCAAACTTTTCTAATTTATTCATAACACGGAATCCCGCTTGTAAAGTTGCGAAGAGTTTTTGTTAACAATACGGATGAGCGTGCAAACGGACCTGTAAGATTGTTAATGTTGAGCTGGGATAAGTTTTGATTGGGCTGTGCTACCTTACTCCTAAACCACAATCAACGAGAAAGGAATTCAAAGAGTTCTTGATATATTTTAAGTTATGGTCTAAGAGTTTATTCCTCTAAATTACAATTCATTTACATAGAGTAATACAATAACATGATGAAAGGTAGCACAGCGAAGTGCCATTACGTTTGAGTTTGGAGAAGCCCAACTGGAGAAGTACCTCCGCCTTACAAAAGACCACAGCCAGAGGTACTTCCCCAATTGGCTTCTCTAACAACCACCCAACTCTAACAACTGTTAGGGTGGGTGGGTCAATCCTTTAGAATTTTAGACGTCCATAGGCACGGTAACTGCTTAGCATTACTTATGCGTTCGAAACGTTTTTTTTTACGTTAAAAGAAATCAAGAACACAACACTACATATCTGAAAGGTAGCAGTACCATTACGGCTGTCGTCTTCTGTAAGGAAGAGATACTTCCTCAGTTGGGCTTCTCCAGACGTACTTCGCTGTGCCCTACCTCTCATAACACTCGCGATATCATCATCAGCTGTAAGACGTCCACTGCTGGACATAGGTCTCCCCCAATGACTTGTATCATCTTAGGGTAAGATGCCATAGTCGCCACGCTTGGCAGACGGCGACCGCAGAAACTGTAGGTTCGCTATCGACGTACGCTGTCGGTTTTTTTCCCATTATCGCCTCTTACGACACCCATGGGAGGCAAGATAGTGCTATTCTCAGGTACCACATGGCATATCATGATATACAAGTATCGTTTACTAACTAGCTCAAACTATGGCAAGCGCTGTTAGCACGTTGTAATTAGACCCCATATAACTACGCTTAGGCTTAATTGCGGTGTTAACTAATTGCTGCAGCAAAGGTGCTAAGTAACAGAAGGCTTTAGTGCTTGAAGAAATTGATTGACCTCATTTAATAATAAATATTGCGTGACAATCTTACACAAATCGACCTAGTCCTACGGTAAGCTCAGTAAACCTTGTGTTGTATGTAGATACTAGACGACGCCGACGATATATATATAATAGATAGATACATACACATACTTAAATACATAGAAAATACCCATGACTCAGGAACAATAATCTGTGCTCATCACACAAATAAATGCCCTGACTGGGATTTGAACACAGGATCATCGCCTTCATAGGCAAGGTCACTACCTACTAGGCCAGACCGACGACGAAAATCGACGTTTCGTCGTTGATTGATCGTCTTGCCATTGCCTTTCAAATATCGCTTCTTTGTTTTGTTTTTGTTTCCTCTAAATAAGGTTTAGAAGCTCGAAGATATTCATTTCAAGTACACTTGTAAATCTGTTATGTTAAACAAATTTTGTATTAAACAGAAACGTCTGCTTGCGATACCATTATTACGGCTTACGTTTTTCACATTATAAGGTTCTTCAGGTTTTTTAAGAAGCTTAATTTTCGAAGCTCACCTAGACTTAAATGATGATTCACGTTACACCGTCTCTTTCTACACGTCGATCTTCCGAGCCCGAGCCCACCGTCGTCCCACCGGGCTTTCACCGGGGCGGCCCGGGCACGAGCGGTCCGACACTCGAATATTGACATTAACACGAGCGTCGTTCGATCCAGCCATTTGTTGCGAGTAGACGTTCGTCACACGCCCATCTATATCACGTCGTCTTCCCATCACCGGGCCAAGCCGATCTGAAACGGCCGTCGCGCGACCGGGTTGTGGTTCGGGTGGCTCCGTGGTCAAAGATTCATTCCATTCAAAATATTGCGACGGTGGCCTCGGCTCGGACGCGGGCCGGTGTAACATGAGTCAACCTTAAAGTTGCGTTCCCACCAGAGATGAACGAGAATGTGTAGCGAGGAATGGTCTTAAAAACCAATAGAATCATATTAAGTATCTATTGAGGATAAGGAAATGGAATTATTTTATTTGCTGTTCATTAATTTTTCATTTGTATATGAAACACACATTTCTACATGAAAATATGTTGGGGCATCTAATACGTCATGACGATTATATAAGAAGGATTATAGAAGGAAGGCTAGAAAAACGCAGAGGTCATGGTAGACCACGACGTGCGTTTCTAGATCATGCCAAAGAAAAGGCCAATGTCATGACGTATCAAGAGCTCAAAGGATTAGCAGAGAATATAATGGAATGGCGATTACTCCACCGAAACGAGCCAGGCTCTTAAATTTATGATCATGATGATGATGATGGTACATTCCTCGCAACGCGAATTCACTAGAAATCCTCTATTGACGAGTGACTAATCTTGTGCAGTGTTGCACAAGATCTGTCACTCGAGTTTTTCAAACTACCTCCAATTTTACTTTAATACAAAACTTTGTAAGCGAAATGTCTACCTTACCTCTCACGTTCTACCTGGCATCCTTCAAAGAAACTTCGAACAAGAAGCCGTTATCAATGATCCTAATTATTCATCCGGCATCCGTACCTTCAAATCTATTGTAATCGTACTGTAGAATACCTTTTTAGACTCCGTATCAACAGTAACTTTGAATATAAGAGCTGAATGGACACTCGACGCGGATCGATGGGAGCTCGGATGATCGTAGCGAGATTCCAAGGGAATCGAGCAGCCTAGTAGCTGAATGGCGTCGAAACAATGGTAGTCCCAAAAAATTGAAATTAGATGGCACATATACTTAAGAAAAGGCGACTGTGCAGGAGCGTTTGAGGCGGCGTTTAAATCCGCATCTACAGGCCTGGTACTGCAAACATCGAAGTTCGTGTATTTCGAGCATTTTTCTCGTTTACTCCAATTAAGTGTCCCTTTTATCTGACTTGTATCAGCTTGGGGGGTGTTAGCCAGAAAGTGTTATCTGTGGATTCGATTTCGATGCATGCTGCTGCTTGTTGATGTCGCTTGATTTTTTCCCTTTGTCACCTTTTGGCGACAAGTTTGGCCTTTTGTAGAGAAAAATAAATATGTTCGAA
Organism: Grapholita molesta; assembly: GCA_022674325.2. Taxonomy (NCBI): domain Eukaryota; kingdom Metazoa; phylum Arthropoda; class Insecta; order Lepidoptera; family Tortricidae; genus Grapholita; species Grapholita molesta. Next base: position 14,985,789 of record CP053138.2, on the reverse strand, counting down.
ATTTTCAAACTTCTATGTTCGTGGACGGCCTACTGATGTGCTTGAAATTCATGAATTCCGTAGGTACTCTTCGAAAATGTCGCGCGAGACTACTAACTGTATGTACTACTTGTGATTAATAAATTCAATTTCTGAAGATTATTTGATGACCGGTCTGGCCTAGTAAGTAGTAACCCTGCCTATGAAGCCGACAGTCCTGGGTACAAATCTAAAGGGCATTTATTTGTGTGATGAGCTAGAAAATTATTCCTGAGTCATGTGAGTTTATACCTATATCGTTGGCTGAGTACCCACAACACCAGCCATCTTGAGCTTACCGTGGGCTTATTTGTGTAAGGATAGTATATAATAGTACATTTCGATACTAGTGAAAAAACAATTTTTTTCGACGAGGGTGAACGTTGGAGCCCGAGTGAAATGAGGGTGACAATCACCCGAGTCTTAAAGAAGTTTTTACACGAGTATCGAACCTAATTTTTCATAGCAAGTGCCCTAAAAAGTGAAATTTACGCACGCGAAGTGGGAAAAGTGCACTTTTTACGCACTAGTTAGGAAAAATATATTTATTAATATTTAGACAACTAAAATTTCAAACATTTTTACATGTACAAGTGATCTGTGATTGCCGATATCTAAAATATTCCAGATCTCACGTCAGAACATCGGTATTTACGATATTCGAGATCGCGGAATTGTAGGTATCAATTTTAAACAGAGGGATTTCAATAGCGCCCGTTCTATTCTATAAATTCGGCTTCTATTGTTGAGGGGAAACCAATTCCTTTGATGAATTTGGGGAAATGAAACTTTGGGATATTAAAACCATATCTTTACAGCATTGTTGTCTGCTAAAACATCATCATTTGTCTCAGCCTTGAGTTGTTATTATATACTTCTATATTTTTTTTTTCAGGAAACATGTCTGTAAAACTATTTGTATGTAACTTTTTCTACTCGCCGACTTTAATCTGCCAATTTCGATAACATTTATACAGAACTATAAGTTTATACTTTTCGATTTTCGATATCAGATTTTCTATGATACATTCAATTCAACTAAAATATTCATAACAATACGTTCCAGACAACTGTAATAATTTCAAAAATAGAACTTCTTACAATTTGGATACTAATTTGCGAGACCTGGCAAATTTTTCGGTAGCTGATCATTGATTTTTTTTATCTGTCACGTTATCGGCCAATCAGAGACAGTTTTGTAAATACAGTCGGTTTCCAGTAAATTCTGTGTTAAAACAACAACGCTACTTATTGAGTTTTGTAATCAAGCGTTTCAAAAAGCTCTCTATTATAACACGATTGTATAAAATACTATTATTGCGTAAACGAAAAAGTATTAATTGGCTTGACTTGACGACCGCATTAACTATTGATTCGGTTTCGACAGACGCTGCTACCCATCCGACGGGTTTCCCTATGTCACGTGTCAGGAGATCAGAACTTTAACCACATTATTGTTTTCCAAATTGAAAATCCGCTACTGATATCTGAATCAAATGGCGTCAAACGGGCGCACAATTACTCGCAGCTGCGGAATAATTTCAGATAATTGAACACATTTATTGCTTGTTTAGGCACAATAGGATCAACACAAAAGACTTGATTAAAAACGGCCTTCCGGACTTCTATGTACAATTGGTATTAATTTAACGGCCTCCTATCATGGAGGTTTAGGTTCGAGAGCTGGCGGTTTGTTTGTTTGTCACGATTATTTGTTCCTGGTGTATGTAATTAAGAGTTTTAGTATTCCAACAAAAAATATATCAATATTATTTACAGCATTAGCCAAAAGTATTCAGACACACATTTTTCTTTAAAAACAGAATTATTGAGCACTCTTGCTTTTTATACGAAAACTATATACTTTAATGTATTACGTATTATCTTATATAATCAAATAATTTAAACTGATTAGGTATTGGTCGTTGCGGTGACTGGTGATTGCATAGAAAATTGACAATAAGTGACTTCGTTGTATATATCCGAAGTTTTGATGCTTTTCCAAATATTATTAACTGATATTGTCTTGATCTGTATATATATTAAGGTTTTAAAAATCTGAAAATATTTTACTGCATTTATAAAGAAATGTTTTATAGAGTAAAAAGAAAAAAAAAATGATCATTGCTTTTGGCCAAGGCTGTGTCTATATGTATCACATAAATAAGAATATCCACTGAGTGTTAGTGTGTGTCATCTTTTAGAAGTAAAATTATCTCCGAGCGCTTGTCTGTTTAAGAAACCTATGTCAATTTAAGAAAAACAGATCGTTTTATGTATCTGCAGATAAATAACCTTCCATCATTTTTCCTTTCCCCTCATCAGTAACTCTATTGCCATTCTTCACATCACATTAACTTGAACCGCGAACCTCATAACTCCACTCAGAACAGTTAAAGTATTTGCTACTTTATGTGAGTAGACATAAGGTTACAAACCATTTAACGCATTCGAGAAGAGGCAACTTAAGCCAATGACAAGATACCGCATGAAATTAAGAGAACTCATTAAGTAAAGAGGTAATGCGCTTAAAATTCTACATTTGCAGTGGGAGCCGGCGATGATTCCTCTCTCGTTCTCGTTGCTACTGGAGTCAACGAAGCGATTGATTGTTTGCCAGCTTCCTGTCTCAGTTTATCAAATGTTTTCGTACTTTCGGAAGGCAAGTGCGAATTCTGGTTCATAATTATTAAACACTGCCCGCGGCTTCGTATGTGCAGAATGATACCTGTACCGGTAGCAATTATTATGGTTGTTTTCTTTTCATTAAATAAGGAGCTTAAACGCAACGTTTAAAGTCTCTCAGTTAACATATCTCCATACAAACTTTTAACCCCCTTTTTGACCCCTTAGGGGCGAATTCCAAAAAACGCTGACATTACTATTCTTGAATAAAGACTGTTAACACAAAATTTCAAGTTTTTCGACACACGACAAAATTTTACACAGTTTCATACAAATTTTCAACCTCGACGTCATGTTCCGTCTTTGGCTTTGAATATTATCGTTTCGTAACTTTAGATAATATGGAAATAACTAAATTTTTAAATAGCAGTTCAATAAATATTTTCTTTGGCCTGTGTACTTCCGAAATATTAAATTCCGAATAATTGATAGCTACACGCATTTTGGCGTTTTATATTGAAATTGTAGCGTAAGTTCGATAAAAATTCTTGGCACAATAGTACATTACTGCAGCCGCCGGGAAAAAGGGGGTTGAAGGCTGAGTTGTATATACGGCCGACTGTAAGGAGGCCGGATAGTATACGAAGCCTTCAAGACCCTTTCACGGCTAGGCATGTATAGTGCTTTTCTCAAACTAATGCAATGAAATAAATAAAAAAATACCACCGAACAAAACAGCTTCACGACATAAGTTTTTTAATTTTCCCTCCAATCCCGCTTTGTAGTATTTTTGCCTTCGATGTAATAATTAATGACTATCATAAATAGTCTGGCTATAATTACTATATACAACATTTAGAAAAACCACCAAAAAAGAATGCCCTTACCTTTTAAATGATGGCGCTACGGCATCTGCCTTTGGCGGTACACAATAACAAAATATAGATAAATAAAACCGGGCCCGGTTAGATTATTCAATTTTTATACACCCGTAACACTATATCTAAGTCACAAAAGCATTGAATCATACCATTTACCACTATTTAGTCTTAATAAACAGAGTTTTACACGCCGAGAAACTTTTCCATTCCGCCATTATTAAAACAAGTAAAAGTGTCCTGTGATTGGTTGAGTCAAAAATGCGTTCAAATACGCGCATGCGTGGAGTAGTGTTTGGTGTTGCCAATACAATTTTAAAATTGAGAGCATGAATAATAAATATAATAATGTAATAACCTGATGATATGAATATTCAATTACATGATAAATAAAATAAATCTCTTCATACCATTTCGTCTGAAATAAGCGAGATTATTTTTTAGCCCGCTTATCATTTAGTCACTAAAAATGATAAAAAAATATAACTCAGCTGTTTGAACAGGCTTCATGAACACAGACGCCAGGTATACATAAAAATTAAAAAAAAATTACTTCCCGGCCTAGGCCTTCAATTTTATATGAAATTCGTTACCTGTCCTCTGGAGTCGATCCGCCCTAAACGTGATACTTCGAAGCCTATTATGACGCACGTAACGAAGACATTTCATTGCATGTTTGAGAAAATATAATTATAGACCTGGTTCTTCAGTTCAGTTTTCCATCTTTAAACAACATAATAATTAAAATTCAAAATGACATTCAATGACAGATGTTTTTATAGGTTTCCGGGCGACTAGAGAATATATAAGTCGAATTATTTTGCAATTTCGACTATTTGATTTTCAAGACGGAGCTTAAATGATACAAGTTATATCAACTTTGCTATTTCAACTAGAATCTTCGAAAAAATACGAAAACCACTTTGTAAATCTCCATTCTGGCGCTCACGTAGGGTAAGCCAATCCGTGCGAATTGCATCTTGCACGAGACCTGCCGTATCGACTGTGATAGAATACGTGGAACATCAAGATGGCACGATTGCCACTTTCGAGCTGGTATGCTACTTTACAAAGTCTGAGATATCTATATTTATAAAAGAAAGTGAGTTGAACAAACCCACCGCTTATAAGTCGAGAACGGCTGAACCGATTAAACATATTTTGGATTGGTTGGAATCGTCACAGCCCTGATTGAGACATTAAGTTTTAAAAAGTCAAAAATCCATTTCGAAAAATAAATATGACCTCAATTTAATGGTCGCCATTGTGGCCATTACGTTTATTGAATTAAAATCATATATGTTTTAGCTAATTGAAAGCTATCACTACTTTTGTCGCTGTTTAGGCGGTACGAAGTTCGCCGGGTCAGCTAGTAAAATATATAACTCAAAGGTGACTGACTGTCTGACATAGTGATCTATCAACGCACAGCCCAAACAACTGGACGGATCGGGCTGAAATTTGGCATGCAGGTAGATGTTATGACGTTGCCATCCGCTAAGAAAGGATTTTGATAAATTCTACCCCCAAGGGGATAAAATAGGGGATGAAAGTTTAAGTTGAAATAGATGACATATACTTAAGAAAAAACGACGAGGACCTCCGGTGTTCGAGACGGGATTCGAACCCGCATCTCCAGCTATCGCGGCTGACGCCTTAACCAATTTGGCCACCCGTACACAGCGGACCACGTCGAAATTAATCAAGTATATGTGATCTTGTTTATTTTTAAACGGTTTTAGGCACCGTTTACCAGCTCTAAGGTGAAACACTACGTGTTTGCACCTCCTATATGAATACCTTTCGGGATTCTGATATAGCTAGAGAGGTGGTGCTGCCATCTATGAAACTAAGTACAAATCAAATTATTTTTTATGAAATATTTTTTTTTTTTTTTTTATTTGCTTTGATTTTTAAGTAGTAATACTACTATATAAATTAAAAGTTGAAATAGATAACATATACTTAAGAAAAAAAAAAAAAAAATATTTCATAAAAAATAATTTGATTTGTTCTTAGTTTCGATGAAAGTTTAAATTAAACTTTGTCAATTTTAAACCAATCCGGCTGAAATTTTGCATGCATAAAGCTACTATGACGTAGGCATTTGTGGATAAAACGGCATTTTCCGAACAAAAAGCATGCATGAAAAACTACGTTTTGAACGATAGTGTGCTAAAAATAACTTAAATACTTCTTAACGCGAGCGAAGCCGCGGGCAAAAGCTAGTCTAGCGGCCCGCCCCGTCTTAGCCTTACACTGTTGGATATATAGTGTTGGCCAAAAGTAAATATTGAGCACGCATTTTTCTTCTAACTCTAAAAACCATAATCTTTTAAAATCAGTCAAACAGTTTTCTGACATTTTCAAACCTTAAAATATATACACAGCAACAAAATATCAGTAGAAACGTTCGCTACGTTATTAGGTCGATCAACCCCTAAACAAGTATGGTTAACTGCGATGTTAGCTGCCGCAGCGAAGGTGTTAATATTATTTAAAAGTACGTAAAACAAAAAGCACCAAAAATTCGAAGTGTCTTTTTGCATTTTTTTTTTCTATCCAAAACCAGCTGCCACTACGACCAATAGGTACCTAATTAGTCTAAATTAATTGATGATATGTCATCAGAAAAGATGTAGATATCGAGTGTTCATAAAAATAAATGGGTCCTCAATCCTGCCAATAGCTGTAGGTTTAACAAATCACACCAATCCATTATCGAAGTTTTCGTACGGATCCCTAAGTTTTTTGAAAATATTTTACAGCCCGTATACATCAGGGATAAATCATTTTTTTTCTTTCTTTCTAGTTCTGGAGCCTATTCACACCTTCGCGCTAGGAACGTTGAAGGGCGTTTTTTTGGAAAAGTCTGGTTAATTATATTTTCTTGTACAGTCAAGACACTTTGAAGTGGCAAAATTTGTATACATGCAACTTACTTCTTACTATTAAGGCACATATATACATATTTTGGCACTTTGCTTGAGTAGATATTTTTAACCTTGTCTGTACTGTCATGTCATAATAATATAGTATTATTCCAAGGATTTCAATCAATAACTATTAATATTATATTATTGTTCTGCTAGGTAGTTGACGAGAAAGTCAATTCCATATATCAAAGAGTTCCGATTTAACCGATTTGTTGCGTCTTCCTTTTTCAAAATCTTTTGTATGTGGCGACGAACAATAATTATTTCATGACGCGGCAGGCGTGTGTTACGCCATATAATGTGATGACACTCCTCTCGTGTCATACGCCACACGTTAAAAACATTGATGACTCGCCTGTCTTGCTATCTGCACTGAATCGGTTAAGACGTCTTAAAGAAATCGTTCCAGTAATTTTAAAATTAAACATAAACAAAACATATAAGTTCAGTGTAATCAAAAACAACATAATTCCTCCCCCGCCAGGCCTCGTTTGGATTTAAATTTGATAAGCAAGAACGGTTTAATGCTACATTTCTGAGATGCCATGAAGGATTATCTGCCTCATAATTCTGACTGAATAATGCACAAGGTGATTGTCCTATTTTCGTTTCATTTCGACTAAATAATAAAGGACTTGAGTTTTGATATTTTAATAGAAAGGATTTGCAGATGTAAAATAATAATGAAATATGATTTTATACTTTGACCCGGACTAACTTATGATGAATTACCCTGGAATGTATTATTAAATTTGAGAAAGAGAGTTAATATTAGAAATACTTACTAAAATCTCAATGGTAAGAAAAGCTAAATGTAATAGTTGTCAAGACAATACAATTTATTAAAAGGATATTAGCAATTGGACATTAACAGATATGGGATAGAAGTGGTTTGCTAAAGATTTTTCTAGAGCTTGCTGGTTCCAAAATACATAGTTTTTGCAGAACTACACTGACGCTGAGGAATATGGGTGGATGGAAGACAGTTATTTCTAAACAAGACATGTATTCGTGCAGCTTCTTAGCAGGCACAGGGCCTGGGGACATCTTGGTAGGGTCACCTTGAATAGCCATCTCGTGTAGGCAACTTCACGCTTTGAGGCAGGAGACGAATGACCACCAACATAAGTCTCGACCACCGGGTTGAGGTAGGAATTAAAATAGCTCCTAACCCCATACACTGTTCTACTGTGTTGTCAGGGACTCTCCAATGTCTTATGCCTTCTTTGTCTTTTGCTTTCCGATGTTTACTAACTATCAATTAATTTAATTTCACATATTTTAGCAGTTTTTGTAATGCAATCTCAAACTCAAACGTTTATTCAGTAAGTAGGCCACAAAGGCACTTTTACACGTCGAGTATACAAAAGTAAAAGAGAAAAATAAAGACTACACCGGTACTAACCGTCTAACCCGAGAAGCATTTTGACTTTTATGACCGGCTAGAAACTCGGCCAATTTCAGGAGAAGCGTGGTTACCGCTCAGGACCTCTTCTGCCTCAGTGGCCAACAAGTATAAACTTGTCTTCAAAAGTGTTTTAGAAAACAATAAAACACTTGAACGATTTTAAACGCTTGGCTACCGGCAGATGCTCTTGCCTGATAAATGAACAGATTACCTAAAGACATAAATACATATACCTTGTAACCCGAAATCAACCTTATTCAGTGTAACACAAAGTTAAATTTCCAAAGTATCGGAAGGAGATAAAATGTGAAGACAGTTGGAGGTGCTCGCGATTAAGGAAGTTATTGTTTACGCCTACTTTGTTATTAAAACCTGATGGATTCTGGAGATTAATGTCTTGTTGTTTGACAAGAATAGAAATTTTGCAGGGAGGCTGGCAGTTAAATGTATTAATTTAGGTCTCAAACAACCATTACTACTCGTAAATAGCCTAGTTGGTGGTGTGGACCTTTAGACTAGACTGATTGTTTCTGTTAAGTTTTTAATACCGGTTTTAATCGGGATCGGAACCTTTGCACAAGTTTTTTTTAATTTTTTTTCGTACAATTCATTTTCTATACATTTATCTCGCTTTGGGGATGGGATATAAATATCCGGAGATGCTGTAAGAGGCGACAAATGGAAAAACTAATGGATGAGCGTTCGTGAAAACCAAATCAACCGCTACTTATGTCGCCAACTCGCCTGCCAAGCGTAGCGACTACCGCAACTCCCTCTCTAGATAAGTCATAGGTATTTGTGGAAGTCGTATGTCCAGTAGTAGAAACCTTACAGCTGATATGATGACGATGTCAATAACATCAAATATTGTGAGAATTTTTAATGTTATACTCGTATTACGCTTACAAAAGTCGATGAATTTGGGTTTCATTCTTGAAAAAATATGTTTTACCGGGATATCTCAATAACGAGAAATAATAGGCGGATTTCCGAATAAAAATCTAACAATTTAAGCCAAAATTTCGCAAAAACCGTCATCCTAAAACACCGCAAACACAAACGGCCAATATCTTACACCCGAACCCAAAAATCTTTCAGCACACTGACTTGAGAGGCCATAGTAACAAACAGGAGCCTCTCAAATTTACTGTTACTATGCGAACCCTACTTCGTGAAGCTATCAAACTCAAAAACGCGTCGGGCCCCACTAAGTTAGAGGGTAAGCTATTGGTTAAAATAAAAAATAACGTCGAACTACGCGGCGTAAACCATAAACTGGTCCCTTTTGAGGGTTAGGGTCTGGAGTTAAGAAACAAGAGTTAGCGGAGACATATTTTTCATCAGAAAATTGTGCCGTATAACTTCTAGGCATTGATCGATTCTGCCAATCTTCACAGTTTGTATGGACGGTTTCATCCGAAAGTCGTCCACTGTCGGAAATAGGCTTTCTCTTAATTTGACTTGTATCATCTTGGAGGCTAGTTGCCATAGTCGCTACAATGGCAGGCGGTTTGACAACCCCAGTAGCTGTAGACGGTGTTTAGACGGACGCTGGACACTAATAGATGACTATATTTTAAATATTATTTAATACGTTGTCAAAACTGATACATAATTATATTTATATCATAGAAAAATATTTAAAAGTTATAAACTAAAATTCAAATTACAAAAATGTCTGCCACAGAAAACGATTTGAAGGTATTATTAATGCCAATTAAAACTTTTGAATAACGTTGACTGTGAGAAGGCAAATTTTAATTAATTATTGCTGGTTTATAAAACTTCAGAAAGTCACAAAACAATGAAACAGGTCTAAGAATTTCTTGCTAACTGAATCGTTTGGGCAAATCGTGGGACTCGAACCCACATTCCTCCGATTGCCGGTGCAACCATCAAGTACTCAATTATTAAAGAATTCCCTGATAAATATTCACTGCTATAGGTCTTCTTCATAAATTGCCATAGGAAGCGATCTGTAAGCATGATGAGGGGCGTATCTACTCAGTATGATCGCAGTATGTTCTAGATAAACGTTCTACGAACGTAATGTTCTGGTATTCCTCCTCGCGTTGTCCCGCAACTCAGCAAGGGCCATTTTTTGAGAGGTAGGGCACAGCGATGACCATAACGCTTGAATCTGCGGCAGCTTAACTGGGGAAGTACCTCCTCCTTACAGAAGACCACAGCTTTAATAGCACTGCTACCTTTCAGGTATGTAGTGTTGTGTTCCTGATGGTGAGTAAGGTTCCCAGAGCTCCATCCCTTAAAGGCCGGCAACGCGCTTGTGATTCATCTGGTGTTTTGTGTGCCCATGGGCGACGGTATTCGCGTACCACCATGCAATCCGTCCGCTCGTTTGCCGCCTATGTCATAAAAAAAGGGACCAATGGGAGCCTAGGGTCCACTAAGGAATTTGAATTGGAGTAGGCACTAGTCTTACGAAAGTGACTGCTATCTGAACTTCCAACCCAGATGAAACTAGGCCTTATTTTTATTCAGGAGGTATTTTCTAGTAGCTTGGACCAAATCCTCGAGTATCCGCAGTCTCGTTACTTATTAATACAACGGTTTAGGGCCCTGTAGGTCCGTAACGATGCCACTAAAGATGGTTGCGGCGAACATTTCGTCACCGGTGATTTATCTGCTTTCTCTTACCTCAGAACTCACGGACAAATCCGAAGGCCTTCCGTGAAAATCGTTGTTCGATATTTCGGGTCCCTTTTTTATGACAAAGGCATATGAGCAGACGGATTGCCCGATGGTAAGCAATTACCGTCGCCCATGGCGTTGCCGGCCTTTAAGGGGGGTTGGAATTCTGGGAACCTTACTCACCGTCAGGAACACAACACTACATACCTGAAAGGTAGCAGTGCTATTATGGCTGTGGTCTTCTGTAAGGAGGAGGTACATCCCCAGTTGGGCTTCTCCAGACTCAAGCGTGATGGTACTTCGCTGTGCCCTACCTATCATTGTTGGACGTAGTTTAAGGATATATCCGGGTCTAAAAAAGCTATCTCCTTCACTCCAATTAAGGTGTAATAAGAGTGACAAAACGAAACTCAATCTACAGCTACTATACACAATCTCTAATCTAATCAAGTCTAATCTAATCTAAAAAATATAATACAATTTTATAGCAATAAACCTACCCCTACAGTCCTTAATAAGGCTTTTAGATAAGTTAAGTGGGTGTTTAAATAGCAATCATGTTCGTATTTTTTCAATTTAATTTACATAATTGGCAATTTATACTGTTAGTGAATGTAAATATGATATTATTGTATTTTACTCGTAGCTACATAAAAATATGTTTTTATTTAGGTAACTCTTTAATCTCAAGTCTTGCCTTTATTTTTATTTACTGTAACAAAACTTTTATTTACAATAATTACAATATTACGAGTACTATTTATTATATAAATGTAGAAAAGGTCCTTCAGGCATTCTACCAAGGATGCTGGAGGCATTTCCTCATCGTATCGCAATGCTGATACGTTGTGCGAGGAAGCCGCCAGCTACGTCACCAGTTACGTCAACCAGGCGCTTTGCGATTTTTGCAAAACGTTTGTGCGCGCTGGGACCCCATGGACCTAGCGTTTTTACGCCACATAATACTTACGAGAGGTATTACTTATGAGAGGTAGGGCACAGCGATGACCATCATGCTTAGATCTGGGGCAGCCCGACTGGGGAAGTACCTCCTCCTTACAGAAGACCACAGCCATAATAGCACTGCCACCTTTCAGGTATGTAGTGTTGTGTTCCTGATGGTGAGTAAGGTTCCCAGAGCTCCAACCCCCTTAAAGGCCGGCAACGCGCTTGTGACTCCCCTGGTGTTGCGGGTGCCCATGGGCGACGGTAATTGCTTAACACCAGGCAATCCGTCTGCTAGTTTGCCGCCTATGTCATAAAAAAAAATACTACTACTTATACTTATTTAGTTATAATAAAGTTTACCCGCTTTCATTCGAAAAATAAACGGGACTTACTGTCTTTAAAAATTACCTCTGTCGTTTCGGACGACTTTCTCCTCGTGGTAAGGTGACCCATTTATTTGTAATAATGTGTAAAAACTGTAAAAGTTTAAATCAGTTGAACATAATAAATATAACAGGACATTATTGCAAAAATTGACTGAGCCTCACTAAAGCTCAAGAAGGTTTCAGTTGTGGGTCATTCAACGATATATACATTATCGATTGTATTTATTTTTAATATTACCTCATTACCAGATGTAGGCATTAGTGCTATGAACCGACGATCTATGAAAACAACTCTTAACTAATTTTCTTTTTATCTCTTTATAAAATAATTCAGCACGCAATTTATTGTCATACTTACGATGGCCTGAAGTCACAACTATCACTTCAAGTGTACACAAATATTTCAAAAATTAATGACGCTTTAGTGGTTAAGACTAATTTGAAATTACTTATCTGTTCATAGTACGAAAACCTACGTTTGGTTACGGTTTGAGATAATATTAAATATACTCGCTGTATAACATAGAAATACATAGAACACCCATGACTCATGACTTAATATTTTCACGTGAAACCGCATTTACTTGCAAAGATAATTAAATATTTGGAAATCAAATTATTAATCAAAATCGGCTTAACATTTGTACGCTTAGTGATTGGAGCTGAAAATCAATCATCCAGTTTCCTGAACATTATTGTTCATAATAATCCTATTATATGCGCTAGCTTCATATGTCGATAGCGTTTCTCTAATCTTCGCTAATAGATGGAAATTCTAAACACAACACTAAAACAAAACACTACACTAGTCTGCGTCAGTTAGCCAACGCGAAGGGCTCATATTTAATCTTCTCGTTACGGAGTGAAATATGTCGAGCAATATTCGACTTATAAAACGTGAGTTACCCGCTTCTATACACTTAAGATGTAAATTCTGCCAACATTTATCATTTCAGCCATAAAATGCCCACTGCTGGAAACACAGGGACTCGTATGTCCTTAAACTACGTCCAACAATGAGAGGTAGGGCACAGCCAAGTACCATCACGCTTGAGTCTGGAGCAGCCCAACTAGGGAAGTACCTCCTCTTTACAGAACACCACAGCCAAGCAACATTTCTTTGCAATACTTTGTTCTAAACGTAGACTTTGCGTAAGAATTTTTCGCCTGCTTAGATCGCAAAGAACTGTTTTTATTTTGAAAACCGGATAGGTAAGTTGAATATTATTCGCATGAGTGCAAAGTGGTTTAATACATAAAACAAAATATTTTTTATTGTACGTTATAAGAAAAATATGCAATATTTGTGGGACACTAAGTAAAAGAAACTGAGTAGAGCATTAAGTAGATATATATTTCCGACAGCCTATCTACCTACTGTTTACATAATAATTATGTTATTAATTAACAATTTCTTTGTTTCAGGTATGTAAACAACATGCATCTTCCAGGTTTAATGGTAATATTCTTAAATTAATTGTTTTTATATCGATATTAACTTTTTCTTTTTTTTTAACCCATAAAACAGAAAAGACATTTTAGGGTACATGTTAAAACTCATACTTTTTTGGCTTATCAATCACATCATCATATTCTATATAATACTTCTTTAAAAAAAATACAAATTTAAATATTGTAATCGTTTGGTAATAAATTACCAGAATATTCTTAATGGCATCTCATGTTATATTATCATTATTAAATAACGACATCTACCGCACACATATCAATTGCAAGCGAAAATTCATTAAATTAGGGGGAAGGGGGGGTCGACAATAAGAGGATCTCGGAACTCGTTAAATTGGAGATGGCATTAGGGGGTTTAATTTAAAACAAGGTACTATGGAATGCAATCACTGGGGATTATAGAAAGTTTAATGCTGAAATACTTACGTCTTACGGAAATTTGGGGATAGTTATAATTAGTGCAGTAAGTGCTCGCAAGTTTATTGAAGATGAGGTAAGTCGCGGTACTCAAGCTCTTACAAACTCACAGGCAACTCTTACACAGTGTGTAAGTCTCATACGGGCGAATCTCTTAACGGAGGGTAGAATAGGACATAAGAAATATATTTAGATAACTTTTGCTTAGAAGGGCAATTAAAATTTTATCCATATAAAAAAAAATCGGCCTGCAATGTAATGCAACACACTCGAGTTGAACACTCGTTGACAGTTAGTTTCAAAAGCTTATATCGCGTTATGTTCGCAGTACATTAATGCTAAGAAAAAAATAATTACATGTATATAATAGATATAATTAAAGAAAAACCTTTTTAATTCTTCGTCCGTATTAGACTTTTTATGACATAGGCGGCAAGCGAGCAGACGGATTGCCTGGTGTTAAGCAATAACCGTCGCCCATGGGTACTCGCAACACCAGGGGAGTCACAAGCGCGATGCCGGCCTTTAAGGGGGGTTGGAGCTCTGGGAACCTTACTCACCATCAGGAACACAACACTACATACCTGAAAGGTGGCAGTGCTATTATGGCTGTGGTCTTCTGTAAGGAGGAGGTACTTCCCCAGTTGGGCTGCCCCAGATTCAAGCGTGATGGTCAACGCTGTGCCCTACCTCTCATTGTTGGACGTAGTTTAAGGACATCCCGGGTATGTCCTTAACTTACACACAGTATACAAAAACACTTTGTTTGATAGCATTATTTACACTTCAATTATCATTTATCTTAAAGTACAGAAGATTTTTAGGTACCTCTTAAAAAGATGAAAACGTCTAAATTTCAGAGGCGTAATATAGTTTATATATGATTATATTTTGCTTTGTGGTACTTTCAAATGTCTAAAAGTGATTACGAAAGTGGTAATTCCGAACATTAGTCAGTCAAAAATCACTTGTATTCCATTGGAATTATAGTCCATTTTCGTCATTATCTATTACTAATAAACAATCTAAATTATCTCAATACACTTTAATTTGTCTTTTGTCGTTTTGTTTACCTAAATAGTCGGCTTGGCCCAGCTGTAAGACTTATGTTATTAATGACCAAGATACTAACAAGACAAAATCATGTCGAAAACCCAATCTACAAGGCATTATTGGCATTTATAGTAAAAAAGGCGTTCAACCAACAAAAGAACACAAGCGCCCTTCTTTATCTATAACAAAACGTCGTTTTGTGTGAGGTTCAAGCGGCAGGCATTCCTAAGGGTGCTGTCATAAGGCCACCATTAATAAAAGTTAGGCGGATCAGCGCAACCCTATAACATTTATTTGACGTGGACATGATCGTCTGTTATTAATATTTTATCGTCCGTATTGTTTCTGGTGCCATTTTGTGGAATACTGCTTTGATTAATAGATTACTAGTTTGTATTTGTATCTAACTGGACATTACTTTGATTAAGGTACAATCAGACATTCGTCGGTTCATCGCGGCTAAGAAAAAACCTTATCTAGGTTTTTGATCCGATAAACTTTTGTAAATTGTATAGGTAAGAAACGTCTATTTAGTTGTAAAGAGATTTTTTACGGAACTTAGAACGCCTACATGCATGTACTAATAGGTTACTACTGCACATACCAGGTGTTTTAACTAAGTTATTCACCTATATTATTTTTGGACCCGGGTATGTCCTTAAACTACGTCCAACAATGAGAGGTAGGGCACAGCGTTGACCATCACGCTTGAATCTGGGGCAGCCCAACTGGGGAAGTACCTCCTCCTTAGAGAAGACCACAGCCATAATAGCACTGCCACCTTTCAGGTATGTAGTATTATGTTCCTGATGGTGAGTAAGGTTCCCAGAGCTCCAACCCCCCTTAAAGGCCGGCAACCGCTTGTGACTCCCCTGGTGTTCCGAGTGCCCATGGGCGACGGTAATTACTTAACACCAGGCAATCCCGTCTGCTCGTTTGCCGCCTATGTCATAAAAAAAATATATTAATATTATACGGTTAGATTTGAACTTAATAAGATCACATTTAAACTAACAACTTTGATAAGGACATGTTTTCCAGAAAAATAAATTTTGATTTGAATGAAGAAGAAATTTTGAAAAATTGTTATAAAACAACTGAAGTACAGCAGTTGAGGCGAATGGATTACGCACACAACTATATGAAGTACTGATTTAATGAATGGAATGAATGAGTGATTACAAAATCTTCCTATCATTACATGAGATGTTGTTGTGTGCGTGACTTCAACTCTCGTGAAACTACCTCTGTAACAGAGTGAAATGCTACCTCTTTCTGTCTATCAGAATTCAGGCAAATAGATCAAAAATGTTTTCTTAATTTGTTTTTGTCTTTCCTTTATTTTGTCATAACGAAAAACAGGAAATATGCGGATTCCTGTAAATTTCATTTCAAAACTAAGAACTTTCTCATTTTGGATATTGGTCACAAACGCGAATAAAGTAAATTATTTGACTCAAATAATAAAACATTTATATAAGGCTAACAGTATTTTCTTTTACTTCCATGTGCAGCACAATACTCTATAAATCACAACCCATCCTTGAAACCTGTACTGTACATTAATACCTCGTTTATCACCCGTTCTGTACTCGCTGTCAACGAATTTGCGCAAAATGGAACTTTTCTCGATTTCAACTTCGCTTCTGATTGATTGTAAACTTTTTAGATTTTAGGGGAAAAGTAAAGAGTTAGTAATGGAATTCCAGGCACAGAAAATATATGGATTCTAGCTTAAGTGACCGTCCAGTCACAGTTAGATATATCGGATCTGTGGAGGTGGTCACGGATAATGAACAACGCCTCTATTGTCAAGGCGATAAAGTGCATGTTCAGATATTTTTGACTGTCTCTCACTTCCAATATATTTGATGGCGACTGTATGATCTGTATGAAAGCACCAAGTTCTGTTATGTAATGTAGGATTCTACTAAAGTGACTCCTACATAGGTGTTCCCAAAGACATAATATGGGACCTCAACTTATTAATTTATTTTGTCATCGATAAGTAAACAGAGCGTAGAAAAATAAATTAGAGACATCTTTTCAAACTCAAACGTCTATTCAGCAAGTAGGTTACAAGGGCAATTTACACGTCGGGTATTTAAAAAGTAAAAGTGATAAATAAAAACTACACCGGTTCTAACCTTACACCTCTGACCCGAGAAGCATTTTTATGACCGGCAAGAAACTCGGCGGCACTTATTTTTCCAACAGTATTAAAAAAAAACAAACATAAAAATGCGTAAACATATCAAACAATTACAAAAATTAACTACCAAAACAAAACTTTACTTACAAGTCCAAATCTGACTGCTTAGAACGTAGTTAACAAACCGTTTGATATGCTTTCTTACCTGAACTGTGTCCTTTATTTTAATTTAAAAATAAACACAAAACTCAAGCCTTGTATTACGGTAAATGCAATGGTTGGGTTCCACCTTTTGTAAGTACCCATAGACCGAGAACTGTAAATATCCACTCCCCTTAATCATACTGCCCAAACTATCGCTGGGCTACTTACCATGAAAGCCCAACATTTATTATGAACGGGGCAATATCCTGGTATAAAATTTAAGCTCCGAAAAGCTCACGTGGTTGTGCTTTAGTGAAAAATTCCCGGTCCGTACAGAGTGGGCGGTAAATGCCCATACCGTCTATTGCGATTGGCAACGCGAGAATTGGCGAGTCTGATAAAATCGCGAGTGACTTTGAAGACAGAAAAAATCCGGAATTAAATATTTCTAATTGGTAAATGAACAAGACTATTTTTTTATTGAATTACCCGTTGGCTAAGTTAATTATATTACGTTCAACAACACTTTCATCTACGGGAGTGATCAGTAGGTATAAGGAGAAATAATATTTAGTGAAGTCGCGATCAGCGGATATTATTACACTTGTAAACTTTTGAAAAAACGTTTTGTACATATTGACTCATAAATTACTAGCTGTGCCCCGCGGTATTTATTTACCCGCGGTTTATAAGGGAAAAATAATTTTGCGGGAAACAAAACGTAGCTTTGTCTTAGTCCAGGGTGTCAGCAAACTTCATACCTTATTAAAATTGCTTTAACCGTTTAGACTAACTTTCGCGTTTATAATATTAATATAGATTCACCATGATTTTTGACTTATTGGTTTAATTTTCTGTTTGCTTCAGTACTCAACAACATATTCTCAATATAGTTTTTCTCAATGGCCCATGTTGTATTCAACTACTGGGTAAATGCTTCCCCTCGCTTTCGCCATTCCTGAATGTATGTTCTCATCATAATACAAAAGCCATCCTAGTGAAGACTAGGAAGCCGTTATCTCCTGTTAGGTCTGTCTCTGTCCCGTCCGACTTGTTCGGTCTATTCTGGTTAATCTAGCCCAGATCCATGATATTTTGATATTTTAGTTAATATGTTGTCGAAATTGGCCTACTTGTATGAAAATAAATTAAGCCAAATTAACCTTTTACAGTTTAGACTCCCAGAGTTCTACGTGCGTAATCGGTAAGAAAATGTATACTGGCCCGACTGCGATCTTAGTTGTCCTGCTTTTGGAATGACCCCCGGCATTAATTTATGAGCCCGAGGGTCCCTCCCGACGAGGATAAACTAGGGTTCCGTATTCCCTTGTTTCTTTTTTTGACCCAATTTATATGTTGCGTTTCCACGCTAATATTTTATGCGGGTTGTGGTTATATGTAAATTATTGTGGTTAGTTTAATGAGATGTAAAAATATTTATACTTGGAAGTTTTCTAGGCGATTTTACAGTGTGCATTTAAAATTTTCCAGAATAGTCAAGAATTTCCGAAGGAACACATAACAGCTAGGTAATTGCTACCTGATCTATGTTAAATAAATATAGTTTTTTCCATGTGGTGTTGTTTATCCGTTTGTAACTAAGTACTCTAAGTAGTAGGAACATCGGCTTCATAGGCAGGGTCACTACCCACTAGTCGTCAAATGTATCAATGTCGCTAGCTTTTAAGTGTTTGTTACTAACCGAATATGGGTATTAAACTAAAAAAAATGAATTGAATAGCTTTACTTCAAAGTTCATATTATAGTCAGTTATGAGTATAACAAACTCCTTCTCCAGAATTTTGAAAACAAGACTTAATTAGGTATGTTACCAAATCCGGAATATAATCGGTGGATTAGTTTAGCAATAAAGGCCAAAGTTTAACAAAGGGTTTTGGAACTTACGCAACCACATTTTTAAATTCTCTTTTTCTCATATTTGCGTCTACTGCTGGAGAATATACCTTTGCCTTTCACAAAGTTCCCTGTTGTTGATACGGTCGTTTTGTGTCAGATTAGTTCTACCAACTATTTGATGTCGTACGTCAATCTTCATCTGGTTGGTGGTCTACCGTCCTACTACCCGTCTCTTTTTATACAGGTCAATTTCTGGGTCGTGACCCAGAACCAATTTTTCTAAGTCAACAGCCCTCGGTAACTGGATAATATTATCTTACGGTAGTATTTGATTAAAACAACGATGATTATCTTCACTTATTCTTTCAATTAATCTTAAGCTAACCAAATAATTTTTAATGGCATTAAGTTTACCTTTAGTTTTTCTAAGCACATTTTTTTATTTCTTTTAGTTTTTTTTTACTATTGTAATGTATGTTTGACAAAAGCACTATACATACCTCAGCGTGAATAGAGGTTGTCGGCCTCGTAACATTCTATATATATCAATCAATCAATCATTTATTTGCAAAAATGTAGTGGTAAATACAGTTGGAAGGTACAGAATAAGTGCGTACATTTTACTTAAAGAAGCATGCATATTTCTTACTTATAAACTATAATTACAGCAATGAAACCAAAGTTTAATCTTGCTAAACAATGTTGTTACTTTCACACATGATAAAATGTTATTACAGAATATACTCGCCCGTCAACCCTTTACTTCCCGGACTGAGTAGTAATGTACTGTTAATCTTTAATCATTTTATGAGAGGTAGGGCACAGCGATGACCATCACGCTTGAATCTGGGGCAGCCCAACTGGGGAAGTACCTCCTCCTTACAGAAGACCACAGCCATAATAGCACTGCTACCTTTCAGGTATGCAGTGTTGTGTTCCTGATGGTGAGTAAGGTTCCCAGAGCTCCAACCCCCCTTAAAGGCCGGCAACGCGCTTGTGACTCCTCTGGTGTTACGAGTGCCCATGGGCGACGGTAATTGCTTACCACCAGGCAATCCGTCTGCTCGTTTGCTGCCTATGTCATAAAAAAAAATAATCTTACTTCTATTGACGCCCTCCAAATTACACGTAGCTATAGCTTATTTAAAAATCACATTATTATCTACCTAATTCACTAATTAAAACAAAACACCGTCAACGACAAGAGCGTTATCAAAAGTTGAGAAAATGAACTTGTTCATAAACATGATGTATTTTTATTCTGAAAAGGCACTATAACACTCGCGAAACAAATTATTTCCCTTACACAGCTTTTATATAGCTACGTATTTGCTGTAAGTAATTTTCGACACTTCACGCGACGCAAAAACGCGTTGAAGATGATCGATGACGTAACAAAACAGGTCGGAATTGGAGTGGTTTAAGTTGTAAGAATGTTTTTGAGTTTTTTTTTTATACTTGATCAATGCATGCCTTGAAAAAATTATCATAGTAATAGCGATAGCATTAGGATAACAATTACAACGCAACATACACACACACACATTATAATGGAGTAACTTAGTAAAAGTACGAAGAGAAAGATATAGCACAGAGACAAAAATATATATAAAGAGAAATAGCCCCACGCTGCATCGGCGACCATTGAACTTCTATGCTCAGAGATCGCTTTCTGTGGCGGTCGATGGAGAAGGCCTTCGCCAGCTTTGTAGCTGTTATAAAATTCATTATTACAACTATCATGAAGATACAATGGCCAAAACAATTAACATAACATTCTATACATTTAAGTTTTAAAGACATTTTTATCATTATCAGCGTTCCACTGCTGGACATAGTCCTCCCCCAAATAATTATGACTAGTATCATCTTGGGGGATGGTTGTCATAGTCGCCACGCTTGGCTTGGGTTGGCTGTAGATTGTATTTTGACGGACGCTGCTGCTCATCTAATGTTTTTTTCCATTGTCACGTCTTACGACACCTAGGGTAGCACATGGGGTAATGCTACTCTAGTCAGTCGGCACCTAACAAAACACATGGTAACATTTTCAGCATTAAATGACTCTAACGGATAGCTTGGTTGTCATTTTATCGACTGTTTCACCATCCGTCACTTTCACTCTCCCATACTTGTCAAAACGTGACAGATAATGTGACAAGTGATAAAAACCTCACCATTTTAGACAAGCAGGTGAAGATACAGCGTTTATAATGCTCGGTAACTCCACAGACTGACTCCAAACTAACACACTTTAGTCCTCCAAAAGTTTCCAACTTAGAACACCCCCGAATAGCTGTCACGCAATGTTTACACTGAAACGTCGTGTTTAATATTGAATTTTAAGTTAGAGCAACGAACGGCGTTAGTGGTACGCGTACCTGACACCAAGTATTTTAACTTGTCCGTGTAAGTTAAAATACGGTGTCACACCTGGTATATTTGATTGAATGAAGTTTGGATGTGTTTATGTTTATCTTTTTGGAACTAGAATGAAGCCTTTGTTAAGATTTAGATAACTAGTATGAACATGTCTGTCCCATATCCATACTAATATTATATCTGTTACCTTTTCACGCTTAAACCGCTGAACCAATTATGAAATTTGGAGAGAGTTTGAGCTATGACAAAGGATTAAAGATATTTTTTATCCCGCAACCATACTTTAAGACGGGCATGGCTGCCCGATGAGGTCACAGGGAAAAGCTAGTACTAGGTATGTACTATAGACCAGCGGTCGGGTGGTGTGGATACTGCCTGTATATGAAGCCGATGGTCCTGGGTTCGAATCCCAGTAGAGGCAATTAATTGTGGAATAAGCATAGATAGATATTTATTTGAGTCACTGTTGTATTGGTATTTGTATAAATCAAGCTTTCTTGATATTACCGTGGGACTCAGTCAATTTGTGTAAGAATGTCTTATAACGTTTATTTATTTTTATTTATATATTAAAGTAAACTTATGGAACGCAATTTACCTGCTTCTATTACCGGCAACCATTCTCTGCCAGTCAATCTTTAGGCAACGCTGAGAAAATGTGGGTGGTTACTTACTTATTACTTGTATCATCTATTTTTCCCTTTGTCGCTTCTTACGGCTCCCGTGGGGAGAATTTTGGTGCTATTCAGTCGGCACCACATGGCGCCATTTGGCACTATTTAACATCGACTGCCTCAGCCTCTAGGGTCGCTAAGAGCATAATTACCACATAAATTCGCCAACATCCAGTTAACATTTTGGCTCCATTATTTTTATTAGCCAGGGGACATATGATGGTAGATAAAATATGAGCTGAGTACGAATTGACCTGTCAAATTTAGATGAGGGTTACTCTGTTGTGGAAAAATGACTATAACATGACTGTAAGTATTTTATAATACTAGCACTTTTCCACTTTGATTATACTACGAGCACTTTTCCACTTTGATTGTACTACGAGCACCTTTCCGATTGAAATTTATTTTACTTTCGTGTGCGTCGTCTTTCTGTTCAAAATTGTAAGAAATTTTCATCGGGGTTGTAACTTTTTAAATCCATTCTAATATTATAAATGTGAGCGACGAATTCACGTGATTTTTAAGTGCAGGCAGTTGAATGGATGGAGAGTGTAGGCTACTTTTTCCAGAGGGAAAACATCTTATTCCCACGGGAAGACTCAAACTTCCATTAACCATGCAGGCGAAGCCGCGGGCATGATCTAGTAGCCTATAAAGGTGCCTCTTCCGACCTCTACAATTCCCAGTCTTGTGCTGTCTCTAAGGAGCATAATCATGAGCCGTTCGTGTTGGCTAGTAACATGGAACGAACACCGAACGGAACATTTGATCCTGTTTTTATACAACTGATGTCATACAAGTAATTTTTGGGGGAAACCTATGTCCAGCAGAGGATGACCTAAGGCTGACATACACTAATTTCGATTTTTTGTTTAACATCATCTTCTTTGAACCTGCGACCTTCGCGGGGTGGTTGTCATAGTCACTACGCTTGGCGCCTGCTTGCTGCTGGGTTGGCAACCACAGTACTTAATGATTCGGTTTCAATGGATGCTGCTGCCCATCGGTTTTTCCCCTTTGTCGCGTCTTACGACACCCGCAAAAAGAGATGGTGGTGCTATTCTAATCAGTCGTTTTAGGCCCCGGCCTTTAATTGGGGTTAGAGCTCTGGGAACCTTACTCACCATCAGCAACACAACACCACATACCTGAAAGGTAGCAGTGCGACTCGTATTATGGCTGTGGTCTTCTGTAAGGAGGAGGTACGTCCCCAGTTCGGCTTCTCCAGACTCAAGCGTAATGGTACTTCGCTGTGCCCTAACTCTCATTGTATATAAAGTCTGTAAATTAGAAAAAAAGTAATTTTTCTAGTTAAACTATTCCTAGTTAACCAAGTCGTGCTATCAGAACATTAAAGCATAAAACACGCGAATAGCAAATCACAAAAATGTACAATCAAGGTGAAATATATAGATGCGGTCAATGTGTCATAATTTATATACATGCACCTTATTGCCTTACTATTATGGTCCATGTATACATATTTTGGCACTTTGGTTGACTCGATATCTTTGCCCTTGATTGTACTAACTAGTTTTTAACCTTTAGGACAATTAATCAAATTTATTTTGGTTACAGACATAATTTGTTTGGAAGACTACGTCCGACTCATTGATAGATGATGAATAAAAATATATATCCCTATATTCAAATAGTAATTTCAGTTGTGATTTAAACCGGAAAAATAATAATTCAGATATATAATCTAATCTGATGAAGTATCTTTGGATCTTTTGAGCTTAGGATGCTGTCCAAACACAAAATGCTGGACAAATACAAAACCGTTTTGTACGATTTGGCGTAGAAACGCTTGGTTCATAAGGTGCGTGCAAATTTTTTGCAGAAATCACGAAAAGTCTGAGTGTCGAAACTGGTGACCCAAAACCTGACTGGTACTACTGACTACATCGAGGAAATGCCGCCATAATGCGTCAAGGGTATAACAAAGGCAATTTTAATACATCGCTGACAAAAAATGAATACAACACCATTTCTCCCAAGAATACTCGTATTTCATTCGCACGAAAAAATCAGGCGCGTACATAACACTAATTTAGCTAACATTACAAATAAAAGAACCGGTGTAACACGTTGACCTTTGGAAAGGTATTTCTTTACAGCTAATAAAATAAGGAGGGAGTAATACACACGCGATACTCACGGATATATTGGATAAATAGTAAAAGTTACGCCTTGTATATTTTTTTGTGCAAAAATAACGAATCAATCGATGAACGAATCGGCCTGACGTTGGTCAAGCCGTTTTTGTTCTAAAGCGTCATTAAGGAGTTTCGACGCCATTTTGCTTATGGACTCTTTCGGCCATCTTGTCGACGGAATCAGGAGTCTGTCGAGAAGATGGCGCTCGTTATTGACCGAGACTGCGATTTGGCTAAACAAGAGTGAATAGGTTGTTTCTGAGGCTCTAGTGTAAGTTTCTTTTGACGTATAAAAACGTTTACGAACGCGTAAGTCATAATGTTATTTATATGGGAAACGCAAATGCGTTCGTGACGTAAAGTTATGTTAAAAACTTACACTCATCGTTCTGAACAAGCGTGCTGCACCTCATCGTCACTTACCATCAGGTGCGAGTGAGTTCAAACACTGTTCAGCTTGTATAAAAAAAACATACTCATTGGCTTCTGCGTAAAATATTTGTACTTGTAGAGAAATTGTAGGCACGGCCTAACAAACCGACTTGAACCGACCGAAACTAGACTCTCAACTGTGGTAATTCGTAATAGAGGTTAGTCCGGCCGCCATCTTGGCTTGATTCCCAGACGCCATCTTGTCGACATACTCATGTCAGGTGGCGCGTGTGACCGTGTATCACGTCCAATTTGCCGCGGCGTTCCACATTCGTGTAATGCGGGTTGTAAGTCGGGAATTAATTATATCGTGCGTGTTTTTCACTCGCGATCACGCTATTTTTGTCTCAACCAGTGTTAAGCAATGACTCTTATGAGTTATGAGAACTGAATTGACAACATTTCATATTTTCATAAGTCTCAATTCTAATGATGTTTTATTAAACATGTGTTAACTATACAAAAAAAAATTTTTTTG
Source organism: Grapholita molesta (assembly GCA_022674325.2). NCBI lineage: Eukaryota > Metazoa > Arthropoda > Insecta > Lepidoptera > Tortricidae > Grapholita > Grapholita molesta. Next base: position 14,960,720 of record CP053138.2, on the reverse strand, counting down.
GATTTTATTCGCTTGAACTTTTGGAAAAAATCGTAATTTTGTGTAAACCGGAAGTATGACGTCACTTTACCAAAATAAGTTATCTGTACCAGTACTCATTTTCACGGTTGACGTTTGATAATTTGTTTGTCAACAACTGTCATAGCCATAACTATTTCTTGTTCAAGCTCACTTGCCTCATAAATTAAATACATACATTCATACGTTGTTTGAGATAATAAATCACAAACTACTTGGCATTCACTCACTGGACTTAGATACCTCTGTAAAAATTACAGACTTGGCATTCTTTAACCGAACACCAATATACCTATCTACCTTTGAAACAATAAAATAAAGCTCTACAGAGGACACAGCGGCAAGTGATATGGATAACTTAGCACAGATAAGAGGGGCTAGAGGACATGTCTTCGACGGATGTTGTCGTTTATGTCGAAGTGAAAAGAGATTTAGGAAAATGTATAGTGCAATGCAGTGTCAGTCCAGAGCAGAAGATCCGCTCGAAGCTAAACAAAGTGACTGCATGGATAGGTGAAACCAGTGAGACTGTCTGGATGTTTCCTGTCTTGACTGCAAGGCTTCTGAAGGGAGTTGCAAACACCAATTATGATTTTTGATGTGGCTAGTAAAGAAGACAGAGGAGCCTTCGACAACTTCTATGTAGGAAATATGAGCAAATTTAATTTAAATAAAGCTTTTTTTTTCATAATATCTTTATTATTTACATTTCACTTTATGACTACGTTGTATTCCTAATGAGCTATGGATCCCTGTTGTAAAAGGAAAGTATTTTGCATTAGGCAATAAAACAATATTTACTAAATGCATACGCATATTGCTTGTAGTTTTTGCTTTGTTACATGACTTATTGGAGCATAATATACATTCAATTAATACAATTTGGCAAGGTAACTGAATTAAGAAAATTTGATTGACCGTATGACTGTCAGGCCGTCAGTGTCAAGTCAAGTCTGCAAACTTTTTTTTCAGTTGCCCTGGAATCTTGGTGACGTCACTTTCCCAACCTTGTGACATACGCTCTTTTAGAATGAACTGTTTTTCAAATGGATTTTTTGCATTATAAAATCACTTTTTCAGAAAAAAATAAAAATACGGGTACATTAAAATTTCATCTTCTTTCCAATAAACTCATTAAAATTAGGAGTTAAAAATATGAAATGTTGTCAATTTTGTACAAAAAAATGTTATTTTGTATATAGTAATTAAAAAAACTACACAATATATACCGTAGTAGTAGGATTTCTGTGATATATTTTGGAGTGATTACTTAGGTGTCCATTTGTACGAGTAGTGCATAGCTCTTAATTATTTTTTTAACTGTTGTATATTATAAAACGTCGATTTATTATAAAACGACGCGCGGTCTCTACGGTCTCATAATAATTAATATAGAAACCGCATTAAATATACCTAGACATTCTACGTAATATACTAGATCAAAGTAATAATACAGGCAATAAGGTATTCTCCTGTCTTGAGATTTATATTCCGTGCCCGCGTCAAAGGACGCACTTTGTCGTTTACTAAAAAGTCCTATGCGCCTGTAATTTTGTATAAAAATCCGTCGTTTTCCACAATGTTCATGGAAGAAGGATAAGAATTCAGTTAGGGATAGTGGTACATATAATAAATGCAATTTTTTCCGCATGACGGACGTGGGTTGATTAGATTCGCTCTCAAAAAATGAGTGTGCTTTGGAGGTCATCTTGTTGAGAATTAGGTTTGTATTATGCATATGTACGTTTCGGGTACCTGTGACGGAGTGTGATTTGGGGAAACAAATTGCGTTTCTTTAGATTATGGCGGAAATTTGGAAGAGAGTTTTGAGGGTAATATACTTATAATGTAGGTTATGATTTTTCCTATTTTGTCGTCCAAAATAAAGATATATCGTATAGTTAAGTACCTACTTACGTTATGAGTAAACGGATAACTGAGGCTCTATTGTAAGTTTCTTTTGACGTAAAAAAACGTTTACAAACGCGTAACTGATAATGTTATTTATATGGGAAACGCAAACGCGTCGGTGACGTAAAGTTACGTTAAAAACTTACACTCAGGGCTCAGTTCGATAAAGTATGGGGATAAAGTAAACTTAGGCCGCTGGCAATAAAACTTAACTATTCTATCGACAAATGGCGATAACGGTCTCATAATCTGAGTGCCTAGTCCCGTCGAGATATTTGCAATACAAAGCAAACGATAATCTCGGAACCAATCGGTTCTATGTCGATAATAATGATTGGATGTTTAAGGGGACGAGGAGGGAGCGGTGGCGAGTTCTGGGTCTTAGTATAATTTGGCTTAAATTGCTTAGTAGAATTCAGACAATACTTATTTCCTCATAATCATATCAACCGAACGTCGACTATCGGACAATATGCCTCCCTGGATTTTTCATGAATCCACAAATGCATTTTTTTGTTTTTAAAAAACAAAAGAAAGTCTCCTTTACATGGAATGGTAGACATCCATGTGGCATTCGATATTTCTACCCTGGCGCGGTACCGCGAACATCGGAATTCGTATATTTCGAGCATTTTTCTCTTTTACTCAAATTAAGGCGTCATGAGAATGATAGAGAAAATCGTCTTTCGCGGTAGCGCCTCTGTATAAATACCTGCAGGAAGAAAATTAACGATGGTATTCCCCAAGGTCACCAAAACTTCTCACACCATCATTTCAGCTGTGACACTGATGGACACAGCCCGTCCCTAAATATAACTTTTATCATCTTGGGGTACAGTTGCCATAGTCTTGGCAGGCGGGTTGGCGACCGCAGTCACTGTGAATAGTTTCGACAGACACTGCTGCCAATACGTCGTCGGTTTTCCTTTTGTCGCCTCTTACGACACTCGCGAGAGTGGAGTGGTGCTATCCTCAGCCGTCAAGAAAAAAACACTTACAAAATTAAGAATTAGGCAGTTTTATGTGTACTTTAAGTTTTCAAATTGGACCATATTTTGTTAATTAAACCGCTAATCGTTGACGATACTAAATGCACGAGTAATCTCCTTTTCCATTCGGCTGTATTGGACTGAAGCAAACGACCCGAATTTGCTGGGTTTCACCCAATTATGCTTTGGGGATGAAATTGTGAAACACTCATTTCTGCTATGAAGCTGATTCCAATAATTTGGCTTAATTTTATCCTATAGATAGGATTTACGAACTGGTCTCTTGGCGGGTGCAATGCCTATTGGCCTTTTTGATATTCGGTTTTTTTTTTTTATGACGAAGGTGGCAAACGAGCAGACGGATTACCTGATGGTAAGCAATTACCGTCGCCCGTGGGCACTCGCAACACCAAGGGAGTCACAAGCGCGTTGCTGACCTATAAGTGGGTTGGAGCTCTGGGAACCTTACTCACCAACAGGAACACAACACTACATAACTGAAAGGTAGCAGTGCTATTATGGCTGTGGTCTTCTGTAAGGAGGAGGTACTTCCCCAGTTGGGCTGCCCCAGATTCAAGCGTGATGGTACTTCGCTGTGCCCTACCTCTCATTGTTGGACGTAGTTTAAGGACATACCCGGGTCCAAAAACCACCAGGGTTAAATACCAAGTTTTTTTATTGTTATGGTCAATATAGTCTACTAAACTGCTGGTGGCTTAGCGGTACCTTGCAATCCTGTTGCAGATCAGAATCCCAGCTCGAACCAATGAGGTTTTCGGAACTTATCTACGAAATATCATTTGAAATTTACCAGTCGCTTTTCAGTGAAGGTAAACATTGTGAGGAAACCGTACTAATCCCAATAAGGCCGGAGATAGGGGCACGCATCTGGATCGCAATAGTATAACACTCTTTCTCTTTATTCTTTTTAGTTTATTATTATGCATTCGCTCGAGAGCCTATATATTGTATCTCATAGAATGTATCAAATACAAACGTTTATTGTCTGACAGAGACGACACATATTCTAATTTCAAATTCTCATTAGGCCAGCATATGAGCATAAATCATAGGTTGTTCAGATCTTAATAGGTATAAATATTTTTTTTCTTATAAAACAATACATCAATTCCATGAGAATATGGTTAATTACACTTAAACATGTTGGTATTTAATCAGATTGTTGTCACCGCAAGGTAGCAAGAAACAAGGTTTGACAACACATACAATTAAATAAATAATGATCAAGACAAGCATTGAATACAATTACTGAAACAATGTTTATAGATAGGTTACTTATAGTATTTTTCGTTTATTTATTTTTTCTCTTACGTTAGGTTTTTTACAATATTTTTATAAAATTAGAATATAAAAATACATCCACAACATATAAAAACAAGTGTGCAGTATTTCCGGACCGATATGACATCCAAACTTTCAAGAAAAGAGCGTATAGAGGGATCTTAAAGGCCGGCAACGTACTTGTGACTCCTCTGGTGTTGCGAGTGTCCATGGGCGGCGGTAGTTGCTTACCATCAGGCAATCCGTCTGCTCGTTTGCCTCCTATATCATAAAAAAAAAACAATCAAAATAATAAAATAATCTGACCTAGGGTGCCGCCGGCAACGGGGCAGAGCCCAGGCGGCTGGTGGTTAGGGCTGTAGAGAGAGGAACCGCCAGACTATGCGCGCCGTGTCCAGGATTTTCCGCCTTCTGAATCTGACCCTTGATCCAACCAGAACCACGTAGCGAGAGTCTCTCAAGATGTCGATCGAGATTCTTCGCTAAAAGACCGTCCTTAGTATTATCATCCCATCATCATCATCATCATCAGCCTATCGCAGTCCACTGCTGGACATAGGCTTCCCCAATTTCACGCCATCATGTTCGATTTTCGGCTGTTCGCATCCAGCTCCTGCCAGCCATCTTGCGCATGTCGTCACTCCACCTAGCCTGAGGGCGTCCAACACTACGCTTGCCGACACGCGGTCTCCGCTCAAGAACTCGTTTACCCCAACGGTTATCGGTTCTACGGCAAATATGGCCAGCCCACTGCCACTTCAACTTGCATTATTATCTCGCACATAGTTTAATATTATTTAATAACTACGACTATCTAATAATCTTTATATTAACCACCTTTTCGGGTAAAATAACTTCAATGCGCCTCATTAGCTAATAGTGAAATGATAAAATGCAATACCTATTAATTGCATTTGTATCCAAAGTTACAAAGAGACGTTTCGCTTCACTTACTCGGTCAATAAAGTTCTCTATAAAACAGACTGTCTCAAACATGAACAATGAGACTAACCTAACTAGCCTTCCAACTTTCTTTGTAGAAAGTTCTAGAACAAGGCTATTCTTTGTAATAGGTTCAGCTGGAAGTTCATATTTCTGAAGATTCTTTAATGTGGAAAGTTTTTTGCAAAACGATACTGGCCGTTTATAACTAGTTTTATCATAAGGATTCATATTTTTTTTGTTTTCAGTGCAATAAAAAAAATATATAACAGGACACCATTGACAGAGCCTCGCGTTAAGCTCAAGGAGTCTTGTGTTGTGGGTACTTAGCCAATTATATATAAAATGATAGCTTTAACTTGCGACTTTGTCGGCCAGCTGTGCCCGCCTTTAAAGTATTGTTGGGGGACAGAAATTATCTTATGTTCTTTATCGTAGCTCAAACTCTCTCCATAATTTTTGGACCCGGGTATGTCCTTAAACTACGTCCAACAATGAGAGGTAGGGCACAGCGAAGTACCATCACGCTTGAGTCCGTAGAAGCCCAACTGGGGAAGTACCTCCTCCTTACAGAAGACCACAGCCATAATAGCACTGGTTTCATCCCAATTGGTTCGGCGGTTTAAGCGTGAAGAGGTAACAGACAGACAGAGTTAATTTAGCATTTATAATATGAAAGTACGAATACAAATACTGATGTATATAAATGTCCTTACTGGGATTTGATTGGATTGTGCTGTACTGCAGTTTGTAACAAATTGTTCGCGTAACAAAATACGTTCACATTAACTGTACTGACACGTGTTTTTGATACGGCCACGGAATAATGTACGGGAAATTGTCACAAGTGGTTACCACACTTGTGGTTACCATGGTTTTATTGTCATTGTATACACATACATTTATTACTTACATTCTTATTTTTTTAAATATCCGATAATTATGTTTATTCAGGGTAAACTAATTTATGTAATAATATAATTTTCTCGTGTGTCAAACGCTTTTTAAGATAGAAATTCATTTGTCAATCCGCCATGTTTGTTTAACTTTTTTTTGTTTTCTATTTAACCTGAATATATAACAAGATTTATTGAGATATCCCGTAATATTTACCCTTCTTTGCTAATATCGTAAAACACCCAAGTTAGACTGAAAGGCACGACCGACGCCATTTTTAAAACTTGGCTTCAACTTACCAACAGGACAAGCGACAAACACGCCAAGTTACGCGGCGAGCATCAACTTTAGTTCTTTATGAAGTTATTGTACTTTGCAAAGAAATGCTCTTTGCTAGATGAAGATACAGCAAAACTCACGTTTATTTTTATAACTTGAACTTTATAATATATCAAGGCGGAGTTATAAAAATAAACGTAAACGTGATGTCGGGGCGCTGGTAGCCTAGCGGTTTTTTTTTGAACCTGACTTGGGCTTTATGCACATGTATTGTGCGATAGAGCAAGCGGACTGTGGGGGGAAGGTAGCCTGGGAAAAATCCAGGACCCTTCCGCGCCAGACTTGACGTGTACTACTGGAATACTCCAACTGAGTTTTCGCTTCCAGTGAGATTGGTTGAGACGGTCTCAACCGAATCTAAGTTGCAATATGTACCTTAGATTTACCATGAGTTGTGACTTTTAGGGTTTTCGATAACCAGTATCGAGTTTACTATCTGTGCATCTAGGTTTTACCATTTTAGAGGTCGCAAATTTAATCCCCGGCTCGTACCAATGAGTTTTTCGGAACTTATGTACGAAATATCATTGGATTTTTACCAATCGCTTTTCCGTGAAGGTAAACATCGTGAGAAAATCGGACTAATAGCAATAAGGCCTAGTTTACCATCTGGGTTGGAAGGTCAGGTAGCAGTCGCTTTCGTAAAACAAGTACATATCCCAAATCCTGGGATTAGTTGCCAAACGTACTCCAGGCTCCCATGAGCTGTGGCAATTGCCGGGGCAACGCTAGGAAGATCCTACCTATTCACTCGCAATTCAATGACAATTTTAAAAACGGCCTCCAAGTGTATTCAGTAGTGACTCCGCCTAAGAAGGTCCTGAGTTCGAATCCTGACAAAGACGTTCTTTTTTTTTATAAATGGTTGTTGCTTGGTTATGGGCATACATGTTTTTAGTTTAATAAGCTAATTACCTACGTGATAAGAACACCTGTATTTGTATTTCGCTAAACCTAGTTCTGATATTAGGCAATAATGTTCAACGATAAGCCTTAAGTCTCTGTATGTTTCGTTCTATAACTCTCAACCATAGACAAATAATTTTAGACTACACATTACTTTGTTTGTGGTGCTAACTAAAGTTTTCAGCGAAAAATACCACGTACAGTCAGCATCAATAGTAACGTATGAAACAGCGCACCAAAAGTATCTAATGTTTTTTAATTACTTCACAAAGAAAGACAGATTTCTGCGTGTTTATCGATTGAAATGTGAAAGAAACTTTGAAACGCGAACTGTCGAAAATATTTCATTTGTAAAAAAAATACACAGGATGGCAGATACTTTTGGTGCGTTGTATTATACGTTACTATTGATGCTGACTGTACCTCTGAACGTGTTTAAGGTTTTATATTAAAATTTTAATTTTCTTGCAGTAGTGTTTTACTGTTTACTTCATTCATCTTAAAATGCTAGTCAAATGTTTTAATACACATCAGCACAACGGGGATCACAACGTAAATAGCTTAACATTATTAACTGTATTTCACTTATTATAGATCAAATACAATCTCAATAAAATATTACGTAATGTTTGTTAACTTTTATTACGACTTTTGCGTGACTACTGTGTAGACCTAGAATAATCTCAATAAGACTTGTTGTACTAGACGAGGATGTATAAATACTTATTTAAAAGTTACATTATAAATACTTATTACAAACATAATATACAAAAGGGCATAAATATGTATACATATCAATGTATTTATATCATTTGTGTCGCTTAACTTCAAACTCAGGTAAATCCATTTTGCTTTAAGGTTGATTAGCATTCAGATTATTATACATTTTTTTAGATAATCAACCTTAAAGCAGAATGGATTTACCCGAGTTTGAAGTTAAGCGACTCATTTGTCCTTGACTGTACGTACATGTTTTTTTTTCACCTGGGTCCTATTGTACGTCTATTTACATAAATATCTACGCATGAGCTTACATAACACTAACAGATACGCCAGTTGGCTGGCACGGGAAATATGCAAATTACCTGCATGCAAGAATATATTTCTGTAGGAAACAATAACTGTAAATAAGGGGGTAAGAACGGTTATGGAAGGGAACAATAGAAAAAAATAACGAAACTCATAGCCCGCGGAACAAATCACGTGAAATGGGATGGTGGGGTAATTTCGGGAATTTGCGCGTGTCTACTTTTTTGTTGATGGTGTTAGATTTATAAAAATGTGTGAATTAATGTTTTTCTTATTTTACTTCTTCTTCTTCCTCGTTTCCTCATGGCTGAGGGTCGCGACACCAAAGCTCTCTACTCTGCTCGGTTCTCCGCCTTCCGGATAGACTCTTGAATAGATCCTTTGCAAGCTTCCTTGACTACATCAGTCCAACGGGTCGGCGATCTTCCACGTCCCCTTTTTCCATCTACTCCTTTTTTTCATCTATTTCTTATTGTACTGTGATGTTATTTTAATCTTGGAATAAATTAGATTTTGTAAGGTACAAGTCATCGATATATTAATCGAGGGTTGCGTGGTCAAGCCCGATAAATCGTATTTGATTGAAGTAACAATCTTACGTAATTCAAGTATAGTTCTAAATTCAAAATCCCATTTACTCGACTTATCGGGTTTGACCACGAAACCCTCGGTACTAAACTTTCACAATCGCAGACAAGATAAGAACCTAATTTTAATTGTGAGCTAATTGGTTTAATTTCTATCATTAATATTGTTTACGATTTTTTATGAAATAAAAAAAAACGAAACAAACAATAACTTAATCACACCAACATAAAAAAATAAATAACCACAGAGCAGAATACAAGCCTCACGCATCTAAAAACTCCACTCTTGCCCCATTACATAGAATAAGCAATATTAACGTAATATAACATAGCATTAATCCGAAAATCTTAGCTGCCTTCCTCATATTATTCCATAACACATTAAATAAATTCCAAGACACAACACATCAATTGTCAACCCTAATCCGTGTAGCCCGTCACAATACAGAGGGCCGTAAGGATCTATTATTGTAAGTACAATAAGCTAGGGTTGTGCCTTTGAGTACGGGTACGCTTGGGAACTGGGTATTAAAATAAAATATATAAGGTCAATGTGGGTAAGACCGTCTATCTGGAAAGACCGTCTACCACCCAATTTCCTTCATTATCTTATAGGTATTTAGTGCCATATGACAGACTTCCCTTAAGAATAAAGTATGCCGGTCTTACCCACAGTGACCTTATTACAGGACATCCTTACACAAATGTGATTAGTTGTGGGCACTCAGTCAACGATTTAATATACAAAAACTTAAATACATAGAAAACACCCATGACTCAGGAATTCTCTGTGCTTATCACACAGATAAATTAACCCTGGACCGTCGAATTTATCGGTCTACCCTCTAGGCCAGACCGATTTTTGTAGATGGGCAGTAGCGTCCCAGCTGTGGTATGTACTGTGATCGCCAACCCGAGCAAGCGTGGCGATTATGGTGTTGAACGCCCCATGCTAAGTACTGGCTGCAGGCGGTCTTCGGATAAAGTCTAAAGGCTTATAGGCTGGAAATATCCAGGATTGGTCTTCCATCATTTCGGTATGAGCAGTAATGGCATTATAAATAAGTCCCGGCTGAGGATAACACCATCCCATATCCTCCGTCAAGTTTTCCAAGAGGCGACACTGGAAAAAACCGACAATTGAGCAGCATCCGTTGAAACCGAATCAAAAGAAACTGCGATCGTCAATCGCCTGCCAAGCGTAGCGACTATGGCAGCCCCCAAGATGATACAAGTCATATTTGAGGAAGGCAGTGTCCAGCAGTGATGATGGGTTTTTCTAGTATTTTCAGTTGTGATGGGAAGTAAAGCCTATAGGTTGAATAAGGCTTCTGTTGTAAATACTAAATTAAATTTCACACCCATGTTTGGTACATGGGCATGGGCCTGCTGAATGTGGGTGTGATTTAAATTCATTCGAATGGTTGAAAGTATACAATTTATTGGTTGGCCTATCTTAGGAACCAGGCTATCTTTGGCATAGGGGCCTATACGTAACCAAGGCTCGGAACCAGTTTAAAAAATAGCGGTTAAAACCGGTTTATTTTGGTTTTGCTCCGAACTATTATGAGAAAGCGAACGTTTGAAGAACTTTACTAAAACCTAAATAAACCGGTTTATTCGAAGATTGACAATGGCCGGCATGCCGCATGTGCCGCGTAAATACAGTTCCAAACCGGTTAGTTGACAAGAACTTTGTGAAAATGTTCTCCTAAAAACCGGTTTAAAAATAACGGTTTCGCGAGTGAAACCGAAATGAAAACGTTTTGCGCCAAGTACATGATTACGGTTTGGAATTTTAAACGGTATCTTAATTGTACATAAATACTATCTTATGCCTGCAATCCGTGACTTCTGTAAAGCACATACCCTGGCCATCGTTATATAAATGTGACATTATCTATGAAAAGGGACCTTATTGTCGATGGCGTGTACGCCGTTGTTCAAGATACCGCGATACAAATACGACGCGGTTCGACGTAAGCGCCATCGACAATAAGGTCCCTTTTGCTAGATAATGCTCACAAATATAAAGTTATGTCTGTTACATCACTAAACTCAACAATAAGTGGCACGTAATCTTGTATTTAGGCATAATGGGTCAGAGCATTAGAGGAGGTCAACGGTAAACAGATTAAAAGCCTTAATGTTGAAACTAAACATTCATTAGGAATAGATAATGATAATAAATATTAGGAGAATCTTGATCAAATTGGCTTAATAAAATAAGCTTTATAATATCTTGTTAGGACCCTGGGAATGTCCTAAGACTACGTCCACAAAATGTCTAGAACAGCACTAAAAATATATATTTTGAAAACCTCTGTAAGGATAAAATTTTGTGTAACTTCTACACGCAGTTACCTACAGATTTATTAAATTACAGACTAGACTATAAATAAACTTACTTAACTAAAAAAATCCATATCACAGGAGCTATGAATATTAAACAAATAAACTGTCTTACTTAGTTTTGAACCCGTCATTACCGAATGTACGACTGGAAAATTCGTTCTATTCTTTCTTGCTTTTATTTTTTACATTGTTAAAACAGGTTTGGGATCTAAAAACAATTTACTGGCGTAATCGTGAATTTTTCATTATATAATTTTCTGTTTCCACTGCTAAGAACAGGAATTAAAATTTTAAACACCACAATTTGAAACAAAATCCCTTATTAGCAGCTAAATATAACTTGTAAACATAAATTGAGGAAACCCAATAAAAGTGAAATACATTCAGTGTCAAACGACATAAGCACTTTAGACAGTACATCAACCTAATGACTATTAGACACGCATTTACAAAAGGACGTATGTTTCTACACAAAAGCCGTCGCTTGAGTTGTTCTAGAAAAGGTTATAATTTATGGCTAAGCATGTAATTCCAAGCAGCAATTGTGTCGCGGCAATCAACATTTGTTACTCTGGAGGCTTATTTATCTTTAGGTGTTGTGATTACTTTAATTGGTGCGTGTGTCTGTGGGTGTATGTTCTGTGACAGTTTGTACTAATGCTCTGTTTTGAGTTTGGCTTTTGTTTCCGTAATTATAACTTCTATTAACTTGCAAGTTATAGTCAGGCATTCGATCTTGTCAGTAACGGATTTGTGGAGATTTATTTCAAGGCTTAACTAAAATTAATGTGCTGTAACAGAAAACTTTAGCGAATATTTGCGAGCGCCATTCCTACAAACAGAAAAATATACGTTTTTTTTTAAGCTTTGTAAAATCTTTTAATGAATAGATTTTAAAATGACAACTCGATCAACAGTGAAGTACAAATTTACTTCTTAAGTACAGTTTACTTTTAATTTCTTTAACTGTTTTAGCCAAGATGAGAAATATTTAAAGAAAGATTCCGATACCATTATAAGCTTTTCAATTGCATTTTCTATTAACAATGTCGATCCCAAGAATCTAACCGCAAATAAAGGATTGCGATTTGGACAAACCTAAAAGTAACTACAATTAAGGCGTATCTCGTTTTCACATTATTAGTTTGAGAGAATAATATAAAACATTCACTAACAGGAATATATAAAACATTATGTTAAATACGTTGTTTACTTTACAAAAGAAACTAAACATTGAAATTATTGGCCGTGTAACGCCGCCTGCATATACCACCCCATCTCCTTCTACGGGTTTCGTAAGAGGACAAAAGGAAAAACTGATGGATAGGCACTTGGGCAACAGCGCCCGTCGAAAGCCTATCTACAGCTACTGCCGTCGCCAATCCGCCTGTCAAGCGTAAAAACTATGGCAACTATGCCCCATACAAGTAATATTTTGGAGAGACCTATGTCCAGCAGTGAATGACTTACGCCTGAAAGGAAGAATGCAATTATTATATTATTAAAACCCATTTATGCCAAACAACATGCTTGCCCTTACGAAAGACGTATGTAAAATTTTCTACAACGTTTGTTCTGCATATAAGAAAACTAAACGCATAAGTTAAACCCAAACAAGATGCAAAAGCTGATTGTTCGCAACAGTCAACTCGTACAAGTTTCTGGACTTTTGCCCTTGACTTCGTTATCATTTAACCTCCACGTACTGAAGCGTACATCTTCCACGGGTTATACAAAATCCAACGGAATAATAGAACAATCATCCCTCATGTCACACCCTGGTATTTTCAACCTTATCACAAGCAACGAAATCTCAAATTTGATTAATTGAAAATATGCGTTTGGGCTTTTTGCGAGTAATTCACTAGTAGCTAACATGGTTACGCCATTGCACATTCAGCCTTAACATATGTAGTTAAATCTCAAATTTGAAAAGCAGGCAATGGGCGATTCGACTTTTTAGCATCAGTGTGCTCATGTATTGTGTATGTTGCGTGTAGGAAATTTCTCGGAGATGTTTCTGTATTGTATTGTTGGCTTGCGAGAAGTTTTGGTGGCGAAAGGCGGAGGATACAGCGATTTTAACGACTTCCTTCCAAAGGAACTCGTAATTATATTTGCTAACTGTTTACGGAAATATTTACTTGCTACAGTTAAGTTTTAGAGAACAATGCAGAAATGTAAAGGGTTTTTACAACAATGAAAACAAGTTTAGTCTGTAATTACTTGTACCACTAAAAGTAGCATTAAGTAGACCGAAAGGCATGTTTTCAAATACCAGATGTCCAAATGGAGTATTGAAATTGTTGGCGAATATATTACTGTCAATGCCTCCGTTGTGCATAGAACAATATGAGTTTATGACTATTTGTATATTCTAGAAAGAGTATGAGAGACGAAGGTAATCTAATACTCAATCAATATTAATGTAAAATTCACGTAAGCGAGAAGCAACATCTAAATATGATTAAATAGCCGTTTTAAATTCTATAATATTGCCATGACAACTTAACGCTATTCGCCTTTCAATCAATATCGCCCCTTTATGAATATGTTTATTTTATTCAAACTTATAGGGCCTGGAGATATAACTAGAGTTTTGTTTGTTATAGTATATTGTTTTGTTAGTTTGTTAGTTTAAAGGCCTGAGGTGTTAGGGGCTTGACACGATTAATTACTTACAGAAGTTTGTTCGGTCGTCAAACGTAGAGTAGACAGCGTATTTTGAAATTTTGATATCAAACCAATTTCCACAGTGGCATTCGGTTTACTTGTATAGGTTATACTGAATACATTTACTGTCCTAATTTATTAAAATCTCATTTTTAAATAGGAGTCAAGTATGAGGTATTCTTAAAACAACGTTGTTTTATTTTTATAGGAACAAGATTTGATGCCGTCATCTTCCTAGTCTTTGTCTTTGACGCAAAAGCCAGGACGGCTTTTGCATCAGGTCAATGAAGGTATAGGACGAACTTTGTTTCTTAAGCGCCTAACCAGAAGGATAACTATTAGATCTTAAAAAGATTCGGAACTGGTTTCCTCATGAAGTTTTTCTTCGAAAACTGATGAGTAAACCGATATCTTTCGTCTAGAAGTTTCAAAAACTTCAAAAGCATCAAGCCGGGTTTAGAAACCTCGACTTTTGGGTTGAAGTCACCAGTTTAATTACAGCTAGGTCATCCAATCTTCAGCATAAGCATGCAGAAGTCTGTAAGAAAACTTTAACAAAACAAAGTCAAACCTAAATTGTATTCAATATCTAGTGATCGTCATTTATTTATTCATGTACAAATACAAAAACATAATAAAGACATAAAAACCCCATCAAGAAATGATTTGTGAAATTTCTTGTCACTTTTTCTTAGTCTTTTTATCAAAAAACATCACAGGATTACCACAGGAAAATATCCGTATTCCATTCTACAAAAATAGCGTCTGAAAAACTTTAAGTAGGGTTCTTCCCGTACGATTAATCAAAATTTGCCTTCCAATTTGGTCCCAGAAGATGTTCATACTTCATACCGCAGACAATGTAAGTCCGGACAAAGGATTTTTTGCCTCCACGGGAAATGTGGAGGAACTACGAAAACTCGTTTTATGCTCGGAGCTAGTCTTATTAAGGCTTGATGAATCACACTTTTTGTTACGAGTAATAATGTATTTGGAGATAAAAGGATTGCAATGAATGGTATTTTAAGTGAAGGCGAAGATACAACTTAGCAACAAGTGATTCATTGCATAAATGAAAAACTCTAAAAAAGAGAAAAATGTTATTCTCTTTTTACAGAAACTGTTAAGCTAAAGGATATACATATTTACAAAAGCTGTGGAGATGAATATTTTAAAGTAAACGCATAGTGCAATATTTATAATTTTTTATAAAGCAGAAATATTTTTCCATTAAAATTTAATTCATTTCGATAGTAAGAGATGAATAATTTATCTAATCCCTTACCTTTGTTGGGATTATATTTATGAAAGTGGAACAAAAACACAAGAAAACGATCTACGCTATGAAATTAAACAAATAAATAATCTATGTCATACGAACATATAATTTTCTGCTGTGACTAAAAGCCATATGGATTTTTCCCCAAAAAATCCGATTTCAGTGCGCTTAATTTCGCATACCAACTATCACACAACTGATTGAATATCTCCAATTAATCATCAGCTTTCATCCAAAATTGTACCGTATGCGCTCATAAATAGTGCTAAAATTCACTTACCAGATGGCGCTGCCAAGGGTCCGTTTACACTGTAAAAAGTCCGCGGGGTAAATATATCAGACAGGATTTAATTTATGGTCCCCTGTAGAGTACTGGACATGGAGGGATGGTAAATATCCCGGCGAGAGGAATGTTTTTGTAGTAATTTTTCCATTTGCGATATTTTTTGCTGCGATTAATATAAAAATTACACAGTATCAAACGCCATATTTTTGTATTTCGAGTATCAAAATCGTTTTTTAAAAAAGGGGATCGGTTTTTATACACATATTTGGATTATTGATAATAAAGTAAACGATTTAATTTTGAATAAAAACGTGTATTTTTTTGTGGTTTTCGAAGTCATTTTTTTGTTTATAACAGATAGAAATGGAAATTTATAGAAATGGATATTAATTCATCATCATCATAATATCAGCACGGCTCTCTTACCACAGCATAAAGTTTACGATATATTTTTGTTATATTCATTGTATCCATATTTTCAGAAGTGGCCGTACCCAAACAGAAAAGTAATATAAGGAGGATTTCGCCTAACGGAATATTCGTGTTGAGTGTTCTAATAAGAGTCTTATGGCTTATCGTTTGCATTTAAGATGAAACAGACATCTGTATTCAGAGCTGTAAGAGGATTTTACCGTCGTGGCTCCTGGAGATATTAAATTGGGACTATTAGGAGGGTAGTTACTTACTTTTATCAAGCATTGTGTGGCTAAGTAGCCATAAGTCGAGGGTGGGACAGCTACTATCATATCAGCGGGTTCAAATTCTGCCTCAGAGAACCTAAGACCACGTCACGTTTTTAAAAGTATTTACCTTATATATAAATTAGCTACAAACCGCAGTTTCTTGCCGGTCTCTTCTAGGTTCAGAAGTGTAGCGTTAGATCTAGTGGTAGTTTTTTCTTTGACGTTCACAAGTGCATGTAATGTGCCAAAATTGAAATACAAAGATCTTTTATCTTTTTTTTTAATTATAAATTAATGTGTTTTGCAATGGCCCCTGAACAAAAATTATGTTGTTTCATACAAGCCCAATGAAGTAATTCCCATCCCAGAGGCCGTTAACGGAATAAACAGCAATGGACGAAAAAATTACCCTGTTGGGAACTCTATACACGATTTATGAGTGAATTAATGCTTGTCTGTTTCAGGTAAGGATCCTGTTTCGAGGGTAGATAACATGAAATACTTTGCTGCTTCAAATTAATGTGAGTTGAGACAGTTTAGCTGGTAGTAGCCGGGCCGCTAAAGCTAAAGCTAAAATTATGCATTAGCGATAGAACATTTTTAATAATTTCCGATATTTTAAATCGAAAGAAAAATTGAAAATTTTTGACCCGCAGCGGTACTCGAACCCACAACCACTAGATAACTAGCTCAGTACACTACCAATTGTGCTATACGAGTACCAGAGATCCCTCTGCGAGTCAAAATTTTTAATTTTTTTCTATTTTTCTTTCGATCTAGCAGACGTTTCTGCATAATAAAAAATAGTTTTTAATAATTATGATTAAACTAAAATACCAACGGCAATAAATACTAACGGTAGATATCGTTAGACGACCTGAAGCGTATAAGTAAAGAAAGACGTGAGACAAAATTACCAGAGGGCCTCGCGCGAAAATCGAAGTTAAATTTCAACCAATTGCCTGTTACTCTAATTACGCCCTAATTGGAATAAAAAAATCATGCCTTCAGGGTAGGAAGAGTCGACGGCTCAGGCCCGGCACCGCAAACATCGATGTTCGAATATTTCAAGCGTTTTTCTTTTTTACTCCAAGTAAGGCATCATGAAAGTGACAGTGACAATCGTCCAAAATTTACGATTTTTTTTTTGCGGTAGCGCCGTAGTTAGTCGGTGAGCAAGCTCAGGAATTTCAGAATACCAGGCATGGTATTCTGAAATTCTTGAGCTTGCTCGACGTGGTTTTTGCATTTTTTATTTTCGATCATAAAATCATAATTTTGCTACCAGAGCCCTGAGTGTAAGTTTTAAACGTAATATTACTTTACCATCGCGTTACTGTTTCGCATGTTACGCTGTGTTATGCTGTTACGCGTTTGAGACGTTTTTTAAGGTTCCGTACCTCAAAAGGAAAAAACCGAACCCTTATAGGATCACTTTGTTGTCCGTCTGTCCGTCCGTCCGTCCGTCTGTCAAGACCCTTTTTCTCAGGAACGCGTGGAGGTATGAAGCTGAAATTTATATCAATTACTCAGGTCTACTGTCCCTTAAAGCTGTAAAAAAATCAAACTTCTAAGCCAACGCAATCAAAAGATACAGCCGTTTATGCCGCAAATTTTCGACACTTACAAGGGAATCAAAACCTACAGGGTGCTTCCCGTGAACTCAGAATCTTGAAATTTGGTACGAAGCAACGTCTTATAGCATAGATAAAGGAAAAATTACGAAAACCATAAATTTTTAGTTACATCACATAATATATTTTTTTTAATAATTTTAAACTTACTACCCATTTCCTCATAAACGCGTAGAGGTATTAAATTGAAATTCATACCAAATACTCAGGTCTATAATACCTTTAAGCTGTAGCAAAATCAAACTTCTATGTCAACGCAATCAAAAGAAACAGCAATTTAAGCTGCATATTTTGAAACTCGCAAGTACTCGCAAGGGAATCAAAACCTAAAGGGTACTTCCAGTCGACCTAGAATCTTGAAATTTGGCATGAAGCAACGTTTTATAGCACACATAAAGGAAAAATTCCGAAAACCTTAAATTTTTAGTTACATTACAAAATATATATTTTTTAATAAATATAAACTTATTACTTTACCCTAAAAATACCATAGTTATGACTCGATTGTCGTAATGAACGAACTTTGTAAACCTTGCAGGTTTGTACGGAACCCTCGGTGCGCGAGTCCGACTCGCACTTGGCCGGTTTTTTTTACGTCAAAAGAAACTTACACTTACTCAGATGACTTTGCTTTAAATATAAATATAATATAGTTAATAAATGTAATTATTGTCGTAAAAATATTGTTAAATGATGTAAATGTTTTCTGTTTAATATTAGTACTTCCCTGCCGCCGCCGGGAAAAAGGGGGTTGAAGGCTGAGTTGTATATACGGCCGACTGTAAGGCGGCCGGATAGTATACGAAGCCTTCAAGACCCTTTCACGGCTAGGCATGTATAGTGCTTTTCTCAAACTAATGCAATGAAATAAATAAAAAAATACCACTGAACAAAACAGCTTCACGACATAAGTTTTTAATTTTCCCTCCAATCCCGCTTTGTAGTATTTTTGCCTTCGATGTAATAATTAATGACTATCATAAATAGTCTGGCTATAATTACTATATACAACATTTAGAAAAACCACCAAAAAAGAATGCACTTACCTTTTAAATGATGGCGCTACGGCATCTGCCTTTGGCGGTACACAATAACAAAATATAGATAAATAAAACCGGGCCCGGTTAGATTATTCAATTTTTATACACCCGTAACACTATATCTAAGTCACAAAAGAATTGAATCACACCATTTACCACTATTTAGTCTTAATAAACAGAGTTTTACACGCCGAGAAACTTTTCCATTCCGCCATTATTAAAACAAGTAAAAGTGTCCTGTGATTGGTTGAGTCAAAAATGCGTTCAAAAACGCGCATGCGTGGAGTAGTGTTTGGTGTTGCCAATACAATTTTAAAATTGAGAGCATGAATAATAAATATAATAATGTAATAACCTGATGATATGAATATTCAATTACATGATAAATAAAATAAATCTCTTCATACCATTTCGTCTGAAATAAGCGAGATTATTTTTAGCCCGCTAATCATTTAGTCACTAAAAATGATAAAAAATATAACTCAGCTGTTTGAACAGGCTTCATGAACACAGACGCCAGGTATACATAAAAATTAAAAAATTACTTCCCGGCCTAGGCCTTCAATTTTATATGAAATTCGTTACCTGTCCTCTGGAGTCGATCCGCCCTAAACGTGATACTTCGAAGCCTATTATGACGCACGTAACGAAGACATTTCATTGCATGTTTGAGAAAAATATATTATAATGACATATCAATGTAATATATGTATATATATATATATATATATAGGTATGCTTCTAGCAAATTAACTTAAACAGCTGCTGCAGTGAAAACTAATTAAATTTCCAATACTTCAGCCCTAACCTCACAAAACAATATTTCATATCCAAAACCTTAAACACAATCTGTTAGTTCCCATTAAAACCCGATGAGCTGGTATTAACCAGTTATAACCAGTGGATTTAGGTCGTAAAAGGGTCATAAACGATAATCACGTCATGTGATCACACTTCGCACCTAGGGTGGAATCTCGAGATGTCTTTTTCACTGCTCACCCCTTTTATGATGGTTTGGGAGGAGTGTAGGGGATAGCATGAAGCGATTTTACAGTTGGAAGAAAGGGGTAGAATTTATGGGATACTCTTACGAAAATGGAACTAGTGGCCAGGTTATTTCTTAATCACAACGTTTATCTGGGTAAAGAAAGATAAATTGTGATTATGGTCATCGTAATTGCGTTTCATTACAACTATTACTTAAGACGGAATAGTTACTAATATTAACTTGAATAAGTTTCCGATATTTCGCCACTGTTGCAAGCGCCATCCTCACGGAATAACTGAAGTACTGCTATCGTTAAATCTCGAAGCTTTGTTAACTATCACGCTTTACGCAGTAATGTGAACGACCCTGTTAGCTTGAAAGTGCAAAAACGTTTCAAGTGTCATCCATAAATACAGTCAATCAAGCTGACCAGTTTAAAAAGCTCAACTCATTGTAAGTATCTTATCAGTTTAACAGACATATTCATGATGTCAAAAATTACGCAAAACTAACCCCTATTAGTTTGAAATAAGGTTCTAATAATGGTGGGAAATAAATTCCCTGCGTTTAAAAAGGCGATACCTGGGTGAATACAAGTTATCAAAAAAAAAACAAATTCAAACAAAGAAGTATTATAGTATCGACGTCCAGAGCTGGACATTGGAGCCATAGTCTGCGATGCATGGGGGTTTAATGTCATACTCGCCACGCTTTGCAGACGGGTTGGCTTCCACTGCTCGAAAGACGCTCCTGTACGACCTTGTGACGCCCCCAACAACACCCAGTGTCCCTCTTTAAATAATATAGTTAGAAAATGATAGGTAGCATATCTCACCGCGAGATGTCGCGTCGTGACAAAGCCCGGGCATAAACACCGCGTCCTGTCTTCACTTGTCCCACAACCCGTCTTGAAGATAATGTACAACCTCCAACTTCTCATAATATCATTCCCTCGCGTATCCGAAAGGAAATTTGAGTGATAATAAAACCGGTTATAAATTACAAGAACCATATGGGTCTATAATGCGTTCTGTTTACGACGAATGGCTAAAAGATTATGACGTTTATGGACTTTAAGCGTGATATGTTTGACGTGTTATGGTGTTTGTTATTGATTATATTTGTTTATTACCCGTGAGAAATTTTGGTTATAAATATCAATATGCTTACCGTCTTTGTTAGGGTCTAATCACACGGGAAACCGTATTAGGGGATCTCGCATGAAGTAACGACTAGTGTGTGTCAAATTTTATGGTGTTTTTTTCGCGATTAAGAACTCTTCTGCCTTCCTAATGAACTCGCTCCCTTCGTCTATATTCCCGGAAAGATAATTTGAGTTTTTACAAGGCAAGAGTGAATAGCTCTTAAGACTGTTACTGAATTCGAGCACTTTTCGACCCCATCGGCCATCTTTTCTGCGTCCAATGTGCCTTAAAATTTGCAAAGTCATATCACAATAAACGTTACACAGAAGTACAATCCAACAGTTAAATACAACCGCACTACAGTTAAATCTTACTTCAATAAAAAAAGGACTGAACGCCATAGCGTGCATGAATACAAAACGCCTCATTTCTCACCCGGCCGGGAATGTAATTGGCGGCTCAGTGCAATGGCTGCCGGCCATAAATGTGTTATTCGGCAAATATAGTTATTATTGCCTATGAACAACCGTTTAATGGTCAGTGCATGGATTTTATGTTGCATTTTGGTTGCATATTGATGTTTATTGTGGTTAATAAAAGATGGTATTTTATTAATGGGTGTATCAACTATTTTGTTGTTATTCTGTCTCATCAGCCAGTATATAATAGAGCACAAGAAATACAATGCAGAACAAAACCTAAAAGTAGTTGTTGTAAAATAATTGCGTTGAATGGTCCTCATCTCAGCCTGATGTATGGAGTTAGTTCTGTAACGCCAATTTTGAGTGTAACCAGGATATGCTCTTGATAGTATGTATCCAAGACAACATCACAAAACTGTAGATATAATGCAAAATATTATACAAACTGACAACATTAAAAGTATAGTTGGACCCGGGTATGTCCTTAAACTACGTCCGAGAATGAGAGGTAGGGCACAGCGAAGTATCATCACGCTCGAGTCTTGAGAAGCCCAACTGGGGAAGCCTCCTCCTTACGGAAGATCACAGCCATAATAGCACTGCTACCTTTCAGGTATGTAATGTTGTGTTCCTGATGGTGAGTAAGGTTCCCAGAGCTCCAACCCCCCTTAAAGGTCGTAATTGCTTACCATCAGGCAATCCGTCTGTTCGTTTGCCACCTTATGTCATAAAAAAAATAGTTCATAAGATAAACTTAGCTAAAGTCCAGCAGTGGACGTCCTACTGATATGATGATTGTCCAACTAAAGGTGTAACAATAAAGTCCATATCTACAGTTCTTCATATTTAAGTTCATTCCATTAACTATTTCTCATACGACGTCGTATTAAATCTCAGTCTTTCAATACCGTATTTCTCGTATCCAATCCGTATCGGGCTAAACCCCCTGTTCGCGGGCTTGCTACGCTACTGCCAACGTAATAGGGTGGTGAACAGAGCATTATATTCTCTGGGAATATTCCTAACAAGGCGTAATTTCACTGATGTCCACTTCTGGATTTAGGCGGTTCGTAAACTACATGCAACATGGTTTAATACCATAATGCATGCGTAGAAGATGGGTTCAAGATCGCAAGTAAGTGGCATTTTTTTATATCATATAGTAGGTACAATGCCTGTGCTTGTGTTTACGACTATAAACTGTTATATTCTATTCAAAAAATGCTTCTACCAGCGGCGCTACCGTAAAAAACGATATTCGTAAACAGACGATTGTCTTTGTCATTTTTTAGGCATAAGTCTCCTATTTTATGGTATACGCGACGTCTGACGTTAGCGTCAACGTTTCTGAACAAAAAAGACGTCAACATCAACGTGGGAATGAGACCACAGCAGTACATTTCTATAGTAAACATTGTGACGCAGACGCTGTAAGCGGCCGATAGCATTTATAGGAGACCTTAGCCTTAAAAATTTTGGGAATATTCTGCAACTTATACATTGCTACCCGGGACATAACAACACTACGATTACAACTGTATTTTAAGAGCCGGTATATTTGGTGATTGTAAATCTCCGCGCTCCGCCCAATACTTTTTACTGGCCTGAAATATTTGTGTGCGCTGAAAACAGGCTGATTGCGTAGTTTTTGCGAGTATCGGAAAGTTTTGTTTTATACGTGCCTGCCAATTTGTAAATCAATTTTTGGGGTTTTTTTAACCCATATTGTATGGGAGTGGAGTACTTTTTTTGTACAAAATAGAACAATGGTATAAAACAGAAATAATTTGTTCTTAAAGGTAACCAATTAGGAAATAAAAGAATAAAATTAGGTCAAAACGTCAGCCGCAATAGCTGGAGATGCGGGTTCAAAGCGTGTCTCGGACGCCATGGGATCTGGTTACTTTTTCGGGAAAAAGTCAATTATAGGTCAACTATTTTCATTTTATACTAAATTTAACTTAAAAAATTGGGAGTGTTCTGAGGAATTGTTCGAATTAATCCCTGCCGGGTCTTTCCACCACCGTTCTACGCGGCAACATTTCTACCCCCACCAACTGGATAGTTGCAAATCCTCTACTGTGCGTTCCTCCAGAAACGTCCTGCCTCCCGCATCAAAACTGTGAATGATTTGCCGTCATCGTTATTTCCGGACCGATACGACCCTCATACCTTCAAGAACAAAGCGTCCTCCTATCTTAAAGACCGTTAACTTGCTTGTGACTCCTCTGGTGTTGCAGGTGCCCATGGGCGACGGTAATTGCTTACCATCAGGAAATCCGTCTGCTAATTTGCCGCGTTTATCATAAAAGAGACATATTTTCCCAATCTTTGGCATGCTGGTCAGACATAGATCTAAAAAAATGGGACCACGCGAAAACGGTTATGTAAATCGGTTACAAGAACGCCCACAAGAAAACCGGAAAGACTTCTCAATCCGACCATTTTGAAGTAATTTACAAAAACTGCTTCCACAAATGACCCCAAAGATGAACCCCTTATTTGACTGAACAGATAAGTGCAGACATTTGCAATGGTATCTCCTTGCCTGCAGCTATTGGCAACATTACCGCGCAACCGCCTTATCTCTTGGATAAAGCGTTCGTATCGGCGAATTTGAACATCGTTTGCATAGAAGTCTCGCATTCTGAATGAAATAGTGAAGTTTTAGGAATAGTATCTGAATGTGAATCGCATAATATGGACGAGTACTCAGTACCTAACTACATTGGGTCTTTAGAGGCTAATACTAACCTGAATTTCAGCCGTATTCAGTCCACTGCTGGACAAGGCTTCCTACAAATATGACTTGTATCATCTTGGAGGTAGTTGCCATAGTTGCCACGCTTGGCAGGCGGGTTGGCGACCGCAGCAGATTGGGTTTCGACGGACGCTGCTGCCCGTCCTTAGGATTTTTCCCTTTGTCGCCTCT
This sequence comes from Grapholita molesta, assembly GCA_022674325.2. Classification (NCBI taxonomy): domain Eukaryota; kingdom Metazoa; phylum Arthropoda; class Insecta; order Lepidoptera; family Tortricidae; genus Grapholita; species Grapholita molesta. Next base: position 14,936,363 of record CP053138.2, on the reverse strand, counting down.
TACGACACCCGCGGTAGGAGATGGGGTGGTGCTATTCTAGTCAGCCGGCATCACACGGCGTAATACTAACCTGAATACTTATGAATTGAATAGAACTGTATAAGATTAATAATTTAATAGAAGGTTAGCACCATGGTGTTTAATATGTTTTCTTACTGAATTACGCATGTATGTTTAAGATTTTTTTGTTTACTGTTTTGAAAAAATATAAGTCATAAAAGTGAAAATACTTATCGGGTCAGAGGTGTACGGTTAGAACCGATGTAGTCTTTATTTTTCTCTTTTACTTTTTTATACTCGACGTGTATAAGTGCCCTTGTGGCCTACTTACTGAATAAACGTTTGAGTTTGAGTTTCCAAATATGTATACATGTGCTTTAATATTGGGACTCATCATCATCATCATCATATAATACAACGTACACTGCTGAACATAGGCCTCCACATGTACCGATTGGCAGTGACCTGCATCCAGCGTCATTCGGTGACCTTAATGAGATCGCCTGTCCATCTTATGCGTAGCATCCTACGCTGCGCTTGCTAGTCCGTGGTCTCCACTCAAGCACTTTTCGACCCCATCTGCCAACCTCTCAGCATGCAATGTTGCCTGCCCATTGCCACTTCAGCTTGCTAACCCGTTGGGCTATGTCGGTGACTTTAGTTCGCCTACGGATCTCCCTCATTTCTGAGTCGATCGCGTAGAGAAACTCCCATAGCTCTCTCCATAGCTCGTTGAGCGACTTTGAGTTTTGAGATGAGGCCGATAGTAAAAGACCACGTTTCGGACATGATTGATTGATATTAAGACTATAGGATTCATATGTATAGATATTTTGAAACTTTGTTCGTATCGATATTTCTGACCTTGACTTTGCGTAGATTCAATAGTTTTCGTTTAGTTGGAAATTCCGTAAAGAATTCTTAAGTTGATTGTAGCTTTGAACTTAAAGGTTATCTTACTTTATTAGTTTGAAAAGGGATTTGTATTGGATAAAAAGTTGTGTAAATCGCAATACGGTAGGTATCCGTTAATGTCTAGAACTATATTTAAATCGAAAGAAGAATAGAAAAATTTTAGTCGCAGCGTGACTCGAACCCACAACCACTGGATCCCTAGCCCAGTGCACTACCAATTGTGCTATACGAGTACCGCTTAGACGTGTAATTATTTTTACGGGTGACGTGTAGCGACATCTACCGAAGAGTATTAAACCCTTTTATGGCATCGAAGGTAATGACGTATACCAGGAAGGATAAGATAGAAAAATTTGACATGTTTAAGCGGTACTCGTATAGCACAATTGGTAGTGCACTGGGCTAGTGATCCAGTGGTTGTGGGTTCGAGTCCCCGAGTAACTTTTTTCTATTTTTCTTTCGATTTAAATATCTTTGATATGCTAGCAGACGTTTCTGCTTAATATAAAAATAATGTCTAGAACTCTAGTACCCTTACCATGAGTTGTGACTTTGAGGTTTTCGATAACGAGTATAGAGTTTAATATCTGTGCATCTCGCTTGTACCATTTTAGTGCGAACGAGATGCACAGGTAGTAAACTTGATAATCGTTATCGAAAACCTCAACGTCATAATTCATGGTAAGGGTATCTAAAATATACTTAGGTACAGTCAGCAGCAAAAGTAAGCGGTTTAAATGTTGAAAATGACCTACGCGCGCTCTTATTCTCTTGACAATAGAGATGTGTTGACCTCAATTTGAACACCTTAACCGCTTAGCCACTTCTACTACTGACTGTACTAAGTTTTATTTTGAATAGAAAAGCTTATTATCTACTTTTTTAAGCATTGCAAAAATTCCACAGAATAAAGTTCTACTTATTTAGGTACGCTTAACGCTAATTTGTTGTTTGACACTTTTCTTGTTATGGAAATTTCGGTGTGTTTGAAAGTGACAAAATGTAACTGACGTAATATTCTATGCACTTTTATAAATTAGGATGAATGTTATCAAATCACTTTCATTCATATTTTTTTATTATTTGTATGGATTTTTTTTTTATTATACATCATATTATAATTAGGTATGACTAACAAGGAAGGGTACCCAATTTACCGGCTGTTGGTGGCCTAGCGGTAAGAGCGTGCGACTTGCAATCCGGAGTCACAATGAGTTTTACGGAACTATTACATACGAAATATCATTTGATACTTATATTTACCAGTCACTTTTCGGTGAAGGAAAACATCTTTAGAAAACCGGACTAATCCCAATAAGGCCTAGTTTACCCGGTTGGAATATCAGATGGCAGTGGTTTACGTAAAACTAGTGCCTACGCCAAATACTGGGATTAGTAGCGGACCTTAGGCTCCTATGCGTGAGTAAATGCCGGGACTATACGATTTATTATCACATAATAATTTCTCTGACATGTAATTAATATATCATCAATGAAATGATTACGATTATTTCCGGATTAAAATACGTATTTTACTGTCCGTCAAACGAGTAACATATTAAAATGTTTTGAGAACGGTGCCTAATGAAAATTTAAAAAGACAACAAAAACAGAATTTATTCTAATCCACGCGGACCCTGGCTCTGAAGCTAGTTAAATAATAATTAAAATTTACATTTTATCCCCGGAGGGACGATAATCCCGGCAAGTCCATTTTACGCCATATTTAAAAGGCGAGTCCATTTATTTGGTCAAAATGGGATGTGGATACATGAGGATTTAACTACCTACCTTTCATCCACATCCATACACTCTGTATCTCTCTCTGAGCATAATTTAATGCCATTGCCACGTTTGACAGGCGAGTTGGCGATCTCAGTATGTTTCGCCGTTCTAGACTCTGCAGGTTTTAATATAGGGACTTCGGAAGATATACAGGGTGCACGTTTAGATCGACCTGTATGGGCTAGTCTGTTACTATTAAGATTAAATTACATACATACATGTATCGGATTATATGTATAAAAATGACGTCAAACGTAGATAAAAAATATATTAAACAGAAAACTATCGTGAGATTCAAACATATTAATTGTATAGAAGCGGGTAACTCACCACCACCCCATCTCTTCCCGCGGTTGTCGTAAGAGGCGACAAAGGGAAAAATCCTACGGACGGGCAGCAGCGTCTGTCGAAACCCAATCTACAGCTACTGCGGTCGCCAACCCGCCTGCCAAGCGTGGCGACTATGGCAACTACCCCCAAGATAATACAAGTCATATTTGTGGGAGGCCTATGTCCAGCAGTGGACTGCATACGGCTGAAATGTATGTATGTAATGAATAAAAATAAGTTAAAAGCTTTTACATTTTTCACCCTCGTCCGCATTCCTATAGACAGTATACAGGGTGAATGCGCCTAAATAGACATACAGCGTGGGGCCTCACGAAATTGTAATTTATCGTTTCCCCATTGTTTGCGGTAAAACATCGCTTTTAAAAAGGATTTTTTTTTAATTAAGCGCGATCAGGATTGGTATTTATGTAAATCGGTTTGGAATCGGATATTTTGTAATTAGCATTGTTTTGGTTCATTTTTTTTTTGGGGTAAGGTACAGTCAGCAGCAGAAGTTGCCTGTACCCCTGCGGTCAGGTGTTTAGAATGCCTTTACATTTCAGTATGCAGTCCACTGCTGGACATAGGCCTCCCACAAGTATGACTTGTATCTCGGGGGTAGTTGCCATAGTCGCCACGCTTGTAGGCGGGTTGGCGATCGCAGTAGCTGTAGATGGGGTTTCGACGGACGCTGCTGCCCGTCCGTAGGAGTTTTCCCTTTGTCGCCTCTTACGACACTTGCGGGAGGAGATGGGGTGGCGCTATTCTAGTCAGCCGGCATCACACGGCAAGAATGCCGTTAATACGCTCTTCTTGTCTTAACAATAAAGTTGTGTTAAGATCATTTTGAATAGCTCGCCCGCTTAGCATAGCTTCTCTGCTTACTTACACAGTAAAAAACACAGTAATCGGTTCGTACCGGACGACGCAGCGTGGCCCCCCACAAGGTGGACCGACATGGTAAAGATCGCGAGAATTCACTAGATGTAGGTGGCGCAAGCGGTATTTCCGGACCGATACGACCCTCATACCTTCAAGAAAAGTTAGAAAAGAGTATCCTATCTTAAAGGCCGGCAACGCGCTTGTGACTCCCCTGGTGTTGCGGGTGTCCATGGGCGACGGTAGGCAATTGCTGATTATCAGGCGATTGGTCTATTCATTTGCCACCTTTATCCTAAATAAAATGTTTAGTTTCTTTTTTCTTGTATAATTTCCTATATTTTCGTAATTTTAGTGAAAATGTTTTTATACAAACTGTTTATTAATAAATTGTACTTCCAAAAATAATGCTAATTAAATACAAATATTAATGAGAGACGACATAAAACAGAGACCATACAACTTCCTTTCATCCAAAATAGAAAGAGAAATACAATCAACGAAATGAGAATAAATCCATAATTAGAACAAGAACACTACAACCCAAATTGCTCAATAAACAATGTTAATAGCCCGAAATCTTCAAAAGCGACCAAAATAAACCAATTTCTAAGAGGCATTTTTAACAAAAAAAAACTCCTAAACACAAAACGGCCTATAATAAATGTCTAAATATGTGACTTATTTCCTTTTGAATTTGTACGGAGCTCAGCGGGATACTTAGCGCCGGAACGAAAAGGGCAGATAAAAAAGAGACAAAAAACTTGCACAAACAGATGCGCAGGATTCGAGACAAGACAATGATCTGTTTATTGTATCACATGTGTTGTTGTGTTCCACTTGAGGTTCTACTTTTTTTTAATTTGGATTCTAAATATGATCATCATATTTTCAGCCGTAAGTCACCCACATAGGACCCAAATATGACTTGTATCATCTTGGAGGCTAGTTGCCATAGTCGCAAATTTTTATCTACGGCAAAAAAAATATTTACAATAATTAAAATATTACAGTTAACTACTTTTTTTTTTTTTTCTTTAGCCTATAGTGTCCCACTGCTGGGCAATAGCCTTTCCCGTGGACCCCCACAATTCTCGGTCTTTTGCTGTTTCCGGCCAAGTGCTGAGGAAAGCATCCAGATCGTTCCGCCATCTCTGTTTAGGCCTGCCCCGTCCGCGCCTCTCGTGGCATCCATTTGGTGGCTACGCACGCCCACCTATCCGGATGCATGCGACAGACGTGACCGGCCCAATCCCACTTGAGCCTAGCTGTCTTCCGACCAACGTCAGCTATGCGCGTTTTGAGCGCAGCGTAGTGTTAACTACTTACTACCTAAAAAAGACCCTTGAGGCAATGTACAGTCGCCATCAGATATATCGGAGCTGTGACTAACTCCATAAATATCAGAACATACACTTTATCGCCTTGACAATAGAGGCGTTGTTCCATTATTTGTGATCACCTCCACAGCTCCGATATATCTGATGGCGACTGTACCAAGGATGCTGGCGGTATTTTCGGTTTGCATCGCAATGCTGATTCGTTAAGTATAAGAAGTACTTTAAGTATATGTATATTATATAATATATTGTAGGCTGCGTCCCAACAACACAAGCTTAAAGCCTTTTAAACGTATAGTAAGGCTCAGTCAATTTGTATAAGAATGTTTTGTAATATTATTTTAAGTACTAGCTTTTTCTCGCGACTTCGTCGGCCAGCCATGCTCGTCCTTAAAGTTTGGTTGCGGAATAAAAATTATCCTATGTCCTTTCTCGTTGCTCAAATTCTATCCATACCAAATTTCATCTCAATTCGTTCAGCGGTGTAAGCGTGAAGAGGTAACAGACAGACATACAGATAAAGTTACTTTTGCATTTATAATATAAGTATGGATGGTTTAGTATGGATCGACTTCCAAATTCTGGTTAACTTACTTTCAATTTTAAAAGTCTACTTTGTTAAAAAACCATTATAAAGGTGCGACCAGACCGCAGCTTAAAAAACGGTCACGATACGGTATCGCAGTGACGCGTCGTATGCGTACCGTTTTTGACACATGCTCCCCACACCGCTGCTTAAAAAACGGTGACGGTACGGAATCGCAGTGACGTGCTTCACGCGAATCTTTTTTGACACAAAACAGTTGCGTCTTTTACGTCACCGGTGTGGTGTCTGACATAAGACCTCCGTGTAATATTTTTCGCGATTTTTACGCAGATCAATTTACGGTGCGTCAGAGTATTTTAAGCAGCGGTCTGGGGAGCATGCGTCAAAAACGGTACGCATACGACGCGTCACTGCGATTCCGTATTTTAAGCTGCGGTCTGGTCGCACCTTAAGAGTGTAAGTTTCTTTTGACGTAAAAATACGTCTCCAACGCGTTAGTGACAATGTTATTTAAAACGCAAACGCGTTCGTGACGTAAAGTTACCTTAAAAACTTACACTCAGGGTTCAGATTATGTTTATAAACTCACATTTTCCCTTAATCGTTACAATCGATCCAAGAAATGTGTTTCATCCTTTTTCACGGAACTATTTAAACAGTTCACTTTCTAATTTTATTGTTTCGAGAAACGGTCGCAAGGGGAACGTACCGGCAGCTGGTGACTGTCGGTCTGTCTTCCCACTAAAGCCTAAACAAACTGAACAAACACCGCGTGTTTACTCTGGTTTACAGTTTCTGAGTATTTATTGTATGTATTTTTTTTTTATACAACGACGGTGGCAAACAAACATACGGCCCGCCTGATGGTAAGCAGTTACCGTAGCCTATGAACGCCTAAAACTCTAGAAGATTCACATGCGCGTTGCCTACCCTTTAAGAACCTATACACTCCTTTTTTGAAGAACCATACTGTACTCCCTAGGGAAAACCCTAGGAAAAATGGAGGCCTATGTTCTCCGAAACATGTCGCGCGAGTGACTTAATAAATGTGAGTAGATCCGTGTTAATCGTCAATTATTAATAGGTTACCTGAAAGAGATCCTTAAGGGGATACGTTCGCCTTTTTACCTTTTTTATTTTGAGTTCTTTCTTTACTTTTCTTTATCATTTAGTGGTCAAAATATCTGACAAGCATCCTAACCTCTAAGTAGCCGTTATTACATGCCATTAAACATCAGTTTTTTTTACTTAATTTTCTTACAATATCAAATGAAAAACTCACAATTTTAGTCTAAAACCATTAAACTTAACAAATTTTATCTCCAAGTGTCCTTCCAAAGTCGACAGGGCCAATAAAAGTGTTTGCTCGCTCTAATTCAGAACTTGGAAGACACCTGGTGGCCATTTTGAAAAGTTTTCAACGACCCCCATAGTGCCAGAGAGGATGAAACTAAACACTTACAGGCTCAAAGTGTTTAAAGAAAACATAACAACTATACAGGGTACAAATTACTACATATTGTGTTCCCTCAACATAAATTATCAGGTGAAATCAAAATGGTAATACGAAAATATATTTTCTGGATCTATTCGTGATGACTACCAACTTTTACTTTGGGGTTACAACCGAAAAATACATTTAGAAAAGTAATCTTTCCATACTAGCTACTTGGTAGCTGCAGTTGTTAGTATGGGCAAGTCACTTTTTTAAACTGACCTTTTAGCTATGGCTCCATAGTAAAAATTGATAGTAATCATGAATTGGGGGGAAATAATCCAGTTTAGTGCTTAGGTATACAATTCCTACTCCATCTTCACACTCGAAGACTCAAAGTTAATTTATGTTTTGTCTGTTTCTAACAAACGCAACTGTCAAAGTGACATAAAAAGAAACGAATATGAGTATTAGTTAATTTGCATATCAAAGACGTTTACAAATAACGTTGTTAGTACTTCCCTTTATATGGTTCTTCAATCATAAATTCATAATCATTGGGCTCATGATCCCATCACCACACCAATCGCAAACTTCACATCGTACTAGTAGAAGTTGAGCGTAAGCGAGATAGAGAAAGAGCCCCTGCAAGATGGTTGAATTCTGTTACAAAAGCATGTGGTTCCATACTGAGGGTAGTCCACATAGCCCTTACACACATACATTTGAGCCGTATGCAGTCCATTGCTGGACATAGGCCTCCCACAAATATGACTTGTATCATCTTGGTAGTTGCCATAGTCACCATGCTTGGCAGGCGGGTTGGTGATCGCAGTAGCTGTATATTGGGTTCCGACGGACGCTGCTGCCCGTCCGTAGGATTTTTCCCTTCGTCGACACTTACAACACCCGCGGGAGGAGATGGGTGTTGCTATTCTAGTCAGCCGGCATCACATGGCATCTTGGTCATGTTAAATGGAGGAACATTATTATCATTAGTCACGATCCTTAGTTGTTAGTCTTAGCTTTGTCTACACTATAAGAAAGGCGTGAAAGATGTTCTGTTGTAGACCGACCAATTTAAAACAAACATGCTGATATACCTGGGTACCTTTAGAAAATTAGAGTTTCGGTGTTTTCGAGATTTCTTTGCTTTTTACGACTTTTGACGGGTTCTTAACAGCTGGGAATACTTTTTTATACGTTTACATAATATAAACTATGAACGTCCACTGCTGGACATGGACCCCAACGCTATAAAATAATAGATACTAAAAATAAATAAATAGTACCGGACATCCGTACACAAATTGACTGAGCCCCACGGTAAGCTCAAGAAGACTTGTGTTATGGGTAGTCATGCAAGCCAACGATATATTTATAATATACAAAATTGAAAATACTCATGACTAAGAAACTGTGCTAGTCACATAAATAAATGGTCTTACTAGACGACGATATAAATAATAGATAGATGCATACAAATACTTAGAAAACACCCATGACGCAGGAACAAATATCTCTGCTCATCACACAAATAAATGCCCTGACTGGGATTCGAGCCCAGAACCATCGGCTTCATAGGCAGAGTCACTACCCACTAGGCTAGACCGGTCGTCAAATTAGTTCGATACTATCACACACCACTCAGATTCGCTTGAGACTGCCTCAATCTCGCGGGAAGCGTAAACTCAGTAGGAGTATTCCAGTAGAATAAATCAAGTCTGGTGCGGAAGGGTCCTGGATTTTCCCCAGGCTACTTTCCCTCTATACAGTCCGATTGCTCTAATAAGCCCAACGATATAGTAGGACACCATAGTTGAGGGTGGAGGCGACATAGCCGTGGTAGGCAATTAACGCGGCCCGCACTGACACCGAGTTTTTTAGATTTTTTAGAGCGAAAACAAACTTTGATAATTTAGAACAAATTGCGTCAATATGACATTTCCAGTTTAGATGTTTATCAATAAACAATGTCCAGCAGTGGACGATATACGGGATGATGATAAATGATGACCCGGAGTTGTTGAGTCTAAGCTCTCCTAACTTGAACTAACAAAATGAAAACCTTCGCCATTTCAGATATTTCATAGAACTATCAAAACAAGTATCTCGGCCATCGGCAGTTCGAGAGATCGTAGAAAAAGCAGACCGTATTTTTGGACGCCATTTTGAAATACACTTACTCTATTTTTACTCTTCGTTCTTTGGAATATTTGCCTGTGTGTGACTGTATACACCGTGTCCATATGGCCTTATTCGAATATTTCTAATAATACTACTATAGTCATAATAATCGTTTCTCCGAAAATTATTTCTCATATACAGTGAGTATATGAGATATTAGGTATATTTAATATTACCTCAAACCGTAACCAAACGTAGGTTTTCGTACTATGAACAGATATTGCAAGGTAATTTTTAAATTAGTCTTAACCACTAAAGCGTTATTAATTTTTGACGCAGTTGTGACGTCACGCCATCGTAAGTAAGACAAAGTAGCGATATATATTATGTGCTAAATTATTTTATAAGAAAAAAAAAAAGTTGTTTTCATGGCATATCGGTTCAAAGTACTAATGCCTACGTCTGATTAAAATTTGAGGTAATACTCGTATAGAAAATACACCCTGTATATTGTATGAATTATTTGAAATATGTACAGCACCGACTTTAATTGAGCCACTTACGGTTCAAGCGATAGTCTTTTGTTTAGTACTAATTACATGAAATGCCCAATGTAAAGTGAACCCGAAATGGCTCAACAATTAAAGTCCCTCACCGTACATACCGCTTTGTAGTTATAGTCATTGTTACTCCGAAAATTCCATGGGGAATGGGGAAGGCCAATAGTGAAGGGTATGTGGGACTCGCTCCTCCATACGTGAGGGGGATACCCACTATAAACCTTGCAGTGTTTCGGATGCCATGGGGTCGCGGGAATTTAACCACGACATTTCCCGCCGTCCCTGCATACCGGTTGAGAGATCGTGCGTATTAGTACCTAACAGTTCGAGTACAATTAAGATCAGATATATCGATACGAACAAAGTACCAAAATATGTATACATGGTCCGTAAGCTCCATTTAGACCAGGCAAGAACTTGTATAAGATTTTCATGACATTGCGTGCTATCGACGTACGGCAAATTCGGTCGCTTTATATAACCCCGCAATGTAATGAAAATCGTATACAAATTCTTGCATAGTCTAAATGGGGCTTTATAGTCTAAATATTTAAGTACATGTATATATATTTTCGACCTTTTTCTTCATCCAAATCTTTTATCTTGACTTTAAGAATAAAAAAAAGCATAAATCTTCTTCGATTATTTTTGAATTGAGGTCGTAAATTGGACGCCTAAAACAATTAAACATCCTAGTGTAGGATTTTGAACTGTGTTCTACAAGCAATAAGTATTAAAATAAAAATAAAAAACACATTCCAAAGAACTCAATGTATACCCATAAAACGCCATAACTTGAAAGTCTTAAACGCGTAGGGAATTTTGTATCTTATTGTCAAGGACCTAAGTTCCAAAATTGAGTTTCGTTGACTTCTGTCTAATATTTTTTGAGCTTACCCACGCTTTATTTGAACTGCGGATCGCTACGATCACTAGATAGAGCATTAAGGATAAAGTCAAATATAAAAGTGATACAAAAAACTAGGTACTGATACAATAAAATGGACTGTCCATATGCTGTTACACATTTTTTAAATACGCAAAGATTTTAAAAGAGATAAGGGTATTGTTTTTAAGAAAAATGATTATACATGTCAATTAACACTTATCGTAAAAATATTTTATTTAGCTGTGATGACTGTTATGAGTCATGTTACACACCCTCACCCTGAGCGATATGTCCTGACTCGGCTTGACTCGCCTAGTGCGATATAAGTACACACGAGTTTATATATTTTTAATATTACTTTTTTTACTGGGTAAATACCTCCTCCTTACAGAAGACAACAGCCGTAATATCACTGCTACCTTTCAGGTATGTAGTGTTGTGTGCCTGATGGTGAGTAACGTTCCCAAAGCTGCAACCCCCCTTAAAGGCCAGTAACGAACTTGTGACTCCACTGGTGTTGCAGGTGTCCATGGGCAACGGTAATTGCTTACCATCCATCTGATTGTTTGCCACCTTTTCCATAAAAAAAGGATTTTTTTCTCTATGCACTAAGCTATGCGGTATCTTTTTTTTTATGACATAAGGTGGCAAACGAGCAGACGGATTGCCAGATGGTAAGCAATTACCGTCGCCCATGGGCACCCGCAACACCAGGGGAGTCACAAGCGCGTTGCCGACCTTTAAGGGGGGTTGGAGCTCTGGGAACCTTACTCACCATCAGGAACACAACACTACATGCCTGAAAGGTAGCAGTGCTATTATGGCTGTGGTCTTCTGTAAGGAGGAGGTACTTCCCCAGTTGGGCTTCTCCAGACTCGAGCGTGATGGTACTTCGCTGTGGCCTACCTCTCATAATCCCCTATCTATTGGGATACAGTCAACGTTTGATTGTAAAGCTACCTACATGCTTGCGCAACCCGGCGCCCATCATTATTTTCTGTCTGACGCGGCGATATGTCAAACTCACTGCGTGTTGAAACTGATGTAACTCTTGAAAAATGGCTCATCAACTTTTTAAAATTTTCTGCATTTTATTCGTGAGTACTGTCTTACTTTCGTAACCGTCATCATCATCATAAGACGACCTCTTAGTCCCCTAAATATCTACACTAATATTATAAAGGCGAAAGTTTGTGGGTGTGTATGTTTGTCACTTCTTCATATCTAAACGGCTGGAGCGATTTTAATAAAATGTGTTATGAAGTTAGCTGACACCCTGAATTAACACATAGGCTACGTTTTATACCTACTAAACCGCGGGTAACACCGCGGGGCACAGCTAGTTAATAAATAATAATAAATGTTACAGAACATTCTTAGCTCAAGGTAATGAGCTTACTTTGAGAGCTCGTATTGTGGGTAAATACTCAGCTAGCGATATACATAATATACAAATACTTAAATACATTATTAAAACACCCATGACTCAGGAACAAATATCTATGCTCATTACAAAAATAAATGCCTTACTTACTACTTTGGGATATTATACTATATACTATACTTTTATAGTATATTATATACTAAACTTTGGTATTTGAACCCAGGGCCATTGGTTTCATAGACAGGGTAGTGACTAGGCCAAACCTGTCGTCAAATATGGTTCGCGACCGCAGTGATATCCTTAGTGCGCAAAACGTTCAAATTAATAAACAAGATCAAGTGCGGGTAGTTCGAAAATCGCGCTGCTAGATGTTGACGTGAACTAAGCCAGTCTTAATCCGAGACCACGAGGACAACGTCGTCCGCGGAACGTCAGAGGTAATTTTTAAAGTTGATATACGCGGTTAATTCCCGTTAATTTATAATAAATCCGCAAAAATTTTAAATCAGTAAATATAGTTAGGTAAATATAAATAATATTAACCAGTTCTTTAATCGCTTGCACTTCCGTGCATTCATCTCAGTTATTTAAAATTATTCAAATCATGTCAATTTATCATTGTCAGTGTAACTTTAGAGATATTAATACTTCTTGATTGTGGAATTTGATACTTACACGATAGATTTAAACATGAAAACTCGACCTAGAGCATGTCGGGCTATGCTCAGTGTATAAATCCGTAGTTTTCTATCGTTTATTACAAACCGATTAACATCAAAAATAACTATGAATGGAAGTATTTATTTGTCGAAAATGATTTTTTAAAATATTTTTTAACCTGTGTTTTAAAAGTAAGCTATCGTTTTTTTTTGTAACACATTTTTTTATACAAGACTGACCAGCGTTTGGCCTCATTCGCACCTGATAATAAGTGTCGACGAGGTCGAAGGTGTAGCACGCTGGTTCAGTAACAGCCTATTCACTCTTGCCTTGAAAAGACAAAAATTATATCTTTTTACATTTTACATTTTTTAAACTTCAGAGCGTTTATTTTCGAAAATGTTTAAGTTATCAAAAAATGTTTACGCTCAATCTCTTTTGCAAATATTACTTAAAACGGGATAGATACCATGCATGATGAGTTCCCGATATCTCGGCAGTGTTGCAAGCGCTATCCTCACTTAATAATATAAGTTTTTTGCTGAAGTCCTCTCAGGCCGGCTATGGTTAGCGAACCAGCAACAAAACTCCCACTAGTTCGATACGATCATACAGCACTCCAAATCGGTTGAGACTGGCTCAACAAATCTCTCTGGAATGCCGGCTGACTAGAATGGCACCACCCCATCTCTTCCCGCGGATGTCTTAAGAGGCGACAAAGGGAAAAATCCTACGGGCAGCAGCGTCCGTCGAAACCTAATCTACAGCTACGCGGTCGCCAACCCGCCTGCCAAGCGTACCTATGGCCCCAAGATGGCAACTATCATATTTGTAGGAGGTCTATGTGGACTGCATACGGCTGAAATGAATGATGTACTCGTAATGTATTCCAGTAGTACAAATCAAGTCTAGTGCGGAAGGGCCCTGGATTTTCCCCAGGCTACCTTCCCCACACAGTCATTGATATTTACATATTAATTCGGTTTTCTAGTACCAACGGCCACTGAGCACAGCATATCCTGGGACAGACAGGCATAGCGAAACTATAAGGATTAGTCGACTACAACCTAAAAGGGCTTTGCGAGAGGGGTGAAAAATATATTTCAAATTCTTAAACAATTGCAAATTTTATTCCGCTTCCTCATTTTTTCCTTTTTCCACTATTTTTCCATTTCAAGTCAACATCTCTGTTAATAACCGCGCTCTAAGCTTTGTTTGCGAAGCTATTCTTTCATAAACCTTGAGCTTTTATTTGCTCCGATGAAGCTTTAAAAGCATCACTTATCACGCCCAGAGCTTTTGCCTTTTAATTAATGTGTCTATTGTTTTTTGAAAGCTTTTCGCACTTTGATATTAAGCTGTACTGGACTGGGGGCGTGTTTGGAATGTGAGTTATGATTTAAATACCACAATTATGTATTTATAAAGGAATGTTTGACAGTATGTGACGACAGATCTGGTCTAGTGGGTGACCTACCTTTAAACTTTCAAGAAATGTGTGGGATTTGTGTGATTAACAAAGTATTATATTTATTAATTTAATAATAACTTTTAAGAATTATTTATACATACATATTTATAAGTAATTTATCTTAATAGGTAGGTTTCAAATCCTCTAAAGCGACACATATTGACTGGTTTTGCTCGCCGTCGGGTCGCCGGTACACCTTGTTTTTTTATTTTTTTTATGACATAGGCGGCAAACGAGCAGACGTATTGCCTGGTGGTAAGCATTTACCGTCGCCCATGGGCACCCGCAACACCAGGGGAGTCACAAGCGCGTTGCCGGCCTTTAAGGGGGGTTGGAGCTCTGGGAATCTTACTCACCATCAGGAACACAACACTACAGACCTGAAAGGTAGCAGTGCTATTATGGCTGTGGTCTTCTGTAAGGAGGAGGTACTTCCCCAGTTGGGCTGCTCCAGATTCAAGCGTGATGGACATCGCTGTGACCTACCTCTCATGAAATTACCTCTCATTGTGGGAGGTGTGCCAGTGCCCTCCGGTAGGTGTTCGCCACTCGACAACCTTTACGCGCTATCTAGTTTGATATATATCTGTGGACTTAGTAAGAAAGGGTATAAGTCAAATTAGCACAGCGAAAAAGGGTATAAGTATCGTACATTTTATAGGACTTGTGACCTTTTTTACTGAGCCAATTTGACATATACCTTTTTTTACTAGGGTCTCAGATATATAATATATCTTTTTAATCTCTATGTGAATGCTGAGATCTCAGTGGTACATTACAAGCAATAACTTGCAGCTAACATACAGGCATAAAAACCATAGCGAAAACACAGTAAGAGACGTGAAGAATACAACTCATTATCGCCAAATACGTAAATATCCCTAATAAGTCAATGTTTGTTTTACCTGCCTTTTATATTTCCGTAAATATTACATCACCCAAAGGGCTATAAATACTTTGAACTATTTAGAGGTTAATAACACATATGAACTTTGTGTAGGCTTAAGACCCTTAATACTTACCTAGCTTACGGTAACAATATTATTATATTAAGAACAGTATATTGACTTGATAAAAGCGTTACTTTATTTTAAACGATCGGCCATAAGCTTCCACAGCTAAAATTTACAGAGTTACGCATATCTTTAACGCATTTTTTATGAATGGATGAATATTTGCTGCTCTTTCACTACAAACCTACAAACTTTTTTTTTTATACGGCCAACAAGCATGCGGCCCGCTTGATGGTAGGCGTTACAATACCGCGGCATCATTCACGCGTTGCCGACCCCGTAAAAACCTCATTACCCCCTTTTTGAACAACCCCATACGGTAGTCCTTTCGGATGACCTCCGCACGAAGCTCATTCCACAACCTTAGCGTACGCGGGAGGAAATTCCTCAGAAACCGTTGGATACGCGACCATTTTGGTTTTAAAGTATGTGGGTGAACACCCTGACGGTGCCGAGCGGTGCAATGATAAAAAGTAGCCGTGGGCATCATATCAAACAATTCCTCAGCACAAAGCCCATTGTACAAGTGGCCCTCACAGCGCGTTTTTGGACCGAGTCAAAAGGTCCAAGCTGGTACTTAGGTGCTCCTGCCCAGAGATGGCAGCAATTCTCCATGTGAGGTCAGACTTGCGACTTATAAAGCTCCAGTCTTTGCCTCGCAGCAAAGTATTGCTTTTTATTGTTTTGAACTAGATTGATTGACTACTACTACCATTGATTTTGGTTTTATTAAATCCTGCATTGTTATGATTGCCCCGTTGATGGTCCAGAAGAGAATGCCTTGAGATATAATGTCCGTCGTATATCCAATAAGGTGCTGTGCCATAGATAAATAAAACTACTGATAACGGATTTTAATGAAATAGTGCATTCATAGCTCATTCATTAAGATACTATGTAGATTAGCCAAATCACTGTTTATTAACTCATATCATAATTGGCGAAATTAAATTTCTGTTTTGGCCAATGCTTTCTTGAGATTATCTTTACGCTTGCAAATTTTGTTGTTAGGTTCCTAAATGTCTTTATCTGAACGGTTTTGAAAACACTTATTGTACTGTTTCATTCATATAGGGGGTATATGCCATGCCACGCTTGGCATGAGGGTTGGCGACTGCGCGCAGAACCGATGGCCGGGGTGGGAAAGGTTCTGAAGTGGCAAGGCGACTACGAACTGGAAGACGACTATCTAGTTAGAGTCGCGGGATACCGCTGGATGGATTAAGGCGCAGGATCGGTCTTCTTGGGTCGTTCTGGAGGAGGCCTATGGCTGACATGATGATGATGATGATGATTGTACTGTTACAATGAATATATTTTGTTCCTTAAACAGTCTCTTAGCATACTGCCAGATAAGCCTATAATAGGCTTAGTCTTAAGCCGATTGTCGATCGTAATAAATTATTTACAAACGTATTGGAATTTCATTTTGACAGCTTACGGTCAATATATTTTGGAAATAATTGTAATAATGCCGTCAATGCCATAAACAAGGTACTGCTTAAAATTATGTGTTTGTTTTAGGCACGACACGGGCATAAATATATTGTGTATATTTCGTAAGATTTGCCAAAACCGGTGCGCTAGGCGGGTACTGCGCACCGGCATATAGCATTAACACCGGCTTTTGTACTCTGGTATTATCTTTAATAAAGGTTACATAAATTAAGCTACCAACACAATCGTTTGACCTTACAGTTTTTGAGAAATTTCTGTTTAATAGAAAGGAACAGAAGTTTATTCAGAAAAGTTGTATGAATACGTTTTTTGTACCTGCAAGAAGAGGATATAGTCCGGATTTATTCGGAAAGAATATTAAAAATCAAACAATAATTCTAAAGGTCGAAACATCCAAGATCAAGAACTTTTTAGGTGTAGTGACCCATGCTAATATTTTACTTGGAATTTGTATAATATACGCCGATCCCAATAAGATTTGTGTAAAAAAAAAAAGATTTTTATTTTCTGATTTAGGTACATGGCAGGCACATTACAATGTACCTATGAACGCCAAAGAAAAATCTACCACCCGTTCTAACCCTCACCCTGACCCGAGATGATTATTACCGGCAAGAAATTCGGCGGGACTTATTTTTTCAAAACAGTGACACATCAAATCTTAAAGTACATATTATGAGTAGTCCCACAAGAAAACATATCAAATAGTTTAATACAAGATACAAATCTATATTAATAAAACAAAGTTGTGTTGGTCGGCTTTTATAACTCGAGAACGGCTGAACCTATTTGTACCATTTTGGGTTCGTTGTGATCGTCTTGGCTAAAAGTTTAATAGTATGCTTAAAAAAAAAACCCTCAGTCAATAATACCTTATAGACTTTCAAGCGGTACAAAGTACGCTGGGACAGCTAATAAAATATAAAGTGAAAATAGTAATGTATAAACAAATTTGACTTGATGAAATAGAACGTGCTTTGATATGCCTTCTTATCTGAACTGTTTCATTTAAATAATTTGGCAGTACATACAATTGATGATTTAAATGTTAGGCGGTTTAGTTTCTTGTAAAACTGTCGAAGAGAAATTCTTGGAGTAAACGGCGATTTATTTTAGCTGATAGATCTTAATGAAATGTACCTAGAACCAGTCATTTAGATAAAATTTGAGGAAGGGCACAGCGAAGTACCATCACGCTCGAGTCTGGAGAAGCCCAACTGGTGCAGTACCTCCTCCTTACAGAAGACCACAGCCATAATAGCACTGCTACCTTTCAGGTATGTAGTGTTGTGTTCCTGATGGTGAGTAAGGTTCCCAGAGCTCTAATCCTTAAAGGTCGGTAACGCGCTTGTGACTCCCCTGGTGTTGCGGTTGCCCATGGTCGGTTATGTCATAAAAAAAAATTGGAATCAATCACTGCTGGACATAGGCCTCCCCCAAAGGGAACCACAGTGACCGGTTTTATGCCACTCGCATCCAGTGGATTTCCACGATTTTTACCATGTCATCGCCCGCTTGGCAACTTCTTTGCTTTTTACATACAGCGTACAAAATCGAAAGTATAAAGTTAAGAAATAAACTTTATTAAAACAAAAAAAAAAAACTTATTGTACAGACTAAAGTCCAAATGAAACAGAAATAGTAAAAACATCAAGATAAAACGAGACGAAATAAGCAAATTGCTTACGATCCGCACTTATCGAACACAAAATCCGTCGTTCTTAGAAGTGGTTAGCTAAATTGGTGTCAGAGGTGGACGTGCGATTCTCGATATCGGCGCTAAGTGCTTGCTTGTAACTAGGGATGGGCGATGTAGCCGAACGGGGTAATCTTGAATTCGTCGCTCGTCCTAATTGACGGCCGAGCGACATTGATTTTGAATATTTTTTGTGAGTCTTGTTTCATAGCAGCGTGGCGCTTTCTATCTAGATAAAAATAAAATAAAAATTTAGATAAATTATAATATATTTATTAACAGCTGCGATTCCGCCATTACGCGCACGCGGTCGCTGGACACCACTGGACTATTATGAAAGCGCGTACTTCTGGCCGAATGGGGTAGTGCTCCCGAGGTTCCGGGGCAATCTGCCGAATCTTGCTCCAATGCTATCTGTGCAACGAAACCCCACTGCTGCGTCAGCAAAACCTAGGTAGCTTTATTTTTATATATTCACTGGCCATGTACCGTATAGTTATGTTATTTAAAATAAATAATAATATTATGATGAATATATATAATGAAACTAAGATAAAATACAAATTTTTTATGAAATATTTTGATTTGTTTTGAATTAAAAATTTAAATCGATGACATATACATAAGAAAAAAAAGCGACGAGGATCTCCGCGCCGCTTTTTGGGCGGAGAGCCGCGATAGCTGGAGATGCGGGTTCAAATCCTGTCTCGAACGTCGGAGGTCCTCGTTGCTTTTTTCTTAAGTATATGTCATCTATTTCAATTTTTTAATACCAGAAATATTAGATCGAGAGAACTTTCACAGTCAACATTAGAAAGATAATGACAATATTTTGACAGCAGTATTTGTATAAACATGGATAGTTGTATGTTTCATTATAGTGTCGACAAAACGTATTCATAAATAAATATAAATATTCGATCCAGTTCTATATTAATCTCAATAAATGCTTGGGCACATAGGCGCGTTTTGTGAGCGTGGCGCAGCGGGGCGCGACGCTGCCGTCCGAATGTGTGCCTTATTTCGTTACATTAGCCACACCGGTATCGCGCCCCGCTGCGCCACGCTCACAAAACGCGCCTATGTGCCTTTAGGCTTATGTTAAAGGTACTTATGTTTTAATTCTCGGCTTCTTCGAAACTCGGCGATTAGTCTCCACACTACACGATCCCCGTTGTACTCGTAAGGATATTGATGCATGTAAATTGCTCGTTAACATAGTTAAAACATTCCTCTCGACAGCGTTGCGACTGAACCTAATTTGTATACAAATACCTTTATATCAAATCATAAGGACGCATATTCTCTTTATGGACTAGGACTCTTGTTGTCAAAACCGAACATGTCCTAAACATGTTTTTTCATGACAAAAGTGGCAACAGAGCAGACGGATTGCCTGATGATAAGAAATTCGCCGAAAAACGTCGCCCATCGGCATCCGCAACACCAGGGGAGTTACAGTCGCCATCAAATATATCGGAACATGAACTTTATCGCCTTGACAAAAGAGGCGCCGTTCCGATATTTGTGACCTCCACAGCTCCGATATATCTGATGGTGACTGTAGAAGCGCGTTGCCGGCCTATAAGGGGGGTTGGAGCTCTGGGAACCTTACTCACCATCAGGAACACAACACTACATACTTGAAAGGTAGCAGTGCTATTATGGCTGTGGTCTGTAAAGAGGAGGTACTTGGGCTGCCCCAGACTCAAGCGTGATGGTACTTCGCTGTGCCCTACCTCTTTTGACGTAGTTTAAGGAGATACTCAGAGCACGTGAGTGACTAAATAAACGTGAATAGAGGTGTTAATGTAATTTATAAAATAGCTAAGTCAGATGATGTTGAAGAATTTAAAGCTATATCAAAATCTAAAAAGAAATAGTTAAGAGTTTAGGTTTGAAAAAATCCAATAATAAACTCGAACCTACAAAAGACTTAAATGAAACGACATTTTCACCAAGTTAATGGAGTTTTAAGTAAATAAAGATCGTTTCGCGATATTAATATTTAAATTCGTTCCCCGTTTAATGGTCTCGAAATGAAATTTTTAAACGTTGGGTTGTGTACTGGCGTCGCGGTGTATTCTCGGAGGGAATAATTGAGAATAGTTTGAAGACTGGGAAATAGATAAACTCGTTTACTTCATCATATTAGCCGTAAATCGTCCACTGCTGGATATAGGCCTCCCCCAAATATGACTTGAATTATCTTGGGCGGTTGTTGCCATAGTCGTCAGGTTAGGCAGGCGGGTTGGAGACCGCAGTAGCTGTAGATTGGGTTTCGATGGACGCTGCTGCACGTTCGTAGGATTTTTCCCTTTGTCACCTCTTATGACAACCGCGGGAGGAGATGGGGTAGTGCTATTCTAGTCAGCCGGCATCACACGGCAATATTATATTTTTGTAATGTCAATATAAAAAAAACCGCCGGCAGGCAGCGCGTTTACAGCTACCATACGACTCGTCACGGAGCCCGAGGCCACGTGCTTACAGTGCGCCGACTGCGAGACGACTGCGCGCCGCCTGCCTACGTGTTCGCGGTGATAGCAACCTTGCGGATGGCACGTTGCCAGCGTACTGGCACCTTGCGTAATTTAAGGCGATGCTGTGTTGCAGCTGTGTCGTTGCCGTGCCGCAACTGTGCCGCTATAATGTGATACAACCTTAACACATAGCTTCGGAGCATAGGATTGTATGTAAATGTAGAACATCACAGCTCTAGTGAAAAAGCACTTTAAATCTATTTAAGCATTAGAAAATACTAAACAACTGCTATGTGCTAGAATATATTATAACGGCCTTCTAAGATTAGTTAATGTAGGGTTACCCTCATCTGGTACAAAATGTTTGGTCAGAATTCATTATTTAACATAATTCATAATTTCGCAGAATGTGAGGCTTTCTGAAACTATGTAACTTTCAGGACTTATTACGGCATCATCCTGTTAAAATTAGGTCAGGTTAGGTTTGTTTTATATGTATTCATATGTATCTATTTATTAAATATATCGCCTAGGACCAAGCCTTACTGAGCTTACCGTAGGATTCGGTCTATTTGTGTAAGGTTGTCCCGAAATATTTATTTATAATAATCTAGAAAAGTCTACAGTCTCAGAAGAAAAGACATTATGCCAAAGGATATTTTTATGCCAATCAATTATATGTAGGACAATAGTCAACCGTCAGTTTAAGTTGTGGCGATAACGAAGCCAACATGGCTTTACCTATGAATCATGAGCAAGGAGCGGAAAAGCCATAGCAAAAACTAGAGGTCGAACAAATGACTATTATTTCTATCGACTATCGATAAGGTAATTTTGTGTAGATAATAAATAAAGTCTTATAAACAAGGAGCGGAATTTGTCATAGCATAAATCACTAATACTGTTTTATCGACTTATCGAGAAATATTTGTCACTTAAGTAATCTTCTTTGTAACTAAGAGCAGCATCTTTCTGTATCCATTTGTTTATGGTTTTTCTTTTCGGATTAACCATTTTAGTAACACGGCACGAAAATCACGCATGAAAACTTAAGTGACATAAATGACATATGTGACGTTGACATGCTTTACTTTAATATGGAGATGCAAGTTGCTTATCAAAGAGGTCAAATGTTACAGAATAATCTTTTAAGCTGATTATGAATACCTAATGCGATAATATTCCGTGATATCGATAAGTCGATAGAAATAATGGTCATTTGTTCGACCTCTAGTTTTTGCTATGGCTTTTCCGCTCCTTGATCATGAGTCCAAGAAAAATGTTGGATAGAAAAAAAGCACTGAGTATCTTGTAAGAGCAGAACTAAAGACGATAGTTAAGGCTTGAATGCAGCTCACAATCAAGTTTCCTTTGATTGCAAAAAGCATTGGTCTCAGTCATCTAAAAATATGGCTTACTTTCATTCCAATCAAATCAGCTTTACGAGTAGGTATGCATCATTGAAATTTATGACATTTTGTTATGATACTTGATTTAACAATTACGGCCATTTATATCTAGGCTGTGGATGTGGTCACAAATTGCTAAACAACGCCTCTGTAAAGGCTATACAGTGCATGATCAGATATTTGTGGCCACCTCCACAGCTCCGATATATCTCATGGCGATTTTACGACTACTATGATGGATATTTCATTCAGCTATAAGGAGGCTCGTCGCCGAGCCACTTGTCGCGTCATTTTGTATGGTAGGTATTATATTTTGGATATTGTATTATGGCTAGCGAATGTAAAATAAACATACTGATAAAAAAAAAAAAACAAACTCTCTTGCAACTTGTAGTCGTTTGCTATACGGCACATAAATATAACATCGAAGCGCCCATGGCCTAGCGGTAATAACGAACGACTTGCAATTCAAAGGTCGCAGGTTGTCGCATGAGTTCTTCGGAACTTAAACACGAAGTATCATTTGATATGTAAAGAAAAGGGGTTGTCGGCCTCGTAACAATACGGCCACAGTGCTCGGCCGGCGACCACTTACTTCCCGGCATTCAATTCTTGCCTTGGCCACCAGTGGTTCACTGTTTCTTATGTATATGTTATATAATAATATGTAAGTTATTTTTTTATTAGTATAGTAGACTTGTCAAAATTTGACTCGAAGCTTTTCTATTTTTCTTTTCGATTTAAATATCGAAGATATTCGCTAGCAGACGTTTCTGCATAAGAATAGAGAAATTTGACAAGTCTAAGCGGTACTCGGATAGCACAATTGGAAGTGCACTGGGCTAGTTATCCAGTGGTTGTGGGATCGAGTCCCGCTTCGAGTCAATTTTTTCTATTTTTCTTTCGATATATATATATATCGAAAGAAAAATAGAAAAATAAAGATATTTTTTATATTTTTATTATCGAAAATATTATGTAAGTAAGTATATACCCTCGTGCACTGTGATAATAAACAAACATTTCTGTTTCAGGTACATATTCGAAACGTCAACCTACAATACGGTTTGTGCAAATATATAAATAATGGAAATGGTTTAATCGACTTTCCCATATCACTCGTTACTATAGTTACCTAAACGTCCCCTAGACAACTGTTTTCAGACCTGATTTTATTAGGCAATTTGCATTAAAATTACCAACGCATTTACTGTCGTGCTAACTTAAAGCATTTTGCCGTTAACGGCCCTTAAGTGCCATCGGTCGGCCAACAGCCATATGAACTATGATTACATGGAATATGGATTTGTAGAACGTGATAAAAAATTAACAAAAAAAAAACTTAATGACTCTTGGACAACGGGACACAATTACATACAATGAGATAATGGTTGATCGGCCGAAATACAAACGTCTCCATTTCTACCAAAATGTTATTTTTTTTAAATACAACGACGATGGCAAACAAGCATACAGCCAGTCAAGTGCAAAAATATGTATCGAAAGAATCCTTTCATAACTATGTACCTACGTCCTACACCCTTATTTAGGTACTGTACAATAGAATTGCTCAGTACATATTTTTGAAACTTTGACAGTGAACGAATTTTTACACTTAACTGTACGCAGTTACCCTATGGACGCCTGAAACTCCAGAGGATGCACATGCGCGTTGCCTATCCTTTAAGAATCTATACACTCCTCTTTTGAATAACCTCATATTGTAGGGAAAACCTCGGCAGGGAGTTCATTCCACAGCCGGAGCGTTCGCGGGAGGAAATTCCTCTTAAACCGCTTAGTGCGCGACCCTTTAGGCTCCAGGGTGTGAGGATGAATGCACTGCCGACGGCGAGCGGTGCGGTGGTAGAAAGCGGCCGTTGGCATCATGTCCAACAGTTCTTCAGAGCACTACCCATTGTACAAGCGATAGAGCACACATAGGGAGGAAAAGTCTCTCCTTAGACTCAAATGACGTGACGTGACGTTGACGACCGGTCTGGCCTAGTGGGTAGTGACCCTGCCTATGAAGCCGAAGGTCCTGGGTTCGATTCCCAGTCAGGGCATTTATTTGTGTGATGAGCACAGATATTTGTTCCTGAGTCATGGGTGTTTTCTATGTATTTAAGTATTTATATGTATCTATCTATTATATATATCGTTGTCTAGTACCTACAACACAAGCCTTTCTGAGCTTACCGTAGGACTAGGTCGATTTGTGTAAGATTGTCCCGAAATATTTATTTATTTATTTATCAAATTATTATAGTCCATCCGATGACCACGAACGCTGCTAAAGGGTTCGAAACGTCGAGATGAAGTTTAAATTACTACACGCGATAAAAATCCGTTTTAGTTGTTTCATTACAAATTATTATGTTAGGACGAGTAGACTCACGTCTGTCTACGGGTACGGCATCCTCAGTGCATAAATCCGGCTTGCACTTGGCCGGTTTATAGCTTACTAAGAAGTTTTTGAAGGTTGAAATAGATAACATATAATAAGAAAAAAAGACGAGGACCTCCGGTGTTCGAATCCCGTCTCGAGCACCGGAGGTCCTCGTCGTTTTTTCTTAAGTATAATATGTTATCTATTTCAACTTTCAATTTACGAGTATATAGTAGTATTACTACTTAAAAATCAAAGCAAATCAAAATATATCATAAAAAAATATTGATTTGTTCTTAGTTTCAAGTTTTTGAAGGACAAATGTACAGTCGCCATCAGATATTATAGTCTGTGGTGGTGGTCAGAAATATATGAACAACGCCTCTATTGTCAAGGCGATAAAGTGCATTTTCCGACAGTACATACAGATACATTATGTTAGAGTAGTCGTGCTTAAAATGTGGCCGCCAGTTGCAATCAGAGGCCTACCCGCCAATTCCCCGCAATCGAGTTAGTCACGGTCTGAGCTAGCGTCTCAAAGGAGCTACCGGCATCTTGTTATTGACTAATATCACTCATACAGACTATACTCGTATGTATAGGTAAAAAACTTAACTAAATGATCATGTCTATGTAGATTTATAAATGTAAATATTTCGGGACAATCTTACACAAATCGACCTAGTCCAATAAGGCTTGTGTTGCAGGTATTAGACGATATACTTAAATACATTAGAAAACACCCATGACTCAGGAACAAATATCTGTGCTCATCACAAATAAATGCCCTGACTAGGATTTGAACCCAGGACCGTCGGCTTCATAGGCAGGTTACCCATTAGGCCAGACCGGTCGTCAAGATTTGCAGAGAATGAATATGGAACTTAAGTCAAAATTTGAATATAGAACATGTCGACATGCGTGTACACACACGTTACTACTGCCAACTACTACATACTACATAGTTCAGGACTTCAGGTCCTTTAACTAAGTATTTTTGTAGCTATAATGTAACTCTTGTTGTAATTAGTGTAACCCTTATTTATTCATAAACGTAAGTCTAATTAACATTTATTTTATGTTTCGCGCACACACACTTTCGCATTTATAATATTTATTATTATTAGTAGGTATGGATAATTTGATTTGTTCCTTATATTAGGCTTAACCTTACGATTGTCTACAAGTATTTTTATACACTTGACTGAAGGTGAAATCAATCAGAAATCATTATCATAGCATTTGCATACTGGTATGATTGACGAATTATAATCTCAATGTGTTTTGACAGATCGTATTAACCGAATTAACATTTTTGTTGCGAAACAAAACGACTCAAGTCTGAATCAAACCAGATTCTTATTATAAGACGCCATAACATATTTTTTAACTAACTTTTTTTAATAATAATACAGAGACGAAATCCCCCCCGATCGCTAATCGTAAATAAATGGCACATTACACGTAGAACCGATGACGAGTACGCAAGGGAGGGTGCAGTATGGGCAGACGCCGACGAGGTGGACCGACGACATTGTAAAGTTCGCGAGAATCCGCCGGGGGCCCAAAATGGTCACTGTGGGTCGCTTTTGAGGAGGCCTATGTCCACCAGTGGACGTCATTCGGCTGTTACGATGATGATGATATAATGTACAGAAGTATTACAGTAAAAGTACAGACACTAAACTGGCTTAAATCTAAAAAAGCCCAAGGGATTTTTGGGCCTCAAGAGGTACCAAGGATCCTAGCGACATTTCCTCGTTGCATCGCAATGCTGATACGTTGAACGAGGAAGCCGTCAGGCCTTCGGTCACCAGTTACGTCAACCAGACGCTTCTTAGGCTGTGGTCTCCTATAAACGCTTACGGCGTCTGCTTCACAATACTGCCTATAGAGATGTACTGTTGTGGTCTACACGTCGACGTTAGCGTCATTTCTGTTCAGGAGCATTGACGCTGACGTCAGACGTTGCGTGTAGCACAAAATAGGAGACCAAAGCTTTAATACTACGAACAAACTCAAACTCAAGCTGAAAAATTTAACTCGACAGAGTATAACATGCAAAAATACGAAAGAACTTCTTACTTAATAGTCTTTACGAATCTAAAATAATCAACTTCTAAAGATTTTAAAACAAATTAACTTTCGTATAGGATATCCCCTTTAATCCTGCAATCAAATCTGATATTTATAACTTTCTCGATAAGGTTGATATTGCAATAAAGTTCGTAATGAAATAAGGAAACAAATTGACATTTAGCTTAATCCACTTAAGGAGATTATACGAACGCTTTTGAAGGTAAAAAAATCTGTTAGCGCTGACCGATAAGCCTCTAATCGGTTTTGAAGAAAAGTAGGTTACAAATAATAATTAATCATAATGAATTTATTGCCGATAGGTCTGGCCTGTTAGGTAATGACTCTGCCGATGAAGCCGATAGTCCTGGGTTCAAATCCCAGGAATTTATTTGTGTGATGAGAACAATATTAAATTTCTTCCAGAGTGGTTGTTTTCTACGTTTTTAAGTATACAGTATTGTTGTTATTAATTGCCTTGAGTATACCGTGGGAGTCGATTTGTGTAATACTGTCCTGTTATTTCTTTTCTCTTTATTTATTATTCTTAAGACTAGCGCACAAATGCAGTTTATAGCGCATAATGTGCAAGTATTTCTTTAAAGTTTCTTCATCGTCAACTTCGTTTAAACAATGAGAGGTAGGGCACAGCGAAGTACCATCACGCTTGAGTCTGGAGAAGCCCAACTGGGAAAGTACCTCCTCCTTACAGAAGACCACAGCCATAATAGCACTGCTACCTTTCAGGTGTACAGTGTTATGTTGCTGATGGTGAGTAAGTTCCCAGAGCTCCAACAACTTTTAGGGTAGGCAAAGCGCATGTTAGTCCTCTGGAGTTGCAGGCGTCCATAGGCTACGATCACTGCTTACCATCACATATATATATGATGGTACACATTTAGCTAGCACAACACGGCTGTACTGTGCTAATTATACAAATAATTGCCCTCAATGGGATTAGAACCCAGGATCCATTAGCTTCATAGGCAGGGTTACTACCCACTAGGCCGAACCTGTCATCACAAAAGTAGAAAGAGTATTCCAAACTAAGATAACCTACCTGAATAGTGAAAAAGAAACTAATCCAAAAATCAGCGAGGCGTACCATTCTGACTCCTCAACTCAAAAGTCTCCGTAACGCTAAGTCGGCATCAAAAATACATCAATAATTACGTTTCCAGCAAAGGAATAAGATTCAAAATTCGTTTTTTTATTGATAAAATGACAATAACTTAACTAAAAAGAACACTTAAAACTATGTTCGTGCTTGGTCAAATACCTGCCCCCAGATGTCTCCCAAATCGCTCCCGTGCCGAAGGGTGCCCATGACATAGGCCATATTTCCCCTCTGGATAGCAATACTCAATCTTTACAGATTCAAAATCTATGTTTATAAAACATTATTATAATTGACATAAAACCTGTACGGTGCCGGGGACTGCCAGCTTGGCACTACGCTTAGTTATCATTATCATGACCTATTTTTTAAAACAAACACTGCACAAGCTTTCTCAAAACATTGCAACGTGTATTCTTTTTAGAACAATAACAAGGCATGATGTTGCTTTGATCTATTTCTTGATATGTTTATGAACGATAAATGTAAGTAAAATAACGCTGGTAAACAAAAAAAGTAGGTTTCAAAGTATACAAAATATACATCATCAAAACAAACTCAATGGCAATTATCATAAATAAATAACATAGACGGAGCGTAGTAAGGCTACCAATAAGATGAGACTAAAGACCTGGTAAAGATCACATGGAATCGCTAGATGAAAAGGGTGCACGATTGCATATTTTAAAAATTTCTTGGCCTTTCTGATGATTAATTATGGTGATATTATGGTAGATAGATAAAAACTTACATGGTAGGTGAGGCCAGCGCATCCTATACTCTATACTTTTAGGTGTTTAAAAAATGGTAAACAATCTTGACACGTATTTTTACTGAAAAACGCTTTTTAAAAATCAGAGACTATTTACGAAAGCAAAATAATGTAAATAACCATATGTGATTCATAATTGTCACATACTTGTCATGATTTATTTTTCAAAACTGCTGTGTACTATCCCATGTTTTTTTGCTAACTGAGCTCTCCGTCGTTCTTCAAGTCTTACAACATCAAAAGTCTCTTCAAGCGTTCTGCAATCGCCGGTTATTTAGCGGAACGCACAATGGTGGCCAAACATGTCCCAGACACATGTTTGCTGAGACGGAGTACACCTGGTGAGGAAAAATTGTGGGAACTACCATTTGTTCGTGGAGCGAGTTTCGTTCGAGTTTTGCTCGAAGATTTGATTTAACTTGCACTGCGATATACAGTCTGCTAACAGATTAGTCACGGATATTTTTAACTATTCCGCCTCTTCGTCGCCGTGTGGTGCTGGCTGACCAGAATGGCACCTCCCCATCTCCTTCCGCGGATATCGTTAGAGGCGACAAAGGGAAAAAACCGAAGGATGGGCAGCTACGTTCGTCGAAACCCAATCTACAGCCAATGCGGTAACCAACACGGCTGGCAAGCGTGGCGACTATGCCAACTACCCCCCAAAATGATACACCTACAAGTCATATTTGGTGAAGGCCTATGTTGCAATGGTCGTGTAACGACTTAAATGATGGTGAACAATTAATGATTTTATCGCTGAGAGTACTCGATTATCAGAGTACATTTAAGTATGAAACATCGTAGATTTTGGTTGTTTTTGGAGAAGGACTTTTTGGAGTTTTGGAGTAAAATCTTGCTGAAACAATGTGATTTCAGTGACAATGCAATATTATGGAACAACTGATGCGATCTGATGCTAAAGCCAGAAGGTAGCCATAGGAACACGAGATAAACCTGTTGTATTTAGGCTCGTTAGAATCCTTTCAATGAGTTGATGAATTGTGCTAAAAATACATTCAGCAATAAAAGGCCCTTGATGTAAGTTTATCCTCGCTGTATCGCAATGCTGATTACCAGTCAAGGGTCACCAGTAAAGGGCCTGTACACACAATTGCTATGCGACATCGCATCGCGTATACCTCCTATGGTTTCCTATGGTAAATTTGCATCTCATCGCATCGCAGTTTTGTGTACAGGCTAAGTCAAACAGACACTTCGCGATTTCTGCATAAAGTTTATAAGCGGTGAGACTTAGACTGCTTTCTGATGATTTGAGTGAAAAAGTCACGTTCTCTCTGACTATCTCTAAAATATTTTTACAGTCGTTCGAGAACATTCGAGAAAGATCTCGATCGTTCCAGTAGTAGGGATTCTGTTTACGTATCTCTCAACTCTTTTTCTTGCTGACTTTCAAGCCGCTTTTTGATTTTCAAATAAGATACGAGTATTGAGGCTTCTTGCTCGCGGGTTCGTCAGACCTTTTTGAGGATGCTGATACATCTTGGCTAATGGATCTTGGAGGTTGGGGCTTCCATGTCGTTGAAGATCAAAATCATTGGTAGTTTTGTTAGGGTGTTAATTTAGACATCTAGGCAGTACAGTTAATAATAACAATAAATGAATAATACAATAAACGAATAAATATTACATTACATTATAATATTACAATTGACTGAGCTCCTTCTTAACCCTTTATAAGGCAGAGACGATTTGGAAACCACTTAGTTAATAAACATTTACAAAGAAAGAACATCCTCTTTTTTATTTAACTATAATGGTATTATATAGCAAATATATCAGGCTTTCGTTTCTTATCTATACTTTTTCGGTCATCATTTAATTTTAGTGTAATTAATTTATCTAAAGTTTGTGGTCAATTAATGCACTGTGCCCGTTAAGGGAAGCAAGCATGTGTCACTGTTTCCATTATACTATTAAAAATACACAAGTCACTGTATCTAATAATTTCAATTATAGCTCTTGTAATTCACGATGGCGAGTGGCGAGACTGTTATTGGTATGATAATAAGGTCTAATTTTGATAAATCCACTCTCCATCGTGAATTGCAATATTTGCAATAACTGAACTAAGTTGTTTGTAGTATCAGGAAAGTGTATCATTTGCCACTTAAGATTAATAAAATTATAAAAGGTTACATGCTATATCGATAAATATTGTAATATGTAACTATTTGCATAGTATTACGTACATAGCAGTTATGACAAATGAAGAAGTATTGAGTATTGCCTGTCACGTACCTGTCAATGAATAGGTGTAGGTATTGGAAACAGATCACCTGAAAACTCGAGTGCACTAACGGGCTGAGTGCATATAATGACCACATGTTTTTATTGATGATTTCGGTTTTTTTTTGCCGCAGATGTGTTCCCCAGTGCATTACAAACATGGGAGTGTATTTAACTTTCACGTAGCATATCTGTCTAACAGCGGCCTTATAAAGGGTTAAGCTCGAGAAAGCTTGTATTGTGGATACTCGTTCAACGATATAATTAATATCGGTCGCTGCTGGACACCATTGGAAGCGCGGACTTCTGGCCTTCGCTTCTATTTGATTTTTTATGTTATATATTATGTTATATATTTATGTACTTAGTTATATGGCGCATTTAGTTTTACTGTTATGTCATATTAATTTATTTGAATAAATGAAATAATAACAAATACTCAAATCGTAGAAAACACTCATGACTCAGGAACAAATCTGTGCTCATCACAGAAACAAGTGCTTCTACTAGGATTTTAACCAGAACAGCAAGACCCGTTATCAAAAAAATTAAAGAACCATTTTGTTTCATACCTTTTTTCGTTATTTCGGTATCAAGGTGTTGGCCATAAATGCCACCAAAACCACCGAAAGATATGCAACATTTTCTATTTAAAGGAGTGGAACGTACAGCAATCGCCAACCCGCCAGCCAAGGGTGGCGATTATGGCATTGAACTCCCCATGCTCAACGATTGCTGCCTGTATCCGTCTATGGGGAGCCTCTATCCGCCACTATTAGGCTGATATGATGATGATGAAGTTTTTGTCTATTCTAGAAATAAAACGTATTTGTCCAAAAGTCCTATAATAAACTCAATTGGCTTTGCAAAAAACGCCATAAAGCGTAAGGCATGATCACATAAGTTAAATACCGGAAGTCCAATAAAGGACCTACTATATCTCAAATAGATATTCCCCTCTCCCTCCCTCTAACGGAAGCTGCATAAATCTTACTCCGTCTACCGAATTCAAGAAGCCTGGACACTAGCCCACCTGCGTCGTAGGTAAAGAGAAGTTATGCGTTCAATATTGTTACGCGCGGATAGGTTTTTGTGGTGCAAGTGAAAAGAGCTAGCGTTTAACGTGATTATTTTGTTGATGGTACGATTTTTTTACTAAAAATATGTTTACCAATTAACGATTAACACGGTACTACTCACGTTTATTTAGTCACTCGCGCGACATGTTTCGGAGAACATAGGCTTCCATTTTTAAGCACTAAGAGTGCTGAGTGTCCGATCGGTTCGCCGCTCGCGTCACCGGCCCGTCGCGCACTCGTCGTCGTCGGCCGGTGACGCGAGCGGCGAACCGATCGGACACTCAGCACTCTTAGTGCTTGAAAATGGAGGCCTATGTTCTCCGAAACATGTCGCCCGAGTGACTAAATAAACGTTAGTAGTACCGTGTTAATCGTTAATTATTAAACATGTCTCATGTAAGTTTAAATACAAATATGTTTACCTTTATTCTTACAAACTATCGTATAGTTAACAAACAAGTCTGTTTAATGATTTTTAATTTCTGGAACAATCAGATATGGTCACAAATATCTGAACATGCACTTTATCGCCTTGACAATAGAGGCTTTGTTCAGATGTTTGTAACCACCTCCACAGCTCCAATATATCTGATGGCGATAGTCTTACTAGTGCAGATTATTAAATATTTTTTACGTTTTCTTAAATAATATAGGTAAGCATGTTTACGAAAAAATAGGAGGCCCCTGAAAAAAAATTGCATACAAATTACCACTGTACAGCATAGTAACAAGTGATATTTCATCGGCGCCAATCGTGCCAGCTCGAGTGAATCGACCTGTGCTCGGATTTGCGGTTGAAACTCCAAATGGCGTAGTCGTCTTGAGATTACATTTTTTGTTTTTTGTTCATTTACGGTGTTTAGTGTGTAATATTGACAGCTTATTATGCAGTGATCTGACGCAGAATTATTCAGCTAATAAAGAATTGATTTCAAAACGCGTTTCACCATTATTTTATTCATCATCCGACAGTCTCGGGGTCACGGCCATCTCTTAGCTCTTTGTAAAGTCCAGTACCCTTACCATGAGTTGTGACATTGAGGTTTTCGATAAAGAGTATCGAGTTTACTATTCGTGCATCTCGCTATCGAGTTTACTATTTGTGCATCTCGCTTGTACTATTTTAGTGCTAACGAGATGCACAGATAGTAAACTCGATACTCGTTATCGAAAACCTCAGTCACAACTCATGGTAAGGGTACAGCTACCACTTCACAAACCACAAGGCCTACTACCGAACAACGTCATGCTCTAAGGGCAAACTTATATGATATTTTACTTGACATTGGCGAAATCATTGATTGACCTATTGAACGAAACCATTTTTTTTAATAAGACGAAGACTTATACTCGCTCCCGCTATCTGCCGTACCTTACCCCTCTCCGTGCTGTCAGAGGCAAATGCCTCCCGGAGAAAACTTGCTGCCCTTTTAATAGCCTTTTGTTCTTGTGTCCGACACGCTGATACCTTGATTCTTTATTCAGGACAATACCTTTGTTTTTCAATTTAGTTCACAGCTGTGGAAATTATTTTTGTGCCAGTGATAATTTTCTTGTTGAGTTTTTTGACGAAGGAAATGAACTTCAGGTCGGTTGATTACGTTTTGTTTGTGAATATTAGGGTTTGAGATATTTAAGTTAGTCATTTTTGAATATATACATTTTTTTTTATGTAAGATTGTTTTAAAATATTGTTGTATATCTACAATTACTATATTATAGTAGGGTAAACCAGAGTATTATTTTCCATTGCCAGTAATTGCTCGCTTTAAGAAAAACATTGTCATTTGTATGTGTGGGCAATCACTTATACCAATCCTTAACCGGGCAATAGCTATATGGTTTACCCTAACTACTTAACTACTTGAAAAGGTCCTTGAGTATCAATGATATTGGCGGCATTTTCTCTTTTTATCGCAATGATGATACATTGTGCGAGGAAGCCGCCAGCTTTACGGTCACCAATTACGTCAACCAGACGCTTCACGATTTCTGCAACTTAGCGTTTTTACTCCAAATGGCACAATCTTGGTAAATGAATTCTGAAATAACATAGACATTTATACAAAAATTGACTGAGTCCTACGGCAAGATCAAGAAGCAATGTGCGTCAGCGTAACTTTCACCTTTTCACCTCTGACGCTCAGATGCGTTCATCACATTTAGTGACATTCACCTTACTTTAGTGCCTTCGACGCACATGTGAGTTTTGAATATTGAAATGTTCTACTTAGTTTTTGATTCAAAACATGATGTCTTGTTAAAACAAAGACTTAGTTCCAATAATAATAATAAATAAATAAATACTTCGGGACAATCTTACACAAATCGACCTAGTCCTACAGTAAGCTCAGTAAGGCTTGTGTTGTAAGTACTAGTCGATGATATATATAATAGAGAGATTGATATAAATACCTACTTAAATACATAGAAAACACTCATGTCTAAAAACAAATATCTGTGCTCATCACACTAATAAATGCCCTGACTGAGATTCGAACCCAGGACCATCATAGGCAGGGTCACTACCTACTAGGCCAGACTGGTCATCAAATCCGAACAAAGAAACTAATGTCAAATTAGTATGAACTCATATGTGCGTCGGAGGCACTGGGTAAATAATAGGTTCAACTCACATGTTCGTTTACGGCATACAGCAAAATGGCCGGGAAAAGAAAATGGCAGTGAATGCGTTAAAACCTTAAAATTTGTATTGGGTAAAATATTGTAGATTTTTCAATAAAGTCTATTAAATATAAATTAAATCATATTTTCATTGTTTCGCGTGCAATGACAATTGACTGAATATTACTTTTCATGCTTAATTGGAACAAATAATTGTTGTTATAAAATCACATTTGTCTATAGCAATGTTGGTTCTGATTTTATCGTTTTGTGTTTTTCAACAATTTCAGCATCATTTACGAGATCATTTATGTGTAATTAATTTATTGCTCGAAAATGTGTGATAATTAATTTTCATTATTATACAATAAAGACAGCAAAATACGCTGGCTTAGATCTGGAAGAGATTACTTTTTAGCAACAAGTCCGCCTGTTAAGTCTCTTATTTCATTAAATTATGCCTGTATCTGTTGTTGCTCCTCCATAAGGGTACTGTGGAAAAGAAAAGATACAAGTTCTCAAAATTATTCGGAGTTATAATTTGAAAATTTTCAAATATGGATACATGGAAGCATCGGCGCATTCGTATAATATTAGCAGTACAGTATAAGCCGATTTCCGTCGGATTATCTGACTTTCTAGAAGTTCAACCATTTTCCTGAGACTTATGAAGACAAGGCGAAGCCACTACTTAGTTACACACGGATAAACTCAAGTGGAATAATATCGCACTAGGCGACATGTTTCGGGTAAGCTCTGGTACCCATTTTCAAGCAGAGTCAAGACACATCGCTCGGGTTTTTATAAAAATTTCAAGCAATTTGTCAGCGAGCGCGGCGTGCGGAACGCCGTGCAAGGCAGCGGACAGGCATTGAGCGATACACCCTCACACCGGGCGGTGTGTCCTGACTCGGCCTGAAGAGGGGTACCAGAGCTTACCCGAAACATGTCGCCTAGTGCGTTATAAGTACACGTGAGTCTATCCGTTTGTAACTTAGTAGTGGTAACATGGCTCACAACAGTTTTAATTGTAAAAAGGCGAAGCCATACTGACGTCATTTTGCCTAAGAAAAAAATTGACCAACCGCTATTTATTTAGCCTATGGATGTATCCCACTCCTGGGCAAAGGTCTCTCCCGTGGACCCCCACAACTTCCGGTTGTGCTGTTTCCGGACAAGTGCTGAGTAAAGCATCCAGACCGTTCCTCCATCTTTGTTTCGGCCGTGCTATTAATACGACCAAATTTAAATTAAAATTCTGTCACAGACACCCAAATCCTAATTAACGGAATTGCGATGTACCAGGAAGAGATAAAAAATGGCCACCTCAGTAGACGAGCCCATAAATTGAAGCTTTCTTTAATTCCGTCCATAATTCCATCGTCAAACGTGAAATAATTCAAGCTCAGAATCTATTAACAATTGAACTGGATGGCCGATGTCGTAAATATCAGCCGTGGTTTGTGTCAGCACGGGAATAGGGCAGAGTAGATTAAATGGGAATAGTCTATTTTCAAAACGCAAAGCCGAAGGCTTTTTTGGCAAACAAACAGCCTGCCTGATGGTAAGCAGTTACCGTAGGCTATGGAAGCCTGTCACTCCAGATGCGCGTTGCCTACACTGAAAGTTGTTGGATCTCTGGGAACCTTACTCACCACCATCAGGAACACAACACTACATACCTGAAAGGTAGCAGTGCTATGAAGATTTTAGCTCAAGAAATTGCAGACTAAAACTGGTTCTAGTAATGCGGGTCATTGCCTACGGTTTCTGAACGCATTATAGACCACTTACGGTATGGGTGTAGATAAAGTAACTTTGTCATCTGACTTTGTATCATCTTGATGGTTGCCATAGTTGATTGGATTTCGACGCCCTGTTCATCCGTCACTTATTTCTCTTTGTCGCACCCTTATGATACTCTCGGGTGAAGATGGAGTGGTACTATTCAGGAAAATGTTAAAGTAGTGCGTAGTGAATTTCGAAATAACTTACGGTTTCTACTTATACTATGGCATGGGCTAGGAAATAAACGCTGCGTTCAGGGATCCTTGGTTTGTGAGCGACACTTCTATAGATTTATTACACATTAAAAGTATGCAAAAGTCCAGTAAGCCATAAAGATGACCCCAATTGAGGATAAATGGCGTTATTTATAAGGAAAAAGCGAATATTGCATCTCGGTACCAGAATTCTGTTTTTCTTTTTTTTTCTTATCACTCGTTGTCACGCTTAGTGTTAATTTGTCTATCATCATCATTAGGTATCATTTCAGCCGCAAAACGTTCAATTTGAAATATGCCTTTCCTATTGGAAGCATTTATGAGAAGTAAGGCACAGCGAAGTACATTCACGCTTGAGTTTGGAGAAGCC
Source organism: Grapholita molesta (assembly GCA_022674325.2). Taxonomy (NCBI): domain Eukaryota; kingdom Metazoa; phylum Arthropoda; class Insecta; order Lepidoptera; family Tortricidae; genus Grapholita; species Grapholita molesta. The sequence goes on along the minus strand of CP053138.2, from coordinate 14,899,304 downwards.
CAACTGGGCAGTACCTCCTTCTTACAGAAGACCACAGCCATAATAGCACTGCTACATTTCAGGTATGTAGTGTTGTGTTCCTGGTGAGTAAGGCTCCCAGAGCTCCAACACCCCTTAAAGACCGGCAACGCGCTTGTAACTCCCCTGGTGTAGCGGGTGCCCATGGGCGACGGTAATTGCTTACCATCAGGCAATCCGTCTGCTCGTTTTCCACCTCAGTCAAAAAAAAATCTTCAATGAAGTAATTTATTGCTTTTCTATGAAATCACCAGTCACCGCAACGACCAATACTTAATCAGTTTAAATTATAATATGTCATCAGAAAAGTTGTAAATACTGTAACAAAAAGCATGGAGAGAGCTATGCTCGGAGTTTCCCTACGTGATCGACTCAGAAATGAGGAGATCCGTAGGTGAATTAAAGTCGCCGACATAGCCAACCGGGTTAGCAAGCTGAAGTGGCAATGGGCAGGCCACATTGCACGCAGAGAAGACTGCTGGGGACGAAAAGTGCTCGAGTGGAGACCACGGACTAGCAAGCGCAGCGTAAGACGTCCACCCACAACATGGACAGACAACCTCATTAAGGTCGGATGCAGATTCCAACCGGTACATGTGGAGGTCCAAAGGGGAGGCCTATGTTCAGCAGTGGACATCTTATGGCTGAGATGATGATGATAATAAAGAAAACGGGTGCTCCATACTTCTGGCCAAGGCTGTATTTTAGAAAACCACGAAAAATACAAATTCAGAACTAAGAATTGAAACGGATATATAATTCAATTACAAACCTCGAAGTAGTTTTCCAAACAAGTGACCTTTCTGTTTCCCTGGTCCCCACGGGTGGTATAGTATTCCTATTGTGGCAGAGCGAGCTAGTCAAATTTCGGGGTAACCAGTGCAAGAGGGATCGCATCAAGTGTATAATTTGTTAGAAATTTAAAATATAACTTCCGCCATATTTAATTGCCCTGGTGGAAGACCAAAGGAGGATTTTTGACACCTATTGTTAGAAAGACACTTCCGGTTTTTTTTAATACGACGTCGGTGGCAAACAAGCATACGGCCTGCTTGATGGTAAGCAGTTACCGCAGCCTATGGACGCCTGTAACTCCAAAGGTGTCAAGTGCGCGTTGCCGACCCTTTATAAATCTGTACACTCGTTTTTTGAAGTTGTGTTCGAGAAATAGGCCTCAGAACTATTATCAAAATTACTTAAGGGTGCTGATGATGATGATGAGGAAAGCGGCAATCATCATTCATGCATCACATCGTAAGTCGTCCACTGCTGGACGTAGGCCGCCCCCAAGTATGAGTTGAGGGGGGCAGTTGCCATAGTCACCACGCTTGGTAGGCGGGTTGACGACCACAGTAGCTGTAGACTGGCTTGTGACAGGCGCTGCTACCAATCCGTCTGAGTTTTACCCTTTGTTACCTCTTACGACCCGCGGGAGGAGTTAGGGTGGTGCTATTCTAGCCAGGCGGCACCACATAGGGGCACAAATGTGGTTATTAATTCAATTTTCTACTAAAACAACAATTCAGTTCATTAGCATTAAGGTCAATGTGGGTAAGACCGTCTATCAGGAAAACCCGTCTACCAACCAATTTCCTACATTGTCTCATCGGTATTTAGTGTCATATGACGGACTTCCCTTAAAAATAAAGTATGCCGGTTTATACACATTGATCTTACAAAAAAAAACCGCATCTTGAATCAAAATTACTAGTCGCATTATTAAGTAAAAAATAACTTCTCCTAACTCCATGAAGGATTTTTTCTAATCGGTTTATTTTATTAGACTTATAAAAACACTCATAAATCAGTAATTGAAATCTTTTTAGACGCAATAAATAATCAATACTTACTAACTAAGGTTGTCTGGAAGAGATCGCTCTTTAGCGATAAGACCGCCAATTGTTGAGCCTCTTTATAATGCCATGTAACCTATATATGACATGTTTCCTTGTTTTGAGGTGTGCAGTAAAGAGTATTTTATGTTTATGTTTTAACTAATATTAAAAATGCCATAGTAACTCTGTCTGTTACCTCTTCACGCTTAAACCGAAATGAAATTAGGTATGGAGAGAGTTTGAGCTACGAGGAAGGACATAGGATAATTTTTATCCCCCAACCAAACTTTGTTGGCCAATGGTGTTGCGAGAAAGTACTGTTATAAAAGAGTTATAATTATTATATTATAATTTTGTAGTACTTGGTATTCATACTGTGGCATTTGTATACTCAAAACTAACTGTATACTGGGAGCGTTGGACTCGTCCGAGCCTTAGAGGTGTATGTAATAGCATATCTGTTATATTTGTACTACAATAGAAGAATTGAATAAACTCAATTGTAAAGTGGAACGGTCTAAGAATAGATTTGACGTTTTTATTGGATTGAATTGAGTCGTGATTTTGCAATTATATTAAAGTTACATTCTGTATCTGAATGTATGTTTTGTAACTGTTCATTTTTACGACCTTTTTGTGTATCGTTATTGTATATTTTATTAGATATTTGTGATGCAGTTTTATTTATTTAAGCTTTATTGCATAATAAAAAAGTACGTTTATAAAAATTTATGTCAACCTTAAAATAATAGTTTATTGTGTTTCGGTATAGTTACCGACGTAACATTAAAAAGGATGATTCTAACTAGGAAAAAACTAGTTGATTTTTGTTACATTTAATCATTAATTGTTTTCCTAGGTATTTATTTGTTGAATAAAGGAGCTATATGTATTATAAAAAAACGTTATATATAAACATATATTTAATATATTAATTGTATAAAAGCGGGTAACTCACGTTTTATAAGTCGAATATCCCGGTTGCCGGCGTCGAGTGCACGGTCGCGGAGAGCTGCGGCCCGCAGTCTGCGTCGGTTAGCCAACGCGAATGGCTCATGACTATGCTCCTCGTTACGGAGTGAAACATGTCGAGCAATATTCGACTTTTATACAATTAATATGTTTCAATCTCACGATAGTTTTGTGTTTAATATATATTTAATACTTGCTTTTCCTCGCGACTTCGTCAGCCAACCATGCCCGTTTAAAGTATGGTTGCGTGATAAGAAATTATTAGAGAAACCCTTGTCCTTTCTCGTAGCTCAAACTCTCTCGATACCAAAGTTCATCCCAATTGGATCAGCGGTTTAAGCGTGAAGAGGTAACAGTCAGACAGAGTGAATAACTATCACATTTATTATATTAGTAATTTATTATGACAAAACTGGCAAACGAGCAGACGGATTGGCTGATGGTAAGCAATTACCGTCGCCCATGGGCAATTGTAACAAGAGGACGTCAAACGCTGGCCAGTTTCGTATAAAAAAAGAATGATGATGATCTCAAAATCTACAGACATCAAAAGCAGAAGCTCTCAAGCTTGGACGCAAAGGAGATTACAGAAAAAGGTTGCTAATCCTAATGACATTAATCTTAAAAATAACAGGAATCTTCCAAGGCGAATTAGGTCGGACGAGATTTGGAGTCAGTTTCTAAGAAAAACTGACTTTTTATCTTGTTCAGACAGTTTTTGGTTATGTCATATTAAAAAATAAAAAAATATTACAGAACATCCTTACACTAATTGACTTTGCCCCGCTGTGCTGAGAAGTGGTGGGTTCTCAGCCAAAGATTATATATAATATACAAATACTTGAATACATATAACACTCATTACCCAGGAACAAATATCAGGGATCATCACACAAATAAATGGCCTAACTGGGATTTGAACTCAGGTACATCGGCTTCATCCTGATGATGATGGATGATGACCTTGATGACAACCGACTAGACCAAACCTATCGTCGTCTCTATGTGTATGTGTGTGTGTGTATGCATGTGTTTGTGTGTCATATATCCATATTAATCCAATAATCCATCCATCCAAATACATTATCCACTATCCTTATCCATCCATCCTTCCGTCCATCAATCCATATCCATAATATTATAAATGCGAAAGTATCTCTTTCTGTATGTTACCTCTTCACGCTTAAACCGCTTAACCTACGGAGAGAGTTTGAGCTACGAGAAAGGACATAGGATAATTTTTATCCCGCAACCATACTTTAAACTCTTTAAAGTCTGGCCGACGAAGTCGCGAGGTAAAGGTAGAAAGTTAGTATTTAGTATTTAGACATCTAACACTCGCATAAATTACTAATATATCCCCACCGCCAAATAGACCGTAACATCAAACATTCATATTTTGACTACATGAAGATTCCCGTGTTCGTTAACAGACGCTTCCAAAAAAATAAAAATTTCATAAGGCATTTTTCCTTAACAATTTGCTGAAATCTTGAAAGCCCCGGCTTCGCTTATAATCCCCGCCTTAGCTACCTGGAAGTGGAAGGGAATGGAAAATGTAATAAAATCAAGTAGGATTTGAGGGGAATTTAAGTGACAAATTTTAACAAAAACGCTTCTTGGTGGCGTACTTGTATGTAACTGATTGTAATACAACCTCATCGTCATATCATATTTGGCCTATTTGGTAGCCTCTCGGTAAACTCAAGAAGGCTTGTCCTGTTAATGCTCAGCTCAGCCAATGATATAATATACAAATACTTAAATACATATACAATACTCAACAAGAATATCTGTCAATAAGCACAGGAGGCTAGGAGGATATAACTAATATGGATTAGCCATTAACAAGTGTTTCCCTCTGCCAAAATTACTCGGCCGCCGGTCATAATTCTTGAACTTGTGTGAATATAGTTTATGCTAGTGTTTGATAATTTTGTCGTGTGCGTGTGTAGCGACGCACGTAAAAAATGCATTGGCCTTAACATTATTTACGAGTGTCACCTCACCCCCGCGCCGAAAACGGCAGAATTTTTCCGATAGAAATTAGTGCGTGGGTTGGCTCCATATTGGTTATATCCTCCTAGACTGGAGGCCTAGGTAAGAGTGTGTGAATGACAACATCGCGAGGAAACCAGACTGATCTCAATTATGGCCTAGTTTACCCTCTGGGTTTGAGGGTAAGATGACAGTCTCTTTTGTAATACTAGTGCCTACGCCAAATCCTGGAATTAGTTGCTGATCGGACCCCATCAGGCCCCCATGAGTCGTGGCAAAATGCCGGGGTAACGCGATGATCAGAAACTAATAACTGTGTTCAGCACATAAATAAATGCCTTTCCCGTATCTAATTTCTAAATACATAGTAAGTTACCTAACCATATGTACCTAGTGTTGAACATAATACCTACTTAAATGCATTTATTTCAAGTAAAATAGACTCATAGGTAGGATTCAAATTTTATTAACCAACTTATCTAACCAATTTTTTATTCAAATACAAATAAATATCTAGAAAAATTCAACTAAAATGAACATAAATCTAAAAAAAACATGGTTCCGAAGACGCTGTCAGTATTTCCTCATTGAATCGTGAGGTTGATACGCTAAGCGGTAGCTGCCAGCATTGCGATCTCCTATGGCACCAGTGAGTCTCTTTGAAGTCCTTTAGAATCATAGAGATAGGTACTCCTATACTAGTACTCATGGCTTACTAGCCAAGTTACCAAACAAGTAACTTTTTATCCTTTCTCGTGCCGTGTGCCGTGTGATGCCGGCTGACTAGAATAGCACCACCCCATCTCCTCCCGCGGGTGTCGTAAGAGGCGACAAATGTAAACATCCTACGGCAGCAGAATCCGTCAAAACCCAATCTACAGCTACTGCGGTCGATAAACGACCTGCCAAGCGTGGCGACTATGGCAACTACCCCCGAAGATGATACAAGTCATATTTGTAGGAGGCCTATGTCCAGCAGTGGACTGCATACGTCTGTAACTTTTTATCGATCAACTTGGAAGTAATACTTCAATAAAAAAGTAAAATGAGAAAGAGAGCATCAATGGGGGACAATGTTTCACTCGCAATTGTTACAAACTCAGTATCTCTACTTGTTCATCGATTTACAATCAAAATTAACAAACCTTTACCCGTATTTAAATTATATAATCCTTAACTTCGGGCTGACTCAAAACTTTTGTCGTCAAGTAAATTTAATTACGAGGAGGGGAGATTTTAAAATAATTACATGAAAATAATTTTGACATCGAGCTGATTTACGAAGTTTTCATATCAAAGGCAAACTCGGGTACCCATATTGTATGTATAAATCGAATTGCGGTAAGTAATAATTTGATGTTCCAAATGTGGCCAACCGTAAAGTAACCCAATTAGGCTAGTACAGACATTTTTTTATTCAAGATTGACCAGCGTTTGACGTCAGTCACACCTGACGGTAAGTGTCGACGAGGTCGAGGGTGTAGCACGCTGTACCCTTACCATGAGTTGTGACTTTGAGGTTTTCGATTTTACTATCTGTGAATCTCGTTCGCACAAAAAAACTTTAGACATTCTTAGGGATCTATTTGAATAACAACGATTACATCCAGGGGAAGTAGATGAATTAATAGAGTTAACTAGTATTTGTATGAAACAAAATTACTTCAGGTTTGGGGGCCAATTTTATTTGCAGAGTGATGGTTTAGCTATGGGTTCCCCTCTGAGTCCTTTAATGGCGGATATTTTTATGGACCATTTTGAAAACCAGCACATTGTGGGTAATGGGAATATTTTGTATTACTTTAGATATGTGGATGATTTAATTATCTGTTGGACGGGAAGTATGGAACAGCTGGACACTTTTGTGACTGATCTTAATAACAAGCACCCAAAGATAAAGTTTAAGAAGGAACCAGAACAAGACGGCTCACTCAATTTCCTTGATTTAACACTCGCAAAAGTAAATAACAAACAACAGTTTAATATTTATCGCAAGCCTACGCATACCGACACGGTCATCCCGGCTTCTTCCACTCATCCATGGCAGCATAAGTTAGCTGCTTTTCATTGTTATTTGCATAGATTGTTAACCGTGCCTCTTTCTGCTGAGCACTATCAGATGGAATTAAATAATATTTATCACTTAGCTATTTCGAATGGCTACGATAGGTTTGTTGTAGATGGTATTATCAGGAAGAAGCAAAATAATTTGGTTAACAATATGTTGTATGCTACAAGATCTTCTGATCCCATAAAAAAGTTTCAAGCTAGCATAACGTATATTGGAAAGTTGTCAGATAGAATATGCAAAATTTTAAAATCTAACGATATAAATGTTGCTTTTAGGACAAATAACACTTTGCGGTCAAAACTTTGTAATGGGAAGGATAGAATTGAGAATGGGAAAAAATCTGGTGTTTATAAGTTGACTTGTGATGACTGCCATAAAGTGTATGTGGGGCAAACAGGTCGCAGTTTTAGCACAAGATATAAAGAACATGTTGCTTCATATATGCATAACCATCCAGAACGATCCAATTATGCGAAACATTTGTTAGAAAATTCCCATTCTATATCTGAGGATCACTCTTTTGATCTTTTACATGTTTGTGAAAAAGGATTACGTCTGAACGTTCTGGAACAGTTAGAAATAATTAGGTACAAAAATAGAGGTTTAATTATTAACGAACAGTTGAACATTGTGTCATCACCGTTACTTCGAATTTTTGCATCTCACTCGCACTTGCACGGTAGAAGGGGTGGTGATGCAATAAATATGGCCGACCATTCTGGACAAGTCATTTATCACAAGAGTAGGGGCAAGTACGATATCGTACTGATCAAAACCGACCTGGACCAACGTAGGGCCATCCACGCAGTCCGTAACTGCGTGGGCATCACCGTCCGAATAGAACCCCCCAACCAGAAGAAGTATATAACGCAGTGTCACAACTGCCAACGCTACGGGCACAGCGCATTTGGGTGTAGGTGCCTCCCGCGGTGCGTGAAGTGCGCCGGCGACCATTCGTCGCGCGACTGCCCCCGCCCTAAAGGTTGTAGGGACCCGCGTGGTAGGAAGTGCGCGAACTGTTTGGAGCGTAAGCTCCCCCACGGGCATACTGCCAACTGGGGGGGGGTGCCCTTGCGCTCCAAAGCGTTCGAACACGACCGATAAGCCGAGGTCCACGCAACCAGAAGGACGCGGGCAGGGCAAGACGCCAATGGCTCCCCGGCCCACTGACGCACGGGAATTCCCAGCCCTTCAGGCAGTAGGACTAGGTGTCCGAACTAGGTCCCCGTTGCCCTCAGCGACCGCAGCCCCCCGCCCGGCGCCTTCAGCGCCCCAGTCCCAGGGGGCCCCGACTAAGGGTGTCCCCGCCAGTAAAGCGGGCCGGCCCGCCCCAGGTCCCCCCTCTGGCGCCACTGCGGCCATGAAACTTCTGTCCCCTGAGGGCCAGAGGAGATTCATGGCTTATATGGCAGCCGCTGAAAACAGTTTTTTCGCTTCCCTGTTAGGCAGTCCGGTCGATCTTAACTAGTATGAATAGTACGGCCCTTAAGCTTAAACCAGTTCGCTTACCATTTGTACTTACAATGCAAATGGTCTGAGCAGAATGAAGGATGAGGTCACAAACTTTCTGCGCGATAACGCCGTTGACATATTTCTAGTACAGGAAACATTTTATAAGCCGTTTATGAGATGTTTCCGTATCCCCGGGTATAGGATGGTTAGGAACGATAGGATCGACGGTAGGCCCAAAGGGGGCACTTGCGTATTCTATAAAGGTAACTTACATTGCATAAGTCTCGATCCCCCTCCCCTGACAAATATGGAAGTGTCGGTTTGCCGCATATCGATGGACGGTCATCCCCCAATATCGGTTGTGTCAGCCTACCTTTCACCACAACTCGACATTCTTCAGACTGACTTGGATAGTTTAGCGTCCTTAGGGCCTTCGGTCATCGTGGCCGGAGATTTCAACAGCAAACACGTCTCGTGGGGCTTCGTCGCGACAAACCCCAAAGGCACTAGGCTCAATCGTCTCTTGCTCGAGGGCCTCCCCTTCGACCTCCTCACTCCCTTGGAGCCGACTCATTATCCCTTCGATGTAACTTTACGACCAGACATACTCGACATGATGCTCCTAAAGAACGTAGGGCTCACCATGCGTTCTATAGAAGTATTACACGAACTCAACTCCGATCATAGGCCGGTCATCTTGCGGCTAGGGCCTCACCCGGATCACACGGCCCCTACCAGAACACTCGTGGACTGGGACAGGGTACACGAAGGTCTCCTAAAGACAGACTCCCCCCTACTTAACGCCATCCCTGACAACATTACCACAACTGAACAGACCGACCAAGCGATCGACCTATTCACCAGTCATCTCAACGCTGTAAAAAGCGAATTCTCCAGGGAGGTGTCGGCCGAGGAAATCCAACGCCGTCCCCTGCCTGCGGAATTGAGAGAGCTGGTAAATAGGAAAAATCGTGCCATCCGCACCACTTCTAACTTCCCTTCTCCCGAAAATCGTCAAATCCTGAGGGACTTGTGCAAAGAGTCCAAGCAGCGAATTGCCGAATTTCGGGCGAACTCGTTCAGTGATCTGATGGGGGAAATAAAGCCTAGTCACCAGGCGTACTGGAAACTAGCTAGATTTTTCAAATCAGATACTGTTTGGACCGTTCCCCCCTTGGATCGCCCGGATCAACCGACCCCCGCGTTCGAGGACGACGAGAAGGCCGAATGCCTAGCCAGTAGTTTAGAGTCCCAGTGTTCGCCTAGCCTCCTGCCCACCGACGAAGCCCACGTCGAGAGGGTAAATTCCGAGGTGGAAAGGAGATCGCGCCTCCCAGTAACTTCACCATTTTTACCGGTGTCGGCTAAGGAAGTCAGTGATCTAGTTAGGTATCTCCGCGTAAAGAAGGCCCCAGGTGCGGACGGTGTATCCAACCGTATTCTGCGACTTCTGCCAGCGCATCTGATACTCGTTTTGGTCGGCATCTTTAATGCCGCCCTGGCCAACAGTCACTTTCCAGCCGCGTGGAAATGTGCAACGGTCATAGGTATAGCGAAACCCGGGAAACCGCGACAATCGCCAGCCTCCTACAGGCCCATTAGCTTACTTAGTTCGCTCGCGAAGCTATTTGAGCGGGTCATCCTCACCCGAATTCGCCTTTTCACGGAGGAAAATTCGATCATCACGGACGAGCAGTTCGGTTTTAGGGCTGGGCACTCGTGTGTCCAGCAGGTGCACCGCATAACGGAGCACATCCTAGACGGCTTCTCGAAACTCAACGGGGCGAAGACTGGTGCGATCTTTCTCGATGTGGCAAAAGCCTTCGACAAGGTCTGGCATAACGGGCTGGTATATAAACTATATCAGATCGGAATGCCGGACAGACTCGTACTCATAATACGAGATTTCCTTACGGACAGAAGCTTTTGTTACAGACTGGAGGGAACGTTATCAGCTCCGCATCCTATTAGGGCCGGAGTCCCGCAAGGCTCCGTTCTCTCTCCCACGCTCTATTCGTTGTTCACGAACGACATACCTAGGCACCCAGGCTTCCAGGCGTTACTTTGATAATGCTCCCCACCATCGTAATCCGTTAGTTAGGAAGGCTGCGAGCTACACTCCCGTCCCTCCTCCCCTCACAGGACTGACAACGCGTCACACACTGATTAGGGGCCGCTCGGTCCGGTGGCCTAGACACATTCTCTCGGACCCGGACGACGCACTCACAGCGACCCTCGAAAGATGGGCCGCTGTGCGTGCGCCGTCCCCCGCGGACACAACGCGTACACTTCGGCGTTCCCGCCGGCGGGGACGTCCACCACGCGACAACACCGACACATTCAGTCAACAACACGGTACCGCCGCGTACCGGTTAGAGTCACTCCGACAGCGGTCGGGCCTGCTGGGTTTCTTGCTGGAGTCTTTACCAGCAGGCTAGGAGTAGCGAACCAGCAATAAAACTCCCATTAGCTCGATACCATTACACACCACTCAGATCAGGTTGAGACCGTCTCAACCAATCTCACTGGAAGCGAAAACTCAGTAGGAGTATTCCAGTAGTACAAGTCAAGTCTGGCGCGGAAGGGTCCTGGATTTTCCCCAGGCTACCTTCCCCCCACACAGTCCGCTTGCTCTATCGCACCACACGGGTGCATAAAGCCCAAGTCAGGTTCCAAAAAAAAAAAAAAAGGACAAGTCATTCCGTTGTCGGACGTCAGACCGGCAACATCTCAAGCGTCTCCTGAGGATGCCTCGTAGAGAGGCGAAACACGTGTCGAGTTTTGGTATTATTGGTGGTGGTTTGTTATGTTTATTTGCGTATTTAATTTTGCGGTGGGAGGGAGGGACCATTAATGCAGGAAAAAATACGCAAGTAAATATAACGGGTTAGCACTGATTGACTAGCACGTTATTAAACAGCGGAATAGCAAAGTAATATTATTATTGTTACTAATAACTGTGTTCAACACAGAAATAAATGCTTTTCCTGAATCTAATTTCTAAATACATAAAAAGTTACCTAACCATATATAGTTTGAACGTAATACCTACTTAATGCATTTATTTCAAGTAAAATGGACTCATAGGTAGGATTAAAATTTTGTTAGTCGACTTATCTATCCAATTTTTTATTCAGATACAAATAAATATCCAGAAAAAATCAACTAAAACTAACATAAATCTAAAAAAAGCATGGTTCCGAAGACGCTGCCAGTATTTCCACGTTGAATCGTGAGGTTGATCTAGGACTAGAATAGCATCACCCCATCTCCTCCCGCGGGTGTCGTAAGAGGCGACAAATGTAAACATCCTACATCCTACGGACGGGTAGCCGCGTCCGTCGAAACCCAAGCTACAGCTACTGCGGTCGCCACCCGCCTGCCAAGCGTGGCGACTTTTTATCGATCAACTTGGATGTATAATTGAGGGACAAATACGTCAATAAAAAAGTAAATGAGAAAGAGAGCATCAATGGGGGACAATGTTTCACTCGCACTTGTTACCAACTCAGTATCTCCACTTGTTCATCGATTCACAATCAAAATTAACAAACCTTTACCCGTATTTAAATTATATAATCCTTAACTTCGGGCTGACTCAAAACTTTTGTCGTCGAGTAAATTTAATTACAAGAAAGGGGAGATTTTAAAATAATTACACGAAAATAATTTTGACATCGAGCTGATTTACGAAGTTTTCATATCAAAGGCAAACTCGGTACCCATATTGTATGTATGACTCGAATTGCGGTAAGTAATAATTTGAAGTACCAAATGTGGCCAACCGTAAAGTAATCAAATAAAGCTAGTACAGATATTTTTTTATTCTAGATTGACGAGCGTTTGACCTCAGTCACACCTGACGGTAAGTGTCGATGAGGTCGAGGGTGTAGCACGCTGTACCCTTACCATGAGTTGTGACTTTCAGGTTTTCGATTTTACTATCTGTGAATCTCGTACGCACTAAAATAATACAAGCGAGATGCACAGATAGTAAACTCGATACTCGTAATCGAAAACTTCAAAGTAACAACTCATGGTAAGGGTACGGTTCGGTAACAGCCAATTCACTCTTGCCTTGAAAAGGCACTGACGGTTTAAAATCACAAAGCAAGTGATACAAACTAAAAAAAATATATCACCTCAAAATGCTCAATTGAAAATGTTCTAAAATAGATTTAATCAAATCGAAAGAAAAATAGAAAAATTTGACTCGAAGCGGGACTCGAACCCACAACCACTGGATCACTAGCCCAGTGCACTACCAATTGTGCTATCCGAGTACCGCTTAGACCTGTCGAATTTTTCTATCTTATCCTTCGTGGTATACGTCATCATGGGTGACGTGTAGTCACATCTACCGCCAGCGTATTGAACACTTAACGGCATCGAAGTCTCAATTTACATTGAGAATTCATCGATAACAATGTGCTACCCCGTTCTAAATTATTTTTTATTCGCTAGCAGACGTTTCTGTATAATAAAAAATAATTTAGATTTATTCTTCTGGTGTCGTATTTCATGACTGCTATTCAGCTATAAATTCTAATATAGTATGCAAATAGGTGTTAAAGGCGAAATAAAATAACTTTATACAGCTTTAAAACGATTATATCGGTTACAATAGCTGTCGAGTCGTATAAAAGTGATATAATTAATAATGTATCATATTGGTGACCATAGGGCAAACTTCTTGCCAGAGGCTAAAGTCTCTTGGTTCAATTTGACTAGCATTTTAGGAACCACGACTTAGGTGAGAATTGGTGTTTTTTTTTTCACTTAACATTTTTTGTTTCAAGTAAAAGCAAATTAAATTACTTATTTATCAGTAAATATTTTGATTGTCTTTGATTTTAGAAGTAGTAACTTAACTATATAAATTATAAATAGAGAGCATATACCTACTTAAGAAAAAGTCTGACGCCTTAAGACGTCAGCCACGAGACTTGCGATTGTCGTAATTACATGTCATCTATTTTATCTGTATAGTTTTTTTACGACGTTACAAATAATCTTTATTTAAAATAATTACAATATTATGAAAACTACGAGTATTTAAGTAGTTACTGCATTAAAATTAAAAAAGCCCCTTGAGGCATTAGTAGGCCTTGTTGTATCGCAATGCTGATATGTTGTGCGAGGAAGCCGCTAGCTCTTCGGCCACCAGTTACATCAACCAGACGCTTCGCGATTTCTGCAAAAGTTTGTGCGCGCTGGGACCACATGGACCTAGCGTCTCTACGCCAAACGGTACAAAATGGTACTCTCTGCCCAGGCTCTTATATTTGTTACGTTTAAAAATTTCGGCGCTTGTACTTTTTCAATTATTCTTTAAGTTTTTCTTTACATGTATTTTTAAATTAATATTACATTAGTCAAATGGACATGTTGTACTTATAATGTTCATAAAGTATTTTCCGATGAAATCTTGCAACTCAATTTTGAAACAGATATCTTTAACCGATTGAACTGAAAAGCATACTTCTGTAAGTTCGGTGACAATGCAATATTATGGTACCACTGATCTGATCTGATGCTGGAACCAGAAGGCAGCCATAGGAACACCTGAAATACACAAGATAAACCCGCGGTGTTTAGGCTCGTTAGATTCCTCTCGATGAAGTTGATGATCGTGCAAAAAAAATAAAGTTTAAAACAAAAGCCTGTACCTTAAATGACATTTCTGATAGAAAATTATATAAACGAGTAATAAATAAATAAATACATATTTTGTGACATTCTTACACAAATCAACCAAGTTCTATGGTAACGGTAAGCTCAGTAAGGCTTGTGTTGTAGGTACTAGACGACGATATATATAATAAATAGATACATATAAATACTTAGAAAACACCCATGACTCAGGAACAAATATCTGTGCTCATCACACAAATAAATGCCCTGACTGGGAATCGAATCCAGGACCTTCAGGCAGGGTCACTATACCCACTAGGCCAGACCGGTCGTCGAGTACTCGTAAATACTGTCTAGTATATGTATTTTTTCTTTTAGGTTTTAGGTGGTAAATGTTAAACTAATACATATGTAACTTAGGTTCGTTAGGTTGCTTCAGATGCCCCTAGGGCAAACTGACCACACATATATTCCCCGCCCCCGCTTGGCGGAGCTCCGTCGACTGGGAATGCAAAAATATTTTCTACGTTTTACGATACACATTTTATGATATATCGTATATGGCGGACATTACGATCGACCACCGATATATATATTATGTTGTCTAATAGGGTAAACCTACTAAGATCATGTAAGTCATATTTGAGGGATGCGTATGTCTAACATTGGACGAAATGATGATGATGATGATGAGGTTAGAATTTGGGTACAAATAGTTTATTGCTTCCATTTCACGATTGACAGCTCTGCGTAAGATAATCATGGAGTATCACTGAATTACCAAGTATCACCCAAAAGTCCCGTCCCATGCCAAACTGACTAGAATAACACCACCCCATCTCCTCCCGCGGGTGTCGTAAGAGGCAAAAAAGAGAAATAACCGACGGATGGACGGCAGCGTCTAGATAGACGATACACCTACAGCTATCGCCAACCAGCCTGCCAAGCGTGGCGACTATGGCAACTACCCCCAAGATGATAGAAGTCATATTTGGGGGAGGCTTATGTCCAGCAGTATACTTAGGGCTGAGATGATGATGATGACTCATAATTCAAAGTTTGTCTTACCTACAATATAAACTTTGAAGTTATTACAGGAATAGGGTCCTTTGACAATTATTAATAATGATACCTCATTATATAACGATTTACGAAAGAGCTATTTCTGCTCCATATTAAATAATGCATTGATTAATGTAGATTACCTACTTGATTAGGCCCTAGTCCCACCGTCGGCGAGAAAGCGATTAGTTATTGTAGGGAATCCGATACTAACTAAAACCAACTAATAAAGTCAGTTAACCGTGTTATCAAATAGGAATGAAAAAATTAGAACAAACAGTAAAATAGCCTACGAGTATACAGTACTAGCTAGCTGACCCGGCGAACTTCGTACTGCCTAAAAAGCGACAAAAGTAGTGATAGCTTTCAGAAATCACGGGATTTTTATGATTTTTTAGTACTTAATGTCTCAATCAGGGCTGTGACGTTTCCAACCAATCCAAAATCATTTTAATCGGTTCAGCCGTTCTTGAGTTATATGCGGTTGAAGAAACCCCACTTTCTTATATATATATATATATAGAAGAAGATATTGTTCTCTAATAAGCTATAATCTATAATCTTTAGCTTAGTTTAGGACTCTATGGATATGGGTAAAACTGTCCAAAAATATTGATTTATTATTGGCCAGAAATTCCACTAAATAGTTTTTCGCAGCGATATGAGCTGTCAACTATTAAACTAAATTAGCAGTACTCGCTCAGCGATGCTCGCTTGGCAGGTTAATGTAAAGGCTTGGGCACATAGGCGCGTTTTGTGAGCGTAGCGGTAGCGCAGCGTGACACCGGTGTGGCTAATGTAACGAAATACTGTAATCGCCACGCTCACAAAACGCGCCTATGTGCCCAAGCCTTAAGACTACAGCCGCTACGCCCGAGTGAGGCACTAGCAATCTAATACTCGCCACACTTTACATTTGACACATAAATTGTTACTTTATATGCTGTTACTTTATAAAACTTATAAAAATCTACTGAACAATAACAAAATGACTACATATTTAGTAGAATTTACTTAAAAAATCACAGAAACGTAAATCTATCATAAGAATACGATTATGTACTTGACGACCGGTCTGGCCTAGTGGGTAGTGACCCTGCCTATGAAGCGGAAGGTCCTGGGTTCGATTCCCAGTCAGGGCATTTATTTGTGTGATGAGCACAGATATTTGTTCCTGAGTCATGGGTGTTTTCTATGTATTTAAGTATTTATATGTATCTATTTATTATATATATCGTCGCCTAGTACCTGCAACACAAGCCATAATGAGCTTACCGTGGGACTAGGTCGATTTGTGTAAGAATGTCCCGAAATATTTATTTATTTATTTATTTATGTACGATTTGATGGAAGGTTTTTTAAAGGCGTTTGGACTATTGCATGTGTGAAAATTACACGTTCTCTTTTTATAGCTCGCCAACTTAAATATAGATGCTAGCTTTAATCGCCTCTCGCTCATCGGCGGTGGGACAACTGCCTAACGTTAGTTGCGTGGGAGCAACAATTTCTTGAACTTTCCATTATTAAGACTCCTACTCTCCTTTCCGTCATACAATTTGTATAATAAGCTATAGAACCTTGTCAAAGTACATATCTTGATAATCCATTATCAAAATTGATCTAAGATGTGATTGTGACAAGGTTTCAATATACGAATGTATCTGGTTGATTGTACAGATATATTATTATATTAATATATATTATGAATTACTTGGACCGTGGGCGTATTATTGAAATGGTAGAAAATTGATACAAATTACTTTATCAACAACTCGGAAAACATATTTTATATATCAGAATGTTTATGTAATAAAGTATATAAAAAACATACCGGAATTTCCTGTAATAAGAGCAATAACTTTAGGAATCGCTTCTACACCAAGATAGTAGCAACATTTGTTCTACAACTTTAAGAAATAGTGTAATTTATTACTTGTGATTTTTTCGAAGAAACTACCTAAATAGTCCATATAATGAACAAGGATCGGACAAACGCCCCTGTTCCGTACAGCAGAGACTTCCTTATGTTATAAAATACTATTTTTATTTATCTTCTTTCTTAGATTAGGTTTTATACAATATTTTTATAAAAGTAAAATATAAAAATACATCTAAAACATATCAAAACAATAAAAACATTATAAAAAACCTAAACTAGAGTGCCGCCGGCAACGGGGCAGGGCCCAGCCTGCCGGTGGTTAGGGCTGCAGAGAGAGGAACCGTCGGACTATGCGCGCCGTGTCCAGGATTACCGCCTTCTGAATCTGACCCTTCATCCAACCACAACCACGTAGCGAGAGTCTCTCAAGATGTTGGTCTAGACTCTTCGCTATGAGACCGTTCGCGGAAACAACTATCGGTACAATGATCGCCGAATCAACTTCCCATTTTATTATTAACATAAGGAAGTCTTTGCTGTACGGAACAGGGTTATATTTTCAAAATGACGGGCGTTTGTCCGATCCTTGATAATGAACAGCATAATAATGGTGAGGCATTTATTACAATGAAAAATTCCAATGATGAATCCTTTTTGCTAAACTATGTCAAATAGTTTTTTTTTTTAATTTGAGTGTTCAGTAGCCTAGAGGGCCATATAAAGCCTTTATTATATTTTGGATTATTATTGTTACAAACATGGCAATGGAATTTTTTGTACCTACGTCTAGAGGTCGAGTTTATAATATGTGCCTCTATAAATATCGGTACTTTTGTGGCCTCTGGTCTAGTCAGTAGACCTACGACGTAATAACTATTTCCATGTAAGTATAAGAATATTACAAATATAATTTTGGAGCATCAAAGTCACCCAAAGGGCAATGGAGAGGGCTATACCGGGAGTGTCTGCGCAATCGCATCAGAAATGATGTCATTCGCAGTAGAACCAAAGTAACCGATAAAACTATCCGGATCGCTAAACTTGAGTGACAGGGGGCTACACTCAGAACCGATGGCTGTTGGGGCGTATAGGTTTTAAAGTGGTGACCACTTTCCAAAAGGACAGACAGACAGAGGTTGATCGAAGACCTGGTAAATATTATGTACACCCAACTGTCGTGCGACTAAACCATATAATTGTATAGAAACGGGTAACTCACTCGGGTTTCAGTTAGCCTCTTTTAGTTGTACCTATAGCACTTAGTTGTCTTCATCATTAAATTAATAAATATTTTGTCGTGTGATGCCGGCTGACTAGAATAGCACTACCCCATCTACTCCCGCGGGTGTCGTAAGAGGCGACAAAGGGAAAAATCCTACGGACGGGCAGCAGCGTCCGTCGAAACAGCTACCGCGGTCGCCAACACGTCTTGGCGACTGTGTAAAGTCATATTCGTGGGAGGCCTATCCAGCAGTGGACTGCATATAGCTGAAATGTATGATGTATGTAATGTAAATAAATATTCCCGGACATTCTTACAGAAATTGACTGAGCCCCACGGTAAGCCCAAGAAGGTTTGTGTCGTGGGTACTCAGCCATAGATATATATAACATACAAATACTTCAATATAAATATGAAACACCTGTGACTCAGGAACAAATATCTGTACTCATCACCAAGGATCGGACAAACGCCCGTCATTTCGAAAATATAACCCTGTGTAGTAGTAAGTCTCTTCTGTATGGAACAGTGTTATATTTTTAAAATGACGGGCGTTTGTCAGATCCTTGCTCATCACACAAATGCCCTTACAGCTTCATAGGCCAGATCACTACCCACTAGACCAAACCTGTCGTCAAATAATTTACTTGTCTCTCGTAAATTTGTTAACGGAAACAATATTTCAGTTCCAAAATATCGTTTATTTATTACAAATCTTTGTCATCTGGAACATAATTAACTCTCTTAAGCAAGGTTAATTAAACTTCAAAGATGGCGGACAATTAATGGCAGCAGGGAAATTTATATAAGCGATTCTTCACTAGATATGGCAAGGCTTGAGGCAGGAGCGATTGGCGTTTACAAGACAAATTAACTCTTTAACGGGCACAAGGGTGTTAAAAATTACGCAAAAATGCAGGAACCATATCACTTTGAAATAAAGTTCAAATAATGGTGGGAAATATTATATTCCCTATACGCCTAATGAAGGCTTAAATTACAGGACATCCTTAGAAATGACTCATTGTAAGCTCAAAAAGGGAGGCAGGTTGTGGGCTACTCAAAAAACGATATGTATAATATACAAATATATAAATACATATGAAACACCCATGACTCGGGAACAAATACGATATTTAAGCTAACTTGATCGTTCACATTACAACTATTACTTAAAACGGGAGAAATGAAATAAAATGAAATGAAATGAAATGAAAAACGTTTATTTGGTGAAAAACATTGAACTTAATCTAATTACATCTTACACTAAGGTCGATAACACCAAAATGGATGCCGCTCAGCATATGCCGATGACTAAGTTTTTAGCCATGGCGCTGATTTTCAGGGCAACCAGAGGTTACCATGTATGTACCACAGGAGAGTTACCATGTATGTTCATTTGAATGACATACATGGTAACTGTCCCGTTTTAAGTAATAGTTCTAATCAGGAATATTTACCTGTGCTCACAAAAAATGCCATTACATTACTGGGCTTGGCACCCAGGACCGTCGGCTTCATGAACAGTCACTACTTATCTACACCAGTTCTGTCGTCAAAAGCTGCTTATTTTTCAATTTAGATACATTATAATTACATACATTTATAAACGTTAAGTACTGAACCACCACTGCTTCTCATCCTACACTTTAGACCTGAGATGATAATTTTACTAACAAGAAACGCCCCGGGTCTTATTCCAAATCTCAAAGTACATGGTTATGCGTAGTGCTTCAAAATCACTTATCAAAACAGTTTAATACAGCAAGTACCTACAATATGAGAACAAAATAATAAAATGTAAACAAAGACGACATAGACGTGCCTTTGATATGCTTTTCATACCTGAACTGTGTCATATAAGTAATCTGGCAGTAAAGTATAAAAAGATGTTTCAAGGCAGTTTAGTTGTAGTTTCTGAAGGCCTACAGCGAACTTTTCTAACGATTGTCTCTGTCACTCTACGTAGTCCTTGATTTCAGTAAAAGAGAAAGCTGTACAAAATTTTATAACGTCAATGATCGTAGGGACGAGAGGCGCTACCGCCAAAAACGATATTCGTATATTTCGGACATCTTTCTCTTTTAACCTAATTAAGACGTCATGAGGGTGACAGAGACAATCTTCCGAAATTTACGAATATCGTTTTTGGTGGTAGCGCCTCAGGTGATTTGGGTCATGTTTGTCTGTCAAATAATCCTCTACTCAGCAATACCTTTTAGACTTCAATATTTCATCAAGTATTTTTTTAAATATTCATTTCAGCCGAAAAACGTTAAAATTCTGGACATACGCCATCTTTGTTTATCTCCAGCGGTTTGTATGTAACTTTGACCGACGGTTTCTTGTGACTTGCATCGCTCTCTTAAAATATTGCATGCCAGAACCTTCTGTCAGTATCTCGATAAAGTGTCAATAATAATGATGGCTAAACAGGTAAAGGTCATAGTACAAGTTTTTTAAATAAATGCAGTTTTTCTTGTCCCTAAAATCGATGACATGGTTCTTAAGCAAAGATATCAATAGGTCTTATAGTTTCAGATACTAACCGATCTAAACGGGCCAGACTTTATAAAAAAAGTGAATACATACTTAAGACCCTGACTCTGTGTGATGTCATTTTCCTCAAGTTGTCCCGGCATGTGGCTAAGGCTCATGGGAACCTGGGGCCGCTTGGTAACTAATGCCAGGATCTTTTATACAACGACAGTGGCAAACAAGCATACAACCCGCCTGGTAAGCAGTTGCCGTAGCCTAAGTAATTTCACGCAAGTAGTTTTAAGAAAGCGACTGCCATTTGACTTTCCAACCCAGGTAAACTAGGCCTTATTGGGGTTAGACCGCGGTTTCTCACTGGTGACTGGTAAATATGAAATGATACTTCGTACATATGTTCCGAAAAACTCATTGATTGATACAAACTGGGGCTCAAACCTGCGACTTTTACGTTGCAAGTCGCACGCTCTTACCGCTAGGCCACCAGCGCTCTAACAGTCATTATTTAATAAGATGGATGCTCGCGAGCAAAACCCTTGTTATTAGCACTTTAGTTACTTTACTTTATTGTGGTGCTTAAAACGTGATATAACACCTTATTAAGACACAAGATGGCGCTTAGATATGGATGGGTGAATAAGAAATAAGTTTAGTTTTATAACAATGACACGGGAGTTTACCTCGTATATTCACTTGAAAAATCACATTGAATTAGCTTGTTGATAATATTGTCTTCGGTTGCCGCGATAATTACTCATGAAATAAAACAACTAACACGGATTAATTAAATCGCGTATACTAATTTAAACTTCATCCCGACGTTTCGAACCCTTTAGCAGCAGGATGAAGTTTAAATTAGTATACGCGATTTAGTCCGTTTTAGTTGTTTTATTTCATTAGCTTGTTGACTTGTTTTTTTTTCTCAATCAATTCATATGGTTCTAAGAATCGACGCTAGATGCATAGGGTCCCACAATTTTTTTGCAGAAATCGCGAAGCGTCTGTTTGAGGTAACTGGTGACCGAAGAGCTGGCTTCCTCGCACAATGTATCAACATTGTGCGAGGAAGAAATGGCATTATGGAGGAACAAATGGCATCAAAGGCCTTTATTAGATATAATGTAGTAAGTAGTTAAGTACTCGTATTTATTATAATTTATAATAAATATGTATATTAACAATAAGGTTCAGGATCAAATGCAGCATCGGACTAATGCCTGTTACAAAGAGAAACTATGACTTCACTCATTCCTACCCACCCTTAGAAAAAAAAAATAGATTGATATTTGGGCCGAGATATATTGCGTTTATGTATATAGTTGCTATACAATTTATTTTCTAGTAAATCCTGAGAAATCGATCGGTACGAAGGGTTTTTGTAACGTCTTTTTTTTATTAAAGTTGTGATAATACTGATAATTTTTGTATGTAATCGAGAACTTTTATCTGTTTATTAATGATAGCGCTATATCGATTTATTATTTATTAATATATAATATTGGATGCTGCCGTGTGATGCCGGTTGACTAGAATAACACCACCCCATCTCCTCCCGCGGGTGTCGTAAGAGGCGACAAAGGGAAATATCCTACGGACAAGCGCAGCGTCCGTCGAAACCCAATCTGCAGCTACTGCGGTCGCCAACCCGCCTGCCAATGCCAAGCGTGGCGACTATGGCAACTACCCCCAATATGATACAAGTTATATTTGTGGGAGGCCTATGTCCAGCAGTGGACTGCATACGGCTGAAATGTAATATTGGATGAAATTCCTATGTTAAATATGTTAGGTACGTATGGATTACATATAAATATCTAACGAGCAAGTTTTCTTCGAAATGATATCACTGGAACTAATCAGATCTGCTTATTACGCATTAGGTCGTGAATCCTTCATCGACCGTCACAAATCGGAACCGTGTATCGTATCTCTTCAATAATTCCTCCTAATAGTGATGTGATGAGCTTATAATATATCGATAAATTGCAACTAGAATAGTTACAAGTGAAACTACGTAGATAACTATGTAACTTAGATGTACATAGGTTATGTAGGTATGGATTTCAGGATAATTATACATAAAGATTTGAATTAATTTTATACAATTACACCCTAGGTTAGTCAACATTAAACACTCTTATTGAAGTGACAGGATAAGTGAAGCCAAGATGACATACAAAGTATCGCTATCACCACTTCTATATTTATTATAGTCGAATAATAAGTTTTTTAATTTTATTTAACGAACGATGATATGAAGTATTTTTGTACGATGGGAACAGGTCTATGACAGGAGTTATTATAAATTGTTGAGTATACATTTCTTTGGATAAAAAAAGATTAACACATCATTTTATAGAATATTTTTTATCAAAAAAGCAGGTATATTAAAAATATAAAAAGTTTAATATTTATAATTAATTAACACCTGTTCTAAATTATCCATACTTCCATACTAATATTATAAATGCGAAAGTAATTCTGTCTGCCTGTTACCTCTTTACGCTTAAACCGCTGACCCAATTGGGATGATAATATTTGGTATGGGGAGAGTTTGAACTACAAGAAACAACTTAGAATAATTTTTATTCTGCAACCATGCTTTGAAGACGGGCATGGCTAGCCAACGAAATCGCGCGGGAAATCTAGTACAAACAAACGAAACATTTGCCAGTATTTGCAAATATTTGTTTAAGTATAATAAAAAGAAGGCGTTCAAAATAAAATATCAAATTTCCAAATACGAAAACTACTTTATAGCATACGACTGTTGGCTTTAATCTCAGCAGAGCCGGCAGTACAAAGTTTTTGAGACAGGACGAAGTACATTTGTTCATTTCTACTCCAAGGAAAGCTTAGTGCACGATCAAAGATAGCAACTTGTGGGAGCGCAGAGCAATTGTTAAGACTTAGCTATTGTGTTTGTTTGAAGCTAAACTTGGTCAGAAACCCGCTATAGAACTGGAAAAATTTTAGAATCAGTAGACGATGTAATTTGTGCTTATCAAATAGATGAAAGCCTTAAGGCTGCTGTGTCAGTAATGTTGTTTTGACACGCTTTGATATATTTCAGTACACACAAACGAAACATTTACCAGTATTTGCAAATATTTGTTTTAGTATAATAAAAAAAGGCGTTCAAAATAAAATACGTACGTATAGCGTACGACTGTCGGCTTTAATCTCAGCAGAGCCGGCAGTACAAAGTTTTTGAGACTATCACGACGAAGTACATTTGTTCATTTCTACTCCAAGGAAAGCTTAGTGCACGATCAAAGATAGCAACTTGTGGGAGCGCAGAGCAATTGTTAAGACTTAGCTATTGTGTTTGTTTCAAGCTAAACTTGGTCAGAAACCCGCTGTAGAAATGGAAAAATTTTAGAATCAGTAGACGATGTTCTTTTTGCTTACAGTAATGTTGTTTTGACACGCTTTGATATATTTTAGATATACAGCCTTGGTCAAAAGTATAGCACACGCGTTTTCTTTTAACTCTAAAAACTATCTCTTTCTAAATACAGTTGATCAATTTTCTGTTATTTCACACCTCTATATTTAAATGAAGTAACTTATTCAAGTTTTTTTTTTTTTATTTATTTGTATTTAAGTTAAAATTAAATTTAAATGTTTAATATCTTGTAATAAAAAAAAATTGATACTGTATAAAGATAATCTTTATATTATATTTTTTAATTTTCTAATTTATATATCAAAACAATGTTATGTTACTTATGTTTTTGACAAGACTCTATTTACATATAAAATATTGAAAATTATAAAGATCAACAAATCACACCGATAGCGACAAATAAAAAAACATCGATACATTCGTTATTGAAGATTTCCATCACTATCAAATATGTAATTGGCGTGAAAATCCAATAATATCACTAATATTTAAGCATAAAAATATGAATAAAATTGTTATTGAGTCGTTCCATCATTATCGAACAGATAATTTTCATGCCAATCAAAATCCAAATCCAATTGACAAAAGTATATAGATGACTTTGACGATATATTTTTGGATTCATTTGGATAAGTATATCGTTTCGATTTTTTTACTTTATCGATATATTTTTGATTCCATTTGGATAAGTAAATCATATCGATGAATGTATGACTAATGCCCATCACTATCAATTAGCTAACTACCGTATAATTGATCACCAGGAATATTGCAGAAATAAGGACCGTTCCTACATGTATGACCAATTACCGTTTTAATTCCGAGGAATTACTTTAACTGATATGATAACGGTATTAACTTTCTGGTTTACCGGTAAGACGACTCTTAAACGGAGGTTTGGAGTTCGGAGTTAGGTTTGAACCAGTAAATATATTTCGGAAGGGTAGGCAGTTAGAGTTGCAGACGTCCATAGGCTACGGTAGTTGCTTACCATCAAGTGGACTGTATGCTTGTTTGCCACCGTCGTTGTATAAATTTACTGAACCCTAATATTATCTAGTACTACTTCTGGGATTATGTTACTGAACAGACCTTAGGGTCCTTAAAATTGTGAAAGCGGTCGGGGCAATGTTAGGAAGATGTAGGAAAACTCATTTAATTATTATTACAAACGTACACTGCTGGATAAAGGCCTCCCCCATGCCCTACAAGAATCCCAGTGACCTCCAAAATCTCTCACCAAAATCGCCACGCTTGGCAGGCAGGTTGGGAGTTTAAGGGCACCACCCAGGTCCTAAAACTCTGGTCCCACCGCGAGCTAGTAAGCTATGAGCTATCAGCTATTTCAACAATTAAAAGGTAATCGCTCCCTAGTAGTGTAGTATTTAGTTCATCGCCGGGCGATGAGCTATAAATATACCTACATATTTTTCTAGCACGAACGATTTCTTGTAAGTGATTGACAAAATAAAATCATCGACAGTCATGTTATCGATAAGTACCGCTTCAATATCATACTGGTAATACAAAGGCAAATATAGGGTAATAAGTTTAAACATAAATAACTAACAAAACTATTTATTCATTTATATTTTCCGACCTATTCATTATAAAAGTAAATTGGATCAAACGTGGATCGGATTACGTTCAATTTGTACAAGATCCGTGACACGTGGCATCTAGGTACGTAGCGGATATAAGACTGTGTATGTCTTGTCGTTGAAGTAGTATGTACTTATGGATAACAGGATTGTCGATATTTTTATTATGGCAAGCACTAAGCAAATATCGTTACTGCTAGAAAAATATTTTTTTACACGATGGCGATTATTTTTTGTCCCAAGAGCGATTATGTTTGAAATAGCTGATAGCTCATAGCTTACTAGCTCGCGGTGCCTAAAGGGCCTTATCGCACTTGCGATTTGCGAGCGAGTTGAATGCGAAGCGAGCGCGCAGCGAATTCGCTGCGAGTGCTCGCTACGCACTCGCAGCGAATCTCTGCCACGAGTGCGTCGCGAATTCGCCTCGTGTGTGTCGCGAATTCGCCGCGAGTGCGCAGCTAGTTCGTCGGAATTCGTTATGTAACTGACTGTCTAAACGCAAATCACACGCCATGATTTTCACGCGAGTACGCAGAGAATTCGTTGCGCACTCGCGGCGAAATCGTGATACTTACGCTCGCGACTAATTCGTTACGCACTCGCAGTGAACTCGCTGCGCGCTCGCTTCGCTTTCAACTCGCTCGCAAATCGCAAGTGTGATAAGGCCCAAAGACAGGAAGACAGCCCGGCCAATTAGAACCGTCGCTGTTTTGATTCATTCGTTTAATATGTATAAGTAATTTATTCAGGCCAAACGTCATGATATAACAAATGATGCTCATTAAGGCACCGTATGTGAATCAATCAAGAGTGACCTTGGCCTAACGAATTCATGCTTTAATATTCTATGCAAGGTTAAGTTTCTGTCAAAATTGTCATTTTTTTTTGACAGTATTTTTTTGCACAATCATCCCCTTTTTTGCCGTGCTGGCTGACTAGAATAATAGCACCACTCCTCCTCCCGTGGGCCCGGGCAGCGTCCATCGAAACCCAATCTACAGCTACCTACTACGGTCGCCAAGCCGCTTGCCAAGCGTGACGACTATGGCAACTATCCCCAAGATGATACAAGTCATATTTGTGGGAGGCCTATGTCCAGCAGTGGTCTGCATACGGCTGAAATTAATGATGTAGTGTATGGGTTTTGGACTCGGGTATGTCCTTAAACTACGTCCAACAATGAGAGGTAGGGCAGCGAAGTACCATCACGCTTGGGTCTGGAGAAGCCCCACTGTGGAAGTACCTCCTCCTTACAGACCACAGCCACAATAGCACTGCTACCTTTCAGGTATGTAGTGCTGTGTTCCTGATGGTGAGTAAGGTTCCCAGAGCTCGAAGCCCCGCTTTCAATGTGCCCACTGCCACATAGATTTAGCGCTAAACTTTAACATAAAGGTATTTCAGGCAAAATAAAAGCGTCTATGCCAATTCCTGATACAAGTTGCCAAGCAGTTCAGACATGCTGGCTACTTCGGTACAATATGGCACAGGGCCATCTATGGATACATGTTGAGTAATTTTGACAGCGAGACATCTCCATAGAACTAGTATAGCACTGAGGCTGCTTCCTTCCGCCAGCGCTCTACACGACAACACTTCCATCATCACCACTTAGATGGTTGGCAGTCCTCAACTGTGTGCTTTTCTAGTTTTGCCTCTAGATTATTTATATTTGAACGATTCTAAAAGATAAAGCACCAATATCTTTTGTAAGTAAAATTCAACATGCATCCCTTCATTAAGTGTCTGACCAAATTTATTCAATCATAAAAACTTATGTCCTTCATACGACTTTCGAGTCTTCTTCAGTCAAAGGAATATATGCCACAGGCAAGTTGATATAAGACCTATAATTGCTTAGCTTTGTTACAGGATAGATAGCATGTAGGTAGCAAAGTACCTCCGTTTATCGGACCCTTTGGCAGATGGGGGAAAATTTATAGTAATATCGGTTAGAGTATGTTTATAATACTCTATTATGTTTGATATTGATTTTAGGTATGGTGTTTGAATGTCTTGAGCCTAATACCTTGAGCCTAATATCGCAAGCTAGCAAGATACTACTGAAAATCATACAGACTAGAATCAGACCAATAGCCGAAACATACTTAGGACCAGACCAGTACGGATTTAGAGAACAAAGGGGTACCAGAGAAGCCATACTTGCACTGAGAGTATTAGTTGACCGCCGATTAGACTTAGATATAGATACTTACATAGCTTTTATAGATCTTGAAAAAGCTTTTGATAAAGTCGAGTGGAACAAACTGATGGAAGTCTTGAAAGAAGCAGGCCTAGATTATCGAGACAGAAGAATAATATTAGAACTGTACAGGAAACAACAAACCACAGTAGTCATTAACGAATGTAAAGGAATCGCAAAGATACGGCAAGGAGTTCGTCAGGGCTGTCCACTTTCGCCGATAATTTTTAACATATTTATTGAGAATTCTATAAGAAAAATAACGGAGTCTAGTGCAGGAGGGGTCAAAATTAACGGGAAAAATATAAAATTTATACGGTTTGCGGACGACATAGCAGCAGTTGCTGAAAATGCAATAGAACTTCAGGCACTGCTGTCTACTATGAACAAAACTTTTCGGAATCTGGGCTCAAAATTAACGCAAGTAAAACCAAGACTCTAGTGGTATCAAAGAGAACAGTCGTGACTTCAATTTCCTTAGACAATACAGCAATTGAACAAGTACAGAAATTTAAATATTTGGGCAGTATTATTACCGATGATTCCAGATGTACACCTGATATTATTGCCAGGATAGCCATGGCCAAGCAAGCCTTTAATCTGAAAAAACCTTTGCTCACAGCTAAAATATCACGCTCCACTCGGAAGAAACTGGTCAAGGTGTACATCTGGAGCATTGCTCTCTACGGCTGCGAAACGTGGACCATGACGCAACGGGACAGAGAAAGATTACAAGCTTTTGAAATGTGGTGTTGGCGGAGATTGGAAAAGATAAGTTGGACGGAGAAGAAGACAAATGAGGAGGTTTTGCAGATAGTTAATGAAAAAAGAAGTTTATTGAATGTTATTGAAAATAGAAGAGGTAAAATGATAGGACATCTACTTCGTCACGATGACTTGATTAAAATAATAATAGAGGGAAAGATAGAAGGGAGAAGAAAAAGAGGAAGACCGCGAAGAACTTACATGGAGCAGTTAAAAGAAAAAGTTGAAGTTGTAACTTATAGAGAATTGAAGGAAAAGGCAGAGAATAGACCCGAATGGAAATTACTCCACCGACAAGAGCCAAGCTCTTAAATATATGATGATGTTTGAATGTCGGTCAGAAGTTTGAATATAAATTCAGAAATGGGACTAGAAATGGTGGTTGTTATTGTTTTGTTTGTAATAGCATGAGGCCCATAGAAGCGACGACGTTTCAGTATCATACTATAATGATATTGAGACGTGGTCGCTTATTATCGCGAAATCGCGAAGCGTCTGGTTGATGTAACTGAGGTGGTACCGCGTACGAATATCGTTTTTGCCGGTTGCGCCTCTGGTGACCGAAGAGCTGGCGGTTTCCTCGCACAACGTATCAGCATTGCGATACAACGAGGAAATGCCGCTAGCATCCTTGGTACAATAAAAAAAAAACATTTATTTCAGAAATCATTAAGTTCCATATTATTGTTAGTAACACTTAATACTATGTTAGACTATTTTATAAATAAATAAAAACTTAAAATTAACACGTTAACCCCTCCGCCGCCTCACAGATTTCCTGCCCTCTCCATAATATGTACGTCTATGAAGCGGCCTCATAACTCACTCTCATAATGCCTCAAGGGCCTTTTTTAGATTTTATACTGTAACTAGTTAAGTACTTGTAGTTATCATAATACGATTGTAATTTCTGTAAATAAATGTACTCATTCATATATTGAAGGAAATAAAAAAATGTTTGGAAAACTGAAAAAAAAATCTGTGTAAATTATTGATCAATAAGTGCTTAAAACCGTATATTAATTAGCGGATCTCATCAGAAATCAGCCTACGTCATTAAATCAACTTTACAATATATGTCACACATGCGTACTTCGGGTCCGGCCCGCTATTGAGAGCACCTGACGCTTAGTAAATTGCTGGACACTTTCCAGGGGTTATTATCGATGTTGGGTCTATGGTAACGATAGTTCGTAAACATGTGTACAATTTAATATGTTGTTGAGACGACGAGTTGTGTAGATATTTATAAACGTACAAATAAGTTTGAATAATGTATTGAACACAGCTTGTACAGCAAAATTATCAGCTTATATCTGATTATTTATTTTTGTACCCCGAAACACAATGTAAAGATAAAGCAAAAAATAAAGTTTATTTTTATATATTTCCTACAAGATGATGCCCGCGTCTTTGCACGCATGGTTAGAGGAAAATGTAACATATTGTGCCTATAAAAAGTAGCCAATCACTCTGCATCCCTTCAACTACCTCCACTTAAAAAATCATGTCAATTCGTCGCTCCATTTTGCCGTAATAGACGGACAAACAAACAGACACACTTTCGCATTTATAATATTAGTATGGATTCTTCTGGAATACTTTAAGACAGCCATTAATTGCGGGGTTTAAGGAAGATTAGAATTAACTCTTTCGTCCAAAAGGTAATAACAGATTGTTCTGTCTTTGATCTGGCTATATTTCGGCAATTTTTCATGAATTTGCCAGCCAATTATTCGTCTCAAAAACAAAATTGATTATGTTTAAGTATCACATTTATTTCATAGATATCTCAAATTTTACCTAGGGCACACTGCACCATTACCATGAATCAACTCAAAAATGCGTTTACCCCACCGGTAGACGGTTCTTTGTGCGTTATGGCCCACTGCCATTTCAGCATTATTTAAACTAAATATGTCGATAACTTTGTGCCTACCCTACCCCCGCACCTATAAAACAGTACCATTACCATGAGTTGTGACATTGAGGTTTTCGATAACGAGTATCGAGTTTACTATCTGTGCATCTCGTTCGCACTAAAACAGTACAAGATACTAAAACAGTACAGAGATGTACAGGTAGTAAACTCGAAACTCGTTATCGAAATCTTCAATATCATAACTCATGGTAAGGGTACTGGCCACGGCCGTTTGACGTTTTCCTGACGATTCCATAGTAATCGGCACGCTGCGTGTAATTTTATATGGAAACGCCGAGAAAACGCTGAACAGAAACTCTAGTGTGTCCACGCTAATATTGTTACATATCGGGAATCAAATTAAACTGTACCATTTTTAGGGTTCTCTTAAACAACTAAGAACCTTTAAGGCTTAGGCACATAGGCGCGTTTTGTGAGGATGGCGTAGCGGGGAGCGACGCTGCCGTCCGAATGTGTGCCTTATTTCGTTACATTAGCCACACCGGTGCGGTGTCACGCTGCGCTACCGCCACGCTCACAAAACGCGCCTACTTATGTGCCCAGGCCTTTATAGTTTCACCAATTTTTTTTTTTTATGCAAGACTGACCAACGTTTGACTTCAGTCGCACCTGATGGTAAGTGACGACGAGGTCGAAGGTGTAGCACGCTGGTTCAGTAACAGCCTATTCACTCTTGACTTGAAGAGACCCAAATTATATCTTGCCGGGAATACAGACGAAGGGAGCGAATTCCATTCCTTAGCAGTCCGCATTAGGAAGGTAGAAGCGAATCGCTTCGTGCGAATGAATGGAATATTCACAACGTAAGGATGAAACTGCCTGGATGTCCGGTGATGGAACGGAGATGGCGGAATTAAATCGTGCAATTCCTGAGCACACTCTCCAAAATGTATCCTGTAAAACACAGACAAACTAGCAACCTTGCGGCGATGCTCAAGGCTCTGCAACCTTACACTCACTAATTTAGGATCGCCAATGAGTCTGCGAGCTCGGCGTTCTATTGAATCCAAAGCGGCCAACTGATACTTGGCAGACCCGTCCCAAAGGTGGCAACAGTACTCCATACACGACCGAACCTGCGCTTGGTAAAGTGTTAGGAGCTGTTCCGGCATGAAGTACCGCTTCACCCTATGTAAGACTCCTAGTTTTTTAGCAGCGGATTTCGCTTTGGCCTCAATAGTGGTGCCGAAGTTCAGCTTAGTGGTAAATTTAACCCCAAGCAGCTCGAGGTGGTCTGTAATTGTTAAGGACACATTCTGGAAAGCAGGAGTCAAGTGGCAGAGGCTCCTTTTGGCGGTGAATAAACACGCCTGTGTTTTGGAGGCGTTAAACCTAACCAAGTTAGCTTCGCCCCACTCATCAACGGCCTTCAAGGTCTGGTTCGTTCGCTCAACCAAAGCTTTCCTTAAGGACTCAGTCTCTCCACCGGTAGTTTGGGCCTCAGAAAAATATCTCTCAGTCACCGTACTGTCGTCTGCATACCCAAAGATACCGGGTTTAAGCAGATCGTTAATATGCAGCAAAAGAGAGTGGCTGAAAGAACCGAACCCTGAGGCACTCCGGCATTTATTGCCATGCGATCTGATGTGCAACCATCCACTACGACCCTAATAGATCGCTGCCTCAGGAAATCGGAAATCCAAGAGCACAAACCAGCGGAGATTCCGTACGCAGAGAGCTTGCCAAGGAGGCCGTCATGCCAAACCCTATCGAAGGCCTTGGAAATGTCGAGAGACACAGCGAGGGCTTCGCCGCGCTTCTCGATGGCCTCGCTCCAAATGTGGGTAGCGTACACAAGTAGGTCCCCAGTAGACCGATTTCGGCGGAAGCCGTATTGCCGGTCGCTGAGGAGATCGTTACCTTCAAGGTACGCAAGGAGCTTGTTGTTCAAAACACGTTCCATAATCTTGCAGAGTATGGAAGTGATCGCGATGGGACGATAATTCGATGGGTCAGCACGGCTACCCTTTTTAGGCACAGGCTGCACGTTAGCAAGCTTCCACGCTTCGGGAACTTTTCTCATCTTTAGGGAAAGTCGATACAGGCGCGTCAAAACAGGAGACAACTCAGGGGCACACATTTTTAAAACGATTGCTGGAATTCCGTCGGGACCACTAGCCTTATTCACATCTAGACAGCGTAGTGACTTCAGTACTTCCCTTTGGTGAATACGCACCTCAGCCATTGATACTTCGCAGCGGGGCAAAGAGGGAGGTACGGCACTACCAGCGTCTAAATGTGAATTTTCCGCAAATAGAGAAGCAAACAAGTTCGCTTTCTCTTCCGCAGTGTGGGCCAGTGAACCGTCTGGTTTCAGCAGCGGAGGTAGTGATGGACGACAGAAATTCAACTCAACCGATTTCGCGAGTGACCAAAACGCTTTGCTCCCAGATGGGTATGCGGCAAGTTTGGCCCCTAGACGACGAACATGGAGGAATCGAGCTTTCTGCATGACCTTCTTGCAGAACTTGGCAGCTTTGTTAAATAACTGTTTCTTAATGCATACATCCGGAGCTTTGCAGCTGCGAGCATCGACCCATGATAAATACGCTTCGTGCTTTAGCGCTTCCGCTTGAGCACACTCTGCATTAAACCACGGGCGAGCTGCGCCACCAACAGCTACGTCAGAGTAGGGGATGTAATACTCCATACCCCGCCGCAACACGTCAGTAACGGCTGCTGCACAGCTCGACGGATCATCGCTATTGAAACAAGTTGGCTGCCAAGGATAGGATGCAAAGAAATGCCGCATCTCGTCCCAATCTGCTGACTTGTATCGCCACACACGGCGCGAGCCCTTCGGGCTAAGGACGGGAGGTGAGTGGTGCGACACAGATTTCACCAGACAGTGGTCAGAAGTTCCCAATGGGGATGACACTGACACGTTATATCTGTCCGGATCGGTTGTCAGCAGAAGGTCCAGGCAATTAGGCGTGTGACTCGCAACATCCGGAATGCGGGTTGGTTGGTCGACCAGCTGAGAGAGATCCAGCGATAACGCAAACTTGCGCGCCTCTCTCCCTGCGTGATCAGTGAACTGGTATGGGCACAGCCACTCTTCGTGATGAGCATTAAAGTCCCCCAGAAAAACCAATTGCGCACTCGGGTACCGTTGCAGAGCCACACCCGCCGCATCACTAAGTTGCTCAAAGAGCCTGGTTGTCTCCTGGTCACCGCTGTGTGATCGGTGAACCACGGCGTAAACAATTTGCTCAACACCGAGGTCCACCAGTAGCCATAAACTGGAAAGGTTAGGCCCCTCAAGGTTACGGAGACGCCGATAGCAGATGTCATCGCGAACAAACACGCACACACCAGCCTTCTGCACAAAAATGTGCTCTAGGGCATATCCCGGGTAGTGCAGGTACGACGCGTCAATAGGACATCCGATCTGCGTCTCGGTGAGGCAGAGCAAGTGAGGCTTCTCAGTCTCAAGATGGTGGTGGACTGGCACGAGATTGGAGTGCAAGCCTCGGATGTTCGAGAGGTGCACTTTGAGTGAGAGGACGTGCTTCCGCTGAAAAACACTTGCTCTTATTTTTGTTTTTTGCCATTAAAATTATGTGAATAGGCTTGGAAGGCGGCAGTTGAACAGATGCTAAGCTGCTCGCCCAGCAGCACACAAACAGTCTGCTACACGCTGGAAGCCTGATCTGGAGACTGCGGGGACGCCCGAACCCCCCCGAAGACGGCTGTCGGGTCCTCTCTCCGGTCGCAAGCCGGCACTACAGCGCGCCTCCGGGATTTTTCACAGTTGGCGGGGCAGCCTTTCGGGGTTAGCTAAGTCCCTACTTGGGCCCCCAACTACCTGCGGTCGGCCAGCGGAGAACCGTGCTTCGGATCCCGCTACCCTCCGCGACCAGGCATCCGGTGCAACAAATTGATGGCACTGAAACCGGCTAGCAAGCAAAGCAATACCGTTCAGACCCGCCTTCCCAAAATGGCTACAACTGCCTTCATGTCGGAACACGATCCGGAGTGAGTTACTTTTTTTTTATAAAAGACTGACCAGCGTTTGACCTCAGTCACACCTGATGGTATACGGTTTTTGGAAAGTGAAATAAAAACAATGTTTACGACTAGAGATTTTAATAGTCAAATGTAAAAAAATAAAAGTAACAATAAATCTTTTTCAACATATTTCTCTTGTGTGACATTTCGACTTGATTTATTTTGATGCATTGGTTGACTTCTAATTAATATGACACATTGTGAGATAAAATTGACATTTTATAGATTAAATACGACATGCTTTTAACAAAAAAACTCGAACAGCTACCAAGTTATATAAATCAAATAAACTATTTTATAAGTAACAATAAAAATTGCTAGCTAGCTTGCTAGCATTAAGCTTGACATAAATAATAAAAAATATTTAAATATTTGCATTCTTTATTAAATAAGAGTCTGGGCAAAGAGTACAATTTTGTACCATTTCTAGAAACGGGGTCCAAGCGCACATAAACTTTTCGCAGTAATCGCGAAGAGTCTGCTTGACTGGTGATCGAAGAGCTGGCGGCTTCCTCGCACAACGTATCAGCATTGCGATACAACGAAGACATGCCACCATCTTCCTAGATACAAGGACAAAAGGGCCAAGATTGAATCTAGATAAGTTACGCTGTTATTGCTACTGTACTGTAGTTGTACAGATAATGAATATGGAACTTTCGTCAAAATTTGAATTTTTGGACCCGGGTATGTCCTTAAACTACGTCCAACAATGAGAGGCAGGGCACAGCGTTGACCATCACACTTGAATCTGGAGCAGCCCAACTGGGGAAGTACCTCCTCCTTACAGAAGACCATAGCCATTAACAGCACTACTACCTTTCAGGTATGTAGTGTTGTGTTCCCGTTGGTGAGTAAGGTTCCCAGACCTCCCTTAAAGGCCGGCAACGCGCTCGTGACTCCCCTGATGTTGCGGGTGTCCATGGGAGGCGGTAATTGCTTACCATCAGGCAATCCGCCTGCTCGTTTGCCACCTTTGTCAATTAAAAAAAAAATAGTTCGCCGACATGCGTGTACAGACACGTTACTACTACATAGGCTAGGTGCTAAGTTTTTTACCTTTATATTATTTGAAAAGAAAGTGATTCACTTGATTAAATATTAAAATTAGTTTCATATACTGGTACTTTGAAATAATATTTACCTATAAAATCTATATAACATTACTAGATGACCCATTGAGTTTCGTAACACCCATAACCTCTCTTATTATCTTATGTCTATGGTTATTATAAATTACAATTTGTATGGGAATAAAAAATCACTGTTTTCTAATTATCATCACAATATTTCCGTGTTTTTACACTGCCTAAACCTTCTGCGGTCTAATACAAACATTATAATACCAAAATTACCTAAATTGGTTCAGCGATTGTCGAGTTTATGGGTAACATACAAACGCATTTCATTTTTATATATATAGAAAATAATATAAAGTCCTGACTGACTGACTGATAAACGCCCATCCCAAACCGCTTAACCTAGATAGCTGATTCTTTCACAATAGGTAGTTTATATACCGTAAGGACTAAGAAGGGATTTTTGGAAATTCCACCATTAATGGGGTTGAAACTTTGTATGAGGATTGTGTAAAATTTAAAGCCAGAGAATCGAAATTTTGTGTAAACACTCCTTATTTGATCTAAAAAAAAGTGATTTCAGCGTTTTTTGAAATTCATCCCTTAAACCCTTAAGGGTTCTTTTACGCGTGAGAAGCCGCGGGCAAACATACATACATACATAGCAGCCGTATGCAGTCCACTGCTGGTCACAGGCCTCCCTCAAATATGACTTATATCATCTTGGGGGTTAGTTGCCATAGTCGCAACGCTTGGCAGGCGGGTTGGCGACCGCAGTAGCTGACGCTGCTGCCCGTCCGTAGGATGTTTCCCTTTGTCGCCTTACGACACCCGCGGGAGGAGATGGAGTGGTGCTATTCTAGTCAGCCGGCATCACACGGCACAAGCGGGTAAAAGCTAGTATTTAATAAGTGTAACTGTGTGTTAAATAAATAAAAATGGTAACGAATCCTACACATACACTAAAAGTACTTATAAAAGAAAACTACATCATAACCAACATCGACTTGTAGTATTACTCTACCGCTCGACGCAAATCAAACTACCTTTAAAATACAACTCTAATGAAGCAATTTTTCTTAAAGAAGGTCAAATCCTTTAGTCGAATCATTCGAAATATTACACACATTAAAATTAAAACTTTAATACCAAGCACTAAGGTTTATTTCAGACCACATCGCACAACTCGATATCAATTGCTCTGTTGACCAAATCGATCAATCATCACCCACAACGCAAGACTGACCTGACAAAGCGACAACAACCTATTGTGATAATGTCTTAGCTAAATTGAATTCTAAAGTAATAGAATTACAGTCTAAAGTTGTATAATTTTAAATAAGCTTGGACATACGCGTGGATGGTCAGATTTATTACTTTTTGTGAAATGTTCTTAAGCAACGGTGTGATAAAGAATGTGTTAATGACAATGTGCGGATATGAGTAAGATCTGTTTGACGACCGGTCTGGCCTAGTGGGTAGTGACCCTGCCTATGAAGCCGAAGGTCCTGGGTTCGATTCCCAGTCAGGGCATTTATTTGTGTGATGAGCATAGATATTTGTTCTTGAGTCATGGGTGTTTTCTATGTATTTAAGTATTTATAATATTTATATGTATCTATTTATTATATATATCGTCGTCTAGTACCTGCAACACAAGCCTTATTGAGCTTACCGTGGACGTCGATTTGTGTAAGAATGTCCGAAATATTTATTTATTATTTATATATATATTTATCTGTGGTTTTAAACCGCGTGTCTACGTATAGATCTTGTGTGTTATCCGTCGTGGCACCACCGAATGGGCTCAGAAGATCAGCGCTGGCTCCTAAGCTGGCAATATGCTGAGTTGAGTTCATTTTGTGATGCACACCAGGTGTATTTTTTCTTTCTTTGTCTGTCATTGTTTTTGTATATGTGTTGTCACAAATAAATGTTTTTTATCTTTATCTTTTATCTTTAGAAATGCACCATTGCCGGTAATACGGTTAGCGAACCAGCGACAAAACTCGCTTTAGTTCGATACCATTACACACCACTCAGATTCCGTTGAGATCGCCTCAATCTCGCTGGAAGCGTAAATTTAATAGGACGAGTATTTCAGTAGTACTAATCAAGTCTTGTGCGGAAGGGTCCTGAATTTTCCCCAGGCTATTTCCACCCCCACATTCCGATCGCTCTAATGTGCCGCAATGTCATAGAACCTAAGTCAGGTTCCTAAAAAAAGGTAAATTCCCAATATTTCCAAATGTTAAATTTTCTTATAAATATTTGGAATTTACCGGGAACGGCACATCTCTACGTATCTCCGACATTAAGGTCTTAAAAGTAATTATCGATTTTTGTCATAAAATTGAGTAACTTTTACTCTAAGTAAAGCTAATCGAAAAAAGGTTTTTTTTTTATTTATTTTCTTTATTTATCTTGTTTCTTATTTATTTTATTATTTATATATTAACATAAAAAATGTTACAGCTTACACAGTAACAAAGTCCCACAAACAGTTTACACGTTTTGACTTTCATACTAAGTATTAAACTAAATAATTATTTAAAGAAAACCCTAACATAACCTCCTCAACTGTTCTTTGGGTGACTTTAACCTTTCGGAGCCATATGTTATCCTAACAGCATTTTAATACAACGAGAAAATACCGCCAGCATACTCGGTACGAATTAATCTGCTAAAACGTCTTTTAACACGTTTTTGTAGAAGTGCAATTATCATCTTCCTCACACGCAGTTTGTCACGACTTACCCCAGGATTTAGCGTAGGCATTCATTTTACGAAAGCGACTGCTATCTGACCTTCCAACCCAGAGGACAGAGGGCATACTGGGACTTATTGGGAATAGTCCGTCTTACTTCACTGATAAGCGACTGATAAATATCAAATGATAATTCGTACGTAAATTCTGAAAAACTCATTTGTAGCTACTTGCAGAACCTGTGACCTCCGGATTGCAAGTCGCACCCGCTTAGCGCAGACTTAAAAGTATTAGTTCTATCAACTTCCTACGCATTTATCCATCTCGCGGATCAAACAATGACCTCAAGGATCAATGACGGATCTCCGAAGATCGATGACGCATCGGCACCGTCATCAAATTGATCTCAACGCTGCGTCATCCATCAACGATTTTGTATTGCTGGGTCATAGTACTGATACTAAGTCCGGTTAGCTTTAACCTATTTCAAACTAAGTTTGCAATTCGACCTTCTGTCTTAAGTTACCTCAGCATTTTGACCACAGATTTAGCCTAGTGGGTAGTGACCCTGCCTATGAAGCTGATGGTCCTAGGTTCAAATCCCAGTAAGGGCATTTATTTGTGTGATGAGCACATGTATTTGTTACAAGACTGACCAGCATTTGACCTCAGTGTATCACGATGGCTCAGTAATAGCCAAATGACTCTAGTCTTGAAAAGATACTAACCAAACCAACATAACTACCGACATAAATTAAAATTAGCACCTCATAATAATTGTGTACCTCAAACCAACATAACTTCGTAATTAAGTAAAAGCTTGGGCGAATGAAACAAAATATAATAAAGTAAAACCCATTAAAATGAGATGAAATCCAGTAACCAGATTAAAACAGATAAGTCTAATTGGTAATATGTTTTTAAAATGTTAAAAACATTTTAATAAACATGCAAAATGTGTCGATGCGTGGAACAAGAGTGTCAATTACTGATAACGCAAAGTGTAGTAAGTTTTTTTTTTTTTATATCATTTAAG
Organism: Grapholita molesta; assembly: GCA_022674325.2. Classification (NCBI taxonomy): domain Eukaryota; kingdom Metazoa; phylum Arthropoda; class Insecta; order Lepidoptera; family Tortricidae; genus Grapholita; species Grapholita molesta. The sequence goes on along the minus strand of CP053138.2, from coordinate 14,859,912 downwards.
AAAAAAAAACCCTTCCACGGTTTGATCATTTTCCTCACATTTGTCCCGCCATTCTGCCATGGTTCATGGTGGGTGCCTGTAAATAAATATTTCGGGATACAATCTTACACAAATTGACCTAGTCCTACGGTAAGCTCAGTAAGGCTTGTGTTGTAGGTACTAGACGACGATATATATAATAGATAGATACATAATTATAAATACTTAAATATATACAAACACCCACTCGGAACAAATATCTGTGCTCGTCATACTACTAAATGCTCTGAACGGGATTTGAACCCAGGACCATCGACTTCATAGGCAGGGTCACTACCCACTAAATACCACCTGTCGACAATATATATAAAAATAGTTATTTGTTATACAAGGGTGCAAAATTTTATTTTAACTGCGAGTGTGGGATTGAAACTCGAGCAAGCGAATGGATTCTATAGTTTAACCACGAGCAAAGCGAGTGGTTTTAAAATAGAATCCTGAGCGTAGCGAGTGTTTCAATACACGAGAAGTAAATTACAATTGCACCCGTGTGTAACACAAAACTATTTTTATATATATTGTCGACCGGTGGTAGTGAGGGGAAAATATATTTTATTGCATATTTAAAATACCTATGATTTTCGATGCAACATTTTGAGAAATAAAGAGTGTTGGTAATGGAACCTTTTACCGAGTAACTACATAATTACCAGACATTACGTTTATTATAATATGACCACCAATTAAATGTCGTCCGTAATGAGTGGTCACTGAACGAGGCTCATGTGCTTTTTAGTGTTAACATTTCATTTAAAAAAAAACACGTTTACAAGCAACTGCGGCGCTGGAGCGAAAATCGATTTGTTTTTTATGACAAAGGCGGCAAACAAGCAGACGAATTACCTGATGGTAACCAATTACGCCATGGGCACCCACAACACCAGGGGATTCACAAGCGGCCTTTAAGGGTTTGGCTCTGGGAACCTTACGTACCATCAGGAACACAACAGTACATATCTGAAAGGCAGTGCTATTATGGCTGTGGTTTTCTGTAAGGAGGAGGTACTTCCCCAGTTGGGCTGCTCCAGATTCAAGCGTGATGGTACTTCACTGCGCCCTACCTCTCATTGTTGGACGTAGTTTAAGAACATACCCGGGTCCAAAATGAATGATTATCTCTGTTGCTCTCATAACGCTTTAATTGGATTAAAAGAGAAGGATGCCCGAAAGAACTTCGATACTAAGTCTGTATTGTTTAATTTACATTCTACCATACCTACTAATACCGATCTTTGTATTTGTCCTTAAACTGTAACGAGGGACCAATGGTTTACAGTCTGCAGAGTACGTTTAGAGGCAACTACCTCCCAAGATACAAGTCATATTTGGGGGAGGCATTCTCCACTGCCATATACAGAGGCTCTAGAATCTAGTGTAAGTTTCTTTTGACGTTAAAAAACGTTTTCGAACGCGTAAGTGATAATGTTATTTATATGGGAACCGCAAACGCGTTCGTGACGTAAAGTTAAGTAGAGTGTAAGTTTTTAACGTAATATATTACTTTACCATCGCGTTAGCGTTTTCCATATAAATATCATTATCACTTAGACGTTTTTTACGTCAAAAGAAACTTACACTAGACCCTCAGGTCTCCGCTATATACTGCCATATGAAACGATTCCCTGATGTAGGGATGCCATAATCGCCACGATTGACAGATGGGTTGGTGACCGCAGTTGCTTCAGATTGGGTTTTGAGGGACGCTCCTTCCCATACGTGGAGGAGAGGATAGGATCATAATAATAAGTCGTAATTTTACCATCTGACACTTTTTTTTAACAAGGTAGCTAAAAGTGCTTTTAAAACTATACTAAACTTTTATCTTAGCGTTAATTGTATCTCCTTCGATTCAAATATAAAACTCAATTAATTTAAGTAATAAAGTTGCAAAAACATGATATTTTAGCATCAAATTGAATATTATCAATTAAAATATTTCAATAAGCATTCTCACGTATAGAATTCCAAGTAACACAGATTAAGTTCAAGTCATTGCAACATTATCATAAAAAAAAACTTGAGCGTCTCCGGGTCAAAAACCAGTTTCAATTACCAACTTCACTTTGCCGCTCAAGAAGTAGATAAACTCAGAGCAAGTTACGAGTAGAAATAAATGTCGACTGCAGTTGTAACTTTGTATATATACCATTTTGACCTCATATGTAGCATTTCCGTTCCTAAAAACGAGACATTATTATCTCAAATAACGTGTTCATGGGACTACCGAATTGTTTGATCTTAGAATGCGATTGGTAAAAACGAGCCTAGTTCGTACGGCAATCATTATTTTTTTGGATCTATATTGAAAAACCTAAAGTTTTTTGTCCTAAACTTTCATTGCCTAATATCGTTACGGAGTGAAGCCAGGGATAGACTGGGGAACAAATATCCCTGCAACCCGTATCGCCAGCGACGTCGGGTGACATAGATTGACGTAGCCGGACATCGCCCGACAAGCCATGACTATGCCAGCAAGTGTCTGGCGAAGTCGCCGGACTTGTCCCCTAGTCTATCCCTGGCTAGAAACATGTCGAGCAATATTCGATTTATAAAACGTGAGCTACTCGCTTCTATACAATTAATGTTTCAATCTCACGATAGTTTTTTTTTGTGTTTAAAATCATTAAATGTCCTAACACTCGCCTTAATTTTAGTTGCCCTATTCCACAATGGCCGATTTCGTTTTGGCCTAATGGTTGAATTACGGTATATACGGATTGTAACCGTGTTCTATACCCTTACCATGAGTTGTGATATTGTCGTTTTCGATAACGAGTATCGAGTTTACTATCTGTGCATCTCGTTAGCACTAGAATAGTACAAGCGAGATACACAGATAGTAAACTCGATACTCGTTATCGAAAACGTCAATGTTACAACTCCTGGTAAGGGTACTGGCAAATATATATATATTTTTATTTTGAATTTTAATATGTTTTTTCCTAATGTAACTTTCCATATTAGTAACTTACCCTAATTTTGATACATTTTGGTAGTCACCTTAATTGCTTAAAGTTAGCGATTTCCGCGTAACCAATTTTTCCTTGTCAAAAGTTATGTAAAACATGTAGCCAGTACTAGCCTAATAAATAAAACTAAGGCCTTAATATTCAGCAGCTGTGTTAAACGCCAGATTTCCTAGCACTCATAAATCAACTCCCTTCATTACACCCACTATCAAAAATATCGACTCAACCAAAGTAACATAATATGTATACATGTACCTTAATAGTAAGACAGTAAGGTGCATGTATACAAATTATGGCACTTTGAATGCATCTATATCTATGATCCACGGTCAAAGACATCAAAACGACCAAAGTGCCAAAATATACATGGACCTTATTGTCTCAGTGTTAAGGTTCATGCGTATAATATTCTGGTGGTTTGGCCGTATCGATATTTTTGACCTTGACTGGCAATAATTTCGTGCAAATTTTCAGCACTTACTCGTTTCCTTTCCATAGTTTTTGACTGCTGACCTTAGTTATTAACACGTTCACTTCAAGGTTTTTTTTTTCTTTTTTTTGCAACTTGACTTTGGCTCTATTATACCGTTTCGACTTATCAGAGCGGACTGTGTGGAGTGAACAACATTTCCTTGCCCTTGTCCCTTTTACTTGGGATCGGCGCAGCATGTCTTCTCCTTCCATACTTCTCAATTGCTCGTCATATCATCATTCACACCCTTTCTTTTCATATCATCTCTCAGACATGACTTTCATCCTTGTGATTTATATGAAGCGAAAAAGCATATTCTACCCCTACTTTTCTCTTGGAATTATAATGAATCAGAGGACATTTTGAAACAACTATAAATATCTTCTATCACGTAGGTTCTCACACACATACATAACTAATTCATACATACACTCCCAAATTCATACACTCATACTTAACTTATTATTATAAAAATATTAGAAAATTTATATTTATCTAAGATCCTCACGTCACAGACTCTGCCTAGTGTGGGGACCATTGTAAGACTAATATATTTCATAAATTGATTAAGTACACAATTATGTGTACTTAATCAATTTATGAAATGTATTTGATTTGATTTTGATCCCTCCGCATTATATGCCCATACCAATGGCAGTTCCCTTGACTTTGTGGAGGAAACTGCCTGGGGAAAATCCAGGACCCTTCCGTATCAGACTTGATCTGTACTACTGGAATACTCCTACTGAGTTTACGTTTCCAGCGAGATTGGTTAAGACGGTCTCAAATCTGAGTGACAGATAACAAGGTATTACACGGAATTCATAGGTGAAGCTAAATACGTGAATCAATAATTATTTATCACCAAATATCAGAACTATTTATTAGCTGTACCAAAATAGGAATTGTTTAACTATTTTACTGTAGAAATCATTCTATTGAAACACTATTACAGACACTTAAAGCGCGTAGTTTCTATTATACAATATTTTCTTCAAAAACTTGCCTATGGCCCTTAAATAATAATGAGACCTTACACCGTCTTATATTGCAGCGCTTCCCAAACTTTGCGTAGCGACGCCTGGGGCGTCGAGCAACACAAATTCATTACATTTACACGACAACGCAACCGCCTGCAGGCAAGCGAGGCAGCAAATTGACACAATATAAGGGCGTACGCGGGAAAAAAGTTTGGGAAACCTTGCTCTTATCGATTTCGCTAGCGTACAACACTGTTTACGTGTGTATAAACAGGCGATTGAGGTCAAAACGATTCGATAACAACTTGTTCAATAGGGAAACACCTAAGTCAATATTTATTATACGTACAGTCAACAACACTCCTAGCTATACATTGGTAGACCTTATTATATAAGGCATAAAGTCCCCCGATGTACAGTTAAGAGTGTTGCTGAGTGTACAATGTTTTTACTTACCATTATAAAAGATAAATAAGACGAGGAAATATAAGTATATTTAGTTTTAGTCTCTGGCGATACTGGTAGGCTACAGTAGAAGCGGGTTAGATATAGGTGTTTAAACCAAGAGTTATTGGATTCAAAGAATCACAGATTCGAATACAATGGTGTGGACTGTGAAGGATTATATCATAACCGTGGTATCATCACTTCTGGACATAGGCCTCCCCCAAATATAAACTTATATAGAGCTTATATAGAGGTAGGGCACAGCGAAGTACCATCCCCAGGGAGCGTACCTTTCATGCCGATGACATCCAATTGACGTCAGGTTACATATAGGATGAAATGGATCATTCATGAATCATTTTATTATATAGATTGTAACGATTATTTAAAATATGTTTTATATTTATTTCGACTGATATACCATGTCAATTTCCATCTGTATCAGTGCGGAAAACATGCCATTTTATATTTCATTACTTGATAGTAATTGAATCAATTCTTCATTTTACGTCATGTTTCATACATCATGATCCAGTTTCTTAAATTTTAAATTATGCTCAATTATCACTGATATCATATTATGATATTACACAATAAAATATTACGTTATGCTGCATGAAACACACATGAATAAATGATTGATGATTAATGATTGATGACTACAATAAGACTAACTGGAATCACCCTATATGCAACGTGACGTCAATTTGCTGTCATCGGCACGAAAGGTACGCTCCCTGACCATCACGCTTGAATCTGGGGCAGCCCAACTGGGGAAGTACCTCCTTCTTACAGAAGACCACAGCCATAATAGCACTGTTACCTTTCTGGTATGTAGTGTTGTGTTCCTGACGGTGAGTAAGGTTTCAAGAGATCCAACCCCCCTTAAAGGCCGGCAACGCGCTTGTGACTCCCCTGGTGTTGCGGGCGCCCATGGGCGATGGTAATTGCTTACCAACAGGCAATCCGTCTGCTCGTTTGCCGCTTATGTCATAAAAAAAAGAATATCATATTGGAGGGCAGTTGACGGCAACACGACCAAGCGTGGCGACTACGGAGCTCGGAGTTGCCACGCTCGGCAGGTGGGTTAGCGACTAGCTGTTTTCGGTTTCGACAGTTTTTTTTTGTCGTCCGCCCGCTTGAGTTGGGATAGCGCTATTCCCAGCCGGCATCAGTCAGCATAAAAATACTTCCATTCGCATGATATTTACACGATTCGCAAACCCATATAGAAATGATAAAGTCTCTCCATTGAAATACGGCAGCATTCCAGTACAATTTATATGAGACTTATACTTTTTTCCACTAAGGCTATATTTGCAGCCCAAGTGACAAAGACCACAAGTCACATACTAGTTGTAAGTCTGTTGTACCCTTTTGCATTTGGGGTACAAATATTTACCATGTTAGCGTGTTAACTAGCAATATTCGTGTAGTTACGATAAGTCTTGTAAGCAAACTTTTTCTCTAGTTATACGTTATTGCTGGAAATTCGTATCGTATGATTGCCTTTATGATGTCTATAGTTTTGTTAAAAGGCTGTATATATAAATCAGGTTTGTAGAAATCTTTAAATATGATTTACTGTTTAATAATTCAGCCACGGATGTCCATTGCTGGACATGGCTTGCGAGAAGGATCACAATCGCCACGCTTGTTAGGCAGGTTGGTGATCGGAAGCTCCACCGCTTTAAAGGACGCTGCTACCCATCCAGTGGGTAATTAGCCACCCGGATTATTATAAAGTAAATTAATACGACAATTCCGCTGCTTCAAAAAAAAATGTCCCCGATGATAAGTTAAAAAACGAATCAGCTATCTGTGATCAATCAGTCAGTCAGGACTTTCACGTTTATTTTTATAGAAACTATTATTAAAAACCTATAACTTTAACTTATTGGTATTTCTTTCATTACCCTTTTATTTTTTATTAAGTCCGTAAACTTCACAACTAGGTACAGTCACAGACTTTAATTAAACCACTTACGGTTCAAACTATTTTCTTTTGTTTAATACTTACTATATGAAATACCCAATGTAAGATGAACCCTAAATGGCTCAACAATTAAAGTCCCTGACCGTACCACAATATGCCCTATTGAACGACCATGTTTGCTTAAAATCGGATAACATTGCATTTTAGTAATAAATTATGTAACTAGGTACGGCAGTAATAATAATATTTCTATTTCCTGAAATTCCATAACAGCGGAAAAGGGATGAAAATGGTCCTCGACCCAAATTTATTAAAAAAATCACAACTATCTCTCACTCGTCCAATTTAAGGGTCCCATTCCATGTTTCAATCTTTATGTCATATTTCATATCGCTTAAGATCATCTATCACCTGTCCTTGTCCCACGTATTCCTGTGACCTCGCTGCTAGTTTCCTTGACCTTGAATTTGTTAGCATCAAACTAGTGCTAAAAAAACTATATCTGCTAAATGAATTTTGAATTTAGCAGAAACGAAATCTGCTTATACTTTATTTCTAAAATTTCTGCCATCCCGTGAATTACAAATTACAAAAGTGAGTTATAGAAATATAATTGGCTCGACTATACGCAGTATTAAAATTACGCGTACCTATTGTAATAATATACATTTTCAGCATTTAAATTACTTTTTCTACTTAGTTACAAACGGATAAACTCACGTGTAATTATATCGCACTAGGCGACATGTTTCGGGTAAGCAGCTTACCCGAAACATGTCGCTTAGTGCGATATAATTACACGTGAGTTCATCCGTTTGTAATAATAACATGGCTCACAACAGTTTTAATTGTATTAAATTGCTTTTACATTTTACTGTTATCAGATGTATGCTTAGTATCACTTTTGTATAATCATACGTACTTTGTGAACTTACATACATCTACTACATATCTATATATCAGCCAGGGATTTTCACTACTTTTGGTCTCCCCAAAGGGGTAGGAATGAACCGCAGAACACCGAAGTTACCAATATAGTTCTCCGGATCGGGCGGAGCACATTGCGCGCAGAACCGATGGCCAGTGGGGCGGAAAGGTTCTGGAGTGACGACCACGAACTGGAAGACGCAGCGTAGGTAGGCCTCCCACAAGGTGGACCGACGACCTAGTTAGAGTCGCGCAGGATGTGCGCAGGATCGGTCTTTCTGGGGGAGGCCTATGTCCAGCAGTAGACGTCTTTCGGCTGACATTATGATGATGATGAAAGGGATAAGAGCGATTCTTAAGACTTTTTTTTTCTTTCACAGTGCCAACATCGGATGTTCAAGGGGTGCTTGGGAAGAAGGCGTCCCTCCCTTGTGACATCGCGCCTCTGCAGCAAAACGACGAGGTCGTCATGGTACTCTGGTTCAAGGAAAGTGGCGGTGAACCATTGTACAGGTAATTTGGATAACCCTAAGTGTCAATATAGTACCATGGTAGAATGTTCGCGATCCCATGGCGCCCTCGCAAACGGCTAAGAGGATGAAACGCCGGTGTGGGGTTTAGTGGGTAGGGTCAATCTCGCCTACTCAGAGGACAAGAGCGGAGAGCCCCACATACCCTAGGAGGATATAACCAATATAAATAAATAAATAAATATTTCGGGACAATCCTACACAAATCGACCTAGTCCTACGGTAAGCTCAGTAAGGCTTGTGTTGTAGGTACTAGACAACGATGTACTCGTATATAATAGATAGATACATATAAATACTTAAATACATAGAAAACACCCATGACTCAGGAACAAATATCTGTGCTCATCACACAAATAAATGTCCTGACTGGGAATCGAACCCAGGACCTTCAGCTTCATAGGCAGGGTCACTACCCACTAGGCCAGACCGGTCGTCATAGAGCCGACACACGCATTAATTTCTATCGAAATATTCTGCCGTTTTCGGCGCGGGGGTGAGGTTACACACATAAATAATGTTAACCCTAATGCATTTTTTACGTGCGTCGCTACACACACGACAAAATTATCAAACACTAGCATAAACTATATTCACACAAGTTCAAGAACTATGACTGGCGGCCGAGTAATTTTGGCAGAGGGGAACGCATGTTAATGGCTACTTAATATTGGTTATATCCTCCTAGCACATACCCCACATACACAACAACAACAACTCTAACAACAAAAAAAAAGGTGTCAATATAGTTAAAATGGTTGTGAGCCATGTTCCATGTAAGCTCTGGTACCGAAATACGACGGCAGCCAAACTGTCCATCAATTATTGTATAATATAAGTGCCATTTTCATATCTATGAATATGTAACTTTAATTTCAATTATCAATTTTTTATTCAAGTAGGCCTAGCAACAAGCACTTTCGAATAGTCAAATACAAATATAATCTTAATCGAATAATTAATTCATTAATTCATTAATACAGAGCAATTCATTGGTAAAATTATTACAATATAATATTTATATATATCTATAATAATGTCACAATAGTATCATAAATAAAATAAAAAATATTTTAAACATTAAACATCTTGTATATGAATACTAGGTAGTCTAGAACTGTACTTTATTGTTTAATGTGAAATAAAATTTTGCACTTTGACATTTGACACTAAACAATAGATATGAAACGGTTACTCATTTATTACAATAATTGATTGACTGTTCGGGTACCGTCGTATGTTGATCGAGATCCGAGTTTTGCCGAACGAAAATAATACTTATTACATGATTTAAACCGCTTTCCAAAGAGGAAAGGTATAGTCTAAACACAGGCCCATTGCATAACAATTTGTGATACATACACAAATTGTTATGCAATGGGCCGGTGTTTAAACTTAACATTGAAAGTGACATCTACACCCCGTTATCTTATGCTCAGTTTAGGGGCAAGTGATTGGGCAGTTACGATAATCTAAGTCGATAAAAAATTAAGTTGACTTACTCACTGAATAACATGTCAAAAGATCTTGGGTCCGATTTTTGAAATAGTGACCAAGTGATTGTCATAAAGAATGAATGAGAATCTCTATGACGATTACTCGGTGACTATTTCAAAAAAGGACCCCAAATTGACGCTATTCGATAATTATAATTGTCGCCCTCGGATCTTAATAAAAAGAGGAATGAATGAGTTATTTCTCGGACTTTGACTAAAGAAGAATTTTAGTTTGCTAAAAACTTTATAAATATGAATCGACTAATTATGTGAAGCAACATCACTATTTTAGCTTGCCCTCATAATGAGCGTTAGATAACGGGGTGTAGTGACATCCATTGGAGCGCTGTTGAGCACCGGGATGTTTACCTTAATATTGTTAATATTTATATATTTTGGCTTCAAAGTTACTACATCAAGTAACATCTTTCGGATTGTAACGCAGCTCCATTGACTTGGGAAGGAATTTCTCATAATATTCAGACGAATAAACGCCGCTTGGGTATACACAAAGGGGTATACAAAGCATGTTTGTTATACAAGTAAATGTTCGCACGAGTAAAACAGGGTTATTATACAGGGTGGAAAGATCGAACGCCACATGGATGGCAATTGCCTTAAATATTGTAAATAACACACTCTGTGTAAAGAAGACTTTCCTTTGTTTTTTATAAAGCGGAACCGTCTGATGCTTTCTTTCTATTTAAATATCGATAAGATTTTCCTTTGTTTTTAAGAACAATAAATTTTGTATTTATGGATTTATAAAAATCGCTTGCCTCTTCGGGACTCGAACTGGTCAAATATGACAAAAAATAATGTGTCTTATTTTATGATGGAGATCGAAAGGGTTACTAATAAAGTTGATATTTGTTACTTAGTAAAAAAAATAACCTTATCTGTAAACCATTTCAATGAGGCAAGTAAAATTTTGAAATTATGAAAAATCGACTTGCCTCATTGAAATGCATAATTTATTCTTGTGAAAAATAAAGGAAAGTCCCCTTTAACCAAAATGTGTTATTTACAATATTTGAGGCAGTTGCCATTCATGTGGCATACGATATTTCCGCACTGTATAGTAACTTGTGCTCGCTGTGTGCCTTGTTTAGTACTGTCACGTCAGAAAATATGGATAGTTTAATGAGACAAATATTATGTACCCACGACGTTTACCATGGCAAAGAGTTGATGCATGTTTTTTCACAATAAATATCTCCATTTTTATCCTCAGCTACGACATCCGCGGCCGCACCGCCAACCAGCCGAAGCTCTGGTCTTCTCCTTCGGTCTTCGGCAACCGAGCGTACTTCAGGGCAAGCGCGACCCCAGCAGTTCTGATGGTCGACAATGTCATAGCCGTCGACGCCGGCCTCTACCGCTGCAGAGTGGACTTCAAGAATTCGCCAACGAGGAATCTCAAAGTCAATTTCACTGTTATTAGTAAGTGCTATATTATCATAGCCTAAGTGTGTACAGTCGCCATCAGATATATAGGAGCTGTGGAGGTGGTCACAAATATTTGAATAACGCCTATATTGTGAAGGTATGCATATTCAGAGATTGTGCCCACCCCCACAGCTCCAATATATCTGATGAACAAGTCTTCAAACAAATACTGGTCCTAAACTGGATGACAAAAGCTCTTGAAAGAGTTTTGATTAGCGATTGATAACATACATAGACGATAAATTAAGACCATACATAATGGCCCCACAAAAATGTTTCCTCAGAAGGCGGAGTCTAAAAAAGTAGCAATAAGTCTAGTTTGACATTGCCAAATATTATACCACCGCGCATGAGGTTTGACATATCATGTAGCCTATCAGAACTTTGATGAACCAACCACAACTTTTTATAAAAAGCCTGAATTTCTGTATTGGATAATGTCTAACCCAAGGAAAGTGGAAATGGGGTAACTGTCTGTGTTAGGGTCATTTTGGGGGCCACTTGGTACTAGAAATAATGTCCACTACACCTTAAAGAACTTATGCTCTAACGTTGCCTAATACTTTTATCAACATAAACTTTCAAGAGTTGTTTGTCAATGCACGGTAAAGCAATATCCGCTTCTTCATTGTCTTTCTTCCTTGTTATCTCAATCCCGTCTGTTGACAAGCATTCACGTTACATATTAAACTTATTAAATAAACATAAACTAACCAAACAAACAATATTTTTATTTTTTAAGGTACATTTGTATAATTGGCACCTGACTCTCAAAGTAGGTTTCCATGTGTCTCAAGAGCATTTCCTTCCCGAATACTTGCAGGCATTAGCTAAGTTGACAATGTTAGACATAAGTTTGTACTTCATACTATGACTAAACAATAACATTTGTTTTGTTACAGTCCCTCCAAACAGGCCCACAATATACGACTCCAAGAGACGAGATCGGACGAAACTGGTAGAGCCTTACAATGAAGGATCAAATGTGCAGCTCACTTGTGAAGTTGAAGGAGGTAAGTTGCTTGTAAAATGGTGTAAAATTACCGCTGTGTTTACTAAAAATTACGCTGTATATACTAGAAATGATGATGTAAGTTTTGGCTGCTTAGGCTACTTGTCGATACAAAACGAACATAACCTAAACTTGCCTATGGAACAGAGGGTTTACTTTTCCCCATCTGGTGTTCGTATGTGACTAAATGTGTTGTAGTTATTTTGTGCTTTGGTCCATGTGAGACTGAAGCTTATTCAGGTCAGATGTGTAGGGTTATAACCGGTGGCAGATTTTTAACGTTGTAATGTGTATACCTAGATATTTTTCTAGCATAAACGGTTTCTTTTAAGTGATTGATAATAGTAGATTGTTTGACAAGGGGCTAAAGTAGGCCATAGTACCACGAGATGGTTATTTTCCCGAACGAAGTGAGGGAAAATTGTTCGAGGGGTAATATGGCGTTTAGACCCGAGTTATGCATACTAGTTTTCACTTCGATTGCGAGAAAATAAGATAAAATAACATTTCAACAATTAACAAATACTATTTTATTCACCCGCAATGAATTCTGAGTCAAAAATGTTTAATTTGGCAGTCTTTGTATTTTTTTCACTGCTTTGATACAGATAGGATATATACGCCGTGAATAAATGCCATAGACAAGACAACGTATAATTGGGGCTTCAAAGAGTTTGCCAACGACTTAAACTTTTTTTTAATGCTTGTGAAGTAGGAACTAAAAAGCACCTAATGCTTTGACAATTTGATTGCGTTTCCTCATTGGTCGATTTTAATATTGTGTTATTGTCTGATTGGTTGATACTTTATACAAAGTTTTTTTAATGATTTCACATTTTTAAACAGTATTCGCACCAAAAAAGAATCTAGAGTTACGATTAACTTCGATATCTGTCGTGATTGGTGGATTTAACACGATGAAGTGTTCTGGTTGGTCAATTTAAAACGTTTTGTATATCATAAATATGTATACATATTTTCCCAAGAGGCTAAATGTATTACTTTAGTCCGCCTTGGCAAGCATAATATGACACACTTTTAGAGCATGAGAAGTGAAAAATAAAAACATCGACAGTCCTGTTATCGATAAGTACCACGTCATACAGGTTATAAGACTAATATAAGGTAAATAGGGTTAAAAGTAAATAAAAATAACAAAACTATCTATTTATTTATATTTTCCATACTTCAGAAAACAATTTCAAACTATTAATTGCAAATAATAAAATAAGTTGGATCAAAAGTGTACGCATTACGTTCAATTTGTTCAAGATCGATGGCACGCGGCGTCTAGGTAGGCAGACTGTGTACGTATTGTCGTTGAAGTAGTATGTACTTATCGATAATAGGATAGTCGATATTTTGATTGTGGTAAGCACAAAGCAAATGTCGTTCCTGCTAGAAAAATATCTAGGTATCTAATGTGTCTTATAAAAAAATTTAGATTTTTTATTCTTTTTGTAACGTAGTATATGTAACTGAAATACTAAATATTATTATATTTTAAGGGGAAGTTGAATGAAAGGCACTAACAAAAGAAAATGTCTCAAATTTACTACAGTGTTGCCACATGGAAGCAAAGCATGCCCTTAACGAGACGTATTTTCGATAATGTTACTGCAGGGTAACACGCGAGTTATGTTTCCTTATGAACGTAGATTATTTTGATACGTACATATTTGCTCTTTTGCTGGGAAAAATCGTGTCTTATTCAGTTACATGTTGTATAAAAAGGTAATGTGTGTATGCATTACTTTGTACTTTGTACATCAGTAATTTTGTACTATATTCTGACGACAACAGCATATACATTAGTGGTTCAAAGAGTGGAATCTTAAGCATTATAGGGTTTCAAGGCACGAGAGGAGAACAAACTTTTGACTTTTGACCCCATAATACTAACTCTAAAACATTACGATTTACACCAAAATAGCTTCAACCATATATCATTCAAAATCATTTAAAATTACATACCTATAACACAGCTAAAGGCAAGAAAATATTTTAAAAATTGGTATAATTATTTGGTATTTTGGTGTTTGGGTTATTGCTATAATATTGGTAAAATTACTTTGCTCTCTTATGAATAAAGCGCAGTTTTACCGAACTAATAAATTTAAAAAAAAATGCTATATCATATATTATAATACTACTACCTGACGTCCTACGGCAGAAAAAATATATTCAAACGATTGTCTCCGTCACTCTTATAACGCCTTAATTAGAGTAAAAGAGAAAGATGAACAAAATTATCGAACTTCGATGTTCGCGTTTGGCACACTGGTTCATTTATTAGTCATTGTCAATCATACGCTAGATTGTCTGATTGTTTAGTAATTCTAGACCGAATGCCTGGAGCTAGGTAATTTAGACAGCCTAGACTGATTGACAAGCATTAAGTTCAAGTTTATTAGTAAACTTAGTCTGTATTAAGTCTAAGTCTAGTTCAGTATCACTTAAACTCTAATTACAAGGTAACGAGTACTTAACTATTTACAACATTAAATGTTATAAAGGCCCTTTAGGCATTGTACCAAAGATGCCGGTAGCAATTCTTCGTAGTATGGCAATGATGATACTTTGTACGAGGAAGCCGCCAGCTTTTCGGTCACTAGTTACGTCAAGCAGACGCTTCGCGCTTTCTGCAAAAAGTTTGTGCGCGCTGGGACCCCCGAGGGCCTAGCGTCTCTACGCCAAACGGCACAAAATGGTGCACAGACTCTTATATTTTTGCATTAAAAATGTTTGGCTCTAAGGTGCCTATTACTTGAGATATTCATCAGTCCATAATTATATGACATACGTACCCAACGGTTTCAGATGACTTTTCTCCCGCGTACGCTAAGGTTGTGGAATGAGCTTCCTGCGGAGGTCATCCCAAAGAACTACAGTATGGGGTTCTTCATAAAGGGTGAAAAGAGGTTTTTACGGGGTCGGCAACGCGTGAATGATGCCTCGGTAAACGTGCATAGGCTGCGGTGACCGCCTACCATCAAGCGGGCCGCATGATTGTTTACCACCTTTGTGTTATTAAAAAAATCATACTAGCTTCTGCCCATGACTTCATCTGCGCAACGATTAATAATTCGAGTAAACTATTTTTCTTAATTAAAAAATTGTGACGAGGACCATATTAATTAGGCTGATGTTCAACTGTTCCAAAGGTCGACCAAGACCCTGGGTAACTTGGTACTTGGAGAACACGGTGATCGACGACTCGTACGAGCAGCGCGCGGACGGCGTGACCGTCAACACGCTGACGTTCCCCAACGTCGGCCGGCAGCACCTCAACGCGCGGCTGGTCTGCCAGGCCGCCAACACCAACCTGGCGCCGCCGCAGACCAAAGTCCTCATACTGGATATCAACTGTGAGTACTCTTCTTTTTGTATTTTTTTTTTTATGACAAACGTGGCAAAGTATCGCCTGATGGTAAGCAATTACCGTCGCCCATGGTCACTTGCAACACCAGGGGAGTTGCCGGCCTTTAAGGGTTGGAACTCTGGGAACCTTACTCACCATCAGGAACACAACACTACATACCTGAAAGGTAGCAGTGCTATTATGGCTGTGGTCTTTTGTAAGGAGGTACTTCCCCGTTGGGCTTCTCTAGACTCAAGCGTGATGGTACTTCGCTGTGCCTTACCTCTCATTGTTGGACGTAGTTTAAGGACATACCCGGGTCCAAAAATGTATACGGGGTTGTATTTATTTTTCCTTCTGACTTACAGCCTAAGAGTGTTGAGCACACACTTTTAAATACAAAAAACATGTCTTTCTAAATTCAGTTAAACAATTTTCTGATATTTTAAACCTTAATATATTGTACACAACAAGAGAATATTAGATACTTAAAAATACGTATTATAAGAAAACAAAAAACATCAAGTATCAAATGTCGTATAATTATTATTCTTATGATTTTACTTTTGACATTAAGATTTTATCCTAGACAGTTTTAGATTATTATTTTATTATATTCTTTTGTGAGTTAGTATCATTGATATAATAAATTGCATCAATGAATTGCTTTTAATTAATTATTATGTTAAGATGATATTTCTTTTGACTATTCGTAAGTGCTTGCTAAAAATTAAAGTTAAATTGAATAAAATAAGCTTGTCAAATTGAAAACGACAAAAGAAGAAGAAAAAACGTACATTACCTTGTTTCCAGCATTTATACTGAAGGAATGTAAAGCGCACAACTTCAAAGTTCTAAGTAAATCATTAGAAAAGAAAACAAGAATCTACAAACGCTAACAGGAGGGTTTCAAACTACTTGTTAGAAATCTGGGTCAGTCGCTCCTTGAGTAATAACATCAATTGAGCGTGGAACTAAACAATGGAGGTTTTGGAGTAAAAAAATTCTGATGATTTGCGATATTGCGAATGCTTTTATAACCTATTCATTTCTAGTCAAAGCAAAAACACAATTACTGTAAAGACTATTAGCAGATCTAGGTTAAAATAACTTTTTTCTACTCGCCGACTTTAATCTGCCAATTACGAGTACATAGACAGAACTATAAATTCTACTTTTCGATATCAGATTGTCTTTGATACATCCAACTCAACTATAATATTCATAACGATACGTTCCAGACAACTGTAATAATTTCAAAAATAGAACTTCATACAATTTGTATACTAATTTGCGAGACCTGGCAAGTATTTCGGTATCTGAACGAACATTTTTTTTTATCTATCACTTATTATCGGCCAATCAGAGACAGTTTTGTAATGACACTTGGTTTCCAGTAAATTCTGTGTTGATACAACAACGCTACTTATTGAGTTTTGTTTCTGGAATAATTACTTGAATGTACTCGTAGAAAAAGTATTTTATACTATCGTGTTATAATCAAGCGTTTCAATCTCGTACCTTACTTAAGCTCTCTATTATAACACCATTGTATAAAATACTATTCATTTTATTATTACTGGCAGGGCTCTATTTGTCTTACATTTTGACAATTGTATAAAAAATAGTGACGTTGTTCGTGTCCACATCTTTAAGTAGTACTTACCATGTATGCTTGCATGGGGGATGCTTGTATGACACTATCGAGTTATTTTTATTTTAATACCATTAATTTTTATTATATCTTTAATAAATGGGTGATGGTTTCGTGAAGAGCTCTTGACAATTGTCACAATATTTAGAAGAATTTCCGATATTTATCGACATCTGATTACTTCTGTCGGAATTTTGCAGAAATTTTCGTATTTCTCAACACAAGAGCTCTTCACCAAACTACTACCTATTTATTGATAATAGAAGAAAATTTATGGCTTTTTAATAAAAGTCGTAGCACGTGGCTAGTGGGAAACATCAAGCACACATCCTACCCGCTGGTAAGCGGTCAATGTAATTGACACGAAAATCGTTAATAATTTACAGAATGTATGTCGTAAATCGTGATAAGTGTCAGTGTGATCCTGATCAGGCCCCTATTTTACCACACACCTCACAATTGTCACGGTTTCACAATTTGCATATAACACCTGAGTATTATGTCTAATGGAGTTAATGATGAATAATTATATTATGTCATAAACATCAATTATACAAATCAAAGCATATTGAAAAACTTTTTAAAATAATTTGATCCCTTCAAATATTTTCCATTTGTTACAGTAAAACCAATCACGGTGACGATATTAACGAAAGAGAAGCAAGTATCGGCGGACAAGAGATACGAGATCGAATGCAAGACGACAGGGTCGAGACCAGAAGCATCGGTGTCGTGGTGGAAGAACAGCAGACCATTGAAGCGGATGGCTAAAAACGTGAGTGTACACAACACAAGCCTTCTTGGTCTTACTGTGGGGCTCAGTCAATTTGTGTAAGAATGTCCTATAATGTCCTGTATAGAGCGTAAAGTCAATACAGCGACATATCCTAGTACTATTCGACCATAACGACTGTTTATCTAAAGCTGTTAGCTGGTGCGCCACATTTACGTCAAGTCAGCACCTAGGCGCCTTTGACTAATTTCTATTGTGTTTGAGTCACTGCTAATTTCGAAAAGTGACTGATATTTTTGATTATAATTGAAAATAATTGATTTTTAACTTTTCGCTACTGTGACACATTTATAATAAGTCCATCATCTTCCTGGCGCAGTCCTGAAATTTTGCCACTCATAGGAGCCTGAGGTCCTAGTCCAACTAATCCCAGGATTTGGCGTTGGCACTAATTTTACGAAAGCGACTGCCATCTGACCTTCCAACCCAGAGGGTATATAGGCCTTATTGGGATTAGGCCGGTTTCCTCACGATGTTTTTCTGCACTGAAAAGCGACTGGTAAAAATCAAATGATATGTCGTACAAAAGTTTCGAAAAACTCATTGGTACAAACCGGGGTTCGAACTTGCGACCTTTGGATTGCAAGTCGCACGCTCTTACCGCTACCGGCCTAATAATATTTCTAATAACTCTACAAATTTATTATAACACTAGTTTTTCCGCGCGACTTCGTCGGCCGGCCATGCCCGTCTTTAAAGTATGGTTGCGAGATAAAATTAATCTTATATCCATTCTCGTAGCTCAAATTCTCTCCATACCAAACTTCATCCCAATTGGTTCAGCGGGCTAAGCGTGCTGACAGACATAGCGCGCACAAACTTTTTGCAGAAATCGCGAAGCGTCTGGTTGATGTAACTGGTGACCCAGCGTCCTTGGTACAATGCCTCAAGAGCCTTTTTTAGATTTTATACTGTAACTAGTTAAGTACTTGTAGTTATCATAATACGATTGTAATTTCTGTTACTTCCACATTATAATATTAACATGGAAGTATGGATGTATAACTGACGATTTATTGTCGCAAACTACGTCTCAGCCACCAACTTAATTCTCTTCCTTTGTGTTTTAATTAATTGAATCTTAAAGGAAGAAACCTAAAAAGGCAGAAACGTTTCCTTTGTCCATTTGCCACGAGCTTCGGTATTTGTACTCGTGTTTTTTTATATCTTCTGTTTCTTTTTTGCTGTACTGTTGGGTCTTTAGTATAAATAGTACAGTACCTAAGCAACGAGTAAGTTTCACCACATTGTTAACTGTGAATACCTCAGTTTCACTTTTACTATTGTTCTCTAAAACATTGAAACCTAATAATCAAATAAAAGTTTCTATCAAAAATTAAATTTCTGACCGAACTTTTTTCACGAGAGGATTCAACTGAGGCTGTACACAAGTTAATCGTGTTATTTTAGGAGTTGCTATGGCTTCTTGGTTGCCTTTGTTTAAAAATCGAACTAAACAAAAGAAATGCGACTTTGTTCTTGAATTTATTTGAAGTGTTTCGTATAGGTATCGCCACGAGAGTTGAGGCCACGCACACATTCAACATTGCATGTAATGATAGCGAGGTTTTGAAATTAGTGTTCTTTTTTCGTACCGATAGCAAAATAGCATACTGTAAGATTGACTAAAGATTTTTCCAATTTATTTAGTTATAATTTTTTTTTTTACAAAAATATCCGATTGAATTAAAACAGATCATAATCCTACTAATATTATAAAGGCAAAAGTTTGGAGTGTGTATGTTTGTTATCTCTTCACGTCTAAACGGTTAGAACGATTTTAATGAAGCTTTACAATAATGTAGCTTATTTTCTGGCCGTTTGTTTTACCTATTTTACGAAAATATATAATTCGATCATGCATTTAAATGTCATTCAATCATTCGTTCTTTCGCTACCTTTTTTGATATTAGTACTCTATATAGCAGTGTGTGTAACCATTCACCTCAACTCTCGTGGCGATACCTATACCACTGGTCCTACTATTACTAAGGACGGTGGAAATGAGGATATATTCACAAATATTTTTTTTTTTTGTTACAGTTCTCAGAAAACAACGAAACTCTTAGCGTGCTCAGCCTAGTACCGGCAGTGGAAGACGACGGGAAGTTTCTGATGTGCCGGGCCGAAAACAAGCATATTCCTGAATCGGCTATTGAAGACAAATGGAGGCTTAATGTTCATTGTAAGTTAGCTTTCAGTGGCGGTGCGTCAAAAATAATAATAGTGAAGCGGGAGCCTACTTAATAAAAGAGATCACAGATCTTTATTTTTTAATTTAGGCACATAACATGCACTTGTAAATGTCAAAGATAAATCTACACTGGTTCCAACCCTACAACCTGACCCGAGAAGATACCGGCAAGAAACTACGGCGGGACTTATTTTTTCAAAACAGTGATATATCAAATCTTAAAATACATAATTATACGTAGTCCCAAAAGAAAACATATCAAAAAATAGTTTATCACAAGTAACTAAAAATATAACAGTAAAATAATAATGTACAAACAAATTTGACTTCACAAAATAGACATACTTTGATAGTTATGATTTCTTACCTGAACCGTGTTGGCTGTACTAGACATAAGCCTACGTAAACGTAATTAAGTGTCTGGTAATTAGGCAAGCGGATAGGAATTAGGTTGTAGGGCATTCAGCCACTACTACTTATCGACGATGGACGTCCACAGGCATGCTTGCCGATATGCTGTGACAATTGGAATCCAGCTTTAACACAAAATAATGGACACAACAAAAATGTAACATGCACTGTCATCGTAGACAAATGGAAGCTTAGTGTCCGCTATGAGTTTTGTGCAGCATATTTGTCCTGCCCTGGATTCCGGGCTTTGTAGATTTAAGGACCAAACTGACTTAAAAACAATGCTATGCTATGCAATATCGATAAATAACGATTCATAATTTTTATTTGAGCATATAATCAAAAATTTCGTGTTAATCAAAAAACCTAAATGTAGCTGACGAATATGATTATTACTTCTGAAAATATAAGGACAATACGGTGATTTAGGTTCACATATTTCTTGTGGATACTGTGAATAAAAAGCCAGTTTTGCTTTTATTTCATATCAGCACAAAGTAAACGATTCCTCCGATTTCAATTTTAATTTTATTTCGCACTAATAAGCTAACAGTATTAAAAGCCAAATCGCTTACACGGTAAACATAAAAACAACAAAAACAAATACAAAAAAAATCAACTAATACATTAATTATGTGCTAAACTGCATACAGTTCAAAGCGAACATGGCTAATTTGACTTTACCCAAATTGTCAGCAAATATGTCGGCATGCGGGATATGGTTTAGCTGGGTTGGTGGGAGTTTTCAAAATTTGGTACACCCAATTAGCGAAAGTTGTTAAAAAATATTAAATCACTGTCAGTTTCGTGACGACAATTAAGCATGAAATCATTATGAAGATCGACTTTTTGCCTTTAATTAGGTTGTAATATCGATTGAAGTTTATAAAATGAACAGCAAAACCAAGTTTTTATCGAAATGTGATTGTCGTCACGAAACTGACAGTGATTTAATATTTTTTAACAACTTTCGCTAATTGGGTGTACCAAATTTTAAAAACTCCCTGATACGTTGTTCAGTAGGCGAATAGCTCAGGCACTGGGTGAAAAAAAAAACAACACGATAAAAACTTTATTAACACCAAATAAGCCGTTAATAATTGTCCACCGGCGTCAAGTGGCGACACGCGACAATGCTGCTATTGGAATGTAACCTTAACACAAAATTAACGGGAACTGCACTGCCGTCGGGCATCGCAGACAAATGGGGGCTTAATGTGTGTGTGAGTTCTTGTGCAGCATGTTTGTCCCGCCCTGGATTCCGGGCTTTGTAGATTTATGAACAAAACTGACCCGCTTAGCGCAGAAAGTAATGCGACGCAACGCGATAGCACGCTGGTGGCGTTTCCAACTAATTCTGTGTGCTTAACTTGGTACAACTAAATACCACGTTATTAGTATTAGAGCTCTAATAAATCATGCTGATTACCTTAAACCACTCACAAGATGAGTTCAAACTAGTATTTTGCATAAACAAATCTCTCTTATGGAGAATTTATTCTTCCGAATCAAACTAACAGTTACTGCGGCGCTACCGCGAAAAACGATTTTCGTGAATTTGGGGTATCTTTCTCTTTTACCCCAATTAAGGCGCCATGAGAGTGACAGAGACAATCGTCGGAAATTTACGAATATCGTTTTTTGCGGTAGCGCCGCTGGAAAATAGTATACATTTATTTATTGCCACAAAAAGAAATAATATATTAAACCAAATGAGATGGTATAAAAGCTGGACAGTATTTTTTACCGTTCGGCACATTAGAGCGATCGGACGGTGTAGGGGGGAAGGGAGCTTGGCGAAAATCCAGGACCTTTCCGCACCAAACTTGATTTGTGCTATTGGTATACTCCTACTGAGCTTACGCTTCCAGCGAGATTAGTTGAGTCGGTCTCAACAGAATCTGAGTGGTGTGTAATGGTATCGAACTAGCGGGAGTTTAGTCGCTGGTTCGCTAATCCTAGCTCGCTGAGAAGACTCCAGCAAGAAACTCAGCTAGGCCCGACCGTTGTCGGGAAAGTCTATCCGGTACGAGGTGATACCGGGTTGATAAGGGACTTAATGTGTCGGATTTGTTTCAAATTGAACGTCCGGAACGTCTTTGCCGGCGGGAATGCCGAAGTGCTCCCCAATAAATTATACCGGTCGGTCAGATTATACTTCTAGGAGAAATCTTAACAGCGTGAAGTACAAATTCGACACACAGTACAGCGACATCTAGCAAGAAATCTGATAACTAATCCATTGGACAGTTACCTTAAAATTTTCTCACGAAGTTGCCCCAGTTCACCTTAGCTTTGTTCAGTCAAGCGATACTCAAAGGCGCAACGATCCGATAACACTATTATTGTCCACAGATGTGCCGATAGTGGATCTCAGAATGGGATCCAGTCTTAACCCGGACGAGATAAAGGAGGGAGATGACGTGTACTTCGAGTGCTCGGTGCGGGCTAATCCTAAAGTGCACCGTTTAGTATGGTTTCATGATGTGAGTATCGAATATTAAAATCTAGTCACAGCTTTTGAACTGAATTATTTTTTTAACAGACTCGTCTGCTAACAAATCCTTCCGTAAAACAAAATGATATGATAGAAACTGCAGGTATATTAAAATGATTAATGATTGCAATGATCTTAAATGTCTGGTAAATAAGCAACAATTTTTTTTTTATTAAATATTTTGATTTGCCTTGTGGTTCCGGCTGACTAGAATACCACCATTCCATTTCTTGCAGGTGTCGTAAGAATCAACTAAGGGAAAATACTGACGATTGGGCAGTAAAGTCAGTCGAAACCGAATCTACAGCTACCGCGGTCACGAACCCGCCTGTAAAGCCTGGCGACTATGGCAACTATTTCCCAAGATACATGGGCTGAAATAGTACGGTAGGGTTCGCGACCGCATCAGCTGAGTTTCGACGGACGCTTCTGCCTATCTGTAATTTTTCACATTATCACCTCTTAGGTCGCCTATGAGAGTAGACGAGGCTATGGTTATACCTATTCGAAGAGTCTGTATTGTAGTATTTGTAGTTCAGTAACATATTTTATTTATACTAAACATGTCGATTACCCATTCATTATCATCATCAGCCTATCGCAGTCCACTGCTGGGCAATTTCACACAATCATGGGGGATTTGCCCATAATCGCCACGCTGGGCAGGTAGGTTGGCGATCGCAGGACGTAACTTCTCGCGTCGGTGAAGCTGCTGCCCTTCATAGGCCTGTTGTGTTTCACTACGCCTCTTGGATGGATATACCGCCATCGGTCGGTCGCCAGAGCTTCGTCTGTTAATCAGCAGGGTGCACCGCGGGCAGGAGATTTTAGCAATTGGGTAAACTTAGTATTTATGTTACCCCTTACACTCCCACCCATTAGTACTTTTTATTCAATCAGAATCTATAATGTCGTGCTAATATAACTCGCTAGTTCATCAAGCACCCACTAAAACTTAACTTGTTCTAAAATTTGTTCTAGAACACCGAAATCCTCCACAACGAAGCCGACGGCATCATCCTGAGCGCTCAAAGCCTGGTTCTCCAGAGGGTCACTAGGGCTGCAGCTGGAGATTACACCTGCATGGCTGCCAACAGTGAGGGGAAAGGAACTAGTAACCCCGTGTCTTTGCTCGTCAGATGTAAGTCTTTACTTTTAGGAGGCCATCCTCCTTTAGCTTTCCAACTTAGTCTAACAGATCACTTGGTTGAAGCTTGAGAAGCGAGTTGAAAGGAGAGGCGAGTAGTTCTGTATCTTTGTTGGTATATAAGTCTTTAGGTCATCTCGAGCTCTGAAAATTTTGTCTACATAGTCAGTAGGGCTGGAGTGTACACCGGCAAAGTTGACACTAGTAATAACACCTGGGCTGGTCTTATTTAAGTGTTTAGAAGACGTCCTAAAGGTCTTAAAATTTCGTCAAACAGGTGGAATTTTAGTTTTTGACTGTATCTGTAGATTATACCTATTATGGTTGCCAAGGGTGAAGGGAAACTAATCCAGTGTCTTGGCTGGTCAGATGTATTTCCATGGGTCGCGTGTCCTGAGATCTTAGAACTTTGTCTAACCGGATATTTTGGCTGCAACTAGAGGAAATTACATAGCCCTGGTTACCAACAGTCAAGAAAAAGGCACTAGTAACCCCGTGTCTCGGCGACCTGTTGACCTCTTAGCTCTTGAGCTCTTAAAATTTCGTCTACAAAGTTAGTAGGCCTGGATATTACATCAGCCGCAGACAGAACTTTTAATACCATGTCTGAGCTGGTCACATATACGTCTTTAGATGACATCATCACAAATTTCGTCAATCCCCTTATAATTATACCAATTATGGTTGCCAAGAGTAAGGGAAAAGGCATTAGTAACCCCGTGTCTTGGCAGCCTTTTGACCTCTTGGTGACGTCTTCGTGGAGGCGAGGCAAGGAGAAAGGCACTATAGTAATTTTATATAGGCCGGTAATATACGAGTAGAATAGGTCATACAGTCCAAAAAATAGGGCTGGAATCTCATAACTTTCAAGTCGAGAGCTAAATTCCTTTTTGATTCATTTGACACCAAACGCATTCTAACTGCGTTGCAGTTTTAATTTAGGGCAGTGCGCAGCTGATGGCTTAAGTCGATTGATGCCAGTCGGACGAACTGTGATCCCTGACTAAAGACATATCTCAATAGATGCCGCGTTGTGTGGAACTTGCTGAACGTTGGTAGTATGTAGTCAGTGGCCAAATAGCAAATATATTAAAAACAATAGAAGAGGAATTCTTAAATGGAAAAAATGACTTTTTTTGCGTCACGCACATCCAGTTGATTCCCGAGATTTTTTATAGGTCGTCGGCCAACTTAGGTAGCCGTGGACGGGGCACATTGTACGTAACCTATGGCCGTTGGGGCATTAAGGTTCTCGAGTACTGGAAGGCGCAGCGTGGGAATACCCGCCACGAGGTGTTTATGTAATATAGAATCAGCCACAAGGTGTTTATGCAATATCAGCTCATGATATGCAGTGGTCTTGATCCGTATTTGACACATTTTCAATTTTAAAAGCGTTTAAAGTCACTTTGCTCATCATGTCAAACGTCGTGTTAATTACCTCTTACTCTCCTATCGCAGACAATTTATCTGTGGATTTCAACAGTTTGATAAATCAGGTTTTAACCGGTCTATACTCCTGAGGCATTGAAGCCCCTTCACGTTTAAAGTGCATTTGTGTGTTCTACTAGGATATGTCTGTGGGGATGTTAGAACTGGTCGGCAAGCCGGATTGTGGCCGGACGTCTAGATTGGTCGCTAAACGCTTAAACCCTGACAACGTTTAGAGTGTCACATATATGAGTCGTAGGTGTCAGCTTGGCTAAATTGTGTTCTATTTTGCTTTGCATTGTTATTTATGTTTATACCCAGATATTTTCTAGCAGAAACGACATTTGCTTAGGGTTTGCGGCAATACAAATATCGACAATCCTGTTATCGATAAGTACATACTACTTCAACGACAAGACGTACACACAGTCTTATATCGGCTACCTATCTAGACGCCGCGTGCCACCGATCTTGAACAAATTGAACGTAATCCGTACACTTTTGATACAATTTACTTTTATTATTTGCAATGAATAGTTCGAAAATGTTTCCTGAACTATGTAGTTATTCTTACTTTTTTTTAACCCTATTGCCCCATATGTGCCTTTGTATTATAGTAGTCACCAGCCTTCTTATGCTTACCGTGAGGCTCAGTCAATCTGCGTAAGAATGTCCTGTATTACCAGTATGACATTGAAATGGTCCTTATCGATAACAGGACCGTCGATGTTTTCATTTTGTCAATCACTTATAAGAAAACGTTCGGGCTAGAAAAATATCTAGGTATATTCATTTTGTTGACAAAACTTGTTTTCCTTCTTTAAAGTGATATATTAATGTTATTATATTATAGAAGAGGCCTGTATTTGACAATTGTGTATTAAGTGATGACTGAATGATGGTGGTACCGAGACATGAGCGCTTACAACGGGCCTCTTCAAAAAGTAAAGTTACTGAAAAAGCAATGGAGAGGGCAATGCTTGGAGTTTCCTTGCGTGATTAAATTAGAAATAAGGAGTTACGAAAGAGAGCCAATGTCATCTAATTTTCTCTCAGAGTTGTTACATTGCCGGAAGATTTAAAATTAAAATAAATAAATTTTACAAGACATGATGAACACAGGCCGTATGCTTGTTTGCCACTGTCGTTATATTAAAAGCCCCAGACTATCCATACTAATATCATAAATGCGAAAGTAACTGTGTCTGTCTGTTTGGTTCCTATTCACGCTTAAACCGCTGAAGCAATTGGAATGAAATCTGGTATGGAGAGAGTTTGAGTTACGAGAAAAGACAGGACAATTTTTATCCCACACACAAAAACGTGCATGACTGGCCAACGAAGCCGAGAGGAAAAGCTAGTTAAATATAAAAACGCTTAGCCCCATATCCTTATTCAATATTTTCTACATTATACAACGTTTAAAAGACGCCACGGCGAAAATATAGTATGCTTACTTACCCGCATTTTCCACCCATAATAAGGTATTAAAACTTGCATTTTCTTTGCAAAATGCTTTAAATTTCCGGAGCTCCAATCTTTTGTGGAATGCAGCTTAAAGGCCCCGGGCATTTAATTTGCCGGTAACGGGGTAGAGACATACTTGGTATAATTAATTTTGTCGTTAAGCTATGGTAATATTGCGAAACAGTACAGTAAAAAAGGGATAGGTAATGTCAATTTTCTCAAACATGCAACAATGCGAAGTATATCGTGACATTTTTGGCTAGACGAGAGTCGCTAGAGATTGTTAAGGTTAATAATTATTCCACATAAATACGTGACACAGCATCGTGGCAATTGGTAAAAAAAAAATGGTTACATTTGCTGGTTGGTTGAGATGACATTTGTGAAAAGGGGTTGCCGACTTCGTTACAATCTACGTATACTCGGTCGGCTATTATTTACTCGGGAACTGCAAAAACTTCAACTTTATCCTGACAACAACCCTTGAGCAACGTCCATCAGTCCACCCGATGACCACGAAAGCTGCTAAAGTGTTCGAAATGTCGGGCTAAAGTTTAAATGAATACACACGATATAATATTTTTTTAATTAATTAATTATTAACGCGGCAACGGAAGACAAAAAGTATGAGAAACATTTTGAGATAACACAAGTCAAATGAATTTTACAATAAGCTTAAAAAGCCGGTATACAATCCTGAACTCATTATTAATAGTAATATAAGTGTCAGAAATGTTGTTAAAAATCTTGTCTGATTTTAGTTTCTAGGCATTCAGTTGCTGCAATTTGTTTCATCATTTCAGCTGTAAGTTGTCCACTGCTGGACATAGGTCCCCCAAATATGACTTGTATTACTAGGGAATACTCGTAGTTGCCATAGTCGCCACGCTAGTACTAGTTGTAGATTCGCTTTCAATGGACGCTACTGTCCACCGATCAGTATTTTCCCTCTGACTCCGCGGTAGGAAATGGGATGCTAATTCTTTACGGAGTAAAATATATACTATTTTAAACTCATTTTCCATGTCGCCTTCTCTCTGGGTTCGATGTCAAATGGCAGACGGCTGAGTAAAAACTAGTGTATTTATTTTGGGATTATTGCCGATCAGACTCCAGCAATGACAAAGCGCCTTTAAAACGCTCCAAATGGCGTTTTTATAATACTAATGAAGCAAGTCTCTCATCGTCGGGTATAAAATTCTCATCAAAAGTATAATTAAGAATTTTCTCATCAAAAAGCCTCCAGCTATTATCTTAGCAAACTTGGCGCTATCAATCTAGATTAAATCTACCAACTTTGATAGTTTTCTTGATATTTCTGCCGCTGTCATTACAGAACTTCATTACTCTAGTGCTATTAAACTTTCCCTTTGGGGAACGTATACGTATTATTATGTTAAATATAATAAGTATAAGTCCAGACATAAGCCTCTGCGCTTGGCAGGCAAATTGGCGACCGCACTACTTGTTCGGTTCGACGCACGCTGCTTCCCATCCATTGGTATTTTCCCTTTGTCGCCTCTTACGACACCCATAGGAGGATATGGGGTACTGAACCATACCACATGGCACTACTCTTGAACGTGATAGCTCTTCTACTGAAATCACATCATTAACAAATAAATTTCCATCGAATTCCATACAAAAACGTTGTTCAAGCAATTCCTTCCACTTAATGGAATCTAAAATCGTTGACTGTTGAAGATATTGTCGATAAACTTAAGCTTTCAGTATTTTAAAAGTGCTCTTAAAATCTGCGAAAGATTTGAAGAGAAATTCTAAAGGGGTGGTTATTGTTCCTCGCTTTATTTGTTTTGCTGAAGTAATTTGTTAATTTTAGCAAAATAGTATATGAATATCAAAATGTACAAATGAACAAAAACCTACAATTCCTTTTACTTACACCTGAAATTCCAATGCGTGATCATGATCAATGTTTTGTAACTAGACCCCGCCATCGGCGGTGCACTGAGGGATTGTACCACGGATACTGGCGGCATTTCCTCTTTGTATCGCAATGCTGATATGTTGTGCGAGGAAACCAGCCTCTTCGGTCACCAAAAGGGATATCATACTCGTAGTAATCAACATCGACTTTATAATATTTACCCATCTCTATGAAATTGACAGCTACCAATTTGTACCGCCGATAGGGGTCTATTTGTAACCAATGAATATAGCTTTGTATAACCTTCATATGGTGCTCATCCACGACTCCTATTTAACGTTGTCTGCCTGTCTGTCTGTCACACGTGAACGTCCACAGGAGATCCCGTGGTTACCACCGAGCTCACATACTGCCCACTTGTTCACACCTAAATGTCTACTGTCGCTAGAGTTTCATATTGCAATCATATCAACAGTTCAGATAGACCCGAAATTTATGGACCCGGGTATGTCTTTAAACTACGTCCAACAATGAGAGGTATGGCACTGCGAAGTACCATCATGCTTGAGTGTGGATAAGCCCAACTGGGGAAGTACATCCTCCTTACAGAAGACCACAGCCATAATAGCACTGCTACCTTTCAGCTATGTAGTGTTGTGTTTCTGATGGTGAGTAAGGTTCCCAGAGCTCCAACCCTTATAGGCCAGCAACGCGTTTGTGACTCCCCTGGTTTTGGGGTTGCCTATGGATTGTGAGTAATTGTTTACCATTAGGCAATCCGTCTGCTCTTATGCCACCTTCGTCATAAAAAAACATGGAAATATTTTATCTAATATTATTTTCTTACCAGACGCTCCGGTATGCGCCCAACAACGTGATGGAGAACTCTTCGGAGCCTTGAAGCATGAGACAGTTTCACTGCACTGTTCTGTCGACGCCAACCCAGCAGTCACATCCTTCCATTGGACATTCAATAATTCCGGGGAGCAGACTGATCTAGCACCTAAGTATGTATCATATAAATACTCAAATCTGAGTCTTATTTAGGCCTGTGAGGAAGCGCTAACTATTTTTTTATTTGTAAGTGTATCATAAATAAAAGTTTAAGAATGAATAGTTTAAATGAATATCTTAGACATTTTTAATTATTATTAATATTTAGAAGTTATTCAAGTACTTTTTTATCGTTAGTAATCCATTGAAACTCTTATCTACTGGAGATGGAAAAGAGATCAGAGGATTATAAAATTCGTTAAGGTAGTAAATTATACTAAGATGTGTATTCAGAGAGGGTATATAAGCAAAAAACGTCTTTAAGTATCCAAATTGCATGGAGTGGAAAGATAGAAATTACAATCGTATTATGATAAACGTTGATGTAACTGGTGACCGAAGAGCTGGCGGTTTCCTCGCACAACGTATCAGCATTGCGATACAACGAGGAAATGCCGCCAGCATCCTTGGTACCTTTTTTAGATTTTATACTGTAACTAGTAGATCTTATACTGTAAGTACTTGTAGTTATCAATTATATTTAAAATGATTATTGATTATAATCTAATTTACTCATAGACGTTTTTTCTGCATTATAATTGAAAAAAAAGAAAGATATTATTTTCTCATTAGAAACTTAATGCATTGCAAATGGTATATTTGGTTTACAGAGTCAATATTTCAGTTGCTAGAACATATTATTATCTTTTGTTACGTAATTTGCTTTCACAATCATAAAATCTTTCGGCGCTAAAGAGTTACCTCATTTAAAAAATCAACATTCTGACAAAAATGTCCAAGTGTAAAAGATGTTTAATAAAACTTGTTGTTTTTAGGTTATTTAACAGCAACGGTCACAAATCTACATTAAACTACACGCCAACCACAGACATGGAATACGGCACGTTAATGTGCTATGGGAAGAATTCTGTGGGCCAGCAAAAGGTCCCGTGTTCATTCCAGTTGGTGGCAGCTGGTGAGTCGGTATAAGGAGATTTTAAATATTCAACTATTATTACTTGGCGTTCCACTTCCACTGTTTTGTACGCATATAGTTCTCCTTAAAAAAAAAAGATTGTGCAACTCTAACGATATTTATTATGATATGAAAAATATTTCTACTTCCTTTATTTTGTACGGAGATAGTTCTTCTTAAAAAATATTCAGAAAATGCATCTCTAACGGTATTAACATAATTATTATGGTATAAAAAAAAATTAAAAAAATGTGTCCAAATCTAATGAATTAATGGTTAGAGAACATGGTTTACACATTCAAAATCTCTAACAAGTATACAGATAAATTTATAACTGTGGATAAAGATAAACGATAGAAGGCGATGAAGCAATGCGAAACATTAAACTGGAGAGAACTAAAATTACATCTATATTAAGAAGTGAAAGAAATAATTAGTTTAATTAGATTAGATAATAGTTATTAAACAAAACAAGAATATTCGATTTTTATTTCACGAGAGGGTTCGATATGTTATAAATATCTATGAGCTACTTTGGTAGTTATAAATGCAGGTGAACTTTTTGATCATAGCAAACTTCCCTAACCTTGTTTTGTTTCTCAGGTCGCCCGTTTCACCTTCAGAACTGCACGGTGGCCAATCAAAGCATTGACTCTTTATATGTCGAGTGCGTCGAGAATTTTGATGGCGGCCTTCCCCAGACCTTCTTGATGGAACTGTTGGAGCTGCCATCTTTGATTGTAAGTATCTATTATTTATATCAAGACTTATTCACAAGGAAACTCTTTATTTTAATTAATTAAAATAGTTCTTTTAACTTATTTTACTAATAACAATAAGATATTGATACTGGTGTAAAAATATTTACTATTATACTAATATTGTCACAAGATATGTTGACTAGAATCGTGTTGGTATTGGTGTTATATTCTTAGGTTACAAAATATGATAGGTTGGCAAACGTTGCACAATATAAAATAAATGCTAAGATTTTTTTAATATATTATGCTATTTTCTACAAGATACTTCTGAAAATATATTTTCGTATATATATATACTCAAAGTTTGAGTCTATTTGCATTATACTTTAATTCTTTACTGTAACATTTTTTTTATCGATGCTGATTTTACCAGCATATTTTAAGTAATTATACATCAAACAATCTATTTTTATTGTAAATTACGAAATCAAAAGAAAAAAAAAATCTTTGTTCAAAATCATTATCACAGTGTTATACGAAGAAAGCGCTAATTAACCACATTCTATTATTAGCAGGTAAATTACTGAGAAATTTGCTAAAACAAACGCAGGTTTCAAAACAATTTTTTTATAAAAGTTTACAAATAGTGCGTACGCAAAAACTATTTGAATTGTTAGGCTTGCCTACGCTTTATCGTCGTTGTTGTACACACAGCCAATAAAAAAAAACACAGTAAAGTTTTATCAAAATTCGCCTAGCTCTGTCCAAATGCTTGACAAACAAACAATGGTAAAAAACGTGATAGAATCATTTGATAGCGTTCGGCAAAAATTTTGCAATGGCATTTTTTATATACTCTCATTGTGGAGTGGATGCGAGTCGAACTTACCCGGTATCTAGTACGTAGAAGCCTGTAAACTCTCAATTAAATCACGACATGTCGGGCTTATTGTAACCATGGCTATGAAGTCGACGGTCTTAACCTATGTTAAAATCTTAGTGCTTTTATTTGTGTGATAAGCACGGATATTTGTCCCTTTATCATAGGTGTTTTATATTTAATTAAGTGTTTGTATATTACATGTCTCCTGAGTCATGGGTGTATTCTTCGTATGTAATTGTATATTTATATCGTCAGCTGAGTAAAAAAGCCTTCTTGAGACCGTGAGCCTCAGTTAATTTATGTAAGAATGTCCTATATTGTGTATTGGGCCCCAACGGAAGATCAGCGCTGGCCCTTTTGTTTGTCTATGTAATTTGTGTTTGTCATAAATAAATATTTTTTCTTTCTATATTATTCATTTCTGTTAAATTGGTGTGTGAATATACACTGGTTTGTGAACTTTTGTATGTACTGGAATGTAACGGTGCTCTATTCAGACCGAAAAGCATCGTGTTGATTTGATCGGACCGATACAAAACATGAACAGCCGTTTTATGAGAACAGTTTTCCCATCGGTAATCCTGCTTCTGCATAACTACTTTTACGTTCGTTTTACTGGAGTATCAATATTTGTACAACGGTAAGCTACTTAAATTGCTTTGTTTACGTGAAAAAATATTGATTTTCATTTCTGTAGAAACATTTTTTATTTATCTGTGGGCTGCTTGTGGAGTTTACAGTGTTTACTTAGTTTTTCTTTTCGATTCGTAGTCATTTTGAACGATGATTACTATTCAGTGTTTACGACGGACAAATTTTTTTCTATATACTTTGTTGTCATTTTTTCGTAGAGTTTTTGTTTTGTAATGTAAATTTAAATATACTAATATTTTAGATATCTCTTAGCACTTAATAAATATCTTCCAAATAATCTTAGGTTTTTATCTAAGTATTTATTCCATAATAACATATATTCTTTCCGATTATGTAATTATTAGCTTGGGCTGTGTTTTAAATTTCGATTTGATATAGTTTTAAATTATACTTAGTTATCTGTTAATATTAAAATACAAAGTTGGTATCGAACAGAAACTAAATAGTCGTAATTTTAGTACGATACGAGGATTCTAATTTCCAATATTTATGAGTGTATTCCACTGTTATTCGAAACTGAATTGCAGCTAGTTCACTAGAGCACCAGCAAATTCTAAAATTTGTCAGTAATATTTTAATATTGCCAATATAACACACCCGCTGTACGTACTAGAGATTAAATTAGTTTTCAGAGTTATATACCAAAGTTTGCTTTTACTGCGTCTTTAAATTTTCATTAGAGCTTCGATATAAGTTTGAACTAGACGCCTGGTGATAAAAAGGGGTCATTAAAATTGACTTTTTATATAGTTTTAAGAGAGTCAATTATACCTTTCCATCTCATAATATAAATTTATACGATACCTGGAGGTTTCCGATGTTCCGATATACATAGGTAATCACTGGAATACAATCAGGTAAGATTCATTAATAATTATAATCTGGAATATAGATGGTTTTTTTTTTCAAAAATATCAGTTCATTTTTGGAAGTAATTAATGTATTTTGTAGTATATATGCCGTCGTCTAATATTTACTATAAGCCTAATGATCTAATGTAAGACTAGGTCGTTTTATTTATGTGATTGTAGTTTATTTTTTATTTCATTAAACTGAATGCAATCTTCGTTCCGGACGCCTATATATAGGTAGAAATAGGTTCAGGTTATTAAAATGACAGTTCATCATTATCATCGTCATCTCAGCCGCAAGTTTTCCACTGCTGGACATAGGCCTCCCTCAAATACGACTAACCACGCTTGCCAGGCGGGTTGGCGACCAGAGTAGCTGTAGATTGAGTTTCGACGGACGCTGCTGCCCATCTGATAGAGTTGATGGGGTCGTAGTATTCTAGTCAGCCTGCATCAAACGTCAGTTACTGTGTTACAAATTACAAAGTTACAAATTACTGTAATACAAGGAGTCAAGCATTAACGAACTTGTAAAATTCAAAGAGACACTAGATATTTTTAAATTAGACGAGTATTAATCGTTTTACCTAAACGTTAATATAAAAATGTAAATAATTATTACAGTACATCCTTACACAAATTAACTGAGCTCCACGGTAAGCTCGAGAAGGCTTGTGTTGTGGTTACTCAACTAACGTTATATACAATATACAATACATAGAAAATACTTATCGTCAAACTACATTGTGTATAGATTTTTTTGCCTCTCTACCGGGTCAATTTATTTATTTAACGAGTATTCAAAAGATATTTTTCACCAACAGGTCCGCTACAACGTCTCAACAAACAGAACACCCCCATACTTCGAGATCAAAGGACTCCCGCCCGGCGTTAGCTATCGTATCGACTTGTACGCCGTCAACGCAAAGGGACGCAGCGATGTGTCAACAATTGAAACTGTCACCCTAAAGGGACAGGCCAAATATACTGGTAAGTATATCGGCCCTATGTCATTACCCTGAGCCACTCCACAAAATATTCAGGTCAAGTACGGAATTAAATCATAATAAGTGTTGTAACACTTGGGCAAATGTCTTCTATATTATTTTTATTTAAGTTTTATTATATATGATATGTATTTTGTATATGTAATATAATATTCCTCTTACCGAAACAAATAGATACAATGTCAAATGCATTACCGAAATCGACAAATAATTTACTTGAAAAATAAGTTAGTTAACTATTTGCTACAAATAAAAAAATGTCATTTAAGCCTCAAAATCATATGAACTTGAGAAAACTGGTTAATTTAACCACAAAAACATGTAAACATTCGGAAATTTGAGCATATATTTTGCCGAACCCACCCGAACGTATAGTCAATTTATACATGTTAAAACCCGAAGTCACTAATGAAGTCAAATGCGGTCGTGCTGTATTTCCTGATTGCAGTCGAATAAACTACCCACGGCCGAGCAAACCGCCAATTTGAGAAACATTTGCACTAAACTACTGCGCCAGTGGATAAAAAGGCTTAATCTGTAGCAAAATTAAGGGTTTTTATTACGTTTCCGAATTGAGACATTACGCTTGTGATTGTGTGATTATTTTGAGTTGACTTTAAATTCGAGGCTCGAGTTCTATTATTGGTGTTTAAAGTGTAGCATTTTAAAATTGACTTAAGTCTTTTGTAATAAAGTTCAGTTTAGAGAAATTATTTGTAAAGGTTTTAATACATTTTACTACTAGTATGGAATGTAATT
Source organism: Grapholita molesta (assembly GCA_022674325.2). Classification (NCBI taxonomy): domain Eukaryota; kingdom Metazoa; phylum Arthropoda; class Insecta; order Lepidoptera; family Tortricidae; genus Grapholita; species Grapholita molesta. The sequence continues at coordinate 14,823,988 of CP053138.2, read as the reverse complement.
GGGTATGATTAGAGTAATAGTGTTTGTATCGACTGGACCTGAATTAGAAGCGATCATGATTAGAGTATACTAACATAAATTATGAGTTGGTTTACATTAGGTGGAATTTCAAAAAAATGGAATGTAGGGTTCCTTATTATTTTAATATTAATATGAATGTATGTAATTTAAATTTAATGATAGTGGGTAGGTTTTATAATTATAAACATTTGTGCCTATGTGTAGGCCGAATACACTAAAAAAAATGTAAATATGTTATCTGAATAAAACTGTATTCTGGCAAATAAATATTAATTGATTATCAGAGCCCGGAAAATCCATAGCAAAACAAAAGACTGTCGCAATCAAACTAGTTTTAGAAACATTTTTTTTAGCGATATCGAGTTCATCGATGTCTCATGGAATACTAATTTTCTGAAGTGTCTATTATTTTCAATGAGGTTGATTACCTTTTTGTCACCCGACTACGGCCAAGCCAAAAGGGAAGGGTTATTATTACTTAACATGAAATATAAGTAACGGTGATAATATAAGTTACGTTGCGTTTTAGATGAAATTACACATATAAATAAACCCTACTCACCACTTCTTTTGCGATCAGCGTCAATGATTAAAAAATAATGCACCTGCTGCGATATGTTTACATATCGGCATGATTTTTTTTAGACAAAACTTACTCGATATCGATAAAAAATGTTTCTAAAACTAGTTCGATTGCGACAGTCTTTTGTTTTGCTATGGATTTTCCGGGCTCTGTTGATTACTAACACTCTCCGGGGGCGTAAGCGGTCTATATTTCAAGTTTGAAATTAATGAAATTGAAAAAATATTTTTTATTTTTTTACACCAGGGTTCCTGGATACAGTGTTAGTTCTACTCAGCACTGTCACAATTTCCGCGGTTTCTCTTAAATATTATTATCCTCACAGTTTTTATTAAGAACTATAGGCCCATATATCTTAGTAATATCTTGGTAATGATGTTCTCTAGTTTTGTAAATAATAATATATTTAATACGAATTGTTTAACTCCTTCTAGAAAGAGATGGTTTTTTGAGTTAGAAGAAAAAAAGTGTGTTCTTAGTCAAAAATATCTTTTTCTATCAGTATTTTATCACTATCATTTTTACGATCAATATTACTTTGTTTTGTGTTTAATTTGACAGCTTATCTGTCACTATAATCGGAATAGTCTTTCACGTTTAAAATGAAATCTTAGCAGGATTGATAATTTAATATCTTCGGAAGTATCCACTTTGACGAGACATTGATCTTCTGACTGTACGTAACATTATTTAATCACAATCTTCGTTTGGTTTTCTTTCTGTAGCTTTATGCCTTGAATAGATACATACTTAACACGGCTATAGATTTATGTTTGTATTCTTGTGATCTTTCTTGAGTTGTTTATTCAACTGTTTCACTTTTAAAATCATTGCTGTATCAAACTCAATGTCATTGTAAATTCAGATTGTATAAATTAACTTTTTCTACTAATTTCCTATTTTAGTACAAGAAATGTTAACTACATCAAAGGCATTAAACGTCAGAGCAACGTTTATTTTCCGACATTTACCGGAAGACGACAACATTAAAAACTGCATACAATAAACATGACAATTGCAGGCCATTTTGTGCTTTATTGCTGGTTGTTTAAAGTTTATATTACTTTGTTCGTATACTCTGAAGTCTTCTGTCTTTTATCACTTGCCGTAAATTAATTAAAACAGAACTGCATCAAACAAACCTGCGATGCTGGTTTGGGAGACAATTGCATTTTTGTCAATTTATTTTCCGGTGTACAGTTCGTTAACACAGATGTAATTAAGGCATATAACATGTAAATATTATAGTCATTTCGTTATTTCAAAGTTAATTTTTTAGCAATTTTGATGACTGTTGCGTTGCGAATCTTATATTGAAAGATTTTGGTTTTGAAGTTTAATGCTATTTTTTTTTATCTGTGGTTAATAATGTTATATTGACGAAGAATGCATTAACGCAGTGACAAAAAGTATATATGCGTTTATTATTACTTGTATTGCTACCTTTGGGTGGATCCCGTTTTTATCGTCTGTCTACATGTCATGTTTTAACAAGTTCATGAGTGCGAAAGTGACGCATGGTGTTACAGCAAAATTCACCTTTCGATTAATCGTTGTCCCTCTTACTTTTTTTATTGTTTCACAATAAGTGTGAGGAGATCAAATAGTGTTACTACTAAGTGGTAACACAATTTATCTTTAGCTATATCTAAAACAATTATTATAACATTTGCAATATTCTAGAATATTTGCAGCTTCCTTACCATCAAACTTAAAATATTTATATTAACACCATTCCGCGCCTCAGAATTGATTTATTACCAGCAAATACCCCTGCTAGGTATTTATCTACTTGTAGAACTCAAATCTCTTAGTACACGAAATTTCATCTCAATTCAGCGGTTTAAGAGTGAATAGCATAATATTATTATGGGCATTAGTTTGGATTATAACGAGTACACTATATTCCATCCCCGTTAATTATTTGACGTACTTGCGGTCCATATTCCATATAATCTCTGCTAAAATCATTATGCCAGTTAGCAGATCTTGGATCTAATTCTGCTTTGAAGTATTTGTTTAATTATATTATTGGAATTGTTTACTGTTGCGTTGTTTACATTTGTGTCTTCCTCAATGAATGTTTAGAAGTTTTCATATTTGTTATAATTACATTTCCTAATTACGCTTAATCAACTGTGTCTATAACCGACAGTTGTAGTTGTACTAAATTCATACTTCAGTTGATTAGTTATGTTTGAATTCATAAGATCTGAAATATTTTAATTATCTGACCTACAAGTATGTGGACGTAAGAATAGACCTTTCTAAAAGGCTCGTCGACTCCACTGGTGACCGCAGAGCTGGCAGCTTTCTCGCGCAACGCATCAGTATCGCGATACAGCTGGGGAATGCTGCCAGCATCCTCGGCACTATGCCAAAGGGGCCCAATTTTAACGACGTTTTTTAAATTTCTTTTATTATTATTATTTTAGTGTTATTGTTTACTTTGTTTTTATCTGTATATTGTTGGTTATTCTGAATAAATATATGTGTTTATCGTAAGAATTATAACTTAAATTGGGTGTTATAGTTCCCATGTGTGTTCATTATAATTAACATACATGGTAACTATCCCGTTTTAAGTAATAATTGTAATATGAACGACCATGTTAGCTTAAAATTGAATATGAAAAGTAGATGATTTAAGTAGACGGGATTAGTTCTTGGTTTTTAGGATTTTTTTTGAGTACTTTGACCCAGCTGAAGAAAACCTAGAAAGTAATTTCCACCCGGTATAACCACAGTAATTTTACGTATATCTCAGTTGAAACAAAAAAGTGTTTTGATGCGATTTTTGTTTTTGTAAATTTATATAAGTACTTGATTAAAACATTGGCAAATATAAATAATTTGTAGTAAGTTATATTTTTTTATGATGCTGATATTTGGACTGACCAAGAAAACCCCAGGATCCCATGAGCTGTGGTAGAATGCCGGGACAACGCGAGAAATATGAAGCTGATAATAAATTAAAATATTTTTTGTAGGTGAAAGCAACGCGCTCGGAGTCTCACCAGTGTTGGCATCGATAGCAGCCATGTCAGCATTGCTGGCCACAGCCGTCTGCGGAGTCCTAGCAGTCTTGTACAGAAGACACGCCAACAGACATCGACACCTACCAGCGAAGCATGCTCCTTTGAGGTAATATTGGTGACAAAGTCATGTTCTATTTACTAGTGTGAATGATATGAAGTGTATCTATCGTTCGTTTTCGCAAACGCATATGGCCGATTTTTGAAACATCGAGGAAGAGAATAATCGCATACAAAGCTTTATAACCATTATTTTTCCACAAAATGTATAGTTTCAATGCCTTAATAATAATTTATATTATTCATGTTTCTAAAATACCATTTCTTTGTTTCTGAGAGAGTTTAAAATGTCACGACTAGAGCACTCGACCACCTAAGAATCTCACATTCGATAGTCGCATTTTCTTCACTATAGCTTGTCATTCATGCATATCGCCGTTCGCATTTTTCCGAACCAGAACTTCTATCCATCCGTAGGTTCACTTTAATTTCTACCCATTGGTAGTTTAGGTTTGTTAAGTTACTTCTGATGCCCAAAAGAAACCCAAGCTGACTTGTACGGGAAAATTATCGCGTAATTTCTGATTAAACTTCAATTAAAAATTCGTGCGGAGAAAAATGTAAATAATGACTGATTTAATAGCTATTTAGTGTTCGGACAGAGTCACAGAAATATAAATAATGTTCTCTATTTGAATTTTGTTAATTAATTGTCTGCTAGCCTACAAAGGTCAAAATCTCAGATTCGAGTCCTGGCAAGCATTAATTTGTATCTGAATCAGGAAAAGTACCTGAATTATGACCGTAATTAAGAATATAATGTATCGATATCGTCCTCTACAACCTACTCATTGAGTTTTGAGTTTATTGGTGTAAAATCCCAAAATGATCATCATCATCTCAGCCATAAGACGTCCACTGCAGAACATAGGTCCACCCCTTTCACTGTTGAACATAGGCCTCCCCCTTAACATAGGCCTTCCCAAAATAATGACATAGTAATAAATAAATAAATATTTCAGGACAATCTGACACAAATCGACCTAATCCTACGGTAAACTCAGTAAGGCTTGTGTTGTAGGTACTAGACGTCGATATATATGTTAGATAGATACGAGTACATATAAATTCATAGAAAACACCCATGACTCAGGAATAAATATCTATGCTCATCACAAATAAATGCCCTGACTGGGAATCGAACCCAGGGCTTCACAGGCAGGCTTCATACCCTAGTGGGTGGGTACTCAATAATAATGAGTAATATTTTAAATTCTCTCACAGCGAGGCAATGTACATGGAGCGCGCTGCGCACACGCCGACCCCAGTGAAAGAGGCGGAGTCTCGCGCGAGCAGCGCGGAGCCGCGGGGGGAGACGCGAGGGGTGCGGGGGGCGCTCCTGCATGCGCCTGACCCGAGGGAGGATGATGCCGATCCTGACATCATACCTTGTCTATATGGTAAGTAGTCCCCTTGTGGTATGTTTAATTTTTACCGAAAATGGCGCGGTGAATTAATTGTGAAGCTTTGGTGGCTTAGCGGTAAGACTATGGTCTCCTACAAACGTCGGCCGCTCACAGCGTTTGCGTCACAATGCTGCCTATAAAGATGTACAGTCAACCAATTTGATTTATAGGCCACTTCGTTCCTTGTCACAGTGAAAATCTATATGAAAGACGCAAAAGATCTCTTATTAACGTCACTGTGACAAGGTTCGAAGTGGCCTAGAAATCAAATTGGTTTACTATACCGTTGTTGTCTACACGTCAATGTTGGCGTATGTTTTGTTCCGGAACGTTGACGCTGACGTCAGACGTCGCGTGTAGCACAAAATAGGAGACCAAATCCTAAGAGAGTGCGACTTGCAAACCCCGGCTTATTAACCAATGAGTATTTCGGAACTTGTACGAATTGTCATTTGATGATTACCAGTCACTTTACGGTGAAGGAATACATCGCGAGGAAACCGGGCTAATCCCAATTGTTTACCGTCTGTATTTAAACTTTCGTGAGACATATCAGATAAATTGAAGATTAACACGGCTCTACTCACGTTTATTTAGTCACTCGCGCGACATGTTTCGGAGAACATAGGCCTCCATTATCAAGCACTAAGAGTGCTGAGTGTCCGTTCGATTCGGCGATCGCGTCGCCGGCCCGTCAGTGCGCGACGGTAATTTGAAAGGTCAGATGGCAGTCGCTTTCTTAAAGAGCACTTAAACTTACAATAACACCAACTCTTCGACTATAAGCCCATTGTATTATTTTAAAATTTTGTATTTTTTTTGGTTAATATGACTATCTATTCTTAGAACGGAGGCCCGTCACCAACGGGTACATGAGCCTGCAGCGGCCTCCGCCGGCCTCCAAGCTGCCGAAGGTCGAAGAGATCCGCGCGGATCCCGACGGGGCCTACTACGCGGATCTGAGGAAGAAGGATTATAGAATACCTTTAACTAGTGTAAGTAGCATTTAAATACTACTTTTACTTTATCGTAACATATTTTGGACCAGAGTATGTCCTTAAGCTACGTACAACAATGAGAGGTAGGGCACAGCGATGACGATCACGTTTGAGTCTGGAGCAGCCCAACTGGGGAAGTACCTCCTCTTTACAGAAGACCACAGCCATAATAGAACTGCTACCTTTCATGTATGTAGTATTGTGTTCCTGATGGTGAGAAAGGTTACCTGAGCTCCAACCCCCCTTAAAGGCCGGCAACGCGTTTCTGACTCCCCTGGTGTTGCAGATGCCCATGGACGACGGTAATTGCTTACCACCAGGCAATCCATCTGCTCGTCTGCCTCCTATGTCATAAAAAAAAAACATATCGTCCAGGGAGGTACAGTCGACGGCTAAAATATAAAGAGACTTCCGCTTATATTACAAGTGTTCGAGAAATAGGCCCCTTACCGACTGAGTAGTAAAAGAGACGACAGTACATAATTGCTTCGCTTTTAACATTTTTTTTCTTTTTTATTGTTGCAGTCGTATCATAGTTTAGGACGAGTGAACAAAGGGGTTAACGCCTGCAGCCCGTCTTCGGCTACGGGCGTGACGTCGTCACTAACGGCACACCGACTCCGTCCCGAAGTCGTCACGACGTCGCATCGGGTACAGGAAAGCTGTATATAAGTTTAAAATAAGATATGGCGTCTTTTGAAATTGCTTGGGCAAAAATTCTGAAGGGATAAAGCGCGATAACGCGATAATATCAATGATTATATGTCACTATCGTTTATCCTTGTTGACTTGTTGCGAAGTTTTATATTGAGACAAAGATGATAAAATTCAGTTAATCTTAGTAAGATTTTTGATGACTACGAGTACTTTGGATGCTGGAGTTAGCTAGCCTAAGAAATTTAAGTAAGACGGGGTGATATTAATTGATTTATTTATTCTTGAGTCATGTATGTTTTTGTGACAACAGAAGCATTTTTTTTTTAAATAAAGTTTGCACTTTTACTAAAACGCTTGGTTTACCATAACCATACTGAACCAAACCCATAAGCCTTCGGAAAGGTCGACAATACGTGTCAGTGTCTTTAGATGCCATAAAATTGTGGTTTTAAATCGTGATTCAAGGGACCGTAACCATGGCAACTAGTAGGCAATAGTTGATTCAACTGGCTTCGCCGATAAGTTACACACAAATCAAAATTAGTTTTACTAAATGTCTAAGTAAACGGCTAGAAATATATAAAATCTTTTATATGAGTCAGTCTTAATAAAAATAGCATCTTAATGTTTTTTTTTAATTGCCGCAGGTTTTTAAAGGCACCCCGTTTTACGAAATAATTTTGTTATTACGAATTATAAAAAGGCAGTTATCCCGGTACCAATTAAGGCGATTTATACACTGACCATATCCGAAGTTGAATGCCATATCGACCCGATACGTTTCCACTGGATCCTATATAGCCGTGTTCACTTATGGACTTGGGCGTCCCCAGACCGCTACAAGAACCAACTAATCACAACTGGACTTATGTCTCTACAGTCCGCCGCAGGGCTACAATGAGAGTTTAGGTCGGGTTGGTGATCACAATGCCTGTTTAGGGGCATAGGTCCTCCCGGATTTCAGTGTATACGCGTGTTTAACTTCGTTCATTAATTGAATGAATGAATGTGTGAGTCGCCTTAGAGTCATCAAAAGAGCCAGAAGCTTACAAATACTTGTCTTGCTCAATAGATATGAAAATGTATTAGCGCCATTACCATTCAAATCATATGCAGTCAGATTTTAAATAACGTAATAGTACATTAAAACAAAGTCCGGGAAGGTAGGATTTGCCGGCCGAGTAAATGTACCCGGATTATTACGAGGCCAGCAACCCCTTTTCATGCGGAGGTAAAAATATTTCTTTTCTCAAACATTTAATACATTAAATATCAAAAAAGAAATAACTAATTATTATTATAAATAAGAAAAGTACTTTCCAAAAACTGCAAAATAAACCATACGTGTTAAAAGTGGAGAAATCAACTGCCCCGGGCGAGACTCAAACAAGCGATTCTTGGATACATGTACATCGCTCTACTAACTGAACTACAGAGTCTTGCCCAGAGGCTGCGATTTTCTCTCTGCGTTATTTCCACTTTTCCTTTATTTAGAAAATTTTGTCGTATCGTTATCTATGAAACCCCGACTATTATAACTGGGTATAATTCGCTCCCGGCGAAAAGATCCCCATCACGTTAACGATCTGACTGCATTTCCACCCTCCGATGTAAATGCTCCCTAACAATAAGTATTTGACTGTGTTCCTTTAGAGATCCTAATGTAATAAATTACGATTTTTTTGTACAAATTAATTAAGTGTGATAAGTTTTATTTCGATGCTATTAGTAATTGTATAATATATGTGAGGCCTAAGTATTTTGTAATGAGTTTTTTCACAATTACAGCTCAATTGTTAGGAACTTTTTTTTTTATAAAAGATGAGGGTTAAAAACCATTTTATTTTAATTTTTTGTTTCTCCTGTGTAGGATACACACTAGTTTTGACTTTGTATGGAGAAAACTGGTTTTAAGGCTTAAAATTTTCTTAAGGAATTCAAAACTTGATGTTACCTCTAAACCTTTGATTAACAGCTGGTTTTCATACTCGTAAGTTATATTTTGGTCACAAAATGAAGAATAGTCTCTTAACTTTGTTCATATCGACAGGAGAGACATAAAAAAATGTTTTTGATCCGTAATATTATTTTCATTCGTATCTGAACCGTTTTGTACATTAAACTGCATTGTATGTTTTCAAGTGTCATAGAAAAATATCAATAAGCTGAACTCAGTAATATATAGCAGGCTTATAATTTTAATTATATTTATATAATATAATTTTATGAGCGATATAGTTCATTGACTTTAAAACATTAATATCTGTTTTCAGGAAACATTGTAATGAGTATTCCACGAAATAACATAAAAGTTGTAACAAATAAAACAATATCTATAACTACACACGATTTCACAATCAAATAACAATTGACAGTTGAGAAATAGACAAAAAAACATAAAATACGCAGCGTAATAGGCACGTAACTTGTTAGAAATAACAAATGAATAACGAAATGTCTCAAAGAAAATAGAAAAAAACAAACATTGTTAAATATCTGTAACAATGCGTAGGAGATAATAAATTGAACAAATATTTAACACCGGTCAAGGCTCTGTTACAGGGAAGGCCGAAAAGTAATTTAGTTTAACACCCTGTAGATCGATCTGGAAGAAGTGGCGGGCCACGGAACGAGCGGTTGGGTAAAATACAGTTGGCTGTTTTGGTTAGGAATCGAGTGAGAAAGGAAAATATTGGTATAGTTCATCAGTAAGCATAATTATTGTTTATTTTTTAAGTTGAAAGAAAGTACAAAAAATATATAAAAATATATTTAACTACGTTTACTACAATTCACAAAAGAGATGGGCTGTAGTCCACATTGGCCCGAGCCAGTGATGGTCTTTATGTAGAAAAAAAAATACGGATTCATGGAGATGTTCTACTGATTGTAGGCACCTGAAACAAAAAACGACTGGCTATCATAATATTATGACATTTCGTAGGTACTTAAATTCATTGCCAAATAGCACTAGATCCTACACATAGTTACGTTCTCCTTTCGGTGAATCGGTAAGGTCGCCGGAGAGTTTAAAACCGTAAAGAGTAGGCGCGCGTGTCCATCCATAAATGACAAGTGTTCCGAGACTAAAGTGATTGTTTATCATCAGGTGGACTGTATGCTTGTTTGCAACCGTCGTAGTACAAAAAAATCAAAAAACTCATTAGTAGACACGGGATTTGAAATGTAAGTCGGTATTTTCCGTTAGCTTAGGTTCCGCTACCCGCGTCCCGCGATAACGCGTTTCCGCTGAGGCTTTGGTCGCCTTTATTACGCTGCACGCTACGTCTGACGTAAGCGTTAACGTTAAGAGACCAGAACAGTATATCTGAATAGGGAGCATTGTGACGCAGACACTAAACGGCCGCTAGCGTTTTTAAGGCTATGGTCTCCTATAAATGCCTACAGCCTTACAGCGTCTGGATCACAATGCTGCCTATAGAGATGTACCGTTGTCTTGCCACCGCTTGTTGTCTCGCCACACCCACGCCTTGGCGGCCACACGCGAAGCGCCGTTAAATTGAACGACAACATTTATCTATCAGTTAACTCAATATACACCAGTTATTCCTATAGCCGAGGTTACAGCCTTGGTCAGAAGTGTTGAGCATCCATGTTTTTTTATGAAGACTCCATATTTTTAGTGTCGCTACATCATCCCTGATGACATATGTGGTAGTCCATATGGAATAGTAGTTTATGTATCTGTGCATAATGAAGGGCATTACAACAAGAGTGCTATATCACACGATTGTTGTAATGCTTAATTATGTATAGTTGCATACACTACTTTATCTACACACATATCATAAGTGTTTTAAGGTGGGTTCAGGAACCGTAGGGAAATGACCTGCATTGTTACTAGTGTTATTTGTGAACATTAAAAAGTCAACGAACAAAATAAATGACTGCTTGGAATGGCGGCGTTGCGTATTTCGTATCTCAGTCAAATATTTTTTTAAACCATAGACAAGCGAATAGAAAAGCTATAGGTACTAATGTGAAACTTTTCAACGGAAGAGCCTAGCGCCAAGGTACCTTTCCATGTGGACTACCCAAACTTGAAGACTCTTTATTTTAGTGTAGTATTACACCTTCTATTATGACATATTATCAAATAATTTAGACAACAAATTTGGCCTAGTGGGTAGTAAAGCCGATGTTCCTGGGTTCAAATTCCAGTAAGGGCATTTATTTGTGTGATGAACACAGATATTTGTTCCTGAGTCATGGGTGTTTTATATATTTAAGTGTATGTCTAAGTGTGTGTTTATATATCTTTGGCTAAGTACCCACAAAACAAACCTTAAGCATACCTTGGGGCTCAGTTAATTTGTGTAAGAATGTCCTGTAATATTTATTATTCAATTATTTTTATTATTTACACTGGTGATTGCATAGAAAATTTGCAAGAAGTCACTTTGTTGTAGCTTCGAATTATTTGGTGCTTTTTTGTTTTCCCGTTCAATACGTACAGTCAAGTGTAAAAATTCGTTCACTGCCAAAGTTGCCGATATGACATCAAAACCTTCAAGAAAAGAGCGTATAGGGATCTTAAGGGCCGGCAGCGTACTTGTGACTCCTCTGGTGTTGCGAGTGTCCATGGGCGGCGGTAGTTGCTTACCATCAGGCAATCCGTCTGCTCGTTTGCCTCCTAAATCATAAAAAATAAGTTTCAAAAATATGTACCGAGCAACTCTATTGTACAGTAAATAAGGTTGTAGGACGTATTTATGAAAGGATTCTTTCGGTACGTATTTTTGCACTTGACTATTAACTGATGCTCTCTTGTTGTATACGTTTAGGTTTGAAATATCAGAAAATTCATTTAGAAAAAGATAGTTTTTAGAGTTAGAAGAAAAAAGTGTATGCTCATTACTTTTGGTCAAGGCTGTACACTTCACATATAACTTAAAAAAAATTTACGAGACTAACTGATGATTGACGGGCGAAGTAGTGTCTATTTATTATTGTCATAGTGACAAAGTGTGAACGTTTATTGTGGGCTATGACCGCGGTTTTTTTGTAATACCAGTGACTTCAAAATGGTAATACAAAATAGTACATTTCGATACTAGTGAAAAAAAAATTTTTTTCGACGAGGGTGAAAGTTGGAGCCCGAGTGAAACGAGGGTGACAAACACCCGAGTCTTGAAGAAGTTTTTACACGTGTATCGAACCCAATTTTTCATAACAAGTGCCTTAAAAAGTGAAATTTCCGCACGCGAAGCGTTCGCAAAGTGCACTTTTTACGCACTAGTTAGGAAAATATATTTTCTGGATCTATTTGTGATTACGATCAACTTTTACTATTGGTTCACAACCGAGAAAAATCAGTTTAAAAAAAAGAGAGCTTTCATACTAGCTGCTAGCTGTAGTTGTTAGTTTGGGCAGATCATTTTTTTAACGGATTTTTCAGTTTTCTCCATAGAAAAAAAATATCGTAATTATGAATAGAATCAGAAAATATAACTTCGTATTAACATTTTGTTTTCACCCAAATATTTTACCGTGAGATTTTGAGAGCAGAATAAATTAAATTATGGAGCCGATTTTTGAGAATACTGTAAACAGGGGGGGTTACTTTGATTCACTGTAACTTTTATCAGCTTTTTAAATATAAATAATGTGCTTCTAACTGCTTATAATGTATTTATGTTAAACATACATTATTAAACTATAAAAATCCCGTTAATATACCAACCATTTCTAGTAAAAAACTAGGTGTATAGTCAACCAATTAGATATCTAGGTCACTTCGAACCTTGTCACAGTGACGTCTTTCATATAGATTTTCATAGATAAGTCAAATTGGTTGACTGTACAACGTTACCTTACAAATCAAAGTAACACGTACCCCTAAAGGTTTACTGTACCTACACTTGAACTCTTATAAGAAATGAAGAATTGGTATTTAAATCGAAAGAAAAATAGAAAAATTTTACTCGGTGCAGGACTCGAACCCACAACCACTGGATCAGAATTGACAAGTCTAAGCGGTACTCGGATAGCACAATTGGAAGTGCACTGGGCTAGGATCCAGTGGTTGTGGGTTCGAGTCCCGCACCGAGTCAAATTTTTCTATTTATCTTTCGATTTAAATATCGAAGATATTCGCTAGCAGACGTTTCTGCATAATAAAAAAATAAATGAAGAATTGATTGTATAAAAATAAACGAATGACAGAAAATTAAATAAATAATCGTGTTTAACGAAATTATAATTATATTTTCATTGCATTTGCTAATTCATATGTTTTAATTGCTTGCTATATATTTTGTGTTCTTCTGATAAGTTATTAAAAATTAACAGTGAGGAAGAAGAGAAAGTAGAAGGAAGTAAGCTTAATATGAGTTTTTCTGTCCATTTCCCAACTACGTGGTGTTTTTTTTTTTTATTTCCGTTAATTATACGAAAATGTAACTTGAATCAACTAAAGATAATTTCTCTAAGAAACTAGTTTTTTAACTATGTTTGAATTTAATTCCCGACACAGAGAAAAAGGTATACTGTGTGGAAGTCTAATACGGGCGAAGAATTAAACCAGACATAGGATTTACCGGTATAATCATTAACCAAAAGTTTTTTCTTTAATCATATCTATTATACACGTGCAATTAATTTTTGTAAAGTTCTGAGCAGTCATGTACTGCGAACATTACGCGATATAAGTTTTTGAAACTAACTGTCAACGAGTGTTTAACTCGAGTGTGTTGCATTACATTGCGGGCCGAATTTTTTTATATGGATAAAATTGTATTTGCACTTCTAAGTAAAAGTTATCTAAATATATTTCTTATGTTCTATTCTACCCTCCGTTAGAGATTCGCCCGTATAAGACTTCCACACTGTATTGATGTATCTCAAAAGAACATTTTACAATAATACTAATAAACACCTTAATAGTATAGAAGCTGGTAACTCACTTTTTGTAAGTAATATATTGCTCGAATTATTAATTGACTCTCACAATAAAACTATTGTTGTTTAAAATTAACACCTTATATTAATTATGTATAAAAAATAAAAACAAAAAGCGTCTGTTAACGGAAATAAAAAAAATGTTTAACAAATTAATTAATTTACTAAATTACTTAGGCCACATTGTGCCATACAATAATATTGTTAGGCAAATAAATTATTATTATTTATATTATATACATTTTTTTTAATTTTAATGTGTGTTTTACAAAACATCGAGAAGATATCGAATTGTACTTCCTTTAATTATTGTAGTGTAAATATATTGTGAGTGTTGTAATTATTAATTTAATTATGATAATGTAAATAATTATTTTAGTTCTCTGAATATTAGTATGACTTATGGTTTCGCTTGGGATAGCAAATTTTAAGAGGAAACTGGTCTAGTTTTTTTTTTTAACGGTCTATACTTTTTTTGTGCGTAGTTTTTAGCCATGAAGTATTTGTTTCAACACTGATTAACCTCGTAAAGCCAACCATACTAAAATATTTAATAGTTAAAACCAACCTTACTATGCAGTGAATTGGGTTGCATTTCATTTTGTACGAAAACTAATGAAACAAAAGAAAATCTACCCTATTTCCTTTTATAAAAGATTTCAACTCCATTGAAATGGAGTGTACATTGTAATGCACACTGGGCGTTACGAGGATAACATCGGAATTAGAGTCGGTTTATTCTTATATTTCATGTGTTATTGATTTTTAAGTGTTACATATATTATCTAGAATCTTAATTAAATACCAGATTTTATGAGAGGTAGGGCACAGCGATGACCATCACGCTTGAATCTGGGTCAGCCCAACTGGGGAAGTATTACCTCCTCCTTACAGAAGACCACAGCCATAATAGCACTGCTACCTTTCAGGTATGTAGTGTTGTGTTCCTGATGGTGAGTAAGGTTCCCAGAGCTCCAACCCCGGCAAACATCCAAGGCCGGCAACGCGCTTGTGACTCCCCTTGTGTTGCGGGTGCCCGTGGGCGACGGTAATTGCTTACCATTAGGCAATCCGTCTGCTCGTTTGCCGCCTATGAAATAAAAAACAAAATACAAAATTGAAATGAAAAATGTCATCTAACCTAAATGTTATACAATTGTTTAATGACATGCTCCAAGTAATTATTAAAGTGCGACAGATAAAATATTTGTCTAAAACTTAGAAATCTGAAAATGGCTCTAGTTCAGTTTCCTCTTAACCTCTAGCCGCCCAGAGACCTATAAAGGTCTCCCATTGAATGCCATTTTGAATTTTAATTATGACAAACCATAGTTGCATTTGCTAGTTTTCATCTCTGGGCGGCTAGATGTTAAGGCTTTGGTTCTCCTAGTTTGTGCTATACACGACGTCCGACGTCAGCGTCAACGTTCCTGAATAGAAATGACGCCAACGTCGACGTGTGAGAGACCACAACAGTACATCTCTATAGGCAGCATTGTGACGCAGAAGCTGTAAGCGGCCGACGGCGTTTACGGCCCAGCCAAGACAATGCACGACTCGCGGCGCGGCAAGCGTTTTATCTGTTCGTTACGCTGTCAAAACGCGCAATGAACTGCGATTAATTGGGATCACACGCAATGAACAGATAAAACGCTTGCCGCGCCGCAATGTCGTGGCCGGGCCGTCATAGGAGACCATAGCCTAAAATATTCTTGACGTATGTAATTGCGCGCGTCAGCACAAGTCATACTAGTAATTAAATTTTTCTAATGACAATGACAAGCGATGCAACGCGACGCAACACAACGGGAATTATCTCATGTCAATTTATATCGGGTCGCGTTGCATCGCCTTGTGCATTCCATTAGAACGACTAAGTTAGAATTAATTTAACATTAATCAAAAATCATTACAATTAATTTCTTTACATTTATGTTAGTTAATTACTTATTATTATCTTATTTTAAAAATAAACTCAAAGATTAATTGTAACTTTCTAAAGTAGATATAATATTTTTTAACTATACATAACTGGATATTTTGAAAGCGCTGGTAATCAGTAATAAGAGTCATGTTAAAAGGAGCCAAAATGCAGTGCAAAATGTATAATGCACTTTATTGCCCTAACAATAGCGACGTTGTTCAGATATTAGTGACCACCTCCACAGCTCCGATATATTTGATGCCGGCTGTCCCTTATTCTAAGTGTAATACACAATTTTATTTCACGATATTTCAAAGTTTTAACCCGATGTGAGAATGACCTTCCCATATGACTAACACTGTTGTATAATGTACATAATATTGATTTATATGACCTCCTTTTACAATTACACTTAATTACGTACTTTACAAAATACCCAATTACGTACTTCAAATTGGTTATAATTTTTGTTATTTATAACTCTAATTTCGTATGATGTACATTTGTAAATAAGTATTGAAATTGTAACGAAATTAAAAAATCTAGTCTAATTTAGGTAAAGGTGCTAAGTACTGTATATTATAATTACCAACACTCATGACTTTTCATGGTAATTACATGGTAATTTTCTCCGTTACGTCACGAAAAAGTCGTGTCATGTTGAATCGTAAAAATTACCGTGATATACCGTTATCACGCCGTTTCCACGGTTCTTAGTTACGGTTATAATAAATTTTACGGTCTCAATCGCCGCTACCGTCCAAGTCAATGTTTTTTATTGAGATTTGATCACTTGTTATGAACAGACACTGTTTATTTGACTGAAGAGCTTTTAAAAGTTATTAAATGTAAAAATGTCTTACATAAAAAACTAAATTTAGATTTTGTTTTTCGTGTTTTTACCACACAATTGCTATGTGTTAACTTCAAATTTTGACTATTTTTTACCCTTCTAATAAACTGAGTAGGTTAGGTTATTTAACTCACTTTATGAGGAATTATTAAATATAAATCTTATCCAGAGTTATCGCCTCGTCAAATTAAATAGTCAGTTTTTTTTCTAATTACCATGAGGCATGACTACTATTACTATAATTACCACGACGCGTGACTATTATTATTATAATTACCAAGATGCGTGACTATTATTATTATACTTACCGTGACGAGTGACTACTATTAATTACCATGGATTCTCTTTGAAAAGTTCTAGAGTGTTCTAGGCTAGCGTCAATTGTCGGTCATACTAAGTATGGCGCAGAAGTATTGTTGAAAAAGATCGTTTCTTGTAAATGTTTCCAAATACAATGTCAAGCATTTATTAAATGTAGTTTTTTTTATTCCTGTTCCTTATCCTAGCCTCGTATGGCCCACCTTTTTTTTTGTCGCTGGTATAATGCGTTTACGCATCCCGCCCGAGCCTGGGGCAGGCCCATGATGTGTGGGGGTATGTGGGACTCTCTCCTCGCTGCTCCTCTTGCTAGCCAAGAGGAGGGGAGGAGAATACCCACTAAAAACCCAGGGGCGACGTCCGCATTGCTGTTAGGAGGAGTGCCACTGGATCACGATCGCACTCGACGGTGACACTCCCCAGCCTACCTGTAGTACTAATTATTCAGCTCTTTATTTATCTTCTTTCTTAGAATTAGGTTTTTTACAATATTTTTATAAAAGTAAAATATAAAAATACATCTAAAACATATCAAAACAATAAAAACATTATAAAAAACCTAACCTAGAGTGCCGCAGGCAACGGGGCAGGGCTGCCGGTGGTTAGGGCTGCAGAGAGAGGAACCGTCGGACTATGCGCGCCGTGTCCAGGATTACCGCCTTCTGAATCTGACCCTTTATCCAACCACAACCACGTAGCGAGAGTCTCTCAAGATGTTGGTCGAGACTCTTCGCTATGAGACCGTTCGCGGAAACAACTATCGGTACAATGATCGCCGAATCAACTTCCCACATGGCGTTTACCTCGTGAGCCAAGTCTAAGTACTTGCTGGACTTGTCCTTCTCGGCCTTTACGAGGTTCTCGTCACATGGGACGATGAGCATTGCCCGGCGCTGCGATCGATCTATCACCACGATATCAGGCTTATTGGCTACAATAGTCCTGTCCGTGATAACAGATCGATCCCAATAGAGCGTGGCACGACCATTTTCGAGAACTGGCGCAGGTGTGTACTTGTAGTACGGCACTTCGCGGTCCGCAAGTCCATACATAAGAGCAAGCTGCTGGTGTATAATCCTGGCTACAAGGTTATGTCTGTGCAAGTACTCGCCGTTAGCAAGATGAGAGCAACCGGAAATTATATGCCTGAGTGACTCTCCGGGACGGCGGCATGTCCGACAAATGTCGACCGTACCGCCCTTCAGGATATATTTCCGATAGTTATTCGTCATGATAACTTCGTCCGCAATTGCACAGGCAAAACCCTCGGTTTCTCCGAAGAGGTCCCCGAATCGTAGCCAGTTCACCGACGCGGGCAGGTCTACGTCTGGTCCCGTTAGGGCCCTGTAGAACCGCCCGTGTAGCTCCTTACTCTTCCATACGGCCCCGCGGTCCTCGGTGCTTAGTACCACTGGTTTGCGCCAGTTCTCGTTTGCCAAGGAGAGCGGTGTGAGGTTCCTGTCTACTGCCACCACATCACGATGCATCCCACACTCGTGGTTCAGGAAATAATTCCTGAGATTGCACACCTCACGGTTATGGAGACTTTTGGCATTTAAAAAGCCGCGGCCTCCACACTTCCGTGGGATGTACAATCTCATAACCGACGAGCGTGGGTGTAGCATGCGATGTGTGGTGAGTAGTAGTCGGACCCTCCGATCCAGGGCATCCAGCTCGGTCTGAGTCCATCTTAGTATGCCAAAGGAGTATATAAGTAAGGGCATTACCCAAGCGTTGAAGGCCCGAACCTTATTGCCACCTGACAAAAGGCTATTAAGTACTTTTGTCAGCCGACCGAAGAAGCGCTCCTTCACCGCCTGTCTAATAGCCACATCCTCAATACCCAGAGACTCTGACATACCAAGATATTTATAGGTTTCTGATTCGGAGATAGACCTGAACGACATCGTCTCAGAAAGCTATAAATTTGTTGAATTTACTACTTTCCCCCGCTGTACATGCATAACCGCACACTTATCGACACCAAACTCCATCTTGATGGCGCTAGTGAACACTTCAGTGGTTTTCAGTAATTCCAGCAAGATTCGGTTATTTGGTGCAAATAATTTGAGGTCGTCCATATATAGAAGGTGAGAAATGACTTCACCCTCTCTCCGAAGCCGGCAACCTAGTCCCAAATCCTTCAATAAAGTACTGAGTGGATTCAGAGCTAGGCAGAACCATAGGGGACTCAAACTGTCACCCTGGAATATTCCTCGCTCGATCCTTATGAAGTCCTGCGGGCCAGGGGGGTCATCGCCACCTCCTGGTTGACGAAGGACTGTGGTCCACTGTCTCATACACGCACCTAGGAAGGATCTTAAAGTTGCATTGACTTTATAATACTCTAAGATCCTCTGTAGCCATGAGTGAGGCACCGAATCATAGGCCCTCTTGTAATCAATCCAGGCGGCCGAGAGGGCCCCCTTGTTCCGCCGGACCTGTTGGCAAATGGTCATGTCTATGAGGAGGAGCTCTTTAGTACCACGGGACCCAACCCTACATCCATTTTGAGAGGTGGCCAAAATGTTGTTCGCGACAATGTGCGTGTTAATTTTTGCTCTCAAAATGGATGTAAGGAGCTTGTAGAGTGTAGGCAAGCACGTGATGGGTCGATAGTTTTTAGCTTCCGTGGTACTACCGGACTTATAGAGCAGGAAGGTTGTACCAGTTGTTAAGGAAGGTGGCAGGGAACTGAGCTCAAGGGCTTGTTGAAATTGCGCTGCTAACCGCGAGTGCGAGCATCGAAACCATTTCAACCAGAAATTGTGCAATCCATCTGGCCCAGGACTTTTCCAGTTCTGGGCCGTGCGGATTGCACAACTTACGTCGTCGGGGCTGATGGTGATAGCCCCCATAGGTTCGATGGACTCGCACTCGCGTTCAACAACGCTCATCCATTCACCCTCCGTGTGTTCAACAGGCACTGACCAGATGCTTCGCCAGAAATCAGTCATGACAGTAGCATCCGGCAGCTGCGCGTTAGACACACGGGGATCAGCTTCCTCCCATCTTCGGTACACCTTCCTTTGGTCACTCTGAAAGAGGCGATTCTGCTGGAATCGATCCACACGCTCTCTCTAGCAACGAATACGGCTTGCCCATGCATACACTTTCTGCTTCAGGAAGTCGATGCGTTCCGTGATATTGGCCATGTAGTCGCGGGGCCTGATATTCGTCCCCGCGAACACCTGGTTCACAAAACGCATCACTCGGGGGCGATTATTGCCCCCCCTGAAGCAGATCAGCTTTGCAATGAGAGTCCTGAATGAAGTGATACGACGATCGATCCGTACTTGCCAGGGAGAGGGGAGAAGAATACCCACTAAAAACCCAGGAGCGACGTCCGCATTGCCGTTAGGAGGAGTGCCACTGGATCACGATCGCACTCGACGGTGACACTCCCCAGCCTACCTGTAGTACTAATTATTATTATTATAATTAAATTTGAATTTTATACGATTGGAACAGAGTTGAATTTCATTTATTTCCTTCGATTTTGACACAAAAGAGATTCTACCTTATTTCCTACGACATGTATATCAGAGTTGTGAGTTCGAGTCTCGCCTGGCTGGGGTAGTTGATTTTTCCATTTTTCCTTTATTTCTAATAACTATTAAATATACTCAGAGATGTCACAAATGACTGAAGTTCTTATAGCTTCCTCGCTCAGCGTATCAGCCCCATGGAAATGCTGCCAGAAACCTTTTTAGATTTAGTTTAATTGAATAATTATAATATAATTATTTGTTTTAGAAAGATTTCAAAAAGCGATTGCTCTGGACCTAGCAAAATTGCATGAGAATTGAGTAAGTGTTCATTTGTGACGTTCCCCGGATAAAGGTACCTTATTGCTATTGGCACTTACGCTTTTGTTAACGACGCTCCAATACCAATGTGATTCTTCGCAACGTAAGCGCCAAGCGCCATTAGGTACCTTCATCTTTCAGGTAGGTAAGAAAGCATATTATTAAAGTATGTCTATTTTGTGAAGTCAAATTTGTTTATACATTATTATTTTACTGTTATATTTTGGTATTTTCAGTTACAGTCTTGTAATAAACTGTTTGATATGTTTTCTTATCGGACCTCGCATAATTATGTAAGTACTTAAGATTTGATGTATCACTGTATTGAAAAAATAAGTCCCGCCGTAGTTTCTTGCCGGTATCTTCTCGGGTCAGAGGCGTAGGGTTTGAACCGGTGAAGATTTTTCTTTGACGTTCATAAGTGCATGTAATGTGCCTAAATTGAAAAATAAAGATCTTATATCTTTTATCTTTTTTTTATCATCCGCGGAATGTCACATTTAGTGCCGAATCAGTTATTAGGTCGTTATTTTGAACAACAAAATCCTTTACGTAACTTAATTATGTAATTTCAAAAGTACAATTTGATAAATATAATTCGATAAAACTGTTATCGACGATCGGAAAATTGGGACAGAAGCAAACATCGCTAATTGGCTTACGAAATATTTTTGTTTACTGAATCTGGTCTTCCATATTTTTTCCTTAATAGAATCAACTATAAATACAGCTTTAATCAGAAGTATTGAGCAACCATGCTTTTTATAAATTAATATTTCGTGACAATCTTACACAAAACGACCTAGTCCTACGGTAAGCTCGGTAAGGCTTGTGTTGTAGGTACTAGACGACGATATATATAGTAGATAGATACATATAAATACTTAAATACATAAAAAACACCCATGACTCAAGAACAAATAGCTGTGCTCATACAAATAAATGCCCTGCCTGATCGAACCCAGGACCATCGGCTTCATAGCCAGGATCCACTAGGCCAGACCGGTTGTCGTTTATATGAAAACTCATTTTTTTAGTGCAGTATTTACATCTCTGATGAGAGATTAACAATTAATTTAAACTCATAAGTACACCCCGTTATCTAACACTCATTTTAGGGGCAAGCTAAAATAGTGATGTTGCTTCACATAATTAGTCGATTCATATTTATCTATAAAAGTTATTTGGCTAACTAATATTCTTCTTTAGTGAACGCCCGAAAGATAACTCGTACTCGTACATTCCTCTTTTTAATCAAATCAAAGGGCGATAATTATAAATATCGAATATCGTCAATTATTGAATATCGTTAATCTAGGTTTACATTTTTGAAATAGTCACCGAGTAATCTTCATAGAGACTCATTCATTCTCTATGGAAATCAGTTGGTGACTATTTGAAAAATCGACCCACGATCTTTTGACATGTTATTGAGTGAGTAAGTCAACTTCATTTTTATCGACTTAGGTTATCGTAACTGCCCAATCACTTGCCCCTAAACTGAGCATAAGATAACGGGGTGTACTCATAAGGTATTGGTTGTTGCAGTGACTGGTACTAGCATAGAAAATTTGCGTCGTACACCCAGCAACATTTTTATATATACATCGGTGGATCTTATGCCATATATAATAAGGTCCACCACTGTACAACTAAGAGTGTTGCTGTGTGTACATCCAATTTTTGGTGTCTTTTGCTATCTTATATAATACGTACTTTAATCTTACAGGTTTCCACCGCTTAATATTTCTATTATATAAGTATACTAAAGTATAAAATAAACGAAATTATTTTTCAAAAGTAGATCCGATTTGGGTATCACAGTAACTGTAGATTGCTGCTGCCCATCCGTCCCTTTTTCTCTTTGTCGCCTCTTTTATTTCACGCGGCAGCAAAGTGTGTTCCCCTCTTATAGCTTGAAACTCTCCTAACACTAAAAAATCCTCTTTTTGAACCACTCGCTAGGGTCTCAATATTAGCACTAGCAGATAAACACTAACTTTGCTCCCTTGCATAACAAAATTCGAGGGTTTGGTGGTCATACCCGATAAGTCGAGTAAATGGGATTTTGAATTTAGAACTATACGTGAATTACGTAAGATTGTTACTTTAATGAAATACTATATCCATTTATTGGGTTTGACCACGCAACCCTCAAAATACGTAAGATACGTTTCATTTCATGTATACAATACGTTACTTAATTTTTATTTTAAACAATTCCATATGTCACAAAACCGTCACTGTCAAATGAATTTTAAATAACAAAACGACTAAATCACATCAAAAGAAAACTTTACTGCTTACATTTCAATTCTAAATTTGAAATTCGAACGAATAATCGTTACATAAACTTTCGGTTACTTTCTCGTAGCTTGTACAAAGTTGATAGTTCAAATTCAAGTCTTAGTTTAATGTATTTAAAGTCGAGTTTTCTCTGAAATTACGTGTAGTAATAACTTATTTTGAACGATATATGTCACACACAACGAGTGATAGAGAATATATCATTACCCCCCTGTGTTACAGTTTTATTCCATTTAGGATTTACAACGGTTTTTATTTTGTAGTTTATTTAATGTTTCTTTTACATTTTTATAACTCAGCTCGTAAAATGGCTACTAGTATGTTCCAATTAGTACGTAGGAATTTTAATGTATAGTTTTTGATGTTTTCGGATGCCTGGATTAGATATAATCTGTTTCAAATCTATGAAAAAAATACAACAGGTCGACAACCCGCCTGCCAAGCGTGGTGACTACGGCAACTACCTCTCAAAATGATACGAGACTTACGGCTAAAATGTTGATGGTGATGATGAAAAAATACATCTTGATACTACAGCTCCTATTTGTGGCAGCGTCTGGATCTCGAAATGCAAAGAGGAAACGCCGCTAGCCTAATGGGTACTATGCCACAAGCGGAGCTGTTAGACGGGGTATTCTTTCTATAAAATATTAAGAAAAATTACTTGTAAATATAATTGTTTATTTTCTTGATACTGTAAAGAGGAATTAGGTAAAAATAACGTTATCACCCCACTAGCGCGGAAAGAACTGCTTTATTCTTTAAACAGATAGCAAAGTTGCATTTTATTCACAAGAGTGCAAAGTTATTTCATACAATTAGTTTATTATTAATCGAGTGTTTTTTTTTTTATATTTAATGTTTTTGATTGATAAATGCTAGATGCAAATGATTTTAAATACATTTTAAAGGTTTTAGAGTTAATTTTTTTGCTCGCGGTAGTGAGGTGAAAAATTGTGTGTTTCACTCGGTAGCAAAGTGTGTTCCCCTCTCGCGTGCTTTGAAACCCTCCCAATGCTCAAGATTTAGCACAGGGGGTAATCATATATTCTCTGTTACTCGTTGTGTGTGACATATATCGTTCAAAATAAGTTAC